>BSBK01001966.1:800000-2030000 GCA_027943335.1 Chamaecyparis obtusa
CAAAGATTGAATATTTTCTTTAAGAGATTGATTTTGTACACTACCTACAGTTACTGCATTTCATGCAATGGTATCTCTTTTGAGATTTTTCGTCTACTGTGTGTTGAATCCCTTGAAGGTGGCCTCAACACACCAATTCATGGCTATCAAGCTATGAGTTACTATGTCCCAAATCATCACAGAATGAAAAACAATATTTTCACCCACATTTGTGTGTATTGATCTATAGATCATCTACCTATGGATTTAAAAGCCTTTTCAATAAATCCATTTTTGGCGTCTTTAGTACAGGCACACCAAGTTTTATTACCTTTTCTAAATATACTAGATACATTTCATTTCAAAGTCAATTCCCACTTAATTTATAGGTGCCCACATGCCCTTGCGTGCATCTCAAAGGGTTTTAAAAGTATTGATAACATCTATTTATTCTCTCAATATATCACCTGTGAAATTCTAGGATGGATCTCACACTGGTTTTAACCAGGCTTATGTATTTTCACCTTCTAAAATACTATTATATAATAATTATTTAAATCATAATAATGATTTAAATAATAAAATATCATTATTACTTTTTAAATTGATGTAACTTTGATGAGGCAAGTTGGGTGCCCATGTGGGTCTAGCTAAAAAAAATTTATCCGAATCTATTGAGCTCTTAAAAATATCTTTATACTACTTTAACAAACATCTAGATCAAAATCCAAAATACATGATCACTTGAGTTTGAATTCTAACCATTCTGAAAAATGTTGGAAATGAGAAAACAACCTCTAGAATTGATCTTAAAAAGTGACCAAATGATGTTGCTAGACATTAGGAACTGGTGGGTGCACAGAATGATATACAAATAATTAGGCCACAAAATGGTTCTTCATGAAAATTTTATGGATAAGAGATATCAATCATCAATGTGAGCCGCTTGATTATTTTTGCAACTGGGTACACCAAGATTAATCTAAAACCCTACCTACATGCCCTTTTGAAAAATAGCAAACGATACCTTGAGAGGCCACTGGTCATTAGAAATATAAGTTCATTTAGATACAAGGAAAGCATGTGCCAAGAGGATTTTCCAAACACATTCAAATTTCCAAGATATTAATGGTCAAAATTGACCACTCTTAAACTATTTGGAAGATGCAACCTGAAATAATGAATAAACTACATTTCATTAAGAGTTAGTAAAAATATTAGATGAGTACATTGCACATGAGTACATTGAGATATGTAAAATATAGGGGAATATTTGGTTTCACATGGATATAAACTGATAATGAATTATAATCTTCTAAAATGGCTTCCCGGTAGATGTACATTGTGCCAATAGAAAAGTTGAATAAACTAGGTTTGGATTCATCTTGGCAAACATAGAAAATGAAGTCATGGAGGCCTCAAAATTAAAATGGGGACTCATGTCTAAAGTATAGGGGAATGATTAATTTTCCATGACAGTCATCAATATGTGAAACATAGGCTTCCAAAGTATTCCATTCTATTAAATTTGAACATGTGCATAGTGCAGCTCTATGTAAACCCCTCAAACTAGGCGTATTGAAAACATGTCAAATCTGATTCTGAGAGGCTGCAAAATGGTACTTATGGTTAATGATAGGAGATGAACATGACCACTACGTGGTTTCTCTTAATAATCAGTGGGCATAGGATTATATTATTTCAAAGTAGAAAACTTAGAATAATTTACAGTGGTTATTTTCTTGTGCCTTAATCAAAATCCCAACATAACCACTTCACATTCCTTTAGAATTTGAAGGTTCCAATAGACCCCAAAGGGGGAAGGGACAATTTTTCATGCACTCGTATGGTCATAGGACACTCATCGTACTTTCCTCTATTCAGGTTATTTATGAAGAGGACTTCTTCCATAGTGACGTCGACTCACCATGTAGGATCCACCAATAAACCCCTTGTTGGTAGTCTAAATTCTTGAGATTACCATGGTTGAAATTTTTGAAAAGACCCTTTGTAAATTTGTTGAGATGCCCTATTTTGGCCTTCATGCATTTAGGTACCTTGTAACTTTCATGCTTTAGAAGGAGATAGGTACGTTCCTCACCTTTATTTTAGCTCATTTGTTCATTCCCAGTCCCTAATTTGGAAATTGAAGTGGTTTTGTGAAGTATAATTTTTAGCTAGCTTGCAATCTGCATTCTTGCCTAAGTGTGAAAAAATTTGAACATGCCTACTTTGTAAATGTATATTTTAAGCCCTGTCAAGTTTCATGAGTTATTGATTTGTGGATATATTAAATGCATATCAAGTAGCATTTGCTAGTGGTTAATGAGATATTTTGGTTGATTCATTGAGGTATGTGCCAGTAGCTGCCTAGAATTGTACCTTGTCATGTTGGTTATTATCTGTTTGGAATTTAAATGGTTTATACGCTATTTCCATAAAAATACTATTTAAATGCTTTGATTAAAATGAAATGATTTATGATGTCTATTAAGGATTAAATATGAAAGGAATGGTTAACAGTCAAATACATATGAATGATTATGTCATTAAAATATCCTTTCATTAGGCGTATTTTGGATTATAATATATATGTGCTTCAATTATTTATACTATGAGTAGCTAGACTTTATGCATGCATGTTTTAGTGAGTAGGTACTTGACATCAACTCAAATTGGTTCTATAGGACTAAGCATGTCTTATCTATTGGAGTTGATGAGTAAACAACCCACGGCTCCTAAGAACACTTGCATGCAAACACCTATCACATAAAGAGAGAGAAGAAGCAAGAAGCTATGGAGGCCTGAACACAATGATCCACGAGAGAGGAGAAATCATTCTTGATGTGAAAAAACAAAAGTTGCAATTCAATAATGAATAATCTGTTACAATGTGCTATGAATACAAAGGAGATCAATCCTTATAAAGGGAGATCTAAAAACCTAATAAGGTAAAATCTAGGTTGCACAATAATAATTAATAAAGAAATTAATTATTATATGCCTAAAGTTTAGCTTAAGTAGAAAGAGATAATAAGTGACTTAGTAATTAAATCAAACATGTAAAAAAACACTTTATTACTCTAACACCCCCCCTTAAGATGAACTTTGAGAGAAGCTAAAAACCTAAAAAGAACTACTAAAAGAAAATGGGTCCCAGCAAAAAAGACCCAATCAGGTACCCAAGTACAAAAGAGAGTCTCTATAAAATGGAGAAATAGAGAAAACCACATGGGAAAAACTCTACTCCAAAAAGAGACAAAGACTAGTCTAAAGGACTGAAGAAGCCTCCAAAACTAAGAATTTTCTAGAAAATAGGAACAAGAATGAACATGTACAACATCACTGAAGCAAGAAGCTGCAAACTCTGTCAAAGAAGTAACTGATGATTTGAAGATCCTCCACTAAAATAAGACCAGGTAGAGAAGACTATAATCTACATGAGTGCCCTCAAATGAGACTACTCCAATCAGGAGGAAAACAAAGGAAAACAACCAAATTTGAAGATATGGAATACTATAATCTGCACGAGTACCCTCAAATGACACTACTCAAATTAGGAGGCAAACAAAGGCAAACACCTAAACTCAAAAATACAGATGGCATAAAAATAATAAAGTCTGAAGAGCTGATCAATCAAAGCTGGAAGAGTGTGTCCAAAAAATAGGAAAGAGAAGAGTGTTAGGAATGAATGCTTAATATATCCTATGGGATTATTGGCAGCCATTCTATAGCAGTTGTTGTTGCATTCATGACTGAGATTGTCATTGATGTCAACACAATGATCTACTAAGATTTGCAGAGGAGTAGATAGTGTTTGGATTAGCACATGTGGAATATTGAAGATAGAGCTATGTGATGCCAAGGATTTACTCTTTGCTATGTTATATGTTCATGGTTAAGAGTGCAGATAGTAATTCATTTATTCATGGAAGTTATGAGCATTTTGGTGGAAGTAGTATTCAAGTAGTGTTCCTGAGTAGCAGTTTGTGGAAATCGGATGATATCTCCTAATCGGGATGGAATCTAGTTTTGTGAAATTAGAGAGAAGTTGAGGACATGTTGATAGTGATGTGGATGATAGCACAAACTTTGAGGTCACACAAGTGAAGAATTATTCTAATTGGAAGCCGATAGTTTTGTGTATTTTTTATGTAACGTGTGAAAACTTTTATTTTGTAATTGGATGCCGACTCATTTTTAATTACTTGAGTGTGGTATAAAGGAAGAAATGGTTTTCCTTGTTTTAATGAGCATATGAATGTAATGATGAAGTGAATGAAGTTGTGAAAGAGGACATGCGAGGTACAGAGATCTAAAATTGAGATTTGGTGTAGTAGTGAGTGCGGTTTGGCACAGTTAGAGAAGAGGTAACATATTGTTGAGATCAGTAATGATTTGATATTATTCTATTGAATAATCTAGAGATCAGTTGGACAGTGTGTTCATTGATCTTTCCATTGAAGTTGTTTGGGCAGTGGGTCCTTCTATCTTCCATAACTCCTAATAGAGTTAGAATCTTTTAGTAGGGATTCAAAGTCTCCTAATAGGGACTCATATGTACTGAATGTATTTCATAAGACTCCTAATAGATTATATCCTTTCACAAGGAATATTAATAGTATTGCATCTTTTGTGGGCATCATTCCCACTGGGGTTTACTCTTTGATCAAGAAGTTTCCTAGTCAACATATCTTGTGTCATTGTGCTATTGTGTATGAATATCTTTCTATGGTTGTTAATTACATTTCTTATATGGTTAAATGTTGTTGAAGTTGATAAAGGTTGTAATTATTAGATAACTAATTCACACCCCCCCCCCTCTCAATCATCTTGGTGGACTTTACTTTCTAACAAAGAGTGTCCATTTGGTAAATGATCCATCTCATCAGAATGCATAGGTACCCAGCCACTGCATCCACCTAGTACATAGAATCAAATACTAAATACATAGCTCACACTATCAAACCAAGGAAGTAGTAGAACCAACAGTAGAAACCCCCCCATAATGCTAACAAGGGATTCATGATAGGTACACTAAAAAGATCATCCAATATGAACTACATGATGAAGATGAATCTGAAACATCAATGGTGCAGAGAGATTACAAACACAAATAAAGATACCTGAAGCTAATGTCATTGGAGGAATGCTCACATGAAAAAATTAGATGGAAAATAAAGGCAAACATCAAACCCCCTTGGCACTTTATAATGGAGTGTGAGTACAAAGAGCACAAACATGCGTAAGATCTCATACATGAAATAGAATGACACTTTATCTCAGTGTGTGTGCATAAAAGAATGCTACAAAAGTGAAGTATACACTACCAAAAGAAGAGAGAAGGTTGTTGAAATAAAAGAACAGCCTAAGATGAGCCATCCCTCAAAAAGAAAAGATCACAAGACCTGAAACATCCAAGGTATTCACCAGATTGTAAAAATGTAAATATCTGAATAAACTATACCTTGAGTAGATTCTAGAAAAATGACTCACATCACTTGAAAGCTCATAGAACAAGCTTTCCAATGATATATCATTTTCCCAAAATAGAGTCCGAATGCGCAAGATAGAGCTCCCGAAGTGCAAAACTAAACATCTGGCTTTGACAATAAAAAAATCCATCAAAAAAGAAAATTCAAAAATTCAAACCTCCAGACTTCGATAGAGCTTGGAACTAGCTTTTTGACGATATCTTGTTTGCCCAATTTTGACACTGTATGCTCAAGTTATGAGCAAAACACTACCGAGTGCTCTGGAGGGCCCAAAATGGTGTCAAAAACTTGTTGATGCATGCAAATGTCAGCAACTGACGGGCTTAAATTTGACAGCCAAATGGTCGTCACAGACAAAATCTGCCCAGGGGCTAAAAAAATGGGCCCCTGGTTGCCATATGACTAGGGCCTGAAGCTGCTACCACCATGGGATTAAATTTGACGACCAAATGACCATCGCTGGAACAAAAAAAAGATTTTTTTTTTTGCAAAATCACATGCACTGCCTCAAGAAGCATGTCAAAGTGATCAAGTAAAAAAAATGCCCCTAAATGCAAATTTGTCCAAATTGGACGTGCCTTATATGGAAATAGGGGTTTTTGGACGCTGCAGATGCAAGCGTGAGGTCCATTTGGGCCATAAATGCTCCAAAAAATAGTGACTACCTTGGGATCTGTGTCGGGGCTAGTTGCAAAAATGTTTTGCCACAGATTCCAACTTTGTCCAAAATTGACAAATTGTATATGGATCAGGGGGTTTTTGGGCATTCTGAACACAATGGCAAGGTCCGTTTGAGCCTAATGACTAGTTAGAATAATATCCTAGTAACTCAAGGATTGGACATCCTTTGACAGTGATTCATTGCTTAAAATTATCACATATCTATTTAGAACATCATGCTAGACTTCATTAAATGTATCAATCCAGGAATGTGAACTTGAGATGATGGCTGCAAAGTTTATGCTTTATTTCTTTCAAGATTCATCACTACTGAAGTAAAAGCTATTGCTATAGGAGATTTATACTTAGAAACTGAAACTACAGATTAACTTTCAACTTAAAGAAAAATCATAGCAGTAAATAGATAATGCTTCAAAAGTAAACCTATGTTATAGGAAACAATCAGTGGTTCTGTTACTAGTGGCTACAAGAGCAACAATGCTTATCAACTTCAAAGAAAATTAACTGAATCCTACTTGAACATAAACAAGGAATTCACCTCCCACATGGGCCCCCACAAAAGTGCGATTGATTTACAACTCAAAGATTGAAATCTGGAACTATCATATATTCATTTAACAAAACATAACTACAATATGGAATATCAAAGTATTTCACTTTGTTGCTGAATTACAGTATGAATTCCTCAAAACATCTAACTAGCTCAGAATCATAAGTTCCAACTTATTTAAAAGCAATTGAGAAAAACAAAACACCTAAAAACTAGGTCCTTCATTACATAGTATAACAACTTTAGTTATAAGAATGACAGCATCATTTATGCAAGAGGATAAGCCATATTTAGTGCTTCAAGAATATAGGAATACTTGGTAACGAGATTGACTTGGTCTGAACCAAAAATCGTGAAGTTATGGAAGTAGTGGAGCCATGATAAAATCTGAAATAGTTTCTCACCTTAAAAGACCCACTCATCCTTGAGTCCATGTTCCTTGCTGACTTATTCTTCTCCTGCAAAAGGTTAGCATACCAGAATCTACAACACAAATCCAAGGCAAAGATTATAATAAGTTTTCCTATTTTAACATATCCTTGTCACACGGCTGTAGGAACACTACCCATTAAAACTAGAGAAGAGATATACTAGATTTTATCACAATATCCATTAGTCTATACATATATATTTAGTATTGTCCTTAGTTTCAAAAGTATCAAATATACATATGGTTAAAGCACAGAAACATAAAAGTCTACATAATGTTTATGAAAAACCATAAGATATTTAAGTCTGGACTCAAAAAATCATAAACAAAACATCCCATAAACTTGACTCATCATTCCCCCTAGCTTAGCTATTTGTTGGTCCCATAGCAAACAAATTCTTTAACCTAGTTGTCAATATGTAATTAGTAGATGTCCTCTGCCTAGTACCTCCTTCTGCAAGACTCCAATAGAATCCCTTTATCTCTTTGTGTCTTTTCCACTTGTCCTTCTCTTTCTTCATATCAAAGCTGTCCAAATTTTCTAAGTTTGCAAGGAGAGGAGACATCAGTAATGGAGGCTAAAAGGTTAGTGGAATCCAAAACCTTTCCCGCTCTCTTCCCAAGGAAATGTACCAAGGTGTGCACTTGTTTTCCATAGAAAAGTTGAGAGGTGAATGTGGTTCTTTGTTTCTCATCTCCCTAGATAAACTATCCCAGTGCCACTGAATGGCATTTCTAGCCTCAGGCAATTCACAATCTACCACCTGTTCATATGCATTAAATGCTTCATTTCTAAGTGGATAGATGACTTTCCTACTTGATTCAGAGGGGGCAATTCTTAACCAATTATAATAGTAAGTTCAAGGATCTTTGGCTTCAGGTCTTAGATATAGGGGAATTTATGGCTTCAAATCCCTATACATTTTGGCTTGAGTGTCCCAACTAATCTCATTCTATACCTAGGACATAAGGGCTCTAAGCTCAATATCCCTAACATAAAGTAAGGGATTCCAAACTCGGTCATTTGGGACTACTAGGTTGTGGAGATAGAGTTCCCATAATAGATTCTAAATGGCTATAGGAGAGTTATGGAAGGCTTGAGAAAACTGAGTAGGCTCTTGCAATGAGGGAGATTTGTCTTGCATAATATAGGTCATCTGATAGTTTAACAACTGCTCTTTGATAAACAAGGCATAGACAAGTGATGGGGATCTACAACCCATCAGATCAAGAATTAGAGATGTGATTTTGTTAAGTTTCACACTCAGCTATTCTACCTTTTCCTCCTGAACAAGTGTTTCCTAATAATGATAGTCTATTACCCTATTTCATTCTTTCTGTTGTTATTTCCACTGCTCTCTCTCATAAACTAATTACTTAGACAATTGAAAGATAATAGATAACAAAGATGATGAACCAAATTGATCTGATATTGAACTAATGCAACAATTATCTGTTGTTTTAGGAACGGATGACTTACCATTGTTAGCACTTTCCCTCTTCAAAGGATCTGTCCAGATGATCATAGACCACTCGGTATTAGAGCATTGTTGAGCCATTGAGGCTAATGTATCTAATCCTTCATTCAAAATTTTCTCTACTACCTTATTAACAAGGTCTATGTCAATATCAGGGTTCTCTTCATAGGGACTCCTTTCTGTTGTAGGAGAAAACATTGTGTCATCTTCTTCCCTGATATAACTATCTAAGTCATCACTAACTGAGTCATTTTTTTGAGGGCTCCTAGAAGTTGAACCTCTTCTCCAAAACACATAAGCTTGCTCTTCTAAGCTAGAGTCATCACCGATTATAATGACTTCTACATTTACTGGCTTACTAGGGTCCTGCTCTATTTCAATATCAAGAAACCCCTCAAATGTTTCCTACTGCATAATCTTAGTCTCCTATTCTTCTTACCCAAAGATTTCAAGTTGTATTTCAGCTTCTTGCTAAATGTTTCTAACCTCTTCTTCCTTCCGTCCAGAATCTTGTTCTACATTTGGCTCATCAACTGGAATCTTTGCAGTTGTGTTTGACTTCCTCCTATTACTTCTCCTTCATGGAGTTTCCTTCTTCTTTTTTAGAACTTTCCTTTTTCTGGAAGTGCTTGCAGCTACAAGAGATGCCTTAGCCTACCAACTAGTACTAGGGTTATTTTTCTTTTTCCTGTCCTTCGGGGAAACCATTTTTGTTGTAGGAGCAACTTCAGCCTTTTCTACATAAGTCTCAAATTCCTCTTCATGAATTGACCTTGAAGTAGAGGAATGAGGGGCAGTAGGGGTCTTAACCCTAGATTTCTTCTTGGACAAAGAACAATGTCCAAGTTCAATAAAAAATTTGCTAACCCCTTTATCGGTTTGAATCCTCTATCCCACTCTCCGCCCAATTGGTTCTCAGGTTGGTTCCTTAAACCCTTGTAGCAAAAATTCATCCTAGGAGATTTCTAACTACTACCTTAAGGCTTTCTCAACTATCAATTTGATTAAACAGTGGTGTGAGACAAAATTACATTTACCCTCCTGAACTAGAGTGGCCTGTTTCAACAATATGTTAAATACAAAACTAGGAACATTGATAGGCCTATTGTCATGCCTTAGACAGCTCAAAAATTTAAAGTGAATAGAATGTAGGAATGAATGCCATCCCTCACAAGTAAAATATCTAATGACATGAACTGCACATTGCCTAAATGGCTCTGGAAGAGATAGTCTAAATGTACTTTGTTTTTGGTCAACTTCAAGGGGTGGGTCTAAATGCAGAGTGAACTGAGCTCTGGATGTGGTTGGATCAAGATTTTCTACAAATTCCTCACCTTCCTATAGTAACCCCATAACTTATGCCAAAATTTCCTGTGAAAATGGCACCCTCAGTCCTTTGACTGCAACCACACCATCTTTTAATGAGTTCAGAAACTATAGTGCAACTTTGTCATCCCAGCTGGTTAGCTTTTGAATATAATCCAACCAACCTCTTGCATGAAAGTATGGCCTACAGGCTTGGTCTTCTAGAAAAACATTATGCACAGTGGGCTCCCTACAAATGAGGTCATCTCCCATCTCAGGTTTCCGAAATACCCAAAACGGAGTTGCAGGGGATAAAAACAGACAAGAACAATTTTGAGCAAGGAGGCTTGAAAAGGCAGGTTACAAGAAGATTTCAAATTTGTAAATTTCAAGTAGTGAAGCTTAGGAAATGAGCTCATAAGTAATATAAATGCAAATTATCTCTTAACTTCTCATAATTACTCATAAGTACTCTCCGCAGAACTCGTACTTGACATAACTTGCCACCTTTACTTCATATGTGTGAAATAACAATGCAGCACAATGATTTGCAAAAGGTGTCAAATCATGACAAGAAATGCAAGTACAATAGGATAAAAGAATAAATATAAAGATTTCATAAACATAATGACAAAAAAAAAATATAACTTCCCCCCTAGCTAAGTTAGGCATGTGGTCCCACACTTGCACAAGTGACAAGGCATATGAGAAAATAATTAGAAAACAAATTAAACTTGCATACCTTGGAAAGTGTACTAACTAGAATTGTTGCTTAGGTGGCAGTCATTATTATCCATGAATGAATAATAAATGAGGTGGATGGGTGATAGACAAGAAATGAAATCGAATTTTATTATGGAGAAGTGACTTTCATTAAGAAAGTGTTTATTATGAAAGTGACAAGATCTTCTAGAGTGAGGAAGGTAAATGAGCAAAAATCTCATTACAAGTTGTTGTAGGAAGTGTGTTGCCAATGATAGAAGAGAATTGCTACAGGAACTCATCCTTACTCTGGGGTTTGTGATATAACTTCAATCTGTGACCATTGACCAATAATTTGAAACGAACTGGATCAACTATGGAAAGTTGAACCGCTCCATTTGGAAAGACTGCAATAATCTCATATGGTTTGAGCCACCTGGTTTGGAATTTCCCTGGGTTATGCTGATACCTAGAGTCATAGAGGAGAGCCTAGTCACCAACAGAAAAGACTTTGTCCTTAACATACTTGTCATGCCATTGCTTGCGTTGGTGCTGTATCAATTTTGTGTTGTGTAGGGCAGATTTTTGCCATTCATCAAGGCCATTCAAACTCAGTATCCATTATTGCTATGTTGCAATGAGATCCATCCCAAGATCAAGAGTTGTCCTAAGTGTCTTATGTTCAAACTCTATAGGCATGACTGTAGAGAGACCATATACAAGCTCAAATGGTGTGAAACTGGTTGTAGACTTCCATGTAGTTCGGTAAGCCCAAAGTGCTTCAGGAAGTCGGATAGCCCAATCTTTCTTATGGATGGTGACTATTTTAGTGAGAATAGACTCCAACTCTTGATTGGTAACTTCTACCTACCCATTAGCTTGGGGGTGATAGGGTGAAGATTTACCATGCCTAATGTTATATTCTTCCATCAGAGCAGCAATCAAATTAGAAGTAAATTGAGGACCTTGATCAGATTGAATCTCCCTTGGTACCCCAAATTAGGTGAAAATGAATTCATAAAGGAACTTTGCAACATTGTTATCCCTTGGGTGCTTCATAGGTTTAGCCTCAGCCCACTTTGTAACATAGTCAGTGCATACAAGGATATAGGATTTTCCTTATGAAGAGGGCTCAATAGGACCAACAAAGTCAATGCCCCATTTATCAAAGGGTGTGACAACTACCTATGGCTGCAGGGGCATTTCATCTTTCTTTGTAGGTTGTCCCATGTGTTGGCATTTGTCACACTTTTTGGTGTATTGAGCAGCATCTTCGTGTAAACTGGACCAATAGTAACCTGTAGTCAAAATCTTCAATGTTGTTCTTTTGGCAGCAAAATGCCCACCACAAGGTTCATCATGACATGCCTTGAGGATATCATATGTTTCATCCTCACTTATGCATCTTCTAGTTACTTGATCAGGACCAGTATAAAATATGAATCCAAATATCCATGAATAATTAAAGCTCTTTTCAGTCAACAATCTTCTTTCTTTAGCAGAGAAATGAGCTGGTGTCTTACTAGTGGTGAGATAATTAGCAATATCGGCATACCAGGGATTGTGTGCAGACAATAGGAAGAGATGTTTATCAGGAAAACTATCATCAATGGTTGTAGGATCATCAGGTACATGCAACCTAGAAAGAAAATCAGCTACCACATTGGTCTTACCAGGTTTATCTATTATGGTAATGTCAAATTCCTACATAAGAAGCAACCAACAAGCCAGTCTTCCAAAAATTGTAGGCTTGTTCATGAGATACTTAATAGAGAAATGGTCGGTATGCACATAGATCTCATATACAATAATGTAGTGTCTGAATTTATTCAGGGCATAGATGACTGCAAGAAGTTCTTTTTCAGTGACAGTGTAATTAAACTCAGCTCCTTACAAATTTTTACTAATAAAGTAAATTGCATGCTCAACTAAGTCCACCTTTTGACCAAGCACAACACCAATAGCATAGTCTGAGGCATTAGTATAAATGTGAAAAGGCAAGCCCCAATTAGGTCCTCTCAAAATTGGTGTTGTGGTGAGAACTTCTTTAAGCTACAGGAAATACTTTGTACACTTAGAGTCCCAAGCAAATTCAGCATCCTTCTTGAGCAAATTATACAGGGGTGTTGCAAGCTGACTGAAATCCTTTATAAACCTTCTATAATACCTGACATGTCCAACAAAACTTCGCACATCTTTTTGCTTTGCTAGAGTAGGCAATGTGCTAATCACTTCAATCTTGGCAGGGTCCACTTGAATACCTTTTGAAGATAGGAAATGTCCTAAGACAACCCCTTCTTCAATCATCATAAAGCACTTTTCACTATTTAGAGAGAGATTATAATCATGACATCTCTAAGGAACTTTCTCTAAATTTACCTTTGCCTCATCAAAAGTATGCCCATGTGTGGTAAAGTCGTCCATGGAAATCTCCATGCAATCAGCAGAGATATTAGAGAATATACTTATCACAGCTCGCTGGAAAGTGGCAGGAGCATTGCACAACCCAAAAGGTAACACTGAATAGGAAAATGTTCCCCATGGGCATGTGAATGTTGTCTTCTCCTAGTCCTCAAGTGCTATCTGTATCTGATTATAACCACTGAATCCATCCAAAAAAGAAAAGTATTTATTACCAGCCAGGTTATCAAGGACTTCTTAGTAGCTGAGTTAAGTTCCCTATAGTCGACACAAACTCTCCACTTCCCTCCTTTCTTGGGTACTATAACAAGAGGGGAGACCCAATGACTATCAAAAATGGGATAAATGAATCCAGCATTTAACAACTTATACAACTCATTCTTAACTATATCCCTTAGAGTTGGATTAACCCTTCTTTGAGGTTGACGGATAGGTTTGAATATAGGATTGATATAGATTTTATGAGTGCAGAGTTTAGGATCTAGACCTTTCATGTCAGTGTAATCCCAAGGAAAAGATTTTTGATGTTCTTTTAGAAGCTACAAGACAACTTTTTGTTGAGAGAGTGTCAAAGCACTATTTATATTTAACTCTCATCATGGGCTGACTTCTAGCTCAGTGACCTTTTCTTCCATGGACAGCTAAGCAATTGGGGGAGATTCCATTTCATGAGGCAATAATGTATGAAGGAATTGTGAAGTTTTGGAATATTGTGGAGCATTTGAAGGTGGTAACAAAGTTTCAAGAACACAGTCTTCGTGAGAACACATTGAGGATTGCACTCCATATTCATTCATGATAATAGAGGAAATTATTTCATCTTCTCTCCTAGAGGCTACAAATGGTTCCCTAGATATCATCATTAACTGGTGAATGGAATTGACCTCAGGTTCAGTATCACCCAAGTCTGGCTAGATTATCTGGTCATCTTGCAATAGAGGTTGAGCTAGGGAATATAGAGTCAAATTTTTAGTGTTGACTTTATTGGATATAGTCATTTTTCCTGACTGACAAGCTATATAGGCATCTGTAGTAGCTAGCCAAGGTCTACCTAGAATTATTGGATACCCTCTCATGTTAGCCTTTGGAGAAAGGACAACAAAGTCAACTAGATATTCCCAAGAATTCAAGGTGACTATTACATCCTCTACCATCCCATCAGGTGTAATGGTGGAACTATCAGCAAGCTGAAGGATGGTTGGGATTTCCCTAAGACCAATGATATGCAACTGAGACATTACTTCTTTGGTCATGATATTTATGGATGCACCTAAGTCAACTAGAGCATTTTGGACGTGTATTCCTTGAATAGTGACTATGACCAAAGGGCTACTAGGATCAGAATACTTTGGAACTATCAATTTCTCCAATATCAAATCAGATAACTGGCCTAGGACATGTATGGTTTAAGGAACCTTTTTCTTCCTTTCAGGATGTTTGATACAAGATTCCTTGATGGCTTTAGTATATGAAGGCACTTCCTTTATGGCATCCAACAGTGATATTTTAACTGTCATTTGCTTTAGTTGGGCAAGCAAGTCCAACACTGCTTGATTTTCCACTGGCATAGCTTGTTCCTCCAACCTATGAGGAAATGGGGGCTCTTGAGTTGCAAGAGCAGCAGGTTTGACTGGTACCTCAGTTGGCTCTACCGAGGCATCCTCAACTTCGGTGATGATAGGTTGTTGTGGAGAAGAAAGGGTTGTGTCAGACCTTAAATGAATATTATTTAGGGAAATAGCATAGCTCTGCTATTGTGTTATTGGTTTAGTATTTTTGGGATTAGGAGTAGGTTGAGTAGGCAATTGAGTCTATTTAGGGGAAGTAGTGTTGGCTACAGGAGGAGGCATCAGAGCCTACTGCTAAGGTGGTGGCATCAAACCTTGCTGGCTTGATTGGTTCATCCAATTGTGTAGTTTTTGCCACCCCTACTGGGACTATTGCCAGGGTTGCTAAGGTTGTGACCAACCCTGTTGAGATTGCTACCACCTATTATGGCCACTAAATCCACTATGCTATTGATTTTTCCATGCATTATTACTATTAAAATTTTGAAGAGGATCTTGGGGAATACCTGGTCTCTAAACCCATGGCCTTCACTGGGAAACGTAGAGCACCTCTTCATTCTCATCAATGGCTTTGAACTTAGTAGGCATAGGTTGGGACTCCAAGCTTGCAACAGACTTACACCGACAATTCTTTTTCTTCTCTCTACAGTGTAGATAGTACTCTGCTAACATTGCATCGGCTTCATCTTTCTTCCTCCTTGTCTGCATTGTGTCCAACTAAGTAGCAACATCATTAATGATGTCTTCTTGAAATCTAACAATAGATTGGGTAGCTCCATTTTGGACACACCGGTGCCATTAGACTTGTGAGGCAAGGCTCTTAAGCTTCTTCCATTTTTTACAGTAGCTCTAGAATAGTTCAGACATATACTCTTTATGTCATCTTAATTCTTCTAGGTAATGTCCCCCCCTGCCATAAGGTCAAGGGCCTCAATGCTTCCATCATTCACACCTCTCAAAAATAGATGCTTTTGAGATTCTTCATTTAGCTCATGTTGTGTGTTGCGTTGCAGGCTAAACATGAACCTGGAGACATAGTCTTCCAAGGTTTCATCTTCCTTCTATGACATTTTAAATATGTCATCTCCTTTTAAGTCCCCTCCTCTGCAATAATCTTTGTACTTAGCAAGAAACAAGCTACACATTGCATTCCAATTTGCTACAGCATCAACGCCCAAACTCATAAACCATCTTAGAGCATCCTCCTTTAAAGTGGAGGGAAACAATTTGAGCTTATGGTCATCAATGGTGTAGTCATAGCTTTGACAAAGGACATCAAACTCAAAGAGGAAAGTCTCTGGATCTTCTGTGATGAGTCCACATAATTTAGGAAGTGCAGCAGCAAGAATGTTCTTCAAATTTTGATTACCTTGCTGAGTAGGGATAGGAAAAGGGAAGGTAGGCTGAGCCATTACATTATCTAGATATGTTGGGTTAGCAAAAAGAGAATTTAAATGGTAGGACTCTTTAGATGACTGTGGTGAAGGAAATTGGTCATAGGCATCAGCAAACACGTTCTCAAATGGTTCTTCTTCTTGTGGGTTCTCTAATTGGGGTTCCTCAAGTGCTGGATTGAAAACCTCAAATGGTTCTTCCTGATTAAGATTAGGTAGGAATCACCCAAGATGATCCCTATGTCTATGCATACAAACAATGTAGAATACAAACTAACTTAATGACTTATGGGTCAAACTAAATTGACACCATCCCTGACAACAACGTCAAAAATGACTGGTCAGAATAATATCCTAGTAATTCAAGGATTGGACATCCTTTGACAGTGATTCATTGCTTAAAATGATCACATATCTACTTATAACATCATGCTAGACTTCATTAAATGTATCAATCTGGGAACGTGAACTTGAGATGATGGATGCAAAGTTTATGCTTTAGTTCTTTCAAGAGTCATCACTACTAAAGTAAAAGCTATTGCTACAGGAGATTTATACTTAGAAACTAAAACTACAGATTAACTCTCAACTTAAAGGAAAATCTTAGCAGTAAATAGATAATGCTTCAAAAGTAAACCTATGTTGGAGGAAACAGTCAGTGGTTCTGTTACCCGTGGCTGCAGGAGCAATAGTGCTTATCAACTTCAAAGAAACTTAACTAAATCCTACTTGAACATAAACAAGGAATTCACCTCCCACGTGGGCCCCCATGGAAGTGTGAATGATTTACAACTCAAAGATTGAAATCTGGAACTATCATATATTCATTTAACAAAACATAACTACAATATGGAATATCAAAGTATTTCACTTTGTTGTTGAATTACAGTATGAATTCCTCAAAACATCTAACTAGCTCAGAATCATAAGTTTCACCTTATTTAAAAGCAACTGAGAAAAACATAACACCTAAACACTAGGTCCTTCATTACATAGCATAACAACTTTAGTTATAAGAATGAAAACATCATTTATGCAAGAGGATAAGCCATATTAATTGCTTCAAGAATATAAGAACACTTGGTAACCAGATTGACTTGGTCTGAACTAGCAACCACAAAGTTATGGAAGTAGTGGAGCCATGATAAAATCTGAAATAGTTACTCGCCTTAAAAGACCCACTCATCCTTGAGTCTGTGCTCCTTGCTGACTTATTCTTCTCCTACAAAAGGTTAGCATACCAGAATCCACAACACAAATCCAAGGCAAAGATTATAATAAGTTTTCCTATTTTAACGTATCCTTGTCACACGGCTACAAGAACACTACCCATTAAAACTAGAGAAGAGAAATACTAAATTTTATCACAATATCCATTAGTGTATACATATATATTCAGTATTGTCCTTAGTTTCAAAAGTATCAAATATACATATGGTTAAAGCATAGAAACATAAAAGTCTTCATAATGTTAATGAGAAACCATAAGATATTTAAGTCTAGACTCAGAAAATCATAAACAAAACATCCCATAAACTTGACTCATCACCTAAGGTGACCAGAAAAAGAGGTCCCCCAGATCTGACAGAAAACCCTCTAAAAATGCAGATCTGATGAACATGACTAAATCTCTCAAGAAGAGGATAGGGGCAAATAGATCTGAAGCTCTGATACCATATTGGAGTTGATGAGTAAACAATCCACACCTCCCAAGAACACCTACATGCAAACACCTACCTCAGAAAGAGAGAGAGAAGAAGCAAGAAGCTATGGAGGCCTAAACGCATTGATCCACGAGAGAGGAGAAATCATTCTTGATGTGCAAAAACAAAAGTTGCAATTCAATAATGAATAATGTGTTACAATGTGTTATGAATAAAAATGAGATCAATCCTTATAAAAGGAGATCTGAAAACCTAAAAAGGTAAAACCTAGGTTGCACAATAATACCTAATAAAGTAATTAATTATTATATGTCTAAAGTTTAGCTTAAGTAGAAAGAGATAATAAGTGACTTAGTAATTAAATCAAATATGATTTAATTAATAAGCATGTTAGAGTAATAAAGTGATTTCTTATTAATTAAATCATGTTTGATTTAGTTATTAAGTCACTTATTATCTCTTTCTAATTAAGCTAAACTTTAGGCATATAATAATTAATTGCTTTATTAATTATTATTATGCAACCTAGGTTTTACCTTTTTAGGTTTTCAGATCTCTTTTTATAAGGATTGATCTCCTTTGTTTTCATAAAATATTGTAACAGATTATTCATTATTCAATTACAAATTTTGTTTTTACACATCAAGAATGATTTCTCCTCTCTCATGGATCAATGCATTCAGGCCTCCATAGCTTCCTGCTTCTTCTCTCTCTTTTTGTGACAGGTGTTTGTATGTAGGTGTTCTTGGGGGCTATGGGTTGTTTACTCATCAACTCTAATATTATTCCCAACAATAGAATAGGAGATAGTCACTTTGGTTATTCATGATTTTTTCCAATATTGTCTTTGTATGGACGATGTATCCATATTGTTATATTACACCTATTATTTTGTGGGTAAAACTTTAGATTGATGTTGCATAATTGTGTTAGACCAATGATGTGTATGCATAGTATGTTTATGTAGCTCCATAGTTAAGTAATTTAATTTTATGTCAATCTATTGATTAAGCAATTATTTTTCTCTACCAATAAATTATTCATTGTTGTGTTCCATTTAATTGGAATTGATTTATTTTATCAAGTGGGGTTTTCATGAAATTTTTGGTATTTTATTTTATTTTATTTAAATGGATTTATTTTAGTCTTTATTTTAGAGAAAATTGGCCTTCTATTGTGAGAAAAAAGTTATTTTTCCATACTTGTTTTGGCAAATTTGGATTTTTCTCCAAATTTTTATTGGATAATTGATCTTTTCTGTTTTGGTTTTGATTTGCATGCCATAATGTTGTTCACATCATCCTATTGAGTACATGTCGATATTACTCTTCTTTGTTGGTGATCTCATTCGATTTTGTGGGTACTTCGGTCTTCTCTTTCATGCTTGGTTTTTACAATTGTGTGAGGTAGGTTTTCCTCAATCCTCATCCATTTCTTAATTTGATTGTTTTTTGTTGGATGCAATTTTTTTGTGGGATGTAATATATGTTGTCCCTTACACATGTGATTTATTTTTATGCCCACTTAGGCTTCCATGTATTTTCTTTTTTTGGTGATTTTGAATGTGAACTTTATATAAGATCATGCTACCTATTTATTTTTTGTGCCTGAAATTGGAATTTCATGGATCAATGTGTTGTTGGGTGCTAGGGAACCAATAGGTTTTAACCATTTTTCTTTATTTGAAGTTTGATTTTCTAGTCAATTTTGAAGGTTTATCAATGGTGACAACCTTCAAGACTAAATTTTAGTCTACAAATGAATCTTGTATCTTTTTCAATTTAATATTGTGATTGAGTCTTGTGGTTGTGTAAATTTTATGTTTGTTGTGTGTTTTATTTGGACCCACCTTGGAATCAGTGCTCTTGACAATGAGGCACATTGAGTGTTCCCTTGTGCATGACTATTTTACCATTTTATTTGTTGGCTTTTGTTTGACGCTTGATTTAAGATTGCATCTTGAGTCATTGATGTTGGTATTGAGACCGCATCATGAGAAAAATTGAGGTGTTCCTTGTGGGGATCTTTGAGAGACTCATGGTCTTAGTTTGAGACCAATCAAGTTTTCCATGCTTCATTTTGGTTTATGACTTTGAGAGTCTTTCCTTGAATTTTTTGCATAGTGCCTCGTTATTTAAATTAGATGAATATGTTGGTGTTTGGATAGTGGAGTGGAGTGGATCTCCATGGTGGGATGGGACACAAAGAGGTTGCCAGGGTAACTTGTGGAAATTTCTTAATCAAGTGACAACTAAATAAATGCATATGGTAAGACATCTTAAAAAGAATTAATAATACTACCTAGTCCTATGAGTGATTTTTATCAAAGGTATATCTTTTCCTGGCCATTTGTAGATGTTGATTGAAGGCATAATGTCTAGCTATCTAAGTGTCATTAATCAAAGAAACCTTATGTAGTTGTTTGTAGACACTGATAAGAGATACATAATAAGTCTAGCCATCTGTGAATGTAGAGAAAAGGCTCAATACTACATAGGAAACCACATACCATGTAATGACACTTCATTCTTGAGTCCCTATACCAAACCATTTTTTAGAGCTGAGTAGTGACCTTGAGTACTAGTCTCATATTGGACTTCATTTTGAGTGATTACATTGGAAATGTTATTCCATCTCTTAAATGTTGCACTTGTATGGTGCATGTGTGAACCTAATTCTCATATGTGCATCATAATTTATTGGACCATGTGACTATCTGTACAACTATTGAGGGGTGGGATTGAGGGTCCACATGGTTGGGTGGCATAACACATCACTTTTAGAGACCAATGTACAAATGGTGGACTGAATTTAGTGACTTTGGTATTGATTATGATGTTCTCTTCTCTATTCCTTTTCCTTCTTTTTTATTTTTATGCTATATTGGTTATCATGTTCTAGTTGTTTGGGTTTTTATGATTATTATAATTATATCAAGTGGTTATGGCCTCGATCATATGTATTTTCTACTCCCCTATGTAGAGCTAGTTGTATTTTAGTGGTACATTGGAGTCAACATAGGGTTTTGTCTTTATTTTATTATTTTTTAGAGAAGCTTTGATATGTGTGTCTATGCTTGCACTTTTATATTTGTGTTGATTGGAATCTCCATCCTATAGAGTGGTGTCTCTTCCTCTCTTGTCTGAGACTTTTCTATCTAAAAATTTTTGCAAAATTTCAATTGGAATTTGTGTATGACGAACTAGAATATGGTCATTTTGGCACTAACATTATATAGGTCAAATGTCTTGGAGTCTTTGGACTGAGAATTTGAAAGAAATTAATCATGGTAATTAGTATCTATGATCTATGGATCATCCTCTACATTTGTTGGCGTCTATGATTGTGTTTGGCATCTCTTCCCAATTTCTTGTATAAGAGGCACTTTGTTCATCATTTTTTGTCATATGATCTTTTATTGTTTAGATTACGGTTCTTCTTGTTTCCACCTTGATTAGAAGGAAATGAACTTGCATGATTAATAATCATAGGAACACTTTCCTTGGGTATTAAAATGAATCTCTATTTAGATGGATTCTGAGGGTTGATTTAGTCTCCTCTTAGGGTAGCTATGAGTTATTATTGGATTAGCCTCTTTTGGATAATTGGATATTCTTCAAACCCTTGATAGGTGATCACGGGAATGTGTGTACTTAATTTTGAGTGTGTATTTGGTTTGTCATGGAACCTTTAGAAGTGTTGAAGAATTTTACTCATACACAATTGTGTAATAATTATTGAGCATATATTTTAACTTTTCTTATGCATTGTTATATATTATGCACTTATGATATTGATTTATATGTCAATTATTTTTGAAAAAAATATTAGTGCTTATATAACCCTATGTTTTGAGGGTTCCTTGGTGAGGCATTACACTAATCCTCATCCTTCTCACTACTGCAATCCTTTACTCATAGTAAAAAAGCTAGAATCATACTTCTCTCATGTACTCTTAGGTCCTAACATATGATGCCTCCCATTTGATGTTTAGCCTAACCACTCAAAACCTCTTAGCTGTAATACCATTCTGGCCCAAGTTGAAATCTAAAAAATAAATATTGTTACAAAATATTTCTATCTTGAAGACTTACAGAACTTATAATATAAATAGTAACACATTAAAGTGACATGAATTAGAAGAATTAACATAGATTAACATATCTTACTAGCGTATTACCTATTTAATGAGAACCCAAAAAACTAAAATAGCATAATGAACAACTAGTTTCGGATTTTTTTCAAAACTTTATAATTCTTGCATTGATTCAATTATAACTTTTACCTGGTTAACAAAATAAGACCAACACAATTGTGACTCTCTTGTGTTGAATTTGCACAACCTTCCTACTATATGACTTAGTATCTTATCTCTACCAAGATTGATAACAACCTTAGATCAATTATCTATCATTCTTATCTTCCTTTTTTTTTTCTTTGATCCAACTCCTCAATGAGTTGATGCTTTGTTATGTTATGTGGTTCATTCTTTGGTTCTCCCATAAATGGATTGTATTTTTCATGACCTCCTATTCTCTACCAAATCAACCCATCTTCTCTAAATTTAATTGAGGGCATCCCAAAAATTCATCTAAGATCTATATGCACATCCAATATGTAATGAGTTCTTCACTTTCAACAAATTAATACAAGTACACACTACTATTCCATAAAAGTGGGAACATACATAGTTTATTTCCCACAATTGATACCTTAGAGGAAAGTGATTATAATTTATAGATCTAAGAAATTTTAGCAACATTACGACATATATATTTAATACTTCAAAATCATAAAACTAGTTATTTCCCACAATTGATACCTTAGAGGAAAGTGATTATAATTTATAGATCTAAGAAATTTTAGCAACATTATGACATATATATTTAATACTTCAAAATCATAAAACTAGAAGAATGAGACAAAATAGAAAGGACAAATATATGTCGGGAAAACTCTTTCAGATAAAAAACCCTACACTCCAAAACATCAAGCCAATGTATTATTTAGCGACAAGTTATGATACATTTTTAGAATCTAAGCCTTTACACATGGATATTCACATTGTGTTCCATCCTAGAGAATATCTGACAACATAACCATGTCAAATGAACTCATCCCTTCTCTCCTATAAATCAGTTCTAAGGAATCAACATATATAGAGATCAACATAAAGAGGTAGATGCCCATGGCTTCAAAGAACTATATTCAGCACCTAAGAGGTAAGTTGTGTCACAATGTACACAACTTTCTAACTCCATGATACATTTCTCATAGAAACTTCCAAGGCAACAACACCTATCTCATCCATAATAATCATCTTGCCAAATACAATGCAAGTACAACATAGAAATTACCATGACCAGGAATATGAGCCTTCCTTACCTCATACCACTTCTCAAAAGTGAAATCCACCATAAATTCCAATTGCTAAAATACAACTACAATAGACAATAGAAATCGCAAACCAATACTCTGTATTCAACATAGGAAATTGCCATATCAATTTCCACTTCAACTTGGAAATATATGACAATATTTTCCCAGAACTAACTTAGTATCTTCCAAGTGGCTGATAAATTCCTATAAAATAATAAATATGTCATCTCATCACGTGCAATGTAGGATACCATCTCACCAAGAGGTCCCACAAAATGAATGACAACTTATGAAGTTAATAACTTAGGATAAATTGATTAATTAAATAATTCAATATATTAGGACTCTAAGTTTGAGACACCTCAATCCCAATATTCTCTCCTCCCCAGTCCATTGTATCACTTTTCTTTCCTATCATCATTCATCAATTTTTTTGCACCATCTCCTTTAACACCCATAACTACCCCCCAAAAGTGAACTTGACAACTCAACCAAGCCAAAATTAAACAATGTTTACAAACTTAAAATAGATAAACAAAAAACCTAAATGTGGTTTGATACTCTTGCATCACATAGACTACGTTCTTTGAATAATTTATGATGTTTATCAAATTATTTTACATCATATTTCTTAAATTATATTTCCATGTCTCTTTCTACCCTTAATACTTTGAATTGTGGAGAACATGAAAACTTGAATAGCATTGTTTAAAAAACATTCAAAATATCATTTGTAATAACTCTAGCACACAATTTTGTTCAATATGAAATTAGATATGAATGAGAAAAATAGATAAAATAAAAGTTTCTAAAGTTTGACCAATGTTAAAATTCACGAGAAGATAAGTGTGTTTTAATTTTTAATTTTTAATTTTGATAGTGTGAGATGCATAAACTTCTTGTTTAAAATGTATATATTTTGTTCTACATTTGAGATCACACTAGCTGAACCATCATTAGGAATAGGAAAATGTGTGACAAGATTCTATCATCACAAAGAGGAAAATGTGTGACAGGATTCTATCATCACAAAGAGGAAAATGTGTAATGGTTAGCATGGATTAACTAATTATAGTTGAGAATAACAAATTAGATTTTTTTTTGGAAAATTTAATTAGATAGAAAATTATACATAGCTCGGTAATTTAAGAATGATTAAAATGGATAAGTTCTAGAATGTGTTGTTAGATCTAGAAAATTGTGTCTGTCAATGTATATTTCAAAACTTACACGATGTTAGAGAATGTGTTTGTGAGTCTAGAAGGAATTTGTATTCATGGATTTATACTTGAGCTCTAAATTTTTCTGTGTGATTATAAGAGTTTTTCTTATGTAAATTTACTTGATACATAATCTTTTATTTTGATCCTTCGAGATGTTTAGGGTTTGGAAGTAATAAAAACATCTTAAAAGATTGATTTACATCATAAGAAGCATTATCATAGATTGATCTTTAGAAATTAAAAAATATAAAAAATAGCAAGCAAATGCCTAAGCATGCATGTTTTTTATACTTTTATTTTATTGAATCTAGATGTGATGTTATTGACTACACCAATGCTCTAGGTTTATGTATTTTTAAATCCTTGAGTGGGTGATTAGAATGAGTGTAACAAATATTTTTGAATACTATCATGTAGCATCAAATTATATTAGATATGTATTTAATTCATTCAAGGTGGAAGGACAAATGAAATTAGTTAGTGAAATATAAATTTTAAATGTTAAGTTGAAGAAATGAAAAAATTGTCACTGCAATGTCATCTTTGCAACCAAGACTTGTTCTAAGATGACATAAGATCCAACCTAAATGAAAAATGACTAAATAGTAGTAGGTGCATAAATGACTTTCACAATGAATAAATAAATAGAAATAAAATTAACCAAAATTGTATATAAAGACAATTTAATTGCACATTCATTGCATTTGTTCACCCTTTGATTTATGTTTTTTTGTACGAAAATTACTATCACCTTAGACTAGAACATTATGTTTAGGACTGGAATAAAAGAAGAAAAACCTAGATGTGTTTTACTTTTGACTAGATATGCTACTATTGACTACACCAATGTTCTAGGATTATGTGCTTTTAAATGTTTGAATGGATGATGAGAATGAAGTGATGAATATTTTTGAATCCTAGCTTATAGCATCAAATTATATAAATACATATTTAATTTATTCAAGGTAGAAGGGAAGAGTAAATTTAGTCAAATATGAAGTTTGAATTTTAAGCTATCGAAAACAATTGTTACCATAATCTCATAAAGGTGGAAGAGTATAGGGAATTCAATCAAATACAAAGATTGAATTTTAAGTGAGCAAACAAAAATTGTACATAAAGTCAACTTAATTGCACATTCATTGCATTTGTTCACCCTTTGATTTATGCCTTTTTTCTATAAAAATGACTATCACCTTAGACTAGAGCATGATGTTTAGAAGGACTGAAAGAAAAGAAGAAAAACCTAGATGTGTTGTACTATTGACTAGATATGCTACATTCTCGCATTCCCAATCCATTGTATCACTTTACTTTCCTATCAACATTCATTCATTGTTCCACACCATCTCCTTGAATGTCAATAACTACCCCAAAAAGTGAATTTGACAACTTAGCCAAGCCAAAATTAAAAAATGTTTACAAGATTAAAATAGATTAACAAAAAAAATAAAAATGGTTTGATGCTCATGCATCACAAAGACTACGTTCTTTGAACAATTTATGTTGTTTATCATATTAGTTTACATCAGATTTATTAAATTATTTCTTCGTGTCTCTTTCTACCCTTAATACTTTGAATTGTGGAGAATATGGGAAGTTTGAATAGCATCATTTAGAAAATATTCAAATTATCTTTTATAACAACTAGCAATTTTATTCAATATTAAATTAGATATGAATATGAAAAATAGATAAAATAAAAGTTTCTAAAATTTGACCAGTGTTAAAATTCATGAACAAATAATATTTTATTATTTTAATATCAAATATTGATAATGTAAGATGCATAAAATTCTTGTTTAAAATGTATGTTTTTTGTTCTACATTTGAGATCACACTAACTAAACCATCATTAGGAAGAGGAAACTGTGTAATGGTTAGCTTAGATTAACTAATTATAATTGAGAATACCAAATTAGATATTTTCCTTTGAAAATTTTAATTAGATAGAGAATTCTACATAGCTATGTAATTTAATAATGATTAAAATAGATTAGTTCTAGAATGTGTTGTTAGATCTAGGAAATTGTGCCTCTATCAATGTATGTTTTAAATTTACACAATGTTAGAGAACATGTTTGTGAGTCTAGAAGGAATTTGTAGTCATGGATTTATACTTGAGCTCTAAATTTCTTCAAGTGATTAGAAGAGTTTTTCTTATTTAAATTTATTTGATACATAATCTTCTATTTTGATCCTTCTAGATGTTAAGGTTTGGAAGTAATAAAAATATCTTAAAAGAATGATATTACGTCATAAGGAGCATTATCCTAGATAGATCTCTAGAAATTAAAAAATATCAAAAAATAGCAAGAAAATGCCTAAGCATGCATGTTGTTTACTCTTTTATTTTATTTAATCTAGATGTGATGTTATTGACTACACCAATGCCTAGGATTATGTGCTTTAAATGTTTGAGTGGTTGATTAGAATGAATGTAAAAAATGTTTTTGAATACTATCATGTAGCATCAAATTATATCAGATACATGTTTAATTTGTTAAAGGTGGAAGGACAAAGAAAATTAGTTAGTCAAATGTAAGTTTTGAATTTTAAGTTGGAGAAAAGAAAAATCTGTCACCGTAATGTCATCTTTGCAACCAAAACTTGTTCTAAGATGACATAATATCCAACCTAAATGAAAAATGACTAAATAGTAGTAGGTGCGTAAATGACTTCAATATAGAATAAATAAATAGAAACAACATTAACCAAAATTGTACATAAAGTCAACTTAATTGCACGTTTATTGCATTTGTTCACCCTTTGATTTATACTTTTTTGTATGAAAATGACTATCAGCTTAGACTAGAGCATGATGTTTTGAAGGACTGGAAGAAAAGAAGAAAAACCTAGATGTGTTGTACTATTGACTAGATATGCTACTATTGACTACACCAATGCTCTAGGATTATGTACTTTTAAATGTATGAGTGGATGATGAGAATGAAGTGATGAATGTTTTTGAATACTAGTTTGTAGCATTAAATTATATTAGATATGGATTTAATTTGTTCAAGGTCGAAGGATAGAGGAAATTTAGTCAAATATGAAGTTTGAATTTTAAGTTGTCGAAAAAAAATTGCTACCACAATCTCATCAAGGTGGAAGAGTATAGGAAATTCAATCAAATACAAAGATTGAATTTTAAGTGAGCAAACGAAAACATTTTAACTACAATAGCATCTTTACAACCACAAACTTGTTCTAATATGACATAAGATCAAACCTAAATGATAAATGAATAAATATAAGTAGGTACATAAATGCCTATTACTTATAATCAAAACCTAAAAAACAACATCAATAAAATTCTATATATAAAGACATACTAATTGCATGTTCATTGCATTGGTTCACCCTATGATTTATGCTATTTTTTTGGCACGGAAATGACTATCACCTTATACCATAGCAGGAAGTTTAGTCAAATTATCATTCATTGCCTTTTCTAACCTAATAAATTTGAACAATTCTTATCCTGCTTTATCCAATTAGTTAAACTATTATTATTTTTGTCTCTTTCTACCTTCTTCAATGCTTTGAATGCTGAAGGACATGGAAAAAAATTTTAAATATTTTTTTGTCATTACCAATGATTTTCAGAGACAGAATTTGTTGTTTTTCCTCATGTTATATTAAAATGTAAACAGCCCTTACATTGATCATAGCTTGCAAGCAATTTACATCTTATTAAAGTAGGCATGAGAAAGAAAAATACATGATAAAAAGTTTTAAAAATTTCTCTATTAAAATATATTTAAATTTAAATTTATGATTAAAACATGCCAAGCCAACGTTTTAGGATTATTATAGAGTTTGAATACGTTTCAAATACTTTTTGTTTGAGATGTTAGGGTGTGATCTAAGATCCACCAAACTTTTTTTTGAGGTGAATATATATACTTAATATATAATAGAATATGATGTATCTATTATTAAAAAAAAATCTTATAATATATATGTTTTAAAGGAAGAAGAAGTTGTGCTAACTTCTTCTCTCCAGTATGTCTGAGCAACATTCTCTGCAACATCAATGTCCTTGCACAATCAACAATTGATTTATTCCTTCTTTCAGCAATCCCATTCTACTGAGGTGTTCTCAGTGCAGAAACCTGTATTTTTATACTATGCTCATTACAATAGTTAGTAAATTCATCAGAAATAAATTCACCACCTCTGTCAGATCTTGAGCATTTCAGTTCGTTACCGGTTTCTTTCTCTACCTTTTCTTTATACCATTTAAACATCTTAAATGCCTCTGATTTCTCATTTAAAAATATCACAGTCATTAATCTAGTGTAATCATCAACAAATAGAATGAAGTATATATCTCCATAATAGTTTTGTGTTCTCATGGGACCACATAGGTCGGTGTGAACTAGCTCCAAAATTCTCTTTGTTGAATAATCTTTACTCTTAAAACTATATTTTGTCATTTTACCTTTTTGACATTCATGACACATAACATGATCTAGCTTTGCTAGGCTAGGCAAACCTCTAACCTTTTTCTTTCTATTGATTTTAATCATGTTATCAAAGTTTACATGACATAACCTTTTATGCCACAAACATGCATCCTCATTTTGCATTATTAAATAGGAAGACTTATCATTATCAAGATAAAACAAGTTACCTTTTGTTTGTGCTTTTGTTCCAACAAGTTTTCCTCCATCATCAAATATCTTAACCTTTTTTCTCTCAAAAGCTACTCGGTGACCTAAGTTGTTAAGTTGTGCCACACTTGGCAAATTGTAATTTAGTCCTTCCACACAATAAGCATTATCACATTTGATTTTATCATTTATCAGTAAAGATCCCTTTCCTCTAACCATACAAGGTGTGTCATTAACCATTTTTACAGATCCTCCATTATATTGCTCAAGATGATCAAATTTTTCTTCATCACCAGTCATGTGATGGGTACAGCCACTATCAATGATCCATGTATCATTTTTATTAACCTTAGAAATTAGTGTTGTCTCTACATACTTTTCTTCTTCCTCAGAATCATCCTTATAGCAACAAATACTACTTCTACATCATCATCCAAATCAGTATCAGTATCAATCTCTTCAACAATGTAACATACCTTTTTACCTTTGTCATTGTTTTCTTGGTTATCTCTATTGTAGTTTCGGTAACTTCTATTGTTTCTCCTCCCATAGCTTCCTTCACTAGATCAGTCTTTATTTCTATCATCTTCTTTCCTGTTTAGGCATCTAGCGGCAATATGACCTACTTCTTTGTAGTTAAAACATGCTAAAGGTAATTTACCTCTATATCTACCTTTACCTTAAGGCAACCTCCTAGCCATAAGAGCTTCAAGCTCATCAAGCTCATTATCAATATTACTATCATTATCATCATTATTACTTCTACTACTAGACTTGTCGATCCTCAGAGAAGTCATGAAAGCAGACTCAACAAGTGGTACAACACTATTATCAAAGTTGTTTAGCTCAAAATTTTTTAGCTTACCAATCAGATTATCAAGAGTGAGAGTGTTTCCAGGTGCAGACCTCATTTCATGTATTGCAGATATTCTAATTGCATAAATAGGCACTAAGGTTCTAAGAATTTTTCTTACCACTGTATCTTCTTCAATGACACCATCAGATCCTCTAATAGCATTGACTACCTCCTTTATTCGGTTTGTATACTGCACTATATTTTCTCCTTCTTTCATTTTCATTTTATCAAATCTTCCTCTTAAACTTTCAACTCTGGCTCTCTTGACATTATCATCACCACTATAAACTTGGGCAAGTTTATCCCACATCTCCTTTGAGGTAACACAATCCTTGACATCTTCAAATTCGGCATCTGATAGAGTAGCAGCAATCTCCATCATAGTAACATTATGCTCATGTCTATCTCTTAATTGATCAAGAGACAAAGGTCATGTAGGTGGTGCTAAGTAGCCATTATCCAATAGAGTGAGGGAAGAATTCCCAATCCTAGATATATGCAGTCTCATTCGGCTTTGCCATATTGTAAAGTTGTCCTTATTCATGTTTGGCACTTCCCTCTTATACATTTTGTGATCTTTGTGCTGAATTACTTAAAACTCTGTTCCAAGCAACCAATAAAGCTCTGATACCAATTGTTAGAATAACTGAGAGGGGGGTGAATCAGTTATCCACAGTCCCAAATACAAAATGTATATCACAAAACAAATTCAGCTAATTTTGTAGCTCGGTAAACATAAAATACTAATTTTTCTGTGCTTTTACCAATTACCAGTTAATTGCTCATAGTGATTACCGACCAAATCAAATATGCAATATGTAAAATATGATATCCAAACAATCACCACATAAACATATAACACAAGAGATTTAACATGGAAACCCTACAAAGGGAAAAACCACCTGGGACTGGTAACCCAAAAACTTTTCACTCTTCTGAAGTGAGCTCGATGAAGAGCCAACCCTATTAAAGGTTACAAAACACACTGTAAGGTGTGACCTTGTTAGAGGATTTAACGTTGACAGTTATCGTCCAACCAACACTCACTATGGGGTTGATAGGATAACAATGTACATTCTATGAATGACATATAAGACTTTCAAGTCCACTTGGTTAAGAGATTTTATTTGATTACAATGGTTAAACTATAACAAAAAGTGATCTGATTATAATGCAACTTGATTTGTAGATATTTAGATCTATATTAAGTCCATAAAATCCTTTGATTAATATTTCATATTCAGTTCATCAACATTGAATAACTTACTGTCCCTCGGTAAAGCTTTCTGACGCTCGGTACTGTTCTGCAATTTGGTTCTTCTTCAACCAGTATGATCAAGCATGCATGAAGCTTGTTCATGCAATATCTCTTCATTCTCCTTCTTTCGACATTTGTTTCACTGTGAAACCCTAGTCTCTTAAATAGACAAGTAAACTATTTTCTTTTCATCCATCATATTTTGCCACTTAATCTCCTTCGTTGATTTTTCCACTTAAACCTTCCTCGGCTGATGTGTCAGTAACACATTTTTTTTCCATCCTTTAGATCTTCCTTGAATTTTGTTAGCCATTGATCTCATAACAAACTTTATCTTTCCACCTCGTAATCATACACTTTATAGCTCATTAATTTTTGTCGGCTAAACTAATCATTTCGTTCTTTTGTCCATACTTGGTTAACAAAGAAATGCATCGGTGAACACAAGCTTGGTTGATACTGTCACTCGATATACACTATACTATCTCAATGTATACTAAAATGCTTCATTAACCGACCACACTACTTTGTAACATTTTCCTCATATCTTCATAACAGATTAATGCAACATAATAAAGTCAACAATATGAAGTCATAGACTCATCAATAAGTTACCAAGAGTATTCATTATCCTCATTTTTCATATTCATCTTCCTTAATGTAGATATCTCAATTCTTCATATTTTCTCTCCTCTTTTACAAATGTGTAGATATTTGAAACTACCATGATAAGTACTGTCAAACTAGTTGACATCAATGACAACATAATGATTGATTCATTTATCTTACATAACAATTCAGTGATCGGTGATCTCTAATCACTTTTTCTTCATCAATCAAGTTCTCAATCAGTTGTATTTCATCAGTGATCACAGCAATGTGTGTAATTAATTCTGAGTGTATATTTGGTTTGTCATGGAACCTTAGAAGTGTTGAAGAATTTCACTCATACACAATTGTGTAATAATTATTGAGCATATATTTTAACTTTTCTTATGGATTGCCATATATTATGCACTTATGCTATTGATTTGTATGTCGATTATTTTTGAAAAAAATATTAGTGCTTATATAACCCTATCTTTTGAGGGTTCTTTGGTGAGGCATTACACTAATCCTCATCCTTCTCACTACGACAATCCTTTACTCATAGTAAAAAAGCTACAATCATACTTCTCTCATGTACTCTTAGGTCCTAACATATGATGCCTCCCATTTGACATTTAGCCTAAGCACTCAAAACATCTTAGCTCTAATACCATTCTGGCACAAGTTGAAATCCAAAAAATAAACATTGTTACAAAATATTTCTATCTTGAAGACTTACAGAACTTACAATATAAATAGTAACACATTAAAGTGACATGAATTAGAAGAATTAACATAGAGTAACATATCTTAATAGCTCAGTATCTAGTCAATGAGAACCCCAAAGACTAAAATAGCATAATGAAGAACTAGTTTCAGATTTATTTCAAAACTTTATAATTCTTGCATTGATTCGATTACAACTTTTACCTGGTTAACAAAATAAGACCAACACAATTGTGACTCTCTTGAGTTGAATTTGCACAACCTTCCTACTATATGACTTAGTATCTTATCTCTACCAAGGTTGATAGCAACTTTAGATCAATTATCTATCATTCTTATCTTCCTTTTTTCTTATTTGATCCAACTCCTCAGTGAGTTGATTCTTTGTTATGTTATGCAGTTCATTCTTTGGTTCTTCCATAAGTGGATTATCTTTTTCATGACCTCCTTCTCTCTACCAAATCAACCCATCTTCTATAAAGGTAAATGAGGGCATCCCAAAAATTTATCTAAGATCTGTATGCACATCCAATATGTAATGAGTTCTTCACTTTCAATAAATTAATACAAGTACACACTATTATTCCATAAAAGTCGGAACATACATAGTTTATTTCCCACAATTGATGCCTTAGAGGAAAGTGATTAAAATTTACAGATCTAATAAATTTTAGAAAAATTACGACATATATATTTAATACTTCAAAATCATAAAACTAGAAGAATGAGAAAAAATAGAAAGGATAAATATATGTGGGGAAAACCCTTTCAGATAAAAAAACCCCACACTCCAAAACATCAAGCCAATGTATTATTTAACAAAAAGTTATGATACATTTTTAGACTCTAATCCTTTACACATGGATATTTACATCGTGTTCCATCCTAGAGAATATCTAACAACATAACCCTGTGAAATGAACTCATCTCTTCTCTTCTGTAAATCAGTTCTAAGGCATCAACATAAAGAAGTAGATGCCCATGGCTTTAAAGAACCATCTTCAACACATAAGAGGTAAGTTGTGTCACAATGTACACAACTTGCTAACTCCATGACACATTTCCCATAGAAACTTCCAAGGCAACAACACCTATCTCATCCATAATAATCATCTTGCCAAATACAATGCAAGTACAACATAGAAATTACCATGACCAAGAATATGAGCCTTCCTTACCTCATACACCTTCTCAAAAGTGAACTCCAACATAAATTCCAATTGCTAAACTACAACTACAATGGACAAAAGAAATCACAAACCAATACTTTGTATTCAACATAGGAAATTGCCATATCAATTTCCACTTCAACTTGGAAATATATGACAATATCTTCCCAAAACTAACTTAGTATCTTCCAAGTGGCTGATAACTTCCTATAAAATAATAAATATTCCATCTCATCATGTGCCATGTAGGATGTCACCACATCAATAGGTCCCACAAAGTGAATGACAACTTAATAAGTTAATAACTTAGGATAAATGATTAATTAAATATTTCAATATATTAGGACTCTAAGGTTGAGACACCTCAATCCCAATATTCTCTCCTCCCCAATCCATTATATCAATTTTCTTTCCTATCATCATTCATAAATTATTTTGCACCATCTCCTTTAACGCCCATAACTGCCCCCCAAAAGTGAACTTGACAACTCAACCAAGCCAAAATTAAACAATGTTTACAAAATTAAAATAGATAAACAAAAAACCTAAATATGGTTTGATACTCCTGCATCACATAGACTACGTTCTTTGAACAATTTATATGTTTATCAAATTATTTTACATCATATTTCTTAAATTATTTTCCATGTCTCTTTCTACCCTTAATACTTTGAATTGTGGAGAACATGAAAGCTTGAATAGCATTGTTTAAAAAACATTCAAAATGTCATTTGTAATAACTAGCACACAATTTTTTTCAATATGAAATTAGATATGAATAAGAAAAATAGATAAAATAAAAGTTTCTAAAGTTTGACGAGTGTTAAAATTCACGAGAAGATAAGTGTGTTTTAATTTTTGATTTCAAATTTTGATAATGTGAGACGCATAAAATTCTTGTTTAAAATGTATATTTTTTGTTCTACATTTGAGATCACACTAGTTGAACCATCATTAGGAAGAGGAAAATGTGTAACAGGATTCTATCATCACAAAGAGGAAAATGTGTAATGGTTAGCATGGAATAACTAATTATAGTTCAGAATAACAAATTAGAATTTTTTTTTGGAAAATTTAATTAGATAGAGAATTATACATAGCTCGGTAATTTAAGAATGATTAAAATGGATAAGTTCTAGAATGTTTTGTTAGATCTAGAAAATTGTGTCTAACAATGTATATTTCAAAATTTACATGATGTTAGAGAATGTGTTTGTTAGTCTAGAAGGAATTTGTAGTCATGGATTTATACTTGAGCTCTAAATTTTTCTGTGTGATTAGAAGAGTTTTTCTTATGTAAATTTACTTGATACATAATCTTTTATTTTGATCCTTCGAGATGTTTAGGGTTTGGAAGTAATAAAAACATCTTAAAAGATTGATATTATGTCATAAGAAGCATTACCTAGATTGATCTTTAGAAATTGAAAAATATCAAAAATAGCAAGCAAATGCCTAAGCATGCATGTTGTTTACACTTTTATTTTATTGAATCTAGATGTGATGTTATTGACTACACCAATGCTCTAGGTTTATGTATTTTTAAATGCTTGAGTGGGTGATTAGAATGAGTGTAATGAATGTTGTTGAATACTATCATGTAGCATCAAATTATATCAGATATGTATTTAATTTGTTCAAGGTGGAAGGACAAATGAAATTAGTTAATCAAATATAAATTTTAAATTTTAAGTTGAAGAAACGAAAAAATTGTCATTGCAATGTCATCTTTGCAACCAAGACTTGTTCTAAGATGACATAAGATCCAACCTAAATGAAAAATGACTAAATAGTAGTAGGTGCATAAATTACTTTCACATTGAATAAATAAATAGAAATAAAATTAACCAAAATTGTATATAAAGACAATTTAATTGCACGTTCAGTGCATTTGTTCACCCTTTGATTTATGTTTTTTTCTACAGAAATGACTATCACCTTAGACTAGAGCATGATGTTTAGGACTGGAATAAAAGAAGAAAAATCTAGATGTATTTTACTTTTGACTAGATATGCTACTATTGACTACACCAATGTTCTAGGATTATGTGCTTTTAAATGTTTGAGTGGATGATGAGAATGAAGTGATGAATATTTTTGAATCCTAGCTTGTAGCATCAAATTATATAAATACATATTTAATTTGTTCAAGGTAGAACGGAAGAGTAAATTTAGTTAAATTTTAAGTTGTCAAAAACAATTGTTACCATAATCTCATAAAGGTGGAAGAGTATAGAGAATTCAATCAAATACAAAGATTGAATTTTGAGTGAGCAAACAAAAATTGTACATAAAGTCAACTTAATTGCACATTCATTGCATTTGTTCACCCTTTGATTTATGCCTTTTTTGTATGAAAATGACTATCACCTTAGACTAGAGCATGATGTTTAGAAGGATTGAAAGAAGAGAAGAAAAAACTAGATGTGTTGTACTATTGACTAGATATGCTATATTCTCTCCTTCCCAATCCATTGTATCACTTTACTTTCCTATCAACATTCATTAATTGTTCCACACCATCTCCTTGAATGTCCATAACTACCCCAAAAAGTGAATTTGACAACTTAGCCAAGCAAAAATTAAACAATGTTTACAAGATTAAAATAAATTAACAAAAAAATAAAAATGGTTTGATGGTCATGCATCGCAAAGACTACGTTCTTTGAACAATTTATGTTGTTTATCATATTAGTTTACATCAGATTTCTTAAATTATTTCTTTGTGTCTCTTTCTACCCTTAATACTTTGAATTGTGGAGAATATGGGAAGTTTGAATAGCATCATTTTAAAAACTTTCAAATTATCTTTTATAACAACTAGCAATTTTGTTCAATATTAAATTAGATATGATGTTCAAGAAAAATATATAAAATAAAAGTTTCTAAAATTTGTCCAGTGTTAAAATTCATGAGAAAATAGTGTTTTTTTATTTTAATATCAAATATTGATAATGGAATATGCATATAATTCTTGTTTAAAATGTATGTTTTTTGTTCTACATTTGAGATCACACTAACTAAACCATCATTAGGAAGAGGAAAATGTGTAATGGTCAGCTTAGATTAACTAATTATAGTTGAGAATACCAAATTAGATATTTTTCTTCAAAATTTTTAATTAGATAGAGAATTCTACATAGCTCTATAATTTAAGAATGATTAAAATAGATTAGTTCTAGAATGTGTTGTTAGATCTAGGAAATTGTGCCTCTATCAATGTATGTTTTAAATTTACACAATGTTAGAACACATGTTTGTGAGTCTAGAAGGAATTTGTAGTCATGGATTTACTTGAGCTCTAAATTTCTTCAGGTGATTAGAAGAGTTTTTCTTATATAAATTTATTTGATACATAATCTTCTATTTTGATCCTTCTAGATGTTAAGGTTTGGAAGTAATAAAAATATCTTAAAAGAATGATATTACATCATAAGGAGCATTATTCTAGATCAATCTCTAAACATTGAGAAATATAAAAAAAATAGCAAGAAAATGCCTAAGCACGCATGTTGTTTACTCTTGTATTTTATTGAATCTAGATGTGATGTTATTGACTACACCAATGCTCTAGGATTATGTGCTTTAAATGTTTGAGTGGTTGATTAGAATGAATGTAAAAAATGTTTTTGAATACTATCACGTAGCATCAAATTATATGAGATACGTGTTTAATTTGTTCAAGGTGGAAGGACAAAGAAAATTAGTTAGTCAAATGTAAGTTTTGAATTTTAAGTTGGAGAAAAGAAAAATTTGTCACCGTAATGTCATCTTTGCAACCAAAACTTGTTCTAAGATGACATAACATCCAACCTAAATGAAAAATGACTAAATAGTAGTAGGTGCGTAAATGACTTCAATATAGAATAAATAAATAGAAACAACATTAACCAAAATTGTACATAAAGTCAACTTAATTGCACGTTCATTGCATTTGTTCACCCTTTGATTTATACTTTTTTGTATGAAAATGACTATCGTCTTAGACTAGAGCATGATGTCTAGAAGGACTGGAAGAAAAGATGAAAAACCTAGATGTGTTGTACTATTGACTAGATATGCTACTATTGACCACTCCAATGTTCTAGGATTATGTGCTTTTAAATGTTTGAGTGGATGATGAGAATGAAGTGATGAATGTTTTTGAATACTAGCTTGTAGCATTAAATTATATTTAATTTGTTCAAGGTAGAAGGATAGAGAAAATTTTGTCAAATATGAAGTTTGAATTTTAAGTTGTCGAAAAAAAATTGCTACCACAATCTCATTAAAGTGGAAGAGTATAGGAAATTCAGTCAAATACAAAGATTGAATTTTAAGTGAGCAAACGAAAATATTTTAGCTACAATGTCATCTTTACAACCACAAACTTCTTCTAATATGACATAACATCAAACCTAAATGATAAATGAATAAATATAGGTAGGTACATAAATGCCTATTACTTATAATCAAAACCTAAAAACCAACATCAATAAAATTCTATATATAAAGACATACTAATTGCATGTTCATTGCATTGGTTCACCCTTTGATTTATGCTTGGCACGGAAATGACTATCACCTTAGACCATAGCAGGAAGTTTAGTCTAATTCTCATTCATTTCCTTTTCTAACCTTCTAAATTTGAACAATTCTTTTCGTGCTTTATCCAATTAGTTAAACTATTATTATTTTTGTCTCTTTCTGCCTTCTTCAATACTTTGAATGGTGAAGGACATGGAAATTTTAAATAATTTTTTCTGTTTCCCTCTCAACATCATCACCAATAGTTTTCGGAGGCAGAATTTGTTGTTTGTCCACATGTTATATTAAAATGTAAACAACCCTTACATTGATCACAACTTGCAAGCAATTTACTTCTTATTAAAGCAGGCCCAAGGAAGAAAAAATACATGATAAAAGTTTTTAAAATTTCTCTGTTAAAATATATTTAAATTTAAATTTATGATTAAAACATGCCAAGCCAATGTTTTAGGATTATTATAGAGTTTGAATACGTTTCAGATACTTTTTGTTTGAGATCTTAGGGTGTGATCTAAGTATCTATTATTAAATTTATTTTTTATAATATATATGTTTTAAAAATTGATTGTTCATTTTTATTACAAAATGTATTAAAGTAGATATATAAATGGGTAAGATTTAATTGTGTATATGAATATGGATTTGTATAAATAGATAAAAAGATTAGGGGAATGAGTCTATTTTTTTATAAGGTTGTGTCATTTATCGCTATGTACATGTATCGTGTCATTTTCATGTAATTGATACAAAAATAAATGAAACTTGGCATAGGTATGCAAATTTAAATATGGTTGGTTTACCTAAGTTTAAGGTGTATGTGAATCTTAAATGATAACACACCTAAAAGTATATAAGATTAACAAACATGCAGGTGAAGTAAATATTTATTCCTTATTTGTTATTACATATATGTGTTTTAAAAAATGATTACTCCTTTTAAATTATAATTAATCATGAATGTAAAAAAGAATGTAAATATAAATAGATGAGGTTTATGTAAGTGCATAGAGATAATGGGTTTGTATAAATAGATAAAAATAAATCATAGGAGAATGAGTTCAATTTTATACAAGATCTTGTTTTATTTGTCATTTTGTATATGTATCAAGGCATTTCCTTATGATAGATACAAAACAAATGAAAATTGGCATGGTGCGCAAATTTAATCATCATGCATTTACCTCAATTTAAGGTGCATGTGAATCCTAAATGATAATACATATAAAAGTATGTATAATTAACACACATGCATGTGAACTAAATTTTTAAATACTAAAAAATAACACTAGGGGTTCCTTATGTATTAGTGGATCTTGTAAGGATCTTATGATATGCATTCTCCTTTTATGTATATATACTCCATAAGAGAGTCTCTATGAATGAACATGGAAACATTAATAACAAGATATAAGGTTTTTAATAATTGATTGTGTCTATTGGATACAAGAAATTGCTAGAAGATGGAAAGATACATCAAATGTAAATGTAATTCAAACATGTAACCATATAAGCATCTAATTCTATAGAAATGTGGGCATATGACCATGACTATAAAGAATTCCTCACATAAGCATTTTTTTTTTATCGGTAAAGGGCCAAGGCCAAGATATTTTATTAATTTTTTAAAAAAGGTTACATAATCTCCATTCAGTGTGGGCACTGGTAGGAAAGAACAGAGAAGAAAACCTCTAGTCTAGCCTGGAACTGAAGTCCAAATTATAAGAATACATAGAAAATATGAAGGCATTCCTTCATTTACATAACAAAATTGTATCCAATCTCCCCTATGCATAAATATCAAGGTCATTCCCTTATGAGCATTTACAATATTTACAAGAATCTCTTCCGTGAGCAGGGATCCCTATTTCGTGGTTGAATCGGTTTCCTTTTCTTAACTGAATTCCCTTTTCCTACAAAGAAGCTTACCAAAAAATATCTCCAAAGCTAGTTAGTATGCTAGAAAGATAAAATGTAATCTGTTATTACTATGATAAGGGAGCAAAATATATAGCGAAAATAGTGTGGAACTATTTCTTATCCCATCCTCAGTGTTTGAGTTAAAGAGAGAATTTTACCTTTTTTCAATCCCTTCCTTTCATACTTCTACTTACATATGTCAGATTACCATTAAACATCCATGAGAAGATATAAAAAAATTAGACATCTAAATCTCTAAAACTGAGGCTATTATATACATTTATATAGATTTCTAAATCTTATACCATCTACATCACATAAGCATATTGCTAATCAATTTAATCCTATTTATAAGCAACCAAGAAACTAGATATTGGTATGCTTGAAAATTATCATCTTAAATTTATCAAAAATAAAATAGATTACAAACCAATGTCAAGACTAACAAATAAGGTAGGTCAAAAATGAAAGTAGAAGAGTAGAAAAAAAAAGATGAGATAATGGATGTTGAATATATGCTCAACCAAATAATAAATATAGAAACTTTGAGATATATTATAGTTAATGTAACAAATATAATTCATAAAATACAGAAAAATAAATAAAAAAGTAAAACTTATATAGGAGGATTTCAAACATGATACAAATTAGGAAATATGGAGAGTAAAATCATACAAAATACTTTGTAGTCATAAATCAACACTTCAATTTTGGATTCCTCTAAGTCATTTATAATGTTTTTCTCTTACAAATTCACTTGATATATAATCTTATATCCTAGCCCCTCTAAAAAAGTTTGGGAGAACATTTCTAAAAATGCCTTAAAGAAATACGCAAACAAGTTCCTTAGTTTGTATGTTCTCTACTAAGTTTACGTATCTTTTTTCTCTAGAATGACGTGCTTTTGAATGTGTGAGCAAACAATTTGAATGAATGCATTCAATTACATCTTTGAATACTATCTTGTAGCATCAAATTGTATCAAATTTATGTATTTAGTTAGGTCAAGATGAAGGGACGAAAGGAATTAGCTAGTCAATTTTGAATTTTGGATTTTAAATTGAAAAGTGATTAGCTTGTGACTACAATGTCACCTTTCTTACCCAAAACTTGTTCTACAATGACATATGGATCAAATCCAAGTCACAAATGACTAAATGAAAGAAGAAGAGTAGATAAATGTAATAAATATTTGGATGAAGTGAATATATAAGATTGTGTATCTAAATAAATAAAACATCTAACTGAAAGCATATATAAAGATACTAGAAATAAGTCAACTTTATACAATATCACATCATTTGTTTTTTTGTATTAAAGAAACCAAAACGAAAGAACTGACCTTTGATACAAACACCGAACGTATCATTTTTTATCACATATAACATCATGACAATAACCCTAAATAAAACTATTATATTAATCAAACACTTCAAATGTCTAACTAAAAATATATATTAAAAGACTAAAAACAAGTCCAACTTCATACAACATCACATCAGTTGTTATATGTCATGACAATAGCTCTTAATAAAAACTAATATATTAATCAAACGCCTAAAAAACTTCAATCAAACCAAAGGCTATGGTTATCGTTCATTGTATTTGTTCACCTGCAAATTTTGATTTTTTTTGTTTGGGACGGAAATATCTTTGAAGTTGAGGTGGACAAGAAGAAAAAAGAAGAAAATCATACTCTGTCATGAGAAGAAGAAAAGCAAGTTTTCTTTGAACAATTCTTGTCCTCACATTAGTTTGACATCAGAATAGTTAAATTATTTTTGCATGTCTCTTTCTAGACTTAATGCTTTGAATTTTGAAGCACATCGAAATTTCGAATAGCATTGTTTACTATGGTTTGAATTGTCTTTTATGTTTCACATTCAACATAATTACCTCAAATTCAAAGCCAATATTCAGAGATCAATTTATAAATATTAAAATGTAAACACATGGATCACAACTATCAGAGATTAGTCAATATTCAAGATATAAATGGGGAAAAATAAATAATTAAAGCTATTATGATATAGCTATTAGAATTTCTACGGTATAGTTCTCAAGTCAAATCTATTGATCTATTTCTTATGACAATGAATGGTACACTTAACACTAATTGCATTTAGGTAATGTTTAGAGAGGTGAAGCATTGAGTCTTGTAGTTTTCGATTCAAACTCATTGACCTATTTTTCATGGGTAGTAGTTCACAAGAACGTATCTCTCATGAGAATGAATGGTAGACTTAGCACTCATTGCATCTAGGCAGTGCTTAGAGAGGTGAAGCATTGGGCCTTCTTGAGAGGTCAGTCATCCCGGTACTATTCCAAATCAAACGTGCTTAATGGTGGAGCTTCCCCCAAGGTTAAGCCCACTTAGCTTGCTACACCATTTGCAAAATTGTGCTTGATAAACCATTTATTATAGAACCCCTTTAACAATTGTTGTACCTTATGAACCATTTATTATAGAGCCCATTTAACAAGCTTTGTGCCTAATCATTCATTGAAGCTTTTAAAATTTAAAGAAAATAGATTTTTATTTTGTTTTTATTAGTAATTAGATAGTCAAAATTTACTATACTTTTTTAATTAAAACACACGATAACAATCTTTTAGCTATAAAGTTTGAATATATTTATAATTTTAAAGAATAATAAAATATTTAATTATTGTGTATGTTAAAAGAGGCTTTTTAATTATAATATTTCTTTTTTTTTAAAATGGAATTATAAGCATCTATGTCAATGTGAATAGAGGGTAGGGCTGATTTTATAAGGATGTGGATTTATATAAATAGATGAAAAAGAAATGGGAATGAGCCCAAGTTTATACATGATTGTGTCATTTATCACTATGTACATGTATCAAGGTATTTTGTAAAATTGAATACAAAAATAAATAGAAAATAACATGAGTATGCAAACTTTGTCATTAAATATTTTCTCTTCAATTTAAGGTGTATGTGAATTCTAAAATGACCGTGCATAATTCCCAAACATGCATGTGAAGCAAATATTTAGAAAATTAAATTAATAGCATGTTATCATGTGCATTGAATGTATCATGTGAACATATGGGAAATGAACTTAATCCCAACTATAGCCAAATAATGTATTGTATATAGGAATACCTAAAGATTATTTAATCAAATTCAGTTACTCTCATAATAATTAAATTAGCACACTAATGATTATTGTCAAAATATTAAAAAAGAAATTAGACCAATTGTGAGAGTTAAAAAAGAGAGTAGATCAACCATTGAAATAAAAGAGGTGAAGAAGCAAAAATAAAGATGGAAATAGATTCTCAATCAAATGATGAATGGATACTTTTTAGGAGGTACAATGTTTAGTAGAACAAAATGATTTGTGTGAGATGGAGAAAACTAAAAACTTTAGATGAGAAGATAAATCACATATAATATAAGTTAGAAAATATTAAAGGAAAAAATCTTACAACTTCCATAGATCTCTCTTTTTATATGTTTATTGATGTACGTGCAAAAAAATTAGTATACATTTTCTTTTTACCATCCATCTTTGAACATTCTCATTGTTTCTTATCCTTTAAATCTTGTGATGCCTGATGAACCTAGCAAACCCCATTACTCAATGTGATCTTTAAGCGAGGCCATATTTTTCAACAAATCATCTCGAGAGAATTTCTATAGATTTTTATCTAAGTGTGTAAATAGAGAAACATGAACTAAAATTATGTGTGTGTGTGTGTGTGTAAGTATATATATATATATATATATATATATATATAAGAAGACTCTAATTTCATGTAAGAACATGTCATTTATTAAATGCACCACAATATCTATAAGTAAACATAAAACTAATTGAAAAATGATAGTTATATAAACTTGAACACTCAAAACGACTCCAATAAATTATCCAAATACAAAAGACTCTAAATACAATCAATATACATTGAAAAATTAATTTAATTACATGATCGTTGTATTTTTTTTCATTAACAAATTTTGATTTATTTTTGCATGGAAATGTTGGATTGATAGGATCATCACTTTAGTCTAGAGTAGGATTAGAACAAAAGAAGAAAAATAAGTCTAAATACTTTATCATGACCAAATGTAAATTATTCTTATTTTCATTCTAAGTGTGATGGACAACGAAATCTGTAGGTTTCTTCCTTTGAACAATTTCTATCATTGTTTATCAGATATGTTGACATTAGATCAGATTAATTAATTTCCATGTGACGCAGTCAACGATGGTGGATCCAATTAAGGACAGTCCAAACCTTGCAGTCACCAGAAAAACATAGCAAATTACTCAACAATGCAACACAAAGTAATTATTTAACTCTAATTTTCATTAACATGCCCGGCTGTAAGGCCTTCCGGGTTAGGGCCAATTACAATCATAAAACAATTCTGGAAGATCCAAAAATAGATCCAATAGAAACACCAGCTAGTCCAGCTTTGAAGACAATCAGAAGTTGATGGAAACCCTAAGGCAAGTCTAAACTTGAGCTCGCAAGCCTCCAAGAAATCTCCTTGTTCCCAAGTGAGCAACCCCTAGCTCTGCAAATACTAACGATTAGATAGAAATCTGATTTGCAAGATCATGCAAGATCTTTTCCACAACTTCGCCAACTCCAGCTTTCAAGCTTCGCATCTAAGATCCAAATCTTCTAAGTCATGTCCCTCTAAACATCTACCCAAACCCTCCTTAAATACTAATCATCAGCCACAAGTCGACAAGATGAAACCTTTAACTCTTCCTAACAATTATTAAATGTCATACAAGTCAGCTTACAAATTATATACAAACATTTAATTCAACATGTCAGCCTGTAACAATAACTACCAACAATAACTGCACCAAGTCAGCCCAACAAATCACACAAAACTCCAGTTGGTAAGTCAGAACTACCGAGCATCAGTGAATTAACCGAGCATGCCAACCATCATCAAGCACTAGTGTCGATTGAGCACCATAGGCATGACTGAGTAACACTATCACCGAACACCAAGGACTACCGAGTTCCTTTAGTGACCAAGCTCCCTTCAATGATCGAGACTATTGGTCAAGGCTGCAACTGAGTATAAACTGGCCAAAACACAAACACCTATGTAGTTTCACCGAGGACACAAAATGCCCCTACCTCAACCTTGGATGCCCCTGCATCAGACACCCCAAGTTCCTAAAGATGTTCATATGTGAGAAGAACATCTTCCAGGGTTCAGCACATAAACCCTGAATTGGTTCTTCACATACAAGTCCTCCACCTTTTCTTCTTGCATACTCTTCCATTTCAATTTCCTCTATCTCTTCAAGTATTTTCTAGAAAACATGCAGGTCTATTCTCCAAACTGATCATTCATTTTATCTGGGTCTACCAACTCAACTCGGGAACCAATACTCAGGCTTCTCCTACTGAGCTTTATATCCATCAAAGGTATCAGTGAAAACTTCTTGTCATCCTTCTCAATAGTAAAGACATTCTTCACACAGTCATAAATAGCTCTGCAATCATATTGCCAAGGTCTATCGAGCAATATATCACAACTATTCATCTTCACAATGTCACATAACACAAGATCCTTATACTGGCCAATCTGAACATCAGTGAAGCATTATTCTCTAACTTCCAGAGTATGATCACCTTGTAACCAACCAATCCTATAAGGACGTGGATGTTTCATTCTATTCAAACCAAGTTTCCTAACCATGTCCTCAGCAACAAGGTTATCAGTACTACCACTATCAACAATAACATCACAGAGTTTACCTTCAGATTTACATCGGGTCCTAAACAAGTTACTCCTCTAACAAGGTTCATCCTTTTTACACAGAAATGTTCACCGAAGCAGCAAGTTCTCCGATTTCGGTTCATTCTGATTGTTCTCATTTACCACAGCAGTTCATCGGTCAACCTTCTTCTATGTACACTCAAAAGAATGGTGTCCTTCCTCTCCACAATGATAGAAAGTACCCTTAAAGATAATTCTACCTATCTTCTTCTTAGGTTCCACAGGTTTCTATTCATCTTTTACATCAGTCGGTTTATCCTTCATCGAGTGATCAATTTTCTCCTTCCCTCAGGAGTTATTAGGTTGTTTCCTCTTCAACTTATCTTCTACCTTCAGAGCATACTGATAAGCATCTTTTTTAGAATCAATCTTCAGCATACCAATCTCATCCTGAATATTGAATCTCAGATCATTCACATACCGAGCTACCTTTTCCTTACCATGTTCTCTATGTCCAAGCCGAATAGTAAGCTTGTAGAATTCCTTGGTATAATCTTTAACAGACAAATCCTTCTGTTTTAGATTCTAAAATTTCTTAAATAAGTCAAGCTCATAGTCAACTGGTATGAACTTAGCTTTCGATTTTGTCACCATCAACCTCCACAAATTGATCTTCATTTCACCTACATCTTCTCTATCTCTTTGTAGTTCCTTTTAGAGTAGTCATATTATAGCTAATAATTAATTTATTTAATTATTAGTCTATTATTCTCTACACTTAAGTTAGACTTAGGCATCTTATTATTCTTTAGGGTTTTCTCCTTTAGGGTTTTGGTATCCTTTTATAAGGATTCCCTCTTTGTATTTTTCAGCAACTCAATGCATTATTCATAATAGATTGTTTTTTGAATGTGCATATGATGTCTCTGGCTTTTTGGCCTCCATAGATTTTTCTTGCCTTCTGTGCTTTGCTTCTTCCATGTGACAAAGTTATGCATGTAGGTGTTCTTGGGAGATTAGTTTTTCACCTAATCTAACATGGTATCAGAGCCATCTTGTTGCTCGTTGTTCGTGTTTTGTTGAAGTGATTCAGAAGCAGGAGGGTTTCAAAAATTTTCAGTTCTGGTATTCTCTGCAGGACGTTATTGAGCAAAAACGGACGTCACCATTGCGTCCAAAAGGCCCAAAAACCCTAGAATCCATATAAAATTTGTCTATTTTGGACACTTTTGCAATTTGAGGCAAAATTTTTAGGGTACCAGGCCATATGGCCTAGCACGCGAATCGAGACAGTGATTTTTTTTCAAAAAAATTTAAAATTTTTTTTTGAGGGGCGGCCACCCGGGCACCGCCCAGTGGCCACCCGAGCGCCACCCCGCGGCCTCCACAAAGCCGCTACCCTCTGCAGAGCCGCCGTGGCCCCACGGCCCTTCCGCCCCAGTGCCACTTGCGGCCCCGCCGCCCTCCGCCACCCACCGGCCCAGCTCAGCCCGCAGCCCCGCCGCAGTCCACCACTCACCGCCCGCCTGCAGCCCCGCCTCCGCCGCTCCGCCGGACTGCTGGTCCTATGGGGGACCAGCCCTTGGCCCCCAGCGCCTAGCGCCAGCCCCCTGGTCCCCATGTGACCAGGGGCTTACTGATTCAACCCCCAGGCCCCCTGCTGACGTCAACATGATGTCAGCAGGCATGCTTTTTTAAAAAAAATTTTAAAAACTTGCATGTTTTTTTAGGGCTCTATTTTTAGGGGTAACTGGGCCTTTTTTGCAATATCTTGAGCATACGGAGGTCTTTTTTGGACTTCTTTATATCATCGGAAAGCTCTTTCCAAGCTCTTTCTGATTATGGAGGTTAGAGTTCTTGGCTCTATTATTTTGATAGTGTTTTTTTTTTTTTTTGTCAAAGGTGATGTTTATTTTTTACCTTTTGGGAGCCATATCTCGCTCATCCGGACTCATTTTTGGGCTCACCATATATCGTTGGAAAGCTAGTTCTGTGATTTATTTAGTTGTAGGGGTCTTTTATCCAGATTCTACTCCAGGTTTTCTCTCCTCTAAGTTTTGCACTTTCACACTCTGGCGGATTACTTGGGTTCTACAGGTCTTGGGATCTCTTCTTCTGTTCTTCTGGCTCACTCTTCTTTCTGACTTCTGAGCATTGTATGCTTCTCTTTTGTAGCATTTCTTTTTTGTAAACGCACTGAGATAAAGTGCCTGCTTTTGCATATCTGGGATCTTGTACTCCTTGTGTTTGTTTGTACTCGCACTCAGTTATAAAGTGCCATGGGGGGTTATGATGTTTTGCCTTTTGTGCTCATCCACCTTTGTCAAGTGAGTGTACCTTCCACGACATTAGCCCATGTTGTGTGTCTATGACACTTCCCTTTATCCTGTGCTTGTACTTCTGTTGCACTGTTGGTGTTCCTGATTCTTCTTCTTGCAGATGTTTTTGGCATTGCATTTCAGTGTTCCTGTCACCCCTCTCCCTATTCAACATTATGGGGGGGTTCACCTATTGGTTCTATTACTTCCTTGGTTTGATTGAGTGATCTACGTATACAGTTTTTTGTTCCTATGTACTAGGCGGATGCAGTGGCTAGGCACCTATGCATTTCGGTGAGATGGATCATCTACTATATAGACACTCATTCATTCCTTCTTTTGGAGGCCACCTCTTCGATTGATCAGCTCTTCAGACTTTGTCTTCTCTACCTGGTCATGCACTATTTCAATGGGGGTTCCAGTAGTTTCTTCTGACAGTGTTTACAGCTTCATGCTTCAGAGATGCTTCATGCTCTTTCTTGTTCCTTTCTTTGGGACATTCCCTAGATTGGAGGCTTTGTTTCCTCATCTAGTTTATTTCTTGTACTTGGGTACCTGATCAAGCCTTGTTGCCCGGACCCATAGCTCTTTCATGCATTTTTGTTTTCATGCATCTTTTAGTCTTTAGTTGTTTAGCTTCTCCCTAAGTTACACTTAAGGGGGGGTGTTAGAGTAGTCATATTATAGCTAATAATTAATTTATTTAATTATTAGTCTATTATTCTCTACACTTAAGTTAGACTTAGGCATCTTATTATTCTTTAGGGTTTTCTCCTTTAGGGTTTCGGTATCCTTTTATAAGGATTCCCTCTTTGTATTTTTCAGCAACTCAATGCATTATTCATAATAGATTGTTTTTTGAATTTGCATATGATGTCTCTGGCTTTTTGGCCTCCATAGATTTTTCTTGCCTTCTGTGCTTTTCTTCTTCCATGTGACAAAGTTATGCATGCAGGTGTTCTTGGGAGATTAGTTTTTCACCTAATCTAACAGTTCCTTCCACCAAAGAGCAGCATGTCCTTTCAACTTTGTTTGTGCTAATCTCACCCGAAGAGGATCTTCAATTTCTTCTAGCTCAAATAAATCTTCAAGTTCACCAATCCAATCAATCAAATTTTTGGGTTTCAGAGTACCAGAGAAAGTAGAAACTTCCATTCGGTAATTACTAAACTGAGCAACAGATCTAGGTAACCAAGCGATTATGTCTTCACTAGATCTATCCCTCTGGTCATCACCACTAGATCCAGCATGTTCAAAGTCTTAAGCAGCTTCTTCATAGCCATCCTCAGTACCAACATTCTAAGGTATACCAGTAACAACTCTCATGATCTCGGTGACCATGTCATTTTTCATCAATTCCATCTCAGATCTGAAATCTGATCTCACTTTCTCTATGATCCAGGATTCCACAATATCACAAAGATTAGAAATAACTCTAGGTTCCAATCTTCTCAGAGGCATCCTTAAAGATATACAAATAAACCCTCTGCAACAAACCCTCACCGACCACCTTGTGACAATTTCCAAGCTATGTACAAGTCAGATCGCAACCTACAATCTTGCAAATAACTAGGGCACAATTTCACAAGTTTAGTGCCACAAATTTGCAATCAAGATCATACGATCTCTACACCAACAAGATCAACTTTCACTCCAACAGGAACAAACCTCACTCTGATTCCACCTGACGCAGTCAAGGATGGTGGATCCAATTAAGGATAGTCCAAACCTTGTCACCACCAAAACAATGCAACATATTACTTAATAATGCAACACAAAGTAAATTTTTAACTCTGATTTTCATTAACATGCCCGACTGTAAGGCCTTCTGAGTTAGGGCCAATTACAATCAGAAAACAATTTTGCAAGATCCAAAACCAGATCCAATACAAACACCAGCTAGTCTAGCTCTGAAGATAATCAGAAGCTGATGGAAACCCTAAGGTAGGTCTAAAATTGAGCTCGCAAGCCTCCAAGAAATCTCCTTGTTCCCAAGTGAGCAACCCCTAGCTCTGCAAATACTAACTAGCAGATAGAAATCTGATCTGCAAGATCATGCAATATCTTTTCCACAACTTTGCCAACTCCAGCTTTCAAGCTTTGCATCTGAGATCCAGATCTGCTAAGTCATGTCCCTCTAAACATCTACCCAAACCCTCCTTAAATACTAATCATCAGCCACAAGTCAGCAAGATGAAACCCTTAACTCTTCCTAACAATTATTAAATGCCATCCAAGTCAACTTACAAATTGTATACAAATATTTAATTCAGCATGTCGGCCTGTAACAATAGCTACCAACAATAAATACACCAAGTCGGCCCAACAAATCACACAGAACTCCAATCGGTAAGTAAGAACTACTGAGCATCAGTGAATTAACTGAGCACGCCAAGCATCATCGAGCACCAGTGTCGACCGAGCACCGCAGGCATGACTGAGTGACAATATCACCAAACACTAGGGACTACTGAGTTCCTTCAATGACCGAGCTCCCTTCAATGACTGAGACCATCGGCCAAGGCTCCAACTGAGTATAAACCATCCAAAACACAAACACCTATGCAGTTTCATTGAGGACACAGAATGCCCTTGCCTCAACCTTGGATACCCCTGCATCACCATGTCTCTTTCTACCCTTAATAACTTAAATTGTGAAGCACATGAAATGGTTGAATAGCATTGTTTAATAGAAACTCAAATTGTCTTTCATAACAACCAGTACCAAATTTTGTTTAGTTTTATGATTAAGAGAAAAATAGGATTTGAAAGGTCCTGAACCTTTTACAAAAGAGAAAAGAGATTAAACATTAAGCACCAAAAATAGTGTATAGTTAAGAAACTAAAAAGAACAACCCCGGGACCAACAACCAAGAGGCACCAAAAAAAAAAGCACCACAAAAAAAGACCATCTAGACAGGGACAAAGGATATCTTCTTAAGAACACAAACAAACAAAAAAGGACAATAGACCAGAAGAATAGGATCACAGAATATTATTAAGAAGGTCAGAAACTTCAGTTGCCAGGAGATCCATGTTCATTGAAAATTCCTTAAGATTATCAATCTCTTTACTAACACACTTGGGGCTATTACCAGGATCATCCACACCATGAGTAACCAAGTTATTCACTTTATCTTTTGGCTTCTCCCAACTGTTGACAAGAAAGTTGATTTGGTTAGCCGAAGCCCAAAGGATGTTGCAACTTTGATCACCAATATATCAACCTAAGAGTTGCCTCTATGTTAGAAAATCTCTTATCAAAGACCGAAACTTTAGATTCCAAGGATGCCATCTCAAAGTCACATTTCAAGATTTTTTCATGCACCACATCAATTTTAGAGTCATAGGCATCAACAATCCCATCAAATTTGTTTATGGTCACTGTAAGCTCATTCAAAAAGATTGGAGAGGTTTTAACCCCCAATCCCATTGTTTTGAGAATGTTGACTCTAGTAGCGAGTCTAGCATTCCCATTCTTCAAGTTGATCATATCATGAAGACCTAATTAAGGGCTTCCTTTACTTGCTCCACCCCAATAGCACTTCTCTCAGAGATTCCTTTTAAACCAAGACTAGGTTTAGGAGTATCTTTAGTAGCCTGACCTCCATACAGGAAATCCCCTGAGTGTAAGCCTTGGCTTCCTTAAAGGGAGCAGAGGAAGGGAAATCCATAGGGATATTGTGGGTTCCCCATAACTTCTTCACCTTCTTGAAATTCTCCACTTGCATCTCATCAGTAGCTTCCCTTTCTTCGGTTGTGTCCTCATCACTACTAGAAATAGAATTATCAAGAATAAAGGATCTTCTTTTTCATCCCATGGGATTTTTAGAAGAAGCAGTACCCTTAGCAACACATTTTCCTTTTTTACTAGGGTTCCAGATAGTATCCTATGAAGAATTAGAATCATAATCCACCTCCATATCAAAAAAATTTCCCATCATCTTCATCCTCCTCAAAATCATCATCTCCAGAGTCTAGGGGCTTCACAGTTTGAGGTTCTGAATAATTTGGCATGAAGTGCTCATAAATGAGGAGCATAATACCCTCATGCATAGTAGGATTCCCTTGAGGGTTCTCCTAGGCATCTTTGATATTGGCATTTTGAGAGTTTGAGAGGTAGTATGCGAGAGAAATCTTTTCTGCGTAGCGAAAATGATTTAGGAGCATAAAATGATAATCGTAAACCCTAGAAAACCTTCCATCCAAAGTAATATACTACATCACAGAAAAGAGGACTCTACGCCATACATTTTTAATAAATTTTAGAGAATAATAGGATTTCTTCTTTCTCTTGACCAGACGGATCTTCTCATCTTCCTCTTTTAGAAATCTCTTGATTGCAACATCGTTGAGGCATCTATCTCCGTAGAAGTTTCTACCACCTCTGGGAAGGCTCATAACCTTAGCAATTATCTCCTCAGTAATTTTAATAGTAGAACCACCCAATGAAATTTTCCCATTTTTCCAATTCTTGATGAAATATTAAGTGATCGCAATATCCCTCCCATGAAGTTTTTCCAAATACCCATCTGCGCCTCCCTTCTTAAGAAAGTTCCAGACTTTCACTTTATTTTTTCAACTCTCACAGGAGAAGGGTTCCATCCATTTCCTATTTCCTCCCATCTCAACACACCAAAAACCTTCCTCAAAAATGAAAAACTTAAACTTAGTAGTACAATGTAGACAATACACCACCTTCCAATATAAAGCCACAAAAATAATGAAAAATACCCAAAAAAGTGTGCCACTCCTAACGCCAATAAATACCCAAAGTATTACGAGGGTACTTGATGCCACTAAATTCAAGAGAAATAATCTTCCCCATGCTAGTTGTCATCATTAAATTGAGTAGTCATGGAACCATGGGTATGATCATATAACAACAACATTTTGATCTTTTGCAGAATGTCCAACTCACTCTGTCATTTCATAATTTCACTTGAGTTCATGGCTTCGTTAGAAAACATCTGGTACCACATTCACCTGCATGTACCCATGTGATATATGACACAATTCAAAATCTTTGATGATCTCTTTAGCCATAAGGATGGAATTACGAATAGTCCAGGAGGAAGGACTTGTACCTTTCAAGCAATTAATTATGTTACTAGAATCTCCCTCAATCCAAACCTTAGTGAAATTAATATCTTTATCCAATTTAATACCATAGTAGGCCACCATACCTTCAACAACATGGTTAGATTGGATGCACTGGGAGAAGCAATCGCTGCCACCAAAGAACCTTTTTCAAAAAAAAAGGGTTTTGTGTTAAATTATATATGAATAAGAAAAATAGATAAAATAAAAGTTTCGGTGTTACACTTTGAGTAAATTATTTAATTGCATTTCATTTAGGCTTATTAATCCTACTTAGTCATCTATGTTCATTTGACACTTTTGCATGCAAGTTCTCATCATTTGAGAGTTGTAGAGAGAGGTATTAATTCCATTTCGACACCTAGTCCTAGGTTCATAGGAGGCAACTCGCCACCACTCATTGAGTGTTGGAGTAAACTTTTGATTTGACCCAATTAATCACATCTATATTTACCTTTCATCTTTAAATGAATGAATAGTCGATTAGGCTCTATTTCTATTGTTGTGCTTCATTTTTATCTCTGCCTATCCTTGTGTATCATCTTAAAATGGAAGCACTTCCATCTTGATAGGTTTAGCACCCTCTTTTAGTGCATTTATCATGATAACTTGCATTTAGGATGCATTTTGCACTTGATTCCTTCATTCTATGTGAAATTAGGGTTAGGATCCCAAGGATTCTCCTTAATTTCCCTCCTCTATCGCTCTATTTTCTAGGTAGGCCTTAGGCATAGGTCCTCCTAGCCTTCATCATATTCATCATAGGACTTGGTGCCTCTCTTTGGCACTCTGCCCAGTCCTGTTATCATTTCTAGGTCTTCGGGCACCCCTGGAACCTCTTGTTTCCTGTTTTGGCTGGATCTGGTCTCCTGGGTCAAGGAAGAGGTCAACCCTGACCTAGGTCAAATTTGAGGTCATCCCTAACCTAGGTCAAAGCTGAGGTCATCTTTGACTTCCTTCAGGATTTGATCCCCCTTTTCAAATTTTGGTCTCGGAGGGCCCTGGAATCAATGTTGAGCTTTCGGATCCGAATGTGAAAGGGTTTTATTTTGAAATTCATTTAATTATTTTCCCTCCTTAGTTGGTTATTGTTATTGGAGCATAATTCGAGGTGAAATTTGAATTATGGGTCCTCACATTGCTTTAGGAGCCTCACCTTGAAACCTCTACATAATGACTCTCATTTGCCTTCATTTGGAAAATCACAAGACAAAGAGACACAATTGATTAAAGCAAGCAATCATTGGTGAACTGAAGATGCAAGATTGTAATAAGATGATATAGAAGATCAATCCATTGTTGTTATCAAGCATTTTGGGAGCACACTATTGTGAACATCTATTTGGAGTAAGAGAGATCCTTTCTTCTTTGATCCACCATTATCAATATTCAAGAATTTAAAGATACAATCATGGGGTAGCAATTACGGATTATGAGTTTGGTAGGATTACTTTGGCCTTGGGGGCTTGGTATGCTTTCTTATCTTGTTCAAATCTATGCATTGCTTTCTCATACATATTCATGCGAGTGTTTTAATCTAGAGGATTAGATCTTGGCATTACACATTCAATACACACATATTCTACTACATCCGGCTATTCGTGGAGGTGGAGATCACCAAAACGGGGGTCTAACTAAGGCAAAACCCTATATATCCACCCCAAAACACCATTTTCAGATATCTATAGTTCTTGTTTCGAGGATTCAAGTGCAGATCTGAGTACCCTTTTCGTCAAACTTTTAGGATCTGTGAACAAAATTTCTGTTAGAGCTATTTTGGGTCAAGGACAACCTTCAATGAGGGGTAGGATTGTGCCCCGCTATCTGGGTCAAAGTCGACCTGCTTCCAGAAAGACAAAATTTTTCTGGGTTTTCTCTATTGCGGTTTTCTGGTCCCAAATTTGATTGCAGAATTTCTCGAGACTGTACATAGGCATCAAAAAATAGGTATTTTCCAAATTAACTCCATCATGAGGTATGTATCTTATCCTATCTGATTTCAAGCATTTCCATATTTACATTACTTATTCAATTCCAACTCAAAAATACACATGAAGAGGAGGAATGTTAGATGCATTGTTAAAGCTCCATTTAAATCCTATTCACCTTTATTTCTTTATGGCATTAGAGAAAATAGAGATTTTTTAAAGCTTATTTCATATTATAGTTGGCGCTTGTAATTTTATTCCTTGCAGGAGAATAAACCCTACTACAGAGTCCATCCCATCATGAAAAGTGTGGAGGACTTCTCTTGTGGTGATTGGTTTGGCTTAGTGCATCTTGTACGGGTCGGCATAGCAATCGAACCGCCCCTCTATGGGTTCATAAACAATCACGGTTGGCTTTGCAAGTTCGACACGATTCTACTTAAATCAATGGAGTGGATCAGTTTAAAATCAACAGAGTAGCTCACGGGACTATGGATTGCAAGTGTGCAGCTTGGCTCCCGTGACTACACTTTTTTTAGAATTTAGCCCTTGGTCACATGGATTTTTATCCCATGGTTATTCCAACCGCAATGGGCTTAACTTTGGGATATATATTTTATTTTTGGTGAAAAAGGATTTGGAGTTCAAAATTTTCTACCATAAATTTATTTTGGACGAAGATTAATTTTGTAAAGTATAAAAAATTCTTTTGCTCATAACTTTTACTCCTTAACTCAAAATTGAGTTGTATTTTTTTCGGCATGAATCCTATAGACACACTCACACACTATCATTATAAAATTTCATTTTCAATATTTTTTTGGGGTTTCTTACAAAATATTTCTTCTATAAAGTGACAAAATAAGGGGAGAATAGATAATCAAGGGGGTGTTGTGTTTTTCTATTTTTCACACTTCCTTGCAAACTTCTCTTCATTTATACATTCTACAAGTAATAATCCAAGTCTAGCAACATGGATCCTAATGTGACTATAGAGCCTCTAACCCCTTTCAATTATCATGATTGGAAGTTGAAATTCATTCTTATACTAAAGAATAAAGGCTTATATAGGGTAACAATGAGAACAAAAAAAGAATCTAATGTAGCTAAGGAAAAAGAATTGTTTTAATAAGTGTGACCAATCATTTGGCTTTCTATGTTTAAATTTATCTCCTGGATTAGTATTTCATGTTGAGAACTTGGAAACACCAACCAAGTTTGGGAAGCTCTCAAAATGTGCTATTTGGTACAATTGATCAACTTGGAAGTTATGAGTTGGAAAATCAACTCATAGGCCTTAGTCCTAATTTTTCAACTTTAGAGGACTTCTTCACTAAATTTAAATCTTTGAATTTTTAATTAAAATATTATAGAATTGACAAGAAAGAGGATCAATTAATCCTTTTTGTACTTTCCAAACTAGGTTCTTAATTTTCTATGTTTGTCTCTACCTTCTATTCTACTAAAAGAGCCCTTGGTACCTCATAGTCTATGCCCTCACTTGATAACTATATTATTGATCTTACATGGGAACAAGAAAAGTTAATTCAAATGGGTACTTTGAAATATACTAAGGCACAAGCTCTAATTGTAGAAAATAAAAAATAATAAAATGCCAAAGGAGAGAAAAAGAACACTAAAAAGAATTAAAAAGTGAAGAAAAAAGAAAAAATTGACAACTTCAAAAAGGATAACTCATCTCAAAAAATTAAATCAATTACTAAGAGAGTTAAAAGTTCCTTTTTGTAACAAAACCAGTCATAAAGAACATCAATGCATGAAAAAACAAATTGAGCACCTCACTTTTCTACACAAAAAGAATAATATTGAGGTAACTTATTCTATCAAATCATTTTCTTCAAATCAATAAATTAATAAGGATGAAGAGAAATTGAAAGGCGGTGTCTTTTTTTCTCAAGTGATTACAAATTCTAGTGCTACACACCATGTGGGCTCTCATTCAGATCTTGATTCTAGTCCTCATAATTTAGAAGATTCAACAAATGACATTCATAGTCAGGAAGAATCATCGAAAACATCATCATCCTTTGGGGAGACCTTATAGGCTTCTTCTCTTCTTATCTCTTTTTTAGAGGATAGTATTCTTCCCACTAGGTCTTCTATCTTTCTTCTTTTATGAGAAATTTTAATGTACATGGGTGCCTCACTAGGCTAGTAGCCAGGACTTATTTTTCTTTGTCTTGTCCTCCTAAGTTGTGCTTAAAGGGGGGTGTTAGTGTAAAAATTTAATTTAATTTTACTTAGGATTATTAAGCCTACTTAATTGTCTATGTTCATTTGACACTTGTGCATATATAAGTTATCATCATTTGGGAGTTGTATAGAGAGGTTCCAATTCCATTTCAACACCTCATCCTAGGTTTGTAGGAGGCAACTCGCCACCACTCATTGATTGTTGGAGTCTACATCTAATTCAACTCAATCACTCACATCTGTATGTACTTTTCATCTTCAAATGAATGAATAGTCGATTAGGCTCTATTTGTGTTGTTGTGGTTCATTTTTATCTTTGTAGATCCTTGGTTTCTTCAAGGTTGAAGTAAGAAATTGAACATTCTTTCATGTTTCAATGCTTAACAGGTAGTCTGAAAGAATCAACTTTTAGGGCTTCATTCATGGGAATAGAGGTGGTTGAATTTATTCAATACAGAGACGAACAACAAAGGATTTCAGAGGCATTAAAATAAAAATAAGGAAAAGAAGGTTGGAGTAAGTGAGTATTCTTTCATCCTCTTATGCCTAGCAAGTAAACTAAAAGAATCATATTTTAGGGCTTCATTTGTTAGAGTAGAGGTGGTTAAATTTATTCAATACTGATAATGGATTCTCCCATTCTATTGAAGGTTGAAAGACCCAAAAGAAATTCTAGAAGACACATATATCATGTTGGTTAAAATTATTTTGGGTAGTTTGGGAATGTATTTCATTTCATTTGATCACAAGTATAGGGTTAATACTGAGATTCCAGCGGTATTCATAGTCATCTTATTGCATGTAGGTTTGAGTAAAAAATCTGCAAAGAAACTTTGTCAAAAGGTGTTTCAATAAGATTTCTTTATAGACATTAAACCGGAATTCTTAGAAACATTGATGATAATATCATGATTCTGAGACAAATACTATGACATAGAGATTATAAACTTTTGCCCTTCTAAAAGATACCCAATCTTGGATATTAAAGATCACATAGTATTTAGAAGTAGGATATTTGGTATCATAAAGAAGATAGACTTCTTGATGAAGCATTATAAACTCAAGCATAATGAAGGACCAACTTGAGTTTGATATTTGCTCAAAGAAGAGAATATGGTGCATGAGAATGAAGGGGAGTTGAGACTTCAAAGTATGGAAGTCATACTTCTAATTATTTTTTATTCCTAGGTCCCTCAACCCCGGGAAATAGAAGAATGGGATCTTGATTGGATAGTTGAAGAAGTCGCATTGGGAACTCAATAGGAGTTGAGAAGGATCAAATAAAAAAGAGGTTAATCCATGATTTTCATGTAGAGGACAATATATGTTGTTTCTACTACTAGGGGCAGATTGGAAAGAGGTCAGGATAGTGGTTATGGTCATGGTCGTGGTGGTCGAAGCTCTCTTGTTGGATCCTCTTCTATGAATGCATGATAAGAGTATTTAGGGATTATAATGTTTACCTTTTTATTGGATAGTAGTTACATTTTTATGTAGTATACAGATTAGTAGCATGGTTTTTTCGTATTTTGGTACTTTCATATCACATCTCTTTATTGTGGTCTAGAGACTGATATTAGCAACTTGTATTTTTTAGTTTTTGAGACTTTGATCACTCATTTTGATCCAAGAGTGATTTGATCCTATATTTGCTTATATAGTTTTGGTTTTTAGTAGACTTTTAAAGGTAGTCAATTTGTGTATATTCTAAACTTCTTTTAATATTACTTTGGCTATAGCCTTTTTATTGATAAAAAATAATTATGTATAATTTTTTGTTTGACGTTTCAATTTATACTCAGTAATCCATCTTTAGGAAGAGGAAAATGTATAATGGTTAGCTTAGATTAACTAATTATAGTTGAAGACAATAGATTCTAGAGATTTTTTGGAAAAAATATTTATGTTGAGAATTATACATAGCTCAATAATTTAAGAATGATTAAAAATAGATAAGTTTCTAGAATGTGTTGTTAGATCTAGGAGATTGTGTTTCTCTATGAATATATGTTCAAAAAATTACATGATATTAGAGAATGTGTGTGTGAGTCTAGGAGAAATTTACAGTGATGGGTCTACGTGCTTGAGCTCTAGATTTGTTCAACTAATTAGCAGTGTTTTGCTTATGTAAATTTATTTGATAAATAATATTCTACTTTGATCCTTCCAAATGCTAAGGGATTGGAAGTGCTAAATATACCTTAAAGGATTGATATAATGTCATAAGGAACTTTATCCTGGATCGATATGAAAATTATTAAAAATAGCAAGTACACTCTTAAATACACATGGTTCTTTACTTTTTTATTTTACTAAATCTAGATGTGTTGCTATTGACTACACCAATGTTCTAGGATTATATGCTTTTGAATGCTCAAATGGATGATTGGAATGAATGCAATGAATGTTTTTAAACTCTAGCATGTAGCATCAAATTATGTCAGATATGTGTTTAGTTTGTTCATAGTGAAAGAGCATAGAAAGTTTAGTCAAATATGACAATTGGATTTTAAATTAATAAATGAAAAAAAAAAAGTCACCATAATCTCATCTTGATGACCACAAACTTATTCTAAGATGACATAAAATAAAATCTAAATAAATAAATAAATAATAGATATATAAATGACTATTACATAGAATATTACAGATAATATTATATAGAATCAAAGACTGAAAACACCATCAATATAATAGTACATACATTGTATTTGTTCACCTTTTCATATTTCTATTAAGAAGAATATCACCTTAGACCAGAGAAGGAAGTCTAGCGGGACTGTAAATTAAGAAGAATATCGTTCATTGCATTTGATCACATGCAAAATTTGATCAAGAAAAACAAGTACACATACTTATTGTCAATGCTCATAAAAGATAAAACTTCATATTCCATGTTTTCTTTGAACTATTCTTCTCCTTCCAAATTAGATTAGTTAAAACTATTTTTCTTTCGGTCTTCAATACTTTTGATTGTGATGGACATTACAAGTTTCAATAATCTTTTATGTTTTCCTTTCAACATAATTGTCAATAGTTTTCAGAGACCAATTTCGTTGCTTGTCCACGTATTATGTTAAAATATAAACAGCCCTCATGATAAAAAGTAGGTATGAATAAGAAAAATACATAATAAAATGTTTCTTGAAAAAGTGTACGTTAGAAATTTCTGATTAAAACAACCAAAATCAATGTTCTAGAACTATTATAAAGTTTGACTACGTTCTTTATAACTTTTGATAATAATAAAATATTATTTTATGTATTTTCTAGATACTTCTGTTTGAAATCTTGGAATGTGTCTAGTATCTATCTATTTTTTTTTAATATAATGACTTTATCTAATATTTATTAGAATCTGACACACTTATTCATTATAAGTATGGTGTGAATGTTCTTCTTATTCCTTGAATCTCACACATTTATTTGAATCCAAAAATATTTCTTATAATATATGTAATTTTAAAATTTATTACTCATTTTTTATTATACTTCATCATAATAAATGTGTGAGAGTGAATATAGAAATTTGATAGAGTTTAGGTAAGTGTTGTAGGGATATGGATTTGTTTAAATAGATAAAGAGATTAGCGAAATAAGTTCAATTTTATACTTGAGATTATGTCATTTATAGCTCTATATTTGTATCATTTATAGCTCTATATAAGTTCAATTTTATACTTGAGATTATGTCATTTAAATCTTTGAATTTTTAATTAAAATATTATAGAATTGACAAGAAAGAGGATCAATTAATCCTTTTTGTACTTTCCAAACTAGGTTCTTAATTTTATATGTTTGTCTCTACCTTCTATTCTACTAAAAGAGACCTTGGTTTCTCATAGTCTATGCCCTCACTTGATAACTATATTATTGATCTTACATGGGAACAAGAAAAGTTAATTCAAATGAGTACTTTGAAATATACTAAGGCACAAGCTCTAATTGTAGAAAATAAAAAATAATAAAATGCCAAAGGAGAGAAAAAGAACACTAAAAAGGATTAAAAAGTGAAGAACGAAGAAAAAATTGACAACTTCAAAAAGGATAACTCATCTCAAAAAATTAAATCAATTACTAAGAGAGTTAAAAGTTCCTTTTTGTAACAAAACTAGTCATAAAGAACATCAATGCAAATTGAGCACCTCACTTTTCTACACAAAAAGAATAATATTGAGGTAACTTATTCTATCAAATCATTTTCTTCAAATCAATAAATTAATAAGGATGAAGACAAATTGAAAGGCAGTATCTTTTTTTCTCAAGTGATTACAAATTCTAGTGCTACACACCATGTGGGCTCTCATTCAGATCTTGATTCTAGTCCTCATAATTCAGAAGATTCAACAGATGACATTCATATTCAGGAAGATTCATCGAAAACATCATCATCCTTTGGGGAGACCTTATAGGCTTCTTCTCTTCTTATCTCTTTTTTAGAGGATAGTTTTCTTCCCACTAGGTCTTCTATCTTTCTTCTTTTATGAGAAATTTTAATGTACATGGGTGCCTCACCAGGCTAGTAGCCAGGACTCATTTTTCTTTGTCTTGTCCTCCTAAGTTGTGCTTAAAGGGGGGTGTTAGTGTAAAAATTTAATTTAATTTTACTTAGGATTATTAAGCCTACTTAATTGTCTATGTTCATTGGACACTTGTGCATATATAAGTTATCATCATTTGGGAGTTGTATAGAGAGGTTCCAATTCCATTTCAACACCTCATCCTAGGTTTGTAGGAGGCAACTCGCCACCACTCATTGATTGTTGGAGTCTACTTCTAATTCAACTCAATCACTCACATCTATATGTACTTTTCATCTTCAAATGAATGAATAGTCGATTAGGCTCTATTTGTGTTGTTGTGGTTCATTTTTATCTTTGTAGATCCTTGGTTTCTTCAAGGTTGAAGTAAGAAATTGAACATTCTTTCATGTTTCAATGCTTAACAGGTAGTCTGAAAGAATCAAATTTTAGGGCTTCATTCATGGGAATAGAGGTGGTTGAATTTATTCAATACAGAGACGAACAACAAAGGATTTCAGAGGCATTAAAACAAAAATAAGGAAAAGAAGGTTGGATTAAGTGAGTATTCTTTCATCCTCTTATGCCTAGCAAGTAAACTAAAAGAATCATATTTTAGGGCTTCATTTGTTAGAGTAGAGGTGGTTAAATTTATTCAATACTGATAATGGATTCTCCCATTCTATTCAAGGTTGAAAGACCCAAAAGAAATTCTAGAAGACACATATATCATGTTGGTTAAAATTATTTTGGGTATTTTGGGAATGTATTTCATTTCATTTGATCACGAGTATAGGGTTAATACTGAGATTCCAGCGATATTCATAGTCATCTTATTGCATGTAGGTTTGAGTAAAAAATCTGCAAAGAAACTTTGTCAAAAGGTGTTTCAATAAGATTTCTTGATAGACATTAAACCAGAATTCTTAGAAACATTGATGAGAATATCATGATTCTGAGACAAATACTATGACATAGAGATTATAAACTTTTGCCCTTCTAAAAGATACCCAATCTTGGATATTAAAGATCACATAGTATTTAGAAGTAGGATATTTGGTATCATAAAGAAGATAGACTTCTTGATGAAGCATTATAAACTCAAGCATAATGAAGGACCAACTTGGGTTTGATATTTCCTCAAAGAAGAGAATATGGTGCATGAGAATGAAGGGGAGTTGAGACTTCAAAGTATGGAAGTCATACTTCTAATTATCTTTTATTCGTAGGTCCCTCAACCCCGGGAAATAGAAGAATGGGATCTTGATTGGATAGTTGAAGAAGTCGCATTGGGAACTCAATAGGAGTTGAGAAGGATCAAATAAAAAAGAGGTTAATCCATGGTTTTCATGCAGAGGACAATATACATTGTTTCTACTACTAGGGGCAGATTGGAAAGAGGTCAGGATAGTAGTTATGGTCATGGTCTTGGTGGTCGAAGCTCTCTTGTTGGATCCTCTTCTATGAATGCATGATAAGAGTATTTAGGGATTATAATGTTTACCTTTTTAATGGATAGTAGTTACATTTTTATGTAGTATACAGATTAGTAGCATGGTTTTTTCATATTTTGGTACTTTCATATCACATCTCTTTATTGTGGTCTAGAGACTGATATTAGCAACTTGTATTTTTTAGATTTCGAGACTTTGATCACTCATTTTGACCCAAGAGTGATTTGATCCTATATTTGCTTATATAGTTTTGGTTTTTAGTAGACTTTTAAAGGTAGTCAATTTGTGTATATTCTAAACTTCTTTTAATATTACTTTGGCTATAGCCTTTTTATTGATAAAAAATAATTATGTATAATTTTTTGTTTGACGTTTCAATTTATACTCAGTAATCCATCTTTAGGAAGAGGAAAATGTATAATGGTTAGCTTAGATTAACTAATTATAGTTGAAGACAATAGATTCTAGAGATTTTTTGGAAAAATTATTTATGTTGAGAATTATACATAGCTCAATAATTTAAGAATGATTAAAAATAGATAAGTTTCTAGAATGTGTTGTTAGATCTAGGAGATTGTGTTTCTCTATGAATATATGTTCAAAAAATTACATGATATTAGAGAATGTGTGTGTGAGTCTAGGAGAAATTTACAGTGATGGGTCTACGTGCTTGAGCTCTAGATTTGTTCAACTAATTAGTAGTGTTTTGCTTATGTAAATTTATTTGATAAATAATATTCTACTTTGATCCTTCCAAACGCTAAGGGATTGGAAGTGCTAAATATACCTTAAAGGATTGATATAATGTCATAAGGAACTTTATCCTGGATCGATATGAAAATTATTAAAAATAGCAAGTACCCTCTTAAAAACACATGGTTCTTTACTTTTTTATTTTACTAAATCTAGATGTGTTCCTATTGACTACACCAATGTTCTAGGATTATATGCTTTTGAATGCTCGAATGGATGATTGGAATGAATGCAATGAATGTTTTTAAACTCTAGCATGTAGCATCAAATTATGTCAGATATGTGTTTAGTTTGTTCATAGTGAAAGAGCATAGAAAGTTTAGTCAAATATGACAATTGGATTTTAAATTAATAAATGAAAAAAAAAAAGTCACCATAATCTCATCTTGACGACCACAAACTTATTCTAAGATAACATAAAATAAAATCTAAATAAATAAATAAATAATAGATATATAAATGACTATTACATAGAATATTACAGATAATATTATATAGAATCAAAGACTGAAAACACCATCAATATAATAGTACATACATTGTATTTGTTCACCTTTTCATATTTCTATTAAGAAGAATATCACCTTAGACCAGAGAAGGAAGTCTAGCGGGACTGTAAATTAAGAAGAATATCGTTCATTGCATTTGATCACATGCAAAATTTGATCAAGAAAAACAAGTACACATACTTATTGTCAATGCTCATAAAAAAAACTTCATATTCCATGTTTTCTTTGAACTATTCTTCTCCTTCCAAATTAGATTAGTTAAAACTATTTTTCTTTCGGTCTTCAATACTTTTGATTGTGATGGACATTACAAGTTTCAATAATCTTTTATGTTTTCCTTTCAACATAATTGTCAATAGTTTTCAGAGACCAATTTCGTTGCTTGTCCACGTATTATGTTAAAATATAAACAGCCCTCATGATAAAAAGTAGGTATGAATAAGAAAAATACATAATAAAATGTTTCTTGAAAAAGTGTACGTTAGAAATTTCTGATTAAAACAACCAAAATCAATGTTCTAGAACTATTATAAAGTTTGACTACGTTCTTTATAACTTTTGATAATAATAAAATATTATTTTATGTATTTTCTAGATACTTCTGTTTGAAATCTTGGAATGTGTCTAGTATCTATCTATTTTTTTTTTAATATAATAACTTTATCTAATATTTATTAGAATCTGATACACTTATTCATTATAAGTATGGTGTGAATGTTCTTCTTATTCCTTGAATCTCACACATTTATTTGAATCCAAAAATATTTCTTATAATATATGTAATTTTAAAATTGATTACTCATTTTTTATTATACTTCATCATAATGAATGTGTGAGAGTGAATATAGAAATTTGATAGAGTTTAGGTAAGTGTTGTAGGGATATGGATTTGTTTAAATAGATAAAGAGATTAGCGAAATAAGTTCAATTTTATACTTGAAATTAAGTCATTTATAGCTCTATATTTGTGTCAAGACATTTCCTTATAATAGATACAAAAATAAATGATAATTGACATGGGTATGCAAATTTGACTACCATATACTTACCTCAATTTTTAAGGTGTGTGTAAATCCTAAATGATCACACATCTAAAAGTATGTATCATTAAAAAAAGCACGTGCGAAATAAATATTTATTCCTTATTTCTTATTACATATGTATTTTAAAAATTGATTACTCTTTTTTTAATTATAACTAATCATATAAGAGTAAATATATAAATTGATAGGGTTTAGTTATGTATATAAGGATATGGATTTGTATAAATAGATAAAAATAGTAGGGGAAAGATCTTAATTTTATACAAGATTGTATCATTCATCACTATGTACATGTGTTAAGGTATTTCTTTATAAAAGATACAAAACAAAAATATAATTGTTATGGGTATGAAAATTTAACCATCATACATTTACATCATTTTAAGGTGTGTGTGAATCTTAAAATGATCACACATCCAAATTATGCATCATTAAAAATAATTTACATGGAGTAAATACTTAAAGACTAAAAATCATCACTAAGTGTTCCATATAAATTAGTGGATCTTGTGAGGATGTTATAATGTGCATTCTCCTTTGTGTATATATATATAGTCCATAAGACAAGTCTCTATGAATGAACATGGAAACATTAGTGAAAAAATATAAGTTTTGTTATAATTGGTTGTCTATGGGATACCAGAAATTGTTAGAAGATGGAAAAATACATCAAATGTAAATTCAAGCATGTAAACATATATGCATCAAATCACATAGCAATGTGACTATATGAAAATGACTATAAAGAATCCACTATATAAGTATATAGATAGTCAATGTAATCTTATTTATATATCCAATAAACTAGATATTGGTACATCTGAAGATTATCTTATTAAGTTCATCAAAAGCTTAAAAAATAAAAAGATTATGACCAGCAAATGAGGTAGGCCAAAAATGAAAGTAGAAGAGGTGAAATAAAAAAATAAAAGGTGAGTTATGGATGTTGAATAGATGCTCAAGCAATAATGAATATAGAAACTTTGAAAGATATTGTAGTTAATATAATTAATATAATTCTTGAAATAACAGAAAGGAAAACAAAAGAAAATTTGGGTAAAAGGATTCCAAATATAATACAAATTAGGAAATATGGAAGGAAAGACCATGCAAAATCTATAAGTATTTTGTGGTCTTGGATCAACAATTGAGCTTTGGTTTTCTCTTAATGATTAGTAGTCATTTGCTCACAGATTCACTTACCATATAATCTTGTATTGTAGCACTTACTATATAATCTTGTATTCTAGCATTTCTAATTTATTATTGGAACTAGCATTGCCCAAAATGCCTTAAAGAAACACTATTATGTCATAAGAATTATTTTTCATGGTCAATCTTTAAGAATTGAAAACTAGCAAAAAAGCTTCAAAGTATTTATGTTCTCTAAATTTTTATTTTACTAAATCCACATGTGCTTTTGAATACGTGAGGAAACAATTTGAATGAATGTGTTGAACATCCTTAAATACTAGCATGTAGAATCAAATTGCATTAAATACATATTTAATTTGGTCAGATGAAAGAACAAAGAATTTGTTAGGCAAATTTTACTTTCAGATTTTAAATTAGAAAGGGACAAATTTATGACCACAATGTCACCCTTCCAACTAATAACTTGTTCTAGAATGATATAAAGCTCAAATCTAACTCACAAATGATTAAATGAAGGTGGGTGAATAAATAAGTGTAATAAATATGTAGATAAAATAGATACATAAGAATAGACATCTATATATATATAATCAATGTATATCAAGAGAATACCTCTAGATCTTGAGTTTGACGGACTGCCTAACAGCTGTAAATAAAAACCATTGCATTAGTCAAACACTTACAACTTCAGGGAAAATAAAGAGTCTAGACATACTTAGATTTTAGATTTTTTCAGCAGCAAATTTAGATTTTTTTTGGCACGGAAATATTAAAGAAGGAAGGTCATGACAAGAAGAAAAACATGTAAGTCTAGACATACTTTGTCAATGCTCAGAAAACATTAAATGTCGTGAGTGGGAAGATGGACGATGGAATGTGTAGGCTGCTTTCTTTGAACACTTCTTGTCATTGTATTTCACATTGGTTGACATCAGATTAGTTAAATTATTTTTTATGTCTCTTTCTACCCTTAATAATTTGAGTTGTGAAGCACATTAAAACTGTGAGTAGCATTGTTTACTATAGTTTGAGTTGTCTTTTATGTTTCTCTTTCAATATAATTATCCAAAATTCAACGGCTATCTTTCAAGGTTGATTTGTTCAATATTAAAATTAAAAATATTGATTACAACTATTGTACAAATTGTTCAGTATAAGAAGATATGAATGAGAATTTAATAGACAATTGAAGCTATTATAATATTGAACTATCAGAATTCAATTATGTAGTTTTTGAATCAAATTCGTTGAATCATTTTTCATGAGTAGTGGTTCCCAAGAACACATTTCTTATGAGAACGAATGGTATACTTAACACTCATTGCATCTAGGTGATGTGAGAAATGAATCATTGAGCCTTCCCACAAGGTCGCCCATCCGATTACTATTCCAAAAGAAGTGCACATAACCATGAAGTTTCATCCAAAGTTAAATCCACTTATTTTGCTACCCAATTCACAAAACCTTCAACAAGTGTTGTGCCTCGTAAACCATTCATTATAGAACCCCTTTAGCAAGCGTTGTTCCTTCTCAACAACTGAAACTTTCAAAAAAATTATGTTAATATTCATAAGCAAATATATTTTTATTTTATTTTCATTCGAAATTAGATAATCTATTTTCATTGTATTAAAATATATTAAATTCTTTAATTAGAACACAATAACAATATCTTAGAATTATAGAGTGTGAATATAGTTCCAATTATTTTTAACAATAATAAAATATTTTACTACTGTGTATGTTTATAAAAAGACTTTTTTATTATAATTAATTGTTTTTCAAAAAAATGAAGTATAAGACTTTATGTATAAATGGATAAGGTGGGCCTAGTTGTATAGGGATGTGGATTCATATGAATAGATAAAAAAGATATGGGAATGAGTTCAATTTTATACAAGATTGTGTGATTTATGACTATATAAATGAATTAAAAAAATATGGAAAATGATTTGGGTATGAAAATTTCACTATTATATTTTTCCTTGAATTTAAGGTGAGTGTGAATTCTAAAATGAACATGCATATGAAAAAATGTGTAATTCAAAAAAATGCATGTCGGGTAAATATTTAGACAATTAAATTAATAGATCTTATGAGGATGTTTTCATGTACATTCTTATTTGGTGTATATATCTTTCATATGATGAGCATCTATAAGTAATTATAATTATCTATATATCTAAACAAAGAAACATTAGTGACAAGATATGTGATTCCTTATACTTGGTTGCATTCACAAGTTACAAGGAATTGTTAGAAGGCGAAAAGACATGAAATTTAAATTTACTTCAAAGCATGCAAGCATATAAACATCTAATTATATAAAAAATGTGAACATATGAAAATTACTATAAAGAATGTAATATTTGAACATGTGGGCAATGAACTTAATTTCAGTTATGCCCAAATAATATATTATATGTTGGAACACCTAAAGATTATTTGATCAAATTCAGTTATTCTTATATTAATTGAAGTGTCACACCAATGAATATTGTAAAAATATTTTTTTTTAAAGACTGATTTTGAGAGTAGAAAAAAGGTAGAGTAGACCAACAATTGAAATTGAAGAGGTGAAGAATAAAAAATAATGATATAAATAGGTTCTCAATCAAATAATGGATGGAAAAACTTTAGGAGATATAATGGTTGGTAGAACAAATATGATTTATGTGTGATGGTAATAAAAAATAAAATAAAAAATTTAGGTGGAAGGATTTCACACATTATACAAGTTAGGAAACATGGGGTAATAATGTAAAATCCACTAGTGTACAAAGATATCTTCTTGATTAAATGTTTGATCAAATAAATAATAATAATGGATAATAGATTATGTCAATAGTTATTCAAAACAATAGTGTAGATTCAAAGATTGTATATCCCCTTTGAAATCTTTCCTACACTTTTGTAGCCACTTTAGTGTCCATTCCCCTAACATTTATGTAGGTCCATTTAAGCCCTTGCATCAGCCTTTTCTCTCTCAATATGCTCAAAATATCTTTCAGTAGCTATCTTTCAACCTCAGTTATGCATAAATTGTATGGTGTGTTTCCCACATGTCATTTGTTAGTGTGATTTATCTAGGCACTAGTGTATTGTGCAGATGTTCATGCATTGTGCATGTCTCATGACATCCTTGCATTTAAATGTCTGTTATGAGCCTTCTAACACTTGTCACCTACCTTGATCAGTGGAAATGTCTTGAAACCTTCCATAACATCTTGGAAGCCAATTTTTTTCCACCTCTTCTCTCTTTTAAATACATCTTCTTTCTACATTCAATATCTCTAACCTCCCACTAGTTCTCTCTTTCTCGCAATATCTTGCACTCTCTTTCTCTCTTGCTTGATACAATAATCTCTTACAGTAATTTCCATAACTCTCTTATCCTTTTGAAGCACATTTGGTAATATATTTCTCTCTCTTATATATTTGAGCATCTTGGGATTCATAATATCCCTATCTATGATCTATCTCATGCAATAGGGGTTTTCCTCCATTAAGAAATGTTTTTTTTCTATTTGCATATCTTATGCAATAGGGGTTTTCCTCCATTAAGAAGGGCACTTGTTTCTATTACATTATCATTTATTCATTTATTTATCTTTTTTATCTATCCATCTATCTGGTTGTTGTGGAAGTGGAAATACCAAAATAGGGACTTGAATGAGGCAAGCCTCCAAACAACCCCAAATATGTTTCCTCTCTTTTGTGTTCAAGTTTTTTGGAAACATTCAAATGCACATAGGTTTTCTTATATTTTTCTATTTTATTTATGTGTATTTCTATTATCTATTATTTATTATTAGATTTATAATTTTGGATTTTGCAAGTTATCTAAAGAACAAAGTTGGGTTTTTCTGATTCTGATTATTTTTTTATTTTAGTCCATATAAGACTACAACACACTATGTAGACATCCACGCATTGTGTTAGCAACCTCAACTGAGATGCTCAATTTTGGAGAAAAGGCTCTATGTCATTTGGTCTTCCTAGATCTATAACTAGAATATTCACTTTATTTATCTATAATTATATATCTTCACAAATTTAGTTGGTGGGAGATATTTGAATGAGTGTTGTAAAATTGGCTCTCAAAGGAACATAGTTTCCTTTCCGTAGGGTTAGAATTACTCCTCTACTGTAATTAGAAACTAAAATTCAATCCATTAAAATATATTATTCCTATAAGATCAATTGTACATTTTTAGCTTTTTTAATTCACTCAAACCATGAGGATCCTATTATTTCTACAAATATAAGAAAAATGACTAGCTTTTCTAGTAGCATTTTTTTCTTTGGTAAACTTTATGAATTGCTTCATAAACAAGATATCAGGCCTTCCTTGGTAATCATTTTGAGAATTGATACTCAAATTATAATTTCTCTCAACCTACGCTATTGCATTTGTTGTCAATTATTTGATTTCTTCATCTAAAGGCTTTCTCAATCTTACTTTAAAATTATAAGAATAATAACTTTGCACAAAAAGTCATCTCTTTCATCATTATAGGACACTTACTGAAATTTCTTCTTAATATCTATGTCATTTACATCTATGTATATACCATTTTTATTATAGAGAATAATAATCATCACTCATCTAACCCAAGGTAGTAGACAACATGTTCCCACCATCTTCATTGTAATGAGAGTCATTACATTCATCACAAGTATTAGCAATATCTTGAAAAGACTCAAAAAAAAAAATTGCATTGGTGAATATGGCCATTGATAGTGTTGTTCCTTGCATACCCATCCCTATATTTTGTATAACAAAATTCAAGTCCCCCTTTTTTTTCTCTTATGTTTTATTTTTTTCCTTTGAGATCTTAGGACTCTAGTGAATTAAGGGTCTGTTTGGGTGCTAGAATACCAAATGCTAGATATAGTCAATTCTAGAAGATAGTGCAACTCTAGAAGATACAAATCCTGAAAAATGATTTCCAGAATATGGGCTGACCCGTTTGGTTCACCTAGAAGATGACTGAGAAGATACATAAGGAATTTTAATTCTTTATTTTAATTTCTTTGAATATGGTGTGTATATGTCTATATATATACACACATACATGTGTGTGTATATATACATATGCACACATGTGTGTATATATACATACACACACGTGTCTATATATACACATATATGTGTGTATATGTATACATGTGTGTATATGTATACATGTATGTATACACACACATATATACACATATGCACACATGTGTATATATACACACATACACATATGTGTACATGTGTGTGTATACACATGCATACACACATATATACACATACCTATGTATATACACACATGTATGTGTGTATATACACACATGCATGTGTGTATATACACACATATATATACACATACATGTATGTATATATACATATGTATACACATATAAACATGTGTATATATATACAAATACACACATGTGTGTATATACATATTACACATGTGTGTGTGTGTATACACACATTTTTGTATATATACACACATATACACATGTGTGTGTGTATATACACACACATGTGTATATATACACATATGTATATATACACACATGTATATATATACATCCTTATAGCAATATAATATACATCCTTATAGTCATAGATCCCATGAAATATTAAATTTAGTTTTATAAAAATTGGAATTGGAATTCAAAATTCCAATTCTGCCTATTTGAGTGGAAGATGCAAATGCCCATTTTGGGGCAAAATTGGAATTTCAAAATTCCAATTCTAATTTTTTGGATGGACACAAACATGGAATTGACATTATCCGAAATTAGATAATGTCAATTCTAGTCTGATTCCAGCCCTCAAGCAGACCCTAAGGGTTTTCGTTGAATTCCTCAAAATTTCAAGACCCTATAAGTTCTTTTTTTCGTGACTTACCTTTAAGATTGAGCGATCTTGAAATCATGGGTACTTAAAGGTCCTTTGTTCTTGAAATATCTAGAATTATGGAATCCCATTCTTTGACACACCGGTGTTCCTAGCCCCACAATTCAAACTCAATTACATTTAATGCACCCTAAAACTCGCTATTTAAGGCCTAAAAAGGGCTCATTTGCACTCATAAAGTTTTAAAAACACTTCAAGAGTCGTAACAGAGCAACCTACACTCTCACAAAGTGCTTGACCGATCCAAACTTAATTTGTTCTTATAAAGTCTTGTTAGATTGCATGCCCTCTTGTTTTGTGTGCTTAAAGGTAGGTTTCCCTTTTTCCTCCCTTTTTAATTTTGTGTGCTTTTGCATTTTTTTGTCTTTTTTTCTTGTTCTCATAGTGTATTCATTTTGCATTCTTAGTTAGGAAAAAGGATTTCCTTGGGAAATTCATTAGTTTAAGACCTTGAAATCAATTTTCAAACCCCAAACCTTCCTTTTGAAATGCTTAAAATTATAATGTGCCTTCCTAACCAACCCAAAATGTCAAAATTGGAGTTTTAGAAAAACACATGTTCCCTAAGACGTACGGATGTCAGGGTATTAGAATACAAATAGACATTTAGGAGTCTCAAAATATGGAGAATCCATATACCACCCACACAATAAAAAAAATATGTAAGTATTGGGAGCTATGCTAGAGTTTCAAACTCTAATGTATAGACCTACCTACCTAAACAATCAAACCTTCAAGATCTTGATCTCCAAGGTCTCTAGTAATAAAAGATTCTAAAATAACACACTTTAGAATGTGAGGTCTAGAATTCCATTCAAGACATTACCAAATTAGAAAGAATTTTCTAGGAACATTGAACCTCACAACCCGAAATAGAGAGTTTAAAGTTTTGATTATGTAAAATCAGGTTTTGAAAGGACCTGAAACCTTTTATGTTGAGATTACAGAATAAGCATTAAAAGCCCAATAGAAATAGTGCATCATCACAACAAAGAAACACCAAAAACTAACAATTCCTCCAAAAAATAGAGAGAAGAGGACAGTAAAAAGATAATAGGACAGCAAAAAGACAACTAGATAGTATTCATAAGTTCAGTCGCCTAATCAGCCAACATCTGCATATTTGTTGAGGACACCTTAAGCTCCTCCAAATCTTTGTTCTTGTGAGTCTCCAACATTTTGAAGCTTGATCTGGTCCTCTTACAGGGCCCTTGACCCTCCTTGACCTCCTTAGGTGTTTGCTCCCCTTTACCCTATTCCATCTTGTCCACAAGGATTTTGACATGCTCAGTCCTCTTAATAAAATTCCCTCCTTTCAAAGCATTTTCCACCTCTTTCATTTTGTTCTCCATAATATGGACTTTCTTTGTCATAATCGTTATCCCCTTGGTGCTCCCAATAACCTCCTTCAACTCATCAATACTTTGTCCCATAGTCTTATCACCCAAATCCATCTTGCCAAGAGACCCAACCTCCCACTGAAAATATTGAATTTGGTTTTTCATAGTATTGATGTCATTTTTCATTATGCTTATGTTATTGAAAAAAATAGTATAGCCTAGATTATTGTAGGCCTTATTCACATAGGCAGTCTCCTCCTTAGAGCTCCCCACCCTTCCCTTGTCATCATCCTCTCTATCCTTCTCAATATTGGACACATCCTGGGCTATATCATGCATGATATTCTCCTCCACCAACATATTTTGGTCTAAGTTATCATAATCCCCCATATTGGGTTCATTCTTTGATAGCTTGTCCTATTTTTCCTTAACATTCTCATGTGAGGAAGAATCATCATCAGTGGAAATAACAACCCTCTTACCCACCTTCTTTTTCTTGTTTTTGGCTCTGGTGTAGCTCCCAATAGTCTCCATTTTTTTTTTACCGTTCCCCTTCACACTGTCATCCCTACTTTCCTCTTCCTTTGTCTCCATTTTCGTAACATAATCTTCAATCTTTGCCTTCCTTTTTTTATTCTTGGACAAAGAGCCACAACATTTAGAGGGCTTTCTAGGTTGAACAGATTCCACCTCCTCATCTATAATATCCTCCACATAGGCCTCCTCCGAGTCCTTACCATCGGTGTCATAATCCTCAAGAGCCTTCCTATTAAAATGGGACCTCTCAACCTTTTTGGATTTTAACACATCATAGATCAAAACCATCAAACCTTCATGATAGGAATGGTCACCCTCAGGATCCTTCTGCAAACTATTAATGGTAGTATCCAAGGAACTCAAAAGATAAAAGGGGAAATTAACTTTAATCCCATGTCTGAAGTGATTCAACAAAATAAGATGATGATTATAGATTTTAGTGTACCTCTCATCTAGCATGATGTAGCTAATGAGAATAAAAAGAACTAACCTCCACAACCTAGAGATGCACTTAGGACTGAAATAGGAGTTTTCAATCTTCACCATTCTTTTCCTTTCCTGCTCCATCTCCACAAAAACCTTGAGGGCTTTGTCTAAGACCATCCTGTCTCTGTAGAAATTGATCCCTTCAATTTTCAGGCCCATAGCCTTAGTGGTGATCTCCTCTATTATCTCCATATACTACGTCCCAACCATAATTTTTCCCTTATTCCAATTTTTAAGGAATTGTCTGGTAACAAAACGTTTACTACCATGCAGCCTCTCCAAGTAATCCTCCATACCCCCATTCTTCACAATATTCTAGACCTCTGGATTTTGATTCCACTCCTTGCAATTTCCTGGCTCACACCTCTTCTTGCATCCTCCCATGGCTCTGCTTTTGCAATTTTTCCTTATCTCGAAGTTTCTCACAAAACCATGTTTCTTCAACTTGGATTCACAATTGTGCCCTCTTTCACCTAAAAAGACCCATAAAACATGTGAATTAAAGGCAAGAGTCACATCGTAATCAAAACTAGGCCATACATCTCCTTCACATGGATCCCTACAATTATTAAACATTAATGTAATCTTCATTGAGAATTTTTTTCCTACTTTGAAATCAATCCCTATCGATTAATGATGACCCTTCAGAGGGAAGGACAGTCTATTCATCCCATTCAATATCTGACTAACTTCTACACGCCACATTAGGTGCCTAGTCAGCTGCTGAGTTGGTCTCCCTCTAGTTGTGGGTAATGACACAAATATAAAATGTCTTTATTAAAAAAATTTCTTTATTAATGATATTAAATATTTTCCATGAGCGGATTGTATGATTATTAAGCCATTTAATTATATTAAGGGAGTCTCCTTCAACCCACACTTTTCTATAGTTTTTCATCTTAGCCAGCATAAGACCATAAAGAGTAGCACTGGCCTCAGTGACATGATTAGAGTTGAAACCAATAGGAATTTCCTTAGCACCTTTGCAAATCCCATTTTCATCTTTGATAACAATACCACAACCAGCTATCCCCGGGTTGCCCTTGGACGCACCATCGAAATTGATTTTCATCTAGCCATTAGGAGGACAATCCCAACGAGCCTCATTTCTCAAATTCCTCTTGATTTCCCAATCCTTCATACCAGCTAACTTCCAATTCTTGAAGACTTTCACCTCCCAAGCATCTTTCGGTTCCTAAAATTTTTTAGTCAACCATATGTTTTCCATCAAGGCTCTCTTGATTTTATAGAAGATCAATATACAGCTAGACTCCTTATTTCTAAAAATCCTATCATTCCTTTCTTTCCAAACACCCCAATAGATGTAGGGTAAAAGAAAGTTCCAAATAGAAATAATAATGCTATTATTAGTAGGAGACCTCCATGAAGTGAATGACTCCTGCATGCCCTCTGGAAAGACCCATTCCATATTCATCAAATTCAAAAACATCTCCCAAATTCTTCGAACATAGGAACAATGAATAGTCATATGATTGATAGTCTCCTCATCATTCTTGCATAGATAGCACCTATTAGTTAAGCATAAGCCCCTTTTCCACAAATTATCAATAGTCAAAATATTATCTTGCAATAAGATCTAGAAAAAAATATTAATTTTAGGAGTTAGTCTTTTAAACCAAGCTTTCACCCAACAAGGTTCTAGGCAGTTCTCATAATTTTGGTTATACAAAGAGGAAATCGAGAATAACCCATTAGAGTTATATCTCCAGATCAAAGTATCCTCTTCATCAATCAGATAGACAGTGTTCAAAAAAAATTTCAAACTTCTAAGAGAGGGATCCACCCTAGACAAGTCAGTCCAGCTATCCCCTTCCCAATAATCAACCACATGAGTTCCAAAGGCCATCTTACATTGCAACATCCTATCCTTCCAATTATAATTAGAACTAAGAGGATGATCCAAAAGCCATTCATCATCCCAAAAGAGAATAGTCTTTCTATTTCCAACCTTCCATTTCACACCCTTCTTAATCAACTCCTTATTTTTTAAAGCATTGTTCCAAATGATAGAGCCACCTTGCAAAGTATCCTGATTCTAAAAATTCTAAAAATTATTATTGTCCTTGTTATATTTATTATGCCAGATAGTACTCCATTCTCCTGGGGTATTGAACAATCTCCAAGAAGCTTAGCCAGAAGAAAATCATTCATACTTCTTAATCTTCATAGACCCAAACCCCCCTTATTAACTGGTTTGCAAACCTTATCCCAAGCAATGAGAGCCATTCTCTTCTTTTGCTCCATGCCAGACCAAAGGAAATTCTTTTAAATTTTCTCAATAGCATCCACAAACTTCCTAGGGATTTTAAAAATACTTAGAGCATAGAGAGGGATTCTTTGGAGAGTAGATTTTAGCACAAGAATTTTACCAGCCTAGCTAAGAAGAGCACCCTTCCAACCAACCAAACTCCTATGGAATTTATCAATCATGGAGCTCCAAAAAGAATCTGGTGGATCAAGACAAAGAGGCAGCCCTAAGTAGGATCCTGGAAGATAGCCCACCTCATAGCCCATCACCCTTTTAATCATTTCTTGCCTTCGTTCAGGAACATTAATAAAGAAAATAGAGCTCGTGTTCCAATTTATAATCTATCCAGTAACAGCACCATAATTATCTAAAGCCTTTTTTATGTTTTTACCATTTTTGATTGAGGCTTCCCCCATGACTATAGAATCATCCACGAATTGCTGGTGAGAGAAAATTTTCTCTTTTGAAGAAGGTTGAAGGCTGATGAATTCACCTCTTTTGACCAAACAACCAATATATCTACCCAAACATTTAGCCATTATAATAAACAAGATAGGAGACAACGGATCACCTTGTCTAAGACCTCTCGAAGATTTGAAGAAGCAAGTAGGAGATCCATTCACAAGCACCAAGAAGGTGGCTAAATAGACAAGACAATAAATGAGCTCTATGCTTCTCTTATTGAAACCAAAAGCCTCCAAACCAGCCTTCAAAAAATCCCAATCTACCATGTCGTATGCTTTTGACAAATCCAACTTCAGCAAAAGACCTTCCTTTTTAGACATAGTCAAGGAGTGGATGTTTTCATGAACAGAAATGATCGAGTCCAGAATTTTCCTTCTCGAGATAAAACCATTCTGTTGTCCAGAAATCAGGGAAGGAAGAAATAAAAGAACCCTTGTGGTAAGAACTTTTGATATAATCTTGTAAAAAGTGTTACATAAACTAATGGGTGTGAACTGGTCCAAACTATTAGCACCCACTCTTTTAGGAATCAAAGCTATAAAGGTACCATTTAATTATTTAAGAAGCCTTCTTGATCCAAAAAACTCTTTGAAAGCATTAACAACAGCATGCTCAATGATGTGCCAATACTTATGAAAAAAGAAAAGAGGATAATCGTCTAGGCCAGGGGCTTTGTCTCCTTCGAAGGAAAAGACAGCCTTCTGAATCTCATCCTTTGAAGGAATAGTAGTGATAACTTTGTCCTGCTCTTCATTCAGAATGTGAGGGATACAATCAATCAACTCCCTTTGGTGATCCATGTCTAGATTGTTAGCTTTCTTCAGGAGATCAAAGAAATTCTTGTTGGCATCTCCTTTGAACTCATCCTCCTTTTCACTAATGACACCATTAATCTTCAATCTAGATATTTTATTACCCATTCTGTGCTTGATTGTGGTCATGAAAAAATACTTTGAATTTTTGTCCCCTTCCTTCAAAAATATTTTCCTAAACCTTTATCTCCAAAAGGATTCTTATTTAGAGATGATATCATGATATTCCACAAGTTTCATATCTTCCTCATCTTTAGAAAATATGATATACCCATCCTTCTGAATGTTGTCTTGTATTTCTTTCAGTTCCTCAGTAATTTTCCTCTTATTAGTAAAGATATTCACAAAGGTCTCCTTGTTCCATTTTTTAATATTGTCTTTAACAATTTTTAATTTCTTGGCCATTTTGAACATAGTCATTCCTTCAATTAAAGAGTTTAAAGTTATGTAATGAAGGAAGATGGATTTTGGAGTTCCTGACTTCAAAATACTCATTTTACTATTACCAAATCGATAGAGAATTTTCAAGGATCCTAGACCACAAAACCCAAAGTCAAATTACAATGGATACATCTCTAACATACTTCATATATTGAGTTTCATGATGTCATTTTAATTCATGTCAAAATAGTAGAACATTCCTTGTAAACCTAAACCCTGGAATCTAGATAAAAGAACTATAATGAGGAGCTATTCTAGAACTATGAGATTTAGAGTATTCATTGTTCATTTACCTTTTGGTATCTCATTTATAGTAAGCTTGAACCTCAAAGTATGATATTGTAGATAGAGAACAAGAAGACCTTTGGGACCCTAGGTTCTAGAGTCTCGGTCAATCCATTACCAAAAGGGCCTTAATCTCTTAGTAACCTAAACCCTAAGTTCTAAAGTTAAAAACCTTACAAAAAGACATATTATAGAACTTAGAGATTCAAAATACTTATATGACCCTAACCATTTTATCATGAGAAGTACTATTTTTTGTAACCCCAAGCTATAAAGTTTGAAGTTATTTTTTGAAGAAATCCATACCAATTACCCCAAGTTTTAAGATACATAGTACACCAGATATTTAATGGCATGTGACTTGAGAAAATAGAGGTTTTAGACCCCCATATCTTAGTGATAGGCATTTAATAGTAGAGTCTTAGATTCCATAGTTCACTAGTCCTATTCTAACAAGAAGCAAACATTTTTTCTAGGAATCCCAGACCCTAGACCCTAAAATTTCTAGAAACCCAAAAACCATAAAACTTTAAAGAATGACTTAGGATTTTTAAAGTATAATGAATTAGGCATTTCATAAAAGAATTTATTATTACCTTAAACCTCTTGTAGGATCCCTAAAAGTATATGGTATCACAAGAAAACATTCCTACAACTAGGAAGAAGACCAAACAAGGAGCTAAACTAGACAAACTCATGATAATAATGAATTATATCAATGAGAGATAGCTGAGGATATCTAAATTGGAAAGTATAGTACAAAAAATCACTAACACTTAAATCAGCCATATTTATATAGATGTTATTAGAATAAATTTTGCAAATGCTCCACCATGTATACATTGAACTATGTAGAAGTAAGAGAGTCTAGATTGGTAGAGGTAGTTGTTTTCCCTCAAGTAGTTCAATCTCCAAAACTCATCCTTACTATAGCTAATTTTATTGTTTTAAATTTGTACCCTTGCATAATTTATCATTATGCAATTTGTCCCCTCCTTGGATAAAATATGAAATATCACATGAGCTTCTATATCCTTCCATTTTTCCTTTTCATCATTCGTTTAGATTCTTGGCCACATTACTCGGTTGGCCTAGGATGTATGGGCAATGTAGATACATCCATGCAACATGTACTCATCCTAAAAATCTACAAACATGGAGTGAGTTGTCAGGAAATTACAACTACCGCTCCTGTAGTGGAATTTTTCTTAGCACCACCCACTAATGCTGAGAATCATTCCAACAACCTTGAAAATCCATTTTGGAGCTTCATTTGTTCTTGTTGATGTAGTCAAGGATGGATAAAACTCAAGGAGATCGGTCCAAATTTTGAAGCATATACAAAAAAATGGAAGCAACGACAAAATAGAAAGAAAATTAGATATTAATCCTTTTATTATCATCGGTAAATCAGTTACAATAGATCTGCAATATGCAGCCTTACATGCCAAGCATGCATGCCTGATTACATCCAAAAACCTTACAATCCTATCCAAGATAAGCCAAATAATCTATGAGATCATTCCGTAAGGTCTCCTATGTGTGCTTAGGAACAAGTCCATAGCTTATATAGAAACTTACACCATCGGTCGGCCTAGAAAAGATTACATTTCCCAATAATTGAGAAAATGTGTTACAAAAAATAGGTCAGGACCCAAATCCTTAGGAAAAACCTCCAATGAAAGGATTAAGAGATTTTATCACACAATAATGTCAGCCTCCAACACAACAAAGGTCTAGCATGATCACCTACAGAAAAACCAATTGGTAGATTAGAAAATGATTGGAAAACATAATGACCAATTGGGAAATGAAGAACAGGATAGTCCCACAAAGAATTTGTCATAACTCATGTGTGATTAATCCAAATGAGTTGTGATCATAGGATATCTCCAAGATGATGTAAATAACATGATATAGTGATTGCAACCCAAAATAACAAGCATAGATCAACCATTGACCAAAACACGAGGCTGATCAAACAAGAAAACATGAAAACAAACATATTTTTTTTGGTTGATGCAAGATTTCCAAGATCTTAAGATGCTCCTACATCACTTCTTCACTCACTTTTGGATCTCTTTCTTCACAACTCTATCTTTGACAGCTTCTTCACCATTTTTATAGCTTGTTCTTGCATTCTTGAGCTTACGTACAACATATTGGCATCCATTGCATCATAGACTCATCATCTTCATCACCTTACCTTCATTTCATCAAGATTGGTCTTCATAGTAGTGAAGGGGAGTCACTTATACCATATTTTTTTCACACCTCAATAGAATATCATAGTCTCTTTATCTTGTTCCTGACATTTTATCATTTATATCACTTATCTTTATCATTTTTTGTTATCTATCACTAATTGTATATCTGATTATCTATGGAGGTGGAAACACCTAAATGGGGGATTTTGTTGAGAGAATATAAAAATTATTCTCATTAATGTCAAAACCCTTGTACTAGTTGTGTTGGAGCTCAAAATATCCGAGTATGTTTTGACTCCATATTTTGAAAATTTTGTCTTAAGTATGAGATTTGTGATTTGAAAATCAGTGTAAGGTGCTTAGTTCGAGTGCACGAATAAAGGGCTTATTAATTTTCATGAGAAGTCACTTGTATAGGGTGTTCATCAACTATCATTTGACGTATGTAATATGTTTTAAGTCCTAGTTTTCAGTTCTGACATATTCTTGAAGTGGCCATTTAAAGGTGTTCTCGAAAATCTGCATAATGAGTGTTTCCTGATTTTCACTGAGTAGCCTACTTTGGAGGTGTGTACTTTTTTACTTTTGATTGGTCACTGCATGTAGGTTGTTGCATCATGTTGTAGGAATGAGAGAGATTCCATGCCAATTTTCAGCCCCCCATATCCCCATTTGACCTATTTGCCAGAGTCATTCTGTATGCAGATTGTTAAGTTTCTCGGTGTCTGCATTGTCTAGTTTTCTGAGTGGCCTACTTTGAGGTCTCCTAATTTGCACCCAGTTCAGGGTCTAGCATAATTGAAAGTTGTCTCATACTGTAATCCTGGAAGACTATTTTCTTGATGATTTGGAGGTCTCTGCCAATCCATCTGATCACTTTTCTAGGCCACTTCCAAACCCAATTTCTATTTATTTCACTGTTCTGTTCCAAAATGTTACTAACAGGCTGACTTTGGCGTTTGATTGTAATTGGCCACTTGATATTTTTGGTGATTTGATTATGGATCCCTATACCTTGTATGGAGGTGAGACAATGCCCAAGTTTGTGGACCTTGAAACTTTCAGTGGGTAAGTTTTTTAAAGCCAGTTCCGGAGGCGACTTCTGTGATTTTGACAATGCAGAAGGTTTTAGTTTTCAAGTGGTCATGTTTGGTTAGTTGAATCTTTTTGCTCGGGTCTTTTCATGATTTCTCCTTTGGCCGATATGTTTATATGTTGGAGGTGAACTTATCTTCCTGGTGGTGCATTCTTGTGATGTCATTTGGTCAGTTTTTAAAGGTCATTCTGGAAGCCAGTTGTGGTTTTTGGGCATTTTCAGAGGTAAAGAAATACACACTGTGATCAAATTTTGATGCATGGTTTTTTTGTTTTCATCAAAGGTTTGCATCTTCAGTAAATAGAGGTAAATTTTAGTCCTCATGTTTTTCCTTCTGGATTTGTACCAAAACACAATTTCTCTATTCCTTTTGAGATTAAGTGTAAAATTGGTGAATTACTTCCACCTAAGGGAGCTCCACCAAATGACTCAGAGCTGAGTATGATCATCGATTGCCTTGTGAATTTTTGTAGAAAGAAGTGGTAAAATATTTTAAGAATCTCTAGGGAGAAGATTGCAAAGAAGTATGTTGTTTGGTTTTTTTTTTAGGATTAGGCCATGACTACTACAAGAGACAAAAGCTTAATTTAGAAGAGCTAGAAGAGATGAAGTTGATAAGTCAACATCAAGCAAAATCTATTGGAAAGAAGAGATACTTGTTGGTATCCCTGCTAAACATCTAGCTGTGACTAATCCAACCAATATTGTTCTTGGCACCAAGCATTTAATAGGAAGACGGCTTGATGATCCACAAACACAGAAAGAACAAAAGATTGTTCCATACAAAATTGTCAAAGCCACATATGGTGATACCTTTTTAGGTGGTGGGTATTTTAATAATGCTTTGTTACATTATTTATATAGTGATTTCAAGGGTTCTAAAAAGAAAAATCAATCTGTGTAAAGATAAATTAGCATTGCAAAGGCTATGTGAGGCAACTAAGACAACTAAAGTAGAGCTATCATCCTCTTCTCAAATAGAGATTAATCTACCTTTTATCATAGCAGATGTTTCTGGTGTAAAGTATCTTTCTGGTGTAAAGTATCTAAACATAACAATGACTAGATCAAAATTTGAAACATTGGTGAATAACTTGATTGTGAGAACTTGAAGTCCCTGTGAAAAAATCCTAAAGGATGCATGGGTTTCAGCATCCAAGGTGGATGAAGTGCTTCTTATTGAGGGCATGAGCCATGTGCCAAAGGTACAACAAATTGTTAATAAAATTTTCAGTGAGACACCAAGCAAGGATGTTAATCCAGATGGAAAGATGTAGAAATGGATGCCCCATGTGCTTGATGGAAATTGGGGCTAGCTTCAAGAATGAAGGCAACGTACACAGGCATGGCAGCAAGCAGGTTCTCACGTAGGATGATTTGAAGAAGCTAGCCTTGACCAGGCCATGGAGTACATGGAAATATGTATTAATGGATAAGGCATTGTGGAATGGAGGAAGTGGTACTTATCCATCAACTACACAAAGTGACATTTCTCACAAACCTGCTACTCCAAATGTGTGGAGTTATGCATCAAGCCATCCCTCATCTGCATTAGGGGCATTGGGTATGGGTCATTCACAATCAACATTAACTTGCCCTTGCAGCGTAGAATCAAGACCAGGGAGTTCACACCTCTCCCATTTTGGAGATTCATCAGTTGAATCAAATGGTCCATGGGGAGGATCTGGAACTTTTCAGAAGCTGGGAGAGAATCATCCTCAACCTACTCAGTTTATTCTACAATCTGTTGATTTTCCAACTCTCAGATCTAATAAGAACCCAGATTTGCATCCTCAGCAAGGCACCACTTCTACCACTCAACCATTGTTGACTTCTGAAGGATTGGCACAAAAGGAGAAGTTAACACCTTCTCTGTCTGATTAGAATGATGAAGCATCTATAGGTAAGGATAGAAGACCTAGGGATATGTTATCTCCAGCTGAGGGACATGCACCCAAGGAGGGATTTCACAGGAAAACATTTGTACACAATTGATTCCTGGCATTATATTGATAGGATTAGCAATTGCACGACTTCAAAATTAATAGGAGAAGATGGTTGGGAACGCACAAGAAGAGAGTATTTTACGAGGGGTGTGCATGTGGGTTTATCCCACATGCACCCTGAATTGACTTTTTGAGGCATTTAAATGCAACCGTACCCAAATCTAAATTAAATTATGAAATAAGGGGGCACTTGTGGCTTCTTCGCTTGAAGGCTACCTCAGGATCGATGTCAGTGGGCCCATAGGTAAGGTAATTTTGCAAACAAGTGACAGCGATGGCTAGGATGGAGGACACGTGGCATAGTTGCATGATTTTGGAACTAGACCGATGGTTAGGCAAACATCTGGTGACCTGGAGGGCGATTAGCCACCAAGTCGTGGTGGTTAAAGCTAGTGATTCAAAGATCCAGTAGGCGATTAGTCGCCAAGTTGTGAGATACAGGCGGTCAAGTGGTGAAAATCTAGAGACTTGGAGACTGTCATAGTCACTAGATCGCCAAAAGAAGATTCAGAGACTGAAGGTTGGTCGCCAAGTCTCCAGATGGCTCAGAGACTTGGAGACTGATTGTTGGTCACCAAGTCTCTAGATGGTGATTCAAAGACTTGGAGACTTGAGGAGAAAAAGGTAGATTAATGATTTCAAAAGATTTAAAAGGTGATAAAGTGTGCACATTAGGATTAAATGCAAAAATTCAAATAGCAGGGCTTGCTCACTGATTTAATGCCTGGAGGTTCAAATTTTATCAGAACATAGGCTTATAGTATATCGTCAGAAATGGCAGAAGATGAGCAATCTAGTGGTAATGATATTTTTCAATTTTGATTTAGCAGAAAAGAGAAGTAAGGGGTTTTTATTTCAAGATCAAATCTATTTGCAGAGGTAAAGGTAGTTGAAAGGGATCAGTTTGAACAGGATGCAAATTTGGAGGGAAAAATGACTGTAAAGATGGAGGCAGTTGCAGAAAGAAAGGAATTTGATAGAGTTAGAAGATATTTTGATAGGAATTGGCAACTGTCAATAATTTGTGACTGGCCTTGTTTTTTCATTATATCTTCTTCTTCTCCATTTTTCAAAGGGGTGGAGAGTTCCAGGCCCGGTAGAAAGCTTGCAGTCTAAATTCTCTACAAATTTTTCTGGTCTGGTTCCATGAGTTGTTCTTTTCTATAATATTTCCCTCTTCTAATCATATAGGGTGTTCTTGATCCTCTCTAGTTTTTCAGATAGATATGTGTGTAATATTTTATCTTATGAATACGATTGCAACACTGTTTTTACTACTATCAGACTTTCTCCATTTTCTTCTTGAATTTATTGGTTAAAGCATCTAGGGTGTTTTAGTTTTTCTATTGTGAGTTCACAATAGACTTATTTCAAGGAAATAACTGAGTTCAGGATTCATTTTTAGGTGTGTATGAATTGAGATATCAAGGGTATTTCATATTTATCTTTTAGTACATTAATAATCAATGTGTTTCCTATTTTCAGGTCTCTTCCAAGGGGAGAGTTATATTCTTTGAATAGTAGACTACATATCTGAATACACAGGTGGATTCGTAAGTAGAGTTTGATCAATGGTGCATGATTTGATGTAAGGCATCATCATGTTAGATGTGTTATTTTCTTATTTCATAAGTTGTTTGTTGTATATTTCATTTGACTCTATTGCCCATTGGATAAGGCACTATTCTTTGAGGGATTTGGGGTATTTCAGAGGTCCATCCCACCCAAAACATAAATGATAACATTTTCCCTTTCATGTTGATAGGAGCTAGGAAGTTTGTCTATTTTTCAAATTCATTGTGTGCAAGTGGGATTTTGTATGAGATCTGGTGAGCACTGGGGTATTTGTCCTCTAAAATTCTAAAAACTATTCCACAAAGTGACATACCTGCAAGCCTATTGTTTGTAATAAGGATTTATGTGTGTGTAGATGAGGTGTACCCACCTGAGTGAGTGAAACTCAAAGTGAAGAAGGTTGTAGGCCTTGTCAACGTTATTCCCTTTCTTGTCCTCTGATTTGTAGGAAGAAGTAGATCTCTGACAATCAGATAAAAATCCCATGTCTAGTTATCATTTTCTCTTTTAGAATCGGAGGGTGCAAGAAAAAGTACTAACAAAATTAGCAACTCTGCTGGGGAAGAAATAAATGACAGCAAATTTAAGATGCTCAATAACTTGCTCTGTTGAATTATCCCAGGGTCTGATCTATTGAATAGAGTCAAGTAAAATTTTGTTGTATTATCTCACTAGGTGTGAGTGGCGACTCTAAATCTCTATTTGATCAGTGTTTTGTAATGAAATTGTGAAATATTTTTACTCTTGACAAACAGTGAAATCCTATGAAGTTGTTTTGTGTTTGTTGGTAAAGAAGGTTTAGATCTGAGATAAAATCTCTCAGCTGATTCAGAATTAGTCCTCTGCAAAGAGGTAGCGACTCTACAAAGGTTTTAAAGGTAATTTGAAGGAGACTTCAAATCAGTATTTTACAAATAGCAGCAACACTTCCAGGTAATCTTTTTTTTATCAAGAAAAAATGGTCCCTTAATAGGTGAACAAGTCATTAAGAAACGGGAAAAATAATTTTAAAGTTGGAATCATATTTCTAGATTGAAGTTTTTAGTTTTTTTAAAGAGTATCAGAAATATTTAGTGGTTCATGAAGTTAATGGTTACATAAGGTTGGATAAAATATTGTCATAAGAACAAGTAGTATTGTCTTGTCAGTAAATTAAAATGGAGTTTCCAGCTTTGATGGATCTGGATATTCTTTCTAGATCTGAAAGGACTCAGTTAGCTCTTGAAATTTTGAATAGAGATCATCTACTAATATGTCAAGAAATCCAACAGAAGTGCACTCTAATGTTAAGATATGCAATGGGAGGAAGAAAAGAGGAATCAACACTTTCATATTACAAGAAATTTCTTATTTCTTGTAGTAAACTTCCTGAAGATCTTGGTTTTCAAGATTTCCAATATACTGAGATGTTTCTAGAACTTAGTATGCCAGAATCAATCATTTGGACTGCATCCCTAAAAAAATAGGCACTAAGAAATGTTAAGGAATGGATGGATTCCTTTGTAAATGTTGAATCTAGTCATGTTGAATCTAGTTGTGCTGAGGATGTTGAGTCTTGTGATGTTGATAGTGCTGATTATTGTTCTGATAATGATTCCCTTGAGTTTGTAGATTTTCCCTTTTCTTGGCATGATGCTAACAATTCATTGTCATAGCTCGATGATATTTTGTGTAAAGATAAAGAATGTGATTATAATGTAGATATAAGTTCCTGCAGTGATTACTTTACATAAGATGTTGTGAGACAAGTGATTTCATCCCTTGTTTCAAATGAAGAAAATATTTGCAGCACTAGCAGTAAAACCAAAGAGATGAAATGCGAAGTCAAATGCTTGCTAAGTAGTGAGAATATCTCAGATCTCTTGGATGAAGAATTTCAAACGTATATTACTATATTTGTTTCTAAAGTTTTGTGCTCGATTGATATAAATTTTGATGAAGATGAAACAAGTGATGGCATGATGTGTGAAACATTTACGAATGTCCTTTCTCATATTTTAAATTAGCAGTGTGAAGGTGCATATCATTGTAATAAATTTGATAATGTTATATTTGATGAGTATGATGATGTGTGTTTGAGTATGGATTATGATTTGCAAGAGGTTGGTGTCAGTAGTTCTAGTTTACCTATTGATGCTAGAAAGTATGACAAATCTGAATATGTTTTCTCAAATTTGCATATAATTAGGGATTCAGCCACTAACAGTGTGTGTTCTTTCCTAGAAGATGCTAATGTAGTATGTGATCAGCAGGTTGTCTCTAACTTTGTGCAATCAAATTTTTGTTTTGAGAAGTTCTACTTTAGTTTGCAAAGTAATGATGAAAAAATAGCTTATCCTTTGTTGCAAACTAATTATCAGTATAATGATGTGTCCAGCCATGAAGTTGAGTTGGAATGTTTCATTTTTCAGCATACTATTGACAGTGAAGAGTGTGATGTTTTAATGTCAAAAAGTGATCAGTATCTATGGCAGCTCGATGGCCTAATCTTGTCGGATAATGGTGAGTGTAGTGATCAATTTTTACATACTATGTTGAAGATGAATCATGTTATTTCTAATCGGCTGGATGAAACATGTGATTTCAATTCGCCTCCTTTGCGTGGAGATGAAAATCATTTATTTGATAGGGGTAAGGACTGATTTCATTTTGATGGCTTTGGGCCATTTGTAAATGAATTTTTTCATGTAAAGTTGCTTTCCTTTCAGTTGTGTGTTTGCTTTCAAATAAAGGGTTCCATGTTCGAAGTTTTTTAGAAGAAGAGGAAAGTCAGGAAGAAGCATTTGGGTGGTCTGTTGTACCAAGAGATTATGGTTTTTCAGAATGCCCACATGGAGCACACATGCCTAGTCAGAAGCACTATTGGAGCTCAAAAAATTTGAGTATGTTTTGAATCCATATTTTAAAAATTTTGTCTAAGTATGAGATTTGTGATTTGAAAATCAGTGTAAGGTGCTTAGTCCGAGTGCACGGATAAAGGGCTTATTGATTTTCATGAGAAGTCACTTGGATAGGGTGTTCATCAGCTATCATTTGACATATGTAATAGGTTTTAAGTCCCAATTTTCAATTTTGACATATTCTTGAAGTGGTGATTTAAAGGTGTTCCCAAAAATCTGCATAATGAGTGTTTCTTGATTTTCACTAAGTAGTCTACTTTGGAGGTGTGTACTTTTTTTCCTATGATTGGTCATTGCATGTCAGTTGTTGCATCATGTTGTATGCATGATAAATAGTGTCCATACCAATTTTCAGCCCCCCATTTCCCTATTTAACCTATTTGTCAGAGTCATTCCGTATGCAGATTGTTAAGTTTCTCTGTCTCCATTGTCTGGTTTTCTAAGTGGCCTACTTTGAGGTCTCCTAATTTGCACCTGGTTCAAGGTCTGGCATAATTTAAATTTGTCCCATACTGTAATCCTAGAAGAATATTTTTCTGATGATTTGGAGGTCTCTGCCAATCCATTTGATCACTTTCCTAGGCCAATTCCAAACCCAATTTCTGCTTATTTCAGTGTTTTGTTCCAAAATGTTACTAACAGGATGACTTTGGTGTTTGATTGTAATCGGCCACTTGATCTTTTTGGTGATTTGATTATAGATTTGTGTAACTTGTATAGGGGTGAGGCAATGCCCAATTTTGTGGATCTTGAAAGTTTCAGTGGGTAATTTTTTTAAAGCCAGTTCCAAAGGCGACTTCTGTGATTTTGACAGTGCAAAAGGTTTCAGTTTTCAAGTAGCCATGTTTGGTTAGTTGAATCTTTTTGCTCGGGTCTTTTCATGATTTCTCCTTTGGAAAATATGTTTATATGTTGGAGGTGAACTTATCTTCCTGGTGGTGTATTCTTGTGAGGCCATTTGGTCACTTTTTAAAGGTCATTCTGAAATCCAGTTGTGGTTTTTGGGCATTTTTTAGAGGCAAAGAAATGCACACTATGATCAAATTTGTATGCATGGTTTGTTTTTTTTTCATCAAAGGTTTGCATCTTGGGTAAATAGAGGTAAATTTTAGTCCTCATGTTGTTCCTTCTGGATTTGTACCAAAACACAATTTCTCTTTTCCTTTTCAGATTAAGTGCAAAGTTGGTGAATTACTTCCACCTAAGGGAGCTCCATCAAATGACTTAGAGCTGAGTATGATCATCAATTTCCTTGCGAATTTTTTTACCAAGAAGTGGTAAAATATTTGAAGAATCTCTAGGGAGAAGATTGTAAAGAAGTATGTTGTTCGGTTTTCTTTTTGAGAATTAGGCCATGACTACTACAAGAGACAAAAGTTGAATTTAGAAGAGCTAGAATAGAATGAAGTTGATAAGTCAACATCAACCAAAATCTATTGGAAAGAAGAGATACTTGTTGGTATCCCTGCTAAACATCTAGTTGTGACTAATCCAACCAATATTGTTCTTGGCACCAAGCATTTAATAGGAACACGGCTTGATGATCCACAAACACAAAAAGGACAAAAGATTGTTCCATACAAAATTTTCAAAGCCAAATATGGTCATACCTTAATGGTGGTGGGGATTTTGATAATGCTTTGTTATCGTATTTAGATAGTGATTTCAAGGGTTCTAAAAGGAAAAATCAATCTGTGTAAAGATAAATTAGCATTGCAAAGGCTATGCGAGGCAACAAAGATAGCTAAAGTAGAGCTATCATCCTCTTCTCAAACATAGATTAATCTACCTTTTATCATAGAAAAATTTTCTGGTGCAAAGTATCTAAACATAACAATTACTAGATCAAAATTTTAAACATTAGTGAATAACTTGATTGTGAGAACTTGAAGTCCCTGTTAAAAAATCCTAAAAGATGCAACGGTTTCAGCATCAGAGGTGGATAAAGTGCTTCTTATAGAGGGCATGATCCATGTGGCAAAGGTACAACAGGTTATTGCCAAGTTTTTTAGTGAGACACCAAGCAAGGATGTTAATCTAGACGGAAATATGTAGCAATGGATGCCCCACGCGCTTGATGGAAATTGGGGCCAGCTTCAAGAATGAAGGCAACGTACATAGGCATGGCAGTAAGTAGGTTCTCACGTGGGATGATTTGAAAAATCTAGCCTTGACCAAGTTGAGGAGTACATGGAAAGATGTATCAATGGATAATGCACTGTGGAATGGAGGAAGAGGTACTTATCCATCGACTGCAGGAAGTGACCTTTCTCACGAACCTGCTACTCCAAATGCATGGAGTTATGCATCAAGCCATCCCTCATCTGCATCAAGGGCATTGGGTATGGGTCATTCACAATCAACATTAACTCATCCTTGCAGTGCAGAATCAAGACCAGGGAGTTCACACCTCTCCCATTTTGCAAATTCATCATTTTAATCAAATGGTCCATGGGGAGGATCTGGAACTTTTATGAAGCTGGGAGAGAATCATCCTCAACCTGCTTGGTTTACTCTGCAATCTATTGATTTTCCAACTCTTAGGTCTAACAAGAACCCATATTTGCATCCTTAGAAAGGCAACACTTCTACTACGCAACCATTATTGACTTTTGAAGGATTGGCACAAAAGGAGAAGTTAACACCTTCTCTATCTAATTGTAATGATGAAGCATCTGTAGGTAAGGATAGAAGACCTAGGGATATGTTAGCTCCAGCCGAGGGACATGCGTCTGAGGAGGGACTTCACAGGAAAAAATTTGTACACAGTTGATTCCTAGCATTATATTGATAGGATTAGTAACAACATGACTTCAAAATTAATAGGAGATGGTTGGGCACGTGCAAGCAGAGAGTATTTTACGAGGGGTGTGCATGTGGGTTTATTCCACATGCACCCTGAATTGACTTTCAAAGGCATTTAAATGCAATTTTACCCAAATCTAAAGTAAATTGTGAAATGAGGGAGCACTTGTGGCTTCTTCTCTTGGAGGCCGCCTTGGGATACATGTCAGCAGGCCCACAAATAAGGTAATTTTACATAAGAGTGATGGCGATGGCTATGATGAAGGAGGACACATGGCATAGTCACATGATTGTGGAACCAGACCAATGGTAAGGCAAACATCTAGTAACCTAGTGGGTAGTTAGTTGCCAAGTAACTGTGATTAAGGCTAGTGATTCAAAGATCCAGTGGACGGTTAGTCACCATGTCACGAGATGCGGGCGGTCAAGTGGAAAAAATCTAGAGACTTGGAGATTTTCGTAGTCGCTAGGTCGCCAGAAGATGATTTAGAGACTTGGAGATTGATTGCAGGTCTCCAAGTCTCCAGATGATTCAGAGACTTGGGGACTAAAGGTTGGTTGCCAAGTCTCCAAATAATGATTCAGAGACTTGGAGACTTGAGGAGGAAAAGCCAAATTAAAGATTTCAAAAGATTTAAAAGGTGATAAAGTGTGCACATTAGGATTAAATGCAAAAATTCAAATGGCAGGGCTTGCTCACTAATTTAATGCCTGGAGGTTCAAACTTTATCAGAACATAGGCTTATAGTATATTGTCGGAAATGGTAGAAGATGAGCAATCTAGTGGTAATGATATTTTTCAATTTTGATTTAGTAGGAAAGAGTAGTAAGGGGTTTTTATTTCGAGATCAAATCTATTTGCAGAGTTAAAGGCAGTTGAAAGTGATCAATTTGAATAGGATACAAATTTGGAGGGAAAAATGACTGTAAAGATGGAGGCAGTTGTAGAAAGAAAGGAATTTGAGAGAATTAGAAAATATTTTTATAGGAATTGGTAGCTATCAGTAATTTGTGACTGGCCTTATTTTGCCTTTATCTCTTCTTCTTCTCCATTTTTCAAAGAGGTGGAGAGCTCCAGGTCTGGTAGAAAGCTTGCAGTCTAAATTCTCTGTGAATTTTTCTAGACTGGTTCCATGAGTGGTTCTTTTCTGTAATATTTCCCTCTTCTACTTAGATAGGGTGTTCTTGATCCTCTCTAGTTTTTTAGACAAATATGTGTGTAATAGTTTATATTATGAATAAGATTGCAACACTATTTTTACTACTATCATACTTTCTCCATATTCTTCCTAAATTTATTGGTTAAAGCATCTAGGGTGTTTTAGTTTTTCTATTGTGAGTTCACAATAGAGTTATTTCAAGGAAATAACTGAGTTCAGGATTCATTTTTAGGCGTGTATGAATTGAGATATCAAGGGTATTTCATATTTTTCTTTCAGTACATTACTGATCAATGTGTTTCCTATTTTTGGGTCTCTTCCAAGGGGAGAGTTAAATTCTTTGAATAGGAGACTGCATATCTGAATACATAGGTGGATTCGTAAGTAGAGTTTGATCAATGGTGCATGATTTGATGTAAGGCATCATCATGTTAGACTATGTTATTTTCTTATTTCATAAGTTATCTACTGCATATTTCATTTGACTCTGTTTCCCATTGGATAAGGCACTATTCTTTGAGGGATTTGGGGTATTTCAGAGGTCCATCCAACCCAAAACATAAATGATAACATTTTCCCTTTCATGTTGATAGGAGGAGTTGGGAAATTTGTCTAGTTTTTAGATTCATTGTATGCAAGTGGGATTTTGTATGAGATATGGTGAGCACTGGGGTATTTGTCCTCTAAAAGTCTGAAAACTATTCCACAAAGTGACATACATGCAGGCCTATTGTTTTTAGTAAGGAGTTATGTGTATGCAGATGAGGTGTACATGCCTGAGTGAGTGGAACTCAAAGTGAAGAAGGTTGTAGGCCTTGTCAACGTTAGCTCCTTTATTATCCTCTAATTTGTAGGAAGAAGTAGATCTCTGACAATCAGATAAAAATCCCATGTCTGGTTATCGTTTTCTCTTTTAGAATCAGAGGGTGCAAGAAAAAGTACTAACAAAATTGGTGACTCTGCTGGGGAAGAAATAAATGACACCTAATTTAAGATGCTCAATTCCTTTCTTTTCTGAATCATCCCAGGGTCTGATCTATTGAAGAGAGGCAAGTAAAAAAAAATTGTATTATCTCACTAGGTGTGAGTAGAAACTCTGAATCTCTATTTGACAAGTGTTTTGTAATGAAATTGTGAAGTATTTTTTTTCCTGACAAACAGTGAAATCCTATGAAGTTGTTTTGTGTTTGTTGGTAAAGAAGGTTCAGATCTTAGATTAAATCTCCCAGCTGATTCAGAATTAGTCCTCTGCAAAGAGGTGGTGACTCTACAAAGGTTTTAAAGGTAATTTGAAGGAGACTTTAAATCTGTATTTTACAAATAGTAATAGCACTTCCAGGTAATCCTTTTTTTTATCAAGCGAAAATGGTCCCTTAATAGGTGAACAAGTCATTAAGAAAAGGGAAAAATAATTTTAAATTTGGAATCATATTTCTGGATTGAAATTTTCACTTTTTGTAAAGAGTATCAGAAATATGTAGTGGTTCATGAAGTTAATGGTTGCATAAGGTTGGATAAAATATTGTCATAAGAACAAGTAGTATTGTCTTGTCAGTACATTAAAATGGAGTTTCCAGCTTTGATGGATCAAGATATTCTTTCTAGATCTGAAAGGACTTAGTTAGCTCTTGAAATTTTTAATAGAGATCATCTAGTGATACATCAAGAAATCGAACAGAAGTGCACTCTGATGTTAAGATATGCAATAGGAGAAAGAAAAGAGGAATCAACACTTTCATATTACAAGAAATTTCTTATTGCTTGTAGTAAACTTCCTGAGGATCTTGGTTTTCAATATTTCCAATATATTGAGATGTTTCTAGAACTTAGTATGCCAGAATCAATCAGTTGGACTGCATCCCTAAAAAATAAAGCACTAAGAAATGTTAAGGAATGGATGGATTCCTTTGTAAATGTTGAATCTAGTCATTATGAATCTAGTTGTACTGAGGATGTTGAGTCTTGTGATGTTGATAGTGCTGGTTATTATGCTAATAATGAATTCCCTTGAGTTTGTAGATTTTCCCTTTTCTTAGCATGATGCTAACAATTCATTGTCTCAGCTCAATGATATTTTGTGTAAAGATAAAGAATGTGATTATAATGCAGATATAAGTTCCTGCAGTGATTACTTTACACAAGATGTTGTGAGACAAGTGATTTCAGCCCCTGTTTCAGATGGGGAAGATATTTGTAGCACTAGCAGTAAAATCGAAGAGATGAAATGCGAAGTCAAATGCTTGCTAAGTAGTGAGCAGATCTCAGATCTCTTGGATGTAGAATTTTAGAGGTATACTCCTATATTTGTTTCTAAAGTTTCGTGCCTAGTTGATATAAATTTTGATGAAGATGAAACAAGTGATGGCATGATGTGTGAAACATTTACTGATGTCCTTTCTCATATTTTAAATCAACAGTGTGAAAGTGCGTATCATTGTAATAAATATGATAATGTTATATTTGATGAGTACGATGATGTGTGTTCGAGTATAGATTCATATTTGCAAGTGGTTGGTGTCAGTAGTTCTAGTTTACATATTGATGTTGGAAAGTATGATAAATCTGAATATGTTTTCTCATATTTGCATATAATTAAGGATTCAGCCACTAACAGTGATTGTTCTTTTCTAGAAGTTGCTGATGTATGATGTGGTCAGCGGGTTGTCTCTAACTTTGTGCAATTAGATTTTTGTTTTGAGAAGTTCTACTTTAGTTTGCAAAGTAATGATGAAAAAATAGCTTATCCTTTGTTGCAAACTAATGATCAGTATAATGATGTGTCCATCCATGAAGTTGAGTTGGAATGTTTCATTTTTCAGCATGATATTGATAGTGAAGAGTGTGATGTTTTAATGTCAAAAAGTGATCAGTATCTATGGCATCTTGATGGCCTAATCTTGTCGGATAATGATGATTGTAGTGTTCAATTTTTACATACTATGCTGAAGATGAATCATGTTATTTCTAACCAGCTGGATGAAACATGTGATTTCAATTTGTCTCCATTGTGTGGAGATGAAAATCATTTATTTGATAGGGGTAAGGACTGATTTCAGTTTGATGACTTTGGGCCATTTGTAAATGAAGTTTTGCATGTACAGTTGCTTTCCTTTCAATTTTGTGTTTTCTTTCAAATAAAGGGTTCCATGTTCAAAGTTTTTGAGAAGAGGAAAGTCAGGAAGAAGCGTTTGGTTCATCTGATGTACCCCAAGATTCTGATTTCTCTACATGCTCGCATGGAGCACGTGTCTCCAGTCAGAGCCACTGTTGGACCTCAAAAAATCCGAGTATGTTTTGACTCCATATTTTAAAAATTTTATCCAAGTATGAGATTTGTGATTTGAAAATTAGTGTAAGGTGCTTAGATCGGGTGCACGGATAAAGGGCTTATTGATTTTCATAAGAAGTCACTTGGATAGGGTGTTCATCACCTATCATTTGATGTATGTAATAGGTTTTAAGTCCCATTTTTCAGTTCTGACATATTCTTGAAGTGGTCATTTAAAGGTGTTCCCAAAAATTTACATAATGAGTGTTTCTTGATTTTCACTGAGTAGCCTACTTTGGAGGTGTGTACGGTTTTCCCTATGATTGTTCATTGCATGCTGGTTGTTGCATCATGTTGTAGGAATGAGAGAGAGTGTCCCTACCAATTTTCAGTCCCCCATGTCCCTATTTGACCTATTTTCCAGAGTCATTCCGTATGCAGATTGTTAATTTTCTGTCTCCATTGTCCAGTTTTCTAAGTGGCCTAGTTTGAGGTCTCCTAATTTACGCCCGGTTCAAGGTTTGGTATAATTGAAATTTGTCCCATACTGTAATCCTAGAAGACTATTTTCCTGATGATTTGGAGGTCTCTGCAAATCCATCTAATCACTTTCCTAGGCCAATTCCAAACCCAATTTCTGCTTATTTCACTTTTATGTTCCAAAATGTTACTAACAGGTTGACTTTGGTGTTTGATTGTAATTGGCCACTTGATCTTTTTGGAAATTTGATTATGGATCCATGTACCTTTTATGGGGGTGATTCAATGCCCAATTTTGTGGATCTTGAAAGTTTTAGTGGGTAATTTTTTTAAAGCCAGTTCCAAAGGCGACTTCTCTGATTTTGACAGTGCGGAAGGTTTCAGTTTTCAAGTGGCCATGTTTGGTTAGTTGAATCTTTTTTCTCAAGTCTTTTCATGATTTCTCCTTTGGAAAATATGTTTATATGTTGGAGGTGAACTTATCTTCTCGGTGGTGTATTCTTGTGAGGCCGTTTGGTCAATTTTTAAAGGTCATTCTGGAAGCCAGTTGTGGTTTTTGGGCATTTTTCAGATGCAAAGAAATGCACACTGTGATCAAATTTTTATGCATGGTTTGTTTTTTTTTCATCAAAGGTTTGCATCTTGGGTAAACAGAGGTAAATTTTAGTCCTCATGTTTTTCCTTCTGGATTTGTACCAAAACACAATTTCTTTGTTGCTTTTGAGATTAAGTGCAAAGTTGGTGAATTACTTCCACCTAAGGGAGCTCCATCAGATGACTCAGAGCTGAGTATTATGATCGATTGCCTTGCAACTTTTTGTAGCAAGAAGAGGTAAAATATTTGAAGAATATCTAGGGTGAAGATTGCAAAAAAGTATGTTGTTTGGTTTTCTTTTTGAGGATTAGGCCATGACTACTACAAGAGACAAAAGCTGAATTTAGAAGAGCTAGAACAAAATGAAGTTGATAAGTCGACATCAACCAAAATCTATTGGAAAGATGAGATACTTGTTGGTATCCCTGCTAAACATCTAGCAGTGACTAATCCAACCAATATTGTTCTTGGCACCAAGCATTTAATAAGAAGATGGCTTGATGATCCACAAACACAAAAAGAAGAAAAGATTGTTCCATACAAAATTGTCAAAGCCACATATGGTGATACCTTTTTAGGTGGTGGGGATTTTGATAATGCTTTTTTGCAATATTTAGATAGTGAGTTCAAGGGTTATAAAAGGAAAAATTGATCTGTCTAAAGATAAATTAGCATTGCAAAGGCTACATGAGGCAGCTAAGATAGTTAAAGTAGAGCTATCATCCTCTTCTAAGATAGAGATTAATCTACCTTTTATCATAGCAGATGTTTCTGGTGCAAAGCATCTGAACATAACAATGACTAGATCAAAATTTGAAACATTGGTGAATAACTTGATTGTGAGAACTTGAATTCCCTGTGAAAAAAGCCTAAAGGACGCAGGGGTTTCAGCATCTGAGGTGGATGAAGTGCTTCTTATTGAGGGCATGAGCCATGTGCCAAAGGTACAATAGGTTATTGCTAAGATTTTTGGTGAGACACCAAGAAAGGATGTTAATCTAGATGGAAAGATTTAGCAATGGATGCTCCACATGCTTGATGCAAATTAGGGCCAGCTTCAAGAATGAAGGCAACGTACACAAGCATGGCAGCAAGTAGGTTCTCATGTGGGATGATTTGAAGAAGCTAGCCTTGACCAAGCTGTAGAGTACATGGAAAGATGTATCAATGGATTAGGCATTGTGGAATGGAGGAAGTGGTACTTATCAATCGACTATAGGAAAAAACCTTTCTCACAAACCTGCTACTCCAAATGTGTGGAGTTATGCATCAAGTTGTCCCTCATCTATATCAGGGGCATTGGGTATGGGTAATTCACAATCAACATTAACTCATCCTTGCAACGTGAAATCAAGACCAAGGAGTTCACTGTTGGAAAGTTGACTATACTATTGTATATGAATTAATATAGTGTTTTCATTATGGAAACAAATTCAAATAGTGTTTTGGTTTCAACGCACATTATCAGAAGATCATATTTTGGTTAAGTATAGAAGACTAGACAGTTAAGAGAGCACCAGTAGATCATAGCATCAGCGCACATGTGTATGACCAAGTTATGGTATGCACCCTTCAGATAAGATGGTAAGAGTATATTCATGCTAAATCTAAGAGTGCATGATTAAAAGATTCAGTATGACAAGATATAGACAGTTAAAGTTACATAGACAGTGACTGCTAGAACAAAATAGTGTATGCAGCTAACTGTTGGTAATTTGATTAGCAATGATAATATTGTTTTGTAAAGGTTATGCACCTATTGTAATTAATTTGTAAACATGTAATTATTTTTGTATGTAAACACACTTGAGCCAATTCAATTGGAAGTGTTGTATGTAATCGGTTATAGGCCGACCTAGTTAATTATTTTGATAAGCGCATATAAATATGAGATGCACCCTTTGTAATAAGTATGGAAGTTGATATAGAGTTGAGATAAGGAGAGAAGAAGTATCCAAAGATTAGTTAAGATGTATTAGAGCTTTGCAAGAGGTCAAAGCATCAGTGCATCAAAGGAATTGATCAAACAAGCAGTGTCACAGTGCTAGTTCATCCAACAGATATAGTGTGTATCTGAGATCAAAAGGTTGTAGCCTTCACCACTTGAGTAGTGAGCTCTAAGATAGTGTGTCCACACCCCTAACAAGGTTATTTTAAAAGACTCCTAATAGGGTCTGACCCTTGACCAGGTCACTATGCTAAAAGAATTGTAAAGACAACTCCTAACAGGGCTAAGGATCTTCTAACAAGGATCATAAAACACTAGTGCAGATTATTAGTGGGTATCAATTCCCACTGAGGTTTTTACCTATTTGGGTTTCCCCATAACCATATTGGTGTTATGTATTGTGTTCATGCATCTTGATTATGTTAATGTTCATTTCAGTACTTAAGCATTCAAGATAAGTTTAAAGGGTAAAGAAAAAATATTAAATATAGTGAACATTGATTCACCACCCCCCCCCCTCAGTGTTCCCATTCCTAATAATTGGTATCAAAGCTCTGGTCCTTAGCAAAGAAGTTTAACCACTTGAGGAAATCATTGAAAATATAGAAATGAAACATCTGAAAAATAATCTTGAAGCTGCTCTGAAAGACCTTGACAGATTTGAAAAATAAATTGAAGAACTGAAAGAAAAAGTCAATGATTCTCAACCAATCATCAAAAGACTAAGAAAAGATTTGAAAGAATGTTCAAATAGTGATTTGGGGAAGATGATCAAAAATCTAAATGAAGAGAACACATCTCTAAAAGATCAGATTGTAGATTTGGATGAAAAGCTAACTAATAATCAAGAAGTTTATGGTGAACAAATCAAGGAGAACCTTCAACTGAATGAAGAATTGTGGCAAGCAAACATGGAAATCTTGGAGCTAAGAAACAACAAAGAAAAAATGAAATTTGAGTTAAAAGAAGCTAAGAATCACATTGACAAATTACACACAAGCAAGGATATGATAGAATCTCAATTATATGCTCGGAAGCTTAAAGGAGATACCAATGGCATTGGATTCAATGAAGCACAAAATCAGATTGATGACATGTGAGCAAGGATGAAAGCACCAAAAGACACCACAGATACTAAGGAGATAGGAAATTAGACTAAAGACAGTATTGAACCATCTAAGGATGAGCGCAAGCAAGTAGACAAAACTTGTTATGCATGTAACACGCATGGACACATAGCAAGGAACTATAAAGAGGTAAGACCTTTCAATGGTTACTATTATTCATGAAATAAATTTGGTCATAAAGATATGAATTGTAAAACAAGTCAGAAGAACAAGACTCAGCATAATCAAAGAATTTAGAATCAACCAAATGCAAGAAGTTATCAAAGGATTACATGTCAAATTTGCAAGTATAATGGTCAGTCAGCTAGACAGTGTAAAATGGTAACCCATGTCAATACGCCGAGGAATTTAAGGCCTCCCATTATTTTTCACTCTTGTAACAATGTTGGACACATCTCTAAGTTTTGTAGATCAAGAATGCAGAGTCCGGAAAGCCCTAAAAAGATAGAAGAATCAATATTAGATACCGAAGGAGAAGTCAAGTTTTTGAAAGCTTCAGAAGAAGTGAGCATGATTTGGTCAGATGTGAAGAAGGATAAGGTTGATGAGTATGTATTGGATGCATCTGTAGTGGATGCACCCTCTACATCTGGATAAATGACCCTCAGGGTCATAGGGGGAGCTAATTTAGCTCTAGACCACTGTACAGCTAGTATACTCACCCTCAAAGTATGCACTTTTGGATTTAACCTTTTGGAGACTAATAGAGGTTGTGTGCAAGAGCGCACTCCATGATTGATAGCAGAATGAAAGTTGGAGATTTTCAATGAAATTCTGGTTTACACGGCAAGCATTAATGGTGAACTTTTTACTTTAAATTACACAGAAGCTTGTGGATCACTCATTGCATTTGAGTTCAGAGCGATTCAAGAGAACAGAAGCCCTAGCAGTTGATTGTGAAGGATTTCAAATTGATTCACCAATGAAGTAGTGTGTTTGATCAGTTGCAGAAGCCCTAATCCATCACACTGATTTAGAAGTTCTTGGAAACCATTGGGAAAGTGATACACAAGTAAGTGATGGCTATTCATATTGTATTTGATGTTGCAGAGAAGAAAAGATATGTATTTAAGAGGCACCTATTCAAATCTACATTAGATGACCTAGAAGGGGAATTCTCCCACACTCCTATGGGTGTTATGCATGTAGAAGACATCTGAGCATATATTTACTGCAAGAAGGAACCAGTAGGACTTGATAGGATAAGAGGGCACTTAGAAACCATGATGAAACTAGATAAAACCTTCCTGGATGAGTATGCGCAATTTGAAAACCACCCTATAATTGAATATGCTATAGCATATGAGTTTTATGAGTCCGAATGGATAAAGATTCTACTTAGAAGGATTCATGATGACCTATTTTGGATAGGTGAAGTGTCGGTCAGAATAATAGGAGACATAATACATGACATGATAGGCCTCTCAAGGATAGGCATCATTCTTCTAGCGGGCAAGGATGTTAGAAAACTTGTAGAATAGTCATGCAAGTCAAGAAGTGATAGGTGTGGAATGACCATTGAGCCTATAGAGGAGAAAGACATTAAATTGATGTCTATGATACTAGGATATAGATTCTAGCACACCAGCAGGGTGAATAGTGTGTCACCAACCACTATTCTTGTAGCAATTAGACTTGTGAGAGAAAATGGTGAGTTCAATCTATGTGAGATCTTGCGTGCACAACTCATAGATAATATAAGAGCAATTAAGCATGACAAGACCAAAATATTCAGGTTTGGGTCTTTGATAATATACATGTACTTCCACATTCTTGGAAAAGTGTCAGATTTGTATTTAGACAAGACTATTCCTACTATGCCATAGATATCCTTCAAGGCATCTACTGAGAGTACACTTAAGGATTATATGGAGTTATAATTAATGACATTCAGGGTAAGAATGTAGATGAGGTATAGGATACCTAAGAAAATAGTTGAAAAATACAAGGACAGCATTTGCTTTATGGTGGAGACTGATACAACATGTATGGAAGCAGTTGAACCAAGGACAAAGTGGATTCATCCACTTGGATATAAGGTTGAGGAGCCAATGCTAGAGGCATATGCTCAAGTACTATTATCAGCACCTAAGGACCCTAATGAGCCAAGATGGGGGACCTATGAAGAGAAAACAAGAGAAGTTGATGCAGTTTTAAACAACGCAGCGACTAAAAGAAAAGTAACCAAGGTTACTTCTGAGATATTGAAAATTCATGAAGTAACTCAAGAAGACCTGGACAAATCAAGACAAGGAAATATTTCTTTGGGAATTGAGAGTGCATCTGCAGTAGAGGCAGAGTCTAATAATCCAAAATTGAAGAAGGTAAAAGTGGAGAAGTCTGATGATCCAAAGGGTAAAATAGATGATACCCCTCTTGTGCCCAAGGAAACAATTGATCTTAGTGCTCCTCTAGAGTATAATACAATGGAAAAGAGGAATAAAGAGATGGGAACTAGTCATCCATCCTCGGGCACTACAAGGAGCCAAAGAAAGAGTACTCAAGCACCTCCACAAGTAAGTTTTAGACCTAGTCTAAAAGTGCTAAGTTCAAGGATAATTGAGGAAGGAAGGATTGATCAAATAAGAAAATTTTATGATAAGTATAGTGAAATAGATAATTCAGAGATTCATAGCATGATTATCAAGCATATGCTTAAGTTTAAGAAGATAGTGCTAGAATTGAAGACTATGATTCCAGACAATGTTTGGAACATTTTAGATTTCTTGAAGAGACAAGCAATGGAGGAAGATCTGAGAATAAGAGAGAAGATCTTAGATGAGAGTCTACTAGTATGTTCCCTAGAGGAGAATACCTTATTGTTAGATCTAGTGAAGCCACATCTTAGTACCAAGTCAAGAACTTTGCATATAATGGACAAGAATTATGAACTAGTTGCAAAGGAAACAGAAAAAGCCTTTGAGATAGTTTTCCTAAATAGGCACATGTTCCCACCTACTGCACCCACTACTCAAGTGCCCAAAAAGGTAGGAAAGGAGTCAGAGACCATCAATGTATAGAATACAGGTCCTCAAGATTTAGCACCTATGGTTGTAGCACCCACAGAGGCAAAGAAGCCTACGCCTATGGCAGAAGCACATAAGGATGATACAATTTTTATTGACAATGTTGAGATTGCAATGGTGGCCTCAGATATTGATTTGGATAAGTTTGAAGAAGATTTTGTAAGCACTCAAGAGGCTGAGAATCTATGTGGTAACACTCCTAATCAACAAGAAGTACTAATTGAGGATGTGATAGAAGTTGAAGGAGAAAAAGAAACAAAAAAAGAGATAGAAAAAAAAAAGAAGAAGAAAAAGAAAAGGAAGCAAAAAAAGAGAAAGGAGAAGTAGATATGAAAGATAGTGAGAAAACGGATGAGAAATCTATTGAGATTCCATTCAATCTTAAGCATGAAGTGATGGATAGTACTCCTATCACTCCATTACACTCAGCATCATTATTGTCAAGTTTGACACCAGACACCACCAATTTGGACGCTTGGGGAGAAGAAGACCTGATCAAGATCAGTGTCTTAGCTATGGAGAAGGACAAAGAGAAATAAGTGATGAGGAATCCCTTATTTGTTGAGTCAATTAACATCTTGAACAACCTACTACCTTCAGACAATAAAGTGTCTAAGGTTCATTCAGTGGATGATGTGAGCACAATTCTTTCAAATTTTAAGACAAACTTTTCTAGCTTGGAAGAATCTGCATCCCTAGTTGCAAAAGAGAAGTATATGAAGAAGAGGCTCATTGAATTGGTTAGTAAATTTGCACTTGACCTAAGTTTACTCAAGGTTGGTCAAGCATCCTTAAAAGAGTTTGCAGCAAAGGGAAGGAAGATTATTGATGACTGCATGAACCAGGACAAGTTAACAGTTGATCTATACCAGAAGATCCAAGAGGCAGAGGCTATGATAGAGAATGTGAGGAAATCTATGGAAGATCCATCCACTGATGTAAATATGTGTAATAATGTCTATCAAGGGTAGATTCACAAGATTGAAAGAGCAGAAAAGGAGATGTCTAAGATAAGGGCAAGGCAAACACAGCTAAGGAATGCTCTTGCACCCTCTTTAGATGTACTAAATCAGAACATCAAGGAGATCGATGCCACCATGGTGACATATGATCAAGGTCCTAGCTCAGATTTGGAGAAGTGGAGAAGCTGACTTATGCATTATGCACCCATCTCTAACCAGTTAATGCACTGATTACATTCTAGAAGAAAGAGATCCACAATTTGCAGATAGCATATCCAGATGTACTTTCCCTGTAAGTACTTGTAGAGATTCAATTTTTTAGCACCTTTGTCATTAATGTCAATGGGGGAGTATGTATAGAATATGGAGTTATAGATATGTAAAGAAGATTTATAGTATAGTAATAAGACTAAGGGAGATATAAGTTAGAGTTTTTGTATAAGAGGACAGATAGTAACTTTGCCATATTCCTTTGTTGCCATCAATGACAAAGGGGGAGATTGTTGGCAAGTTGACTATATTGTTGTATATGACTTAATATAGTGTTGTCATTATGGAAAAAAAGTCATATAGTGTTTTGGAGTCAATGCACATTATCAAAAGATCAGATTTTGGTTAAGTATAGAAGATTGGAAAGTTAACAAAGTACCAATAGATCAGAGCATCAACGCACGTGTGTATGACTGAGTTATGGTATGCACCCTTCAAGATAAGATGGTAAGATTATATTCATGCTAATTCTAAGAGTGCATGATCAGAAGATTCAGTGTGACAAAGATATAGATAGTTGAAGTTACACAGATGGTGAATGCTAGAACAGAATAGTGTATGTAGCCGACTGTTGGTAATTTGATTAGCAATGATAATATTGTTTTTTAAAGGCTATGCACCTATTGTAATTAATTTTTAGACTTGTAATTATGTTTGTATGTAAACACACTTGAGCCAATTCAATTGGAAGTGTTGTATGTAATCAGTTATAGGCTGACCTAGTTAATTGTTTTGATAAGCGCATATAAATATGAGATGCACCCTTTGTAATAAGTATGGTATTTGATATAGAGTTGAGATAAGTAGAGCAGAAGTATGCAAAGATTATTTAAGATGTAGTAGAGCTTTGCAAGAGGTCAAAGCATTAGCACATCAAAGGAACTGATCAAATGAGCAGTGTCAAAGTGCCAATTCATCCTGCAGATATAGTGTGTATCTGAGATCAGAAGGTTGTAGCCTTCACCACTTGGGCAGTGAGCTCTAGGACAGTGTGTCCACACCCCTAAAAGGGTTATTATAAAAGACTCCTAATAGGTTCTAAACCTTGACCAAGTCACTGTACTAAAAGCATTGTAAAGACAACTCCTAACAGGGTTAAGGATCTTCTAACAAGGATCATAAAATACTAGTGCAAATTATTAGTGGGTATCAATTCCCACCGGGGTTTTTACCTATTTGGGTTTCCTCGTAACCATATTTGTGTTATGTGTTGTGTTAATGCATCTTGATTATGTTAATGTTCATTTTAGTACTTAAGAATTCAAGATAAGTTTAAAGAGTAAAGAAAAAAGATTAAATATAGTGAACACTGATTCAAACCGCCCCCCTCTCAGTGTTCCCATTCCTAACATTCACACCTCTCCCATTTTGCAGATTCATTAGTTGAATCAAATGGTCCATGGGGAGGATCTAGAACTTTTCAAAAGCTAGGAGAGAATCATCCTCAACCTACTCGGTTTACTCTGCAGTCTATTGATTTTCCAACTCTCAGGTCTGACAAGAACCCAAATTTGCGTCCTCAGCAAGGTAACACTTATACCACTTGACCATTGTTGACTTCTAAAGGATTGGCACAAAAGGAGAATTCAACACCTTCTCTATCTAATTGGAATGGTGAAGCATCTATAGGTAAGGATAGAAGACCTAGGGATATGTTAGCTCTAGCTAAGGGACATGCGCCCGAGGAGGGATTTCATAGGAAAACATTTGTACATAGTTGATTCCTGGCATTATATTGATAGGATTAGCAACTGCACAACTTCAAAATTAACAGGAGAAGATGGTTGGACACGCACAAGTAGAGAGTATTTTATGAGGGGTGTGCATGTGGTTTTATCCCACATGCACCCTGAATTTATTTTTAGAGGCATTTAAATGCAATCGTGCCCAAATCTAAAGTAAATTGTGAAATAAGGGGGCACTTGTGGCTTCTTTTCTTGGAGGATATCTTGGGATCCATGTCGACGGGCCCACAAGTAAGGTAATTTTGTAGATGAGTGATGGCAATAGCTAGGATGAAGGAGGACACGTGGTGTAGTCACGTTATCATGAAACTAGACCGACGATTAGGCAAACATCTGGTGACCTAGCGGGTGGTTAGTCACCAAGTCACAACAGTTAAGGCTAGTGATTCAGAGATCCAATGGGTGGTTAGTCACCAAGTCACGAGATGTAGGTGATCAAGTGGTGAAAATTTGGAGACTTAGAGACTGTTGTAGTCACTAGGTCGCCAAAAGAAGATTTAGAGACCTAGAGACTAAAGGCTAGTTGCCGAGTCTCTAGATGGTTCAGAGACTTGGAGATTGAAGGCTGGTTGCCAAGTCTCTAGATGGTAAATTAGAGACTTGGAGACTTGAGGAGAAAAAGGAAGATTAAAGATTTCAAAAGATTTAAAAGGTGATAAAGTGTTCACATTAGGATTAAATGCAAAAATTCAAATGCTAGGGCCTGCTCACTGATTTAATGCCTGGAGGTTCAAATTTTATCAGAACATAGGCTTATAGTATATCTTCGAAAATGACAGAAGATGAGCAATCCAGTGGTATTGATATTTTTCAATTTTGATTTAGAGGGAAAGAGCAGTAAGGGGTTTTGATTTTGAGATCAAATCTATTTGCAGAGGTAAAGGCAGTTGAAAGGGATCAGTTTGAACAGGATGCAAATTTGGAGGGAAAAATGACTGTAAAGATGGAGGCAGTTGTAGAAAGAAAGGAATTTGAGAGAATTAGAAGATATTTTGATAGGAATTGGCAGTTTTCAGTAAATTTTGACTGGCCTTGTTTTTCCTTTATCTCTTCTTCTTCTCCATTTTTCAAATAGGTGGAGAGTTCCAGGTCTGGTAGAAAGCTTGCAATCTAAATTCTCTATGAATTTTTCTGGACAGGTTCCATGAGTGGTTCTTTTCTGTAATATTTCCCTCTTCTACTCATATAGGGTGTTCTTGATCCTCTTTGGTTTTTCAGATAGATATGTGTGTAATAGTTTATCTTGTGAATAGGATTGCAACACTATTTTTACTACTATCATACTTTCTCCATTTTCTTCCTGAATTTATTGGTTAAAGCATCTAGGGTGTTTTAGTTTTTCTATTATGAGTTGACAATAGAGTTATTTCAAGGAAATAACTAAGTTCAAGATTCATTTTCAGGAGTGTATGAATTGAGATATCAAGGGTATTTCATATTTGTCTTTCAGTACATTACTGATCAATGTTTTTCCTATTTTTGGGTCTCTTCCAAGGGGAGAGCTAAATTCTTTGAATAAGAGATTGCATATCTGAATACATAGGCGGATTCATAAGTAGAGTTTGATCAATGGTGCATGATTTGATGTAAGGCATCATCATGTTAGACTATGTTATTTTCTTATTTCATAAGTTGTCTATTGCATATTTCATTTGACTTTGTTTCCCATTGGATAAGGCACTAGTCTTTGAGGAATTTGGGGTATTTCAGAGGTCCATCCCACCCAAAACATAAATGATAACATTTTCCCTTTCATGTTGATAGGAGGAGTTGTGAAGTTTGTCTAGTTTTTAGATTCATTATATGCAAGTGGGATTTTTCATGAGATTTGGTGAGCATTGGGGTATTTGTCCTCTAAAAGTCTAAAAACTATTCCACAAAGTGACATACCTACAGGCCTATTGTTTGTAATAAGGAGTTATTTGTGTGCAGATGAGGTGTACCCACCTAAGTGAGTGGAACTCAAAGTGAAGAAGGTTGTAGGCCTTGTCAACGTTAGCCCCTTTCTTATCCTCTAATTTTTAGGAAGAAGTAGATCTCTGACAATTAGATAAAAATCCCATGTCTAGTTATCATTTTCTCTTTTAGAATTGGAGGGTGCAAGAAAAAGTACTAACAAGTTGTATGTTTTTACCAGTTGACATATGTAGGTTGTGCTTTAATATTGTGTAGATCAAATTCATTCTATATAGTTTGTTTTTTTTTAATTTCTTTGTTCTAGTTATTGTAATATATATTTTTGGTACATCTATGACATTTCGTAATTGGAGAAGTGTGAATCTTTTTAGATGGTTATATGTGGTTGCTACGTTTCAGATTTCTTTTGGGTATTCCTTCTACCTAGACATTCATGTAGTATATTAGATGCTTTTGGTACAATGGTTATATTCAATTTTTTGATAGGTTCAATCTATTTCTATCCATTGGTTGGTTCACAATTTTTGTAGATCAAGACATGGTCTTGGTTGTGGCATTTCCATAAGCCCCAAAAATACTTATGTTTTGGTGTTTATGCTATGTAATGTGCTTATCATGTCTATTATTTTTCCTTGGGTCACATAGTGTTGTGGTATGAAGTTTTCATATGTATGACCTATCTTTTAGGTCTGGGGCTAGCTTGTTAAACTATATTCAAATATCTTTTGTAACTTAAGACAACATGTATTAAGGCTAGGTTGAGATATGTATTTATTTTATCATATGTGTGTGTGGGGGGGGGGGGGTAATAATTTTGTATTTGAGATAGAGAGTGAGTGTATGTTAAATGTGGTGTGATGCTAGCATTATTTTATGAGTGGATACTTGGTGGGAAATTGTGCAAGAAAAAATAAGAAGACCAAAGGTTACTATTGTTGGAGCTCTAAATTTTTGAAAAATTTAGAGTTCTAGATAAGAAGAAAACTCTAAAAATGGCCTCTTAAATCCTATGCTCAAAAAGTAAATTCTCCATGAAATCATGTTAGCCACTTATAAATAGAGGTGTACATTCATTTTCTTTCCTTGCAGAGTCAAATTTGACATGTTCCTAGACTACTGAGCCCTTTACACTACATCTCATAAATTCCTCCAAATAGTTCAATCTCATGAGTAGATATTTCAATACATCATCTCTTCCTCACCAAATCAATTATTCCTTTTGATTTTCCTCATAATAAGGTACTCCTATATCCATTTGGAAAGCCCCATGAGAACTACTATAATACTCAAAATGTTCCATAAATCACACAAACTACATAATATACACTTTTCATGCATTTTTTGCTATTTTGCACAAGAAGACAACAAAGCCATTTCTATTTTGCAAAGGACAAAAAATGAATAATTCTGAAACTACAATAATATTTATGTATTGAAGGAGCACAAAATCATCATTGCAAAATATAAAAATCATCGCTATCTCATAGCATACCAAATAGACGGTTGCAAAATAGTGAAACAAGTCACCATTTCATAAAAGGAAAAAATGAGGGTTGCAATATAGTGAACCCTTCGCTATTCAAAAAAGGAACGAAAATGGGTTGCGTGAAGTAGTAAAATTATCGCTATTTTGCAAGGAACCTATAAGGAATTTTGTGATCTGGTGAAAAGGTATTTATCTCGTCGGGATGAGTTTATTAGATGGCATCAGCTACATTTAATGGAAGTGACATCCAACATTACAAATTGATAGAAAACACATGTTGAAGTGAGATGGGAATTAAAGGCTTATGAGCTTGAAATTAAAAGAGCCAATGCATGAATTAAAACAACACAAGTGATGATTGAGCTTTGTGTATTCACTAAGATGATCATTATTGTTAGGAATGGGAACACTGAGAGGGGGGGTGAATCAATGTTCTATATATTATTACTTTTTCTAATATCTTGAAACTTAACTCAATTGCTTTAGTACTTAATTGAATAACAATGCAAGTAAAGTAAACACATAACACCATATATGATTACGAGGAACCCCAAATAGGTAAAAACCTCAGTGGGAATTGACACCCACTAAGAACTGCACTAGAGTATTATGATCCTTGTTAGAAGATCTTACAACCCTGTTAGGAGTTGATCTTTACAATGCATTAAGTATAGTGACCTAGTCAAGGGTCAGACCCTGTTAGGAGTCTTTTACAATAACCTTGTTAGGGGTAGTTATCTCACTTCCAGAGCTCACTTCTCAATGAGAAGGTTACAGCCTCCTAGATATCAGATACACACTATATCTACCAATGGTGAACTTCTACTATGAAACTGCTTGTCTGATCAGTTCCTTTTGTGCACTGATGCTTTAACCTCTTGTAAATCTCTACAACATTCTAAATTCTCTTCACATACTTCTACTATGCTTCTGTCAACTCTTTATCTCATGCCATGCTCAAATACAATGCTGTGTGTCTTATTTATATGCACAAACAAAACTTGTCACTAGGTCGACCTTCAACCTATTACATACAACGCTTCCAAATGAATTGGCTCAAGCATGTTTACATACAATGATATTAACATGTCTATAACCTAAATACAATAAGTGTATAGCCTTTACAAAACAAAATTATAACCGCTAACCAAAATAGTAACAGTCGGCTCCACACTCTATTTTGTTCTGTCATTCACTATATGTGTTACTTCAACTCATTGTATCTTCATCATACTAACTCATCTAATGATGTTCTTTTAACCATAGCTTAATGAAAAAACCAAAAGCTTATCTTCCTAGGTGCATACCTAAACTCAGTCATACACATGTGCGTTGATGCCCTGTTCCTCAGGTGCTACACTGATTGTCATGTCTTTCATACTTAGCCATTTTTTTGATCTTCTAAGTTAAGCGCTGACTCCAAAACTCCATATGAATTTTTTATCATAATGAAAACACTAAATCTTATTCATATACATCAGTATACTCAACTTTCCAACAATCTCCCCCTTTGTCATTAATGGCAACAAAGGAATATGGTGAAGCTACTAAACTGTATCTTACACTAAAACTTTCTAACATATACTCTATCTTATATCTCCCTTTTTTCATCATATACACTGCTCCATATTCTCCCTTCTACTATATATTCTACTCCCCCTTTCACATTAATGAAAAAGGTGCTAAAAAATGAAACTTCATGTACTTACACAATGAGTACATCCAAGTAAGCAATCTGAAGGTTTACAATTTCTTGTTGCCAAAATGCCTTCAGTGCATTTACTGTTTGGAGATGGGTGCACAAAGAATAAGTCAACTTCTCCATCTTCTCCAATTCAAAACTTGGACCTTGATCATATGTCACCATCATGGCATCAATCTCCTTAATTGAGTTTTCCTAGCCCTTATTTGAGCCATTTCTTTTTCTTCCTTCTCAATCTTGTCCACTTGTCCTTTGTAGACATTATTACACATATTTACATATGTGGAGGGATCTTCCACTAATTTCCTTACTGATTCCATCATTGATTTAGCTTCCTGAAACATGTTTGAGAGGTCTGTAGTTAGTTTGCCTTTGTCCATACAATTAGCTATTATTTTCCTTCCTTTAGCTACAATCTCCTTCAATATAGCTTGACCAACCTTCAGTGAACTAAGGTCAAGTGCAAAATGTTCTATCATCTCATTCAATATTTTCTTGAGATACTTTTCTTCTGCAACCTTGGATGCTGATTCTTCTAGGCTCGAGAAGTTTTCTTTAAAACTTGATAGGATGGTGCTGACATCATCTACTGAATGAACACTTAATAGTTTCTTGTTCTCAGGCAGTAGGTTGTTCAGTATACTTACTAATTCAACAAATATTGGTTTCCTCATTACTTATTTCTCCTTTTCTTTTTCCATTTCTAGCACACTAATTTTCATCAGATCCTCTTCTCCCATGAGTCTAAACTTGTTGTGTCAGGGATCAAACTTGACAATAATGACATTGAGGGCTTAGGGGTAAGGAGTGAACTTTGACTAACATCCATTACCTCATTCTTTATATTCACTTGAATCTTAATAGAGGGCTCATCTGTAGGTTCATCTTCCTTCTCTTCTTCCTCTTTCTCCTTTTCTTTTTCTTTCTCCTCTTCTTCTTCAATCTGCACATCTTCTTGCTACTTGGGTAAATTATCATCACATAAAATATCAACCTCTTATGTACTTACAAAGGCTTCCTCAAACTTTTCAAGGTCCTTATCTGTGGCCTCCATTGATCTTTCTACATTATCAATCATAATTGTGTCATCTTTTGTTCCAGGCATGGGTGCAGACTCCATTGCTTCAATAGGTGTTGTCACTATGGGCGTTGAATCATGTGGACCTGTTATAGGTGCATTAGGGATCTTTGACTCCTTGGCTTTCTCAGAGGGAACTTGAGTTATAGGAAATGTAGGTAGATACATGTTCCTATCCAAGAACACCTCAAATGATTTTTCAATCTCCTTGGCTACCAACTCACAGTCTTTGTTCATGATCTGCAGAGTTCTCAACTTTGTTCTTAGGTGTGGCTTCACCAAATCCAATAATAGTGTTTTCTCTTTAATTGAACATATAGGGAGGCTTTCATCCATTATCTTCTCCCTTATTTTGAAGTCTTCCTCTATAGCCTATCTCTTCAAAAATTCTAAGATATTCCATACACTATCTGGAATAATTGTCTTAAGTTCCAAGATTGTCTTCTTGAACTTAATCATATGCTTGATTATCATGGAATGGATCTTTGACTTATCAATCTCATGGTACTTATCATAGAACTTTTCAATCTGATCCAACCTTCCTTCATCTATAATTCTAGCTCTTAACACTTCAAGATTCGGTCTGAATCCTACCTCAGGAGGTGCTTGAGTTTTCTTCCTTTGACTTCTGGTTGTCCTAGAGGATGGATGGCTTGCACTAGTCTGTTTCTTCCTCTTAGGTATCCTACTAGGCTCTGGAGGTGGATTGGACTCTAGATCAATAGTAGGAGTAGGCACTAAAGTGCTGTCAATAGTCTTGCTCTTCTTTTCCTTGGGATCATCTATTTTCTCTATTTTTATTTTCTTCTCCTTAGGGTCATTATTTTTCTCTATTTTTACTTCTGAGGAGGGAGCACTCTCAATTTTCATTGCAATTTTGGCTTCCCTTGCCTTATCCAAATCTTCTTGATTGACACCATGTATTTTTAGTATCTTTGATGCTTTTCTCTTGGTAGCTTCACTATACAAGACTGAATCAACCTGTCTTGTCTTCTCCTCATAAGTACCCCATCTTGGTTCATTGGGATCCTTAGGTGTTGACAATAGAACTTGTGCATAGGCTTCCAGAATGTGTTCTTCCACTTCATAACCAAGTGGATTGATCCACTACTTCCATGCAAGTGATATATGTCTCAACCATGAAACATATACTGTCCTTATACTTTTCCACAATACTTTTAGGTATCCTATACCTTCTCTACATTTTTCTTCTAAATGTCTTTATCTCTAAGTCCATGTAGTCCTTCAAGGTACTCTCTGATGATGCCTTAAATGAGATTTGAGGCATTGTGGGTAGACTCTTATCTATGTAAAGAATTGATACTTTACCAATTATATGAAAGTAAATATAGATGATTAGTGACCCAAACTTGAATATCTTACTCTTATCATGTTTGATTGCCCTGATATTGTCCATCAACTATGCGCACAAGATCTCACACAAGTTGAAGTCTCCATTTTCTTTCATTAATCTGATAGCTACTAAAATAGTAGTTGTGGACACACTATTTACCCTATTTGCATGTTGGAACTTGTAACCAAGAATAATAGACATAAGTTTGATATCTTTCTCCTCAATTGGTTCAATTGTCATCCTGCGCTTATCACTGTGAAACTGACAAGCTTGTTCCACCAGTTTCTTGACATCCTTGCTAGTGGAAAGAATAGCGTCAGTCTTAGGTAGTCCTCTCATCTCATGAATGAGATCAATATTTATTCTAATAGGGACTTATCCTATCTGAAATAGGTCATCATGAATTATGTTAAGTAGAATCTTGATCCATTCAGATTCATAAAACTCATATGTTGTCACATACTCAATAATAGGGTTTTTTTCTAGGTGCGTGAACTCGTCCAGGAATGTTTTGTCAGGATTCATCATGGTTTCCATGTGCAACCTAATCCTATCCAATCCAACTGGTTCCTTATTGCAATAAATGTATGTGTGTATATCCTCTACATGCATAACACCCATTAGAGTCCTAGAGAATGCTTCTTCTAGGTCATCTAGGACTGATTTGAAAGGATGCTTCTTAAAGATATATCTCTTCCTTTCAAAAACATCAAAAACAACTGGTGTAGCCATAACTTACTTGATTAATCTCTCAAATAGGATTCCACGGGTTTCTAAATCATCGTGTTTGAACTAGGGCTTCACAACAAACTTTCAAACTTCTTCATCGATAAACCAACTGAAATCTTTCAACACAAACTGATTTGATCTCGTGTGCCCTCCAAAGGCTCTAACTTGAATGCAAATGTGTGAATAATGGATCTTTGGTGACTTTAAAACAACTTGTTGCCATTAATGCTTTCCACCATAATGCAGAATGAAATAGTGAATTTCAATCTCCATCTCTGTTATAAATTAAGTTGTGCACTCTCACATACAACATCAACTAGTCTCCAAACATTTAAAACTAAAGGTGCATACTCTAAGGGTGAGTATACCAGCCGCGCAGGGGCCTAGAGATAATTTATCTCCCCCTATGACCATGAGGGTCATTTATCCAGAAGTAGAGGGTGCATCCACTATGGATGCATCCAATACATATTCATCAACTTTATCCTTCTTTACTTCTGTCCAAATCAAGCTCGCATTTTTTGTAGCTTGCACAAACTTAACTTCTCCTGCTTTATCTAATATTGATCCTTCATACTTTTTAGGGCTTTCATGTCTTTGCACTTTTGATCTACAAAACTTTGAGATGTGTCCAGCCTTGTTACATGAGTGATAAATAACTGGAGGTCTGATAGTCCTCGGTGCATTCATGTAAGTTATCATTTTGTACTGTCTAGCTATGTGACCATTATAATTACATATCTGGCATGTAATGTTTTGAGAACTTCTAACATTATGTTGTAGATGACTTCTCAAATTTTGTTGGGTCTAATTTCTTTGATTTGATCTACAATTCATAGTTCTATAACCAAATCTATTGCATGAATAACAATAACCATTGAAAGGTCTTACCTCTTTACAATCTCTTGTTATGTGTCCATGCTTGTTATAGGCATAAAAAGTCTTGTTTACTAGCTTGCACTCATCCTTAGATGGTTTAATTTTATCTTTAGTGTGATTTCCAATCTTCTTAGCTTTTGTAGATTCTTCTAATGCTTTCTTTCTTTGTTGCATGTCATTGATTTGGTTTTTTGCTTCATTGAATCCAATACCATTGGTATCTCCTTTAATCTTTTGTGCATACAATTGTGACTCTATTAGATCCTTGCTTGTGTACAATTTGTCAATATGATTCTTTGCTTCAGTCAATTTAGATTACACATAACTCTTGATGTTTTCTAACTCCAAGATTTTCATGTTTACTTGCCTCAGTTCTTCATCCAAGTGATTGTTTTCTTTGACATATTCTCCATAGGCTTCCTAATTGTTAGAAAGTAAAGACCACCAAGATAACTGAGAGGGGGGGGGTGAATCAGTTATCTGATAATTAAACCATTTATCATCATTAACTTCAATATCAACTTCAATAGCTTTAAACCATATAATTAATGTAGTAACCAACCATAGAAGGATAATCATACACAATGACACAATAACACAAGATATGTTAACTAGGGAACCTCTTGATCAAAGAGTAAACCCCGGTGGGAATGATGCCCACAAAATGTTGTACTAATCTGAAAGTTCCTTGTTAGAGGATGGACCCTATTAAGAGTCTTATGAAATACATTCAGTACATATGAATCTCTATTAGGAGATTTTGAATCCCTGTTAAAAGATTCTAACCCTATTAGGAGTTATGGAAGACAGAAGGACCCACTACCCAAATAGCTTCAAGGCAAGATCTCTGAACTCACTCTCCAACAAATCTTAGGATTAATCAATAGAATAATATGAAATATCTTACCTCCTTCACACTGTGCCAAAACCACACTCTCTGCTACACAAGATCACAAATCCAAATCTCTGTACTTCGCAAGTCTTCCTTCATTATTGAATTAGCTCTTTTCTTCACTTCATGCATACATTCGCATCACAACTTTCATAATTTCATATCACAACTATTAAAATCCTCATATAATAAGGAAAAAATTCCTTCCTTTATACCACACTCAAATAATTACAAATGAGTCGGCATGCAAATACAAAATAATAATTTCAACACGCTACATCAAAATTACATAAAACTGTCAGCTTCCAGATATAATAAATTTTCAATCATGTGACCTCAAAGTTTGCACTGTGAACCATGTCATCACCAATGAGTCTCAAACTTCCCTTTAACTGTGCAAAATCAGATTCCATCCCGGTTAGGAGATATCCTCTGATTACCAAAAACCGCTACACAGGAATACTACCAGAATACTGCTTCCAACAAATTGCTTATAACTTTTATGAATAAATGAATTTCTTTTTGTGCTCTTAACCATAGGCTAATAACACACCAAAGAACATACCATCAACTGTGCATAACTCAATCTACAATATAACAGGTGCACAAAACAAAACTGTGTCTGCTTCTCTGCTAAACTCCTGAATATCACGGTGTTGACATCAATGACAATCATAGTCATGAATGCAACAACCACTGCTACAGAATGACTACCAAAGGCTTTAGCATTCATTCCTAACAATCTCCCCCATTGGCATTGATGGCAACATAGATGAAAAACATCCAATGTTCCAAAAATCCAATCACTGCTGCTCAACTACACTGCTACTCATCATCAATCAAATCTTGCTTCATTATCCTATTCAATCTCTCCAACAAATGTAGTTCCTCAATGTTTCTTCAATTTTTTTCATGATTCTCTCCCCCATTGACATCAATGATAGAAATTCTATCACTATGTCAAACACTAGCTCAATGTCAAAAGACACTATTCAGAAAATACATTCACAAGAGTCCTCAATGACTTAGCTCAGATACACATACTCCCCCATAGAGGAAGTACCAACATACAATCCAAAAAATAGATAGGGCCATAAACCATTGGACGGATGCAACCAACTACATCATTACTCAAAAGTAGGTTGGGGCATAACCCCAAGCATACCTCTCAGATACTCAAATGTATCCTTAGGCAAAGGTTTAGTAAATATATCTGCTATCTGCTCTTTTGTGCTTATGTACTCCAGTCTGACTTCTTTTTCTACAACTTTCTCTCTTACAACATGATACTTGATCTCTATATGCTTTGTTTTAGAATGTAAAACCGGATTATTAGGCATACTAACTATACTTGTATTGTCACAATATATGACAATAGGCTCATCAAACTTGATTCCAATGTCCATCAACATCTACTTCATCCAAATTATTTGATTACAATTGTTTTCTGCTACTACATATTCTACTTCTGCTATACTCTATGAGATACAATTCTTCTTTTTGCTCAACCAAGAAACTAATCTTCCTCCAAGAAAATGGGCTCCACCACTGGTACTTTTCTTGTCATCAATGTTGCCTCCCCAATCAGCATCAACATATGCACATAGGGTAAAATCATCAGAATTTTCATACCACAGTCCATAGTCCATTATGCCTCTAAGATATCTCAATATCCTTTTTACTGCTACATAATGTGACTCTCTAGGTTCAGCTTGAAATCTTGCTACCATCCCAACTGAATGTTGTATATCTAGTCTAGTGTGTGTCAAGTACTACAATCCACCAATCATAGATCTGTATTTCTTTTGCTCAACTTATGGTGTCTCATCTTTACTAGATAGTTTATGTCCTATAACCATAGGTGTTCCAACTGGTTTACAATGCTCCATACTGAATCTTTTCAAAAATTCAAGTACTTTGTCTGACCTATAAAGATACCATCTTTGTTTTGTGTTATTTGTAATCCCAAAAAGTATTTCATTTCTCCAATCATACTCATTTCAAATTCTATCTTCATTTCATCAGCAAATTTGTCACTAGCTTCATCTTCTCCTCCTAAAATAATGTCATCAACAAAAATAACCAAAACTAACAAATCCATTCTCAATTTCTTTTGTGTATAAGTTACTATCAGCTGTTCCTTTTGTAAATCTCAATTTTAACAAATACTTATCTAATCTAGCATACCAAGTTCTAGGTGATTTCTTTAGTTTACATACCATGTCTCCTTCTTGAGTCAAAGGAAAACCTTCAGGCTGCTCAATGTAGACTTCTTCCTCTATATCACCATTTAGAAATGCTAACTTTACATCCATCTGATACACTTTGAATTTCTTAAATGTTGCATAAGCCAAAAATATTCTTACCACTTCAAGTCTTGCCAGAGGGGCAAAAGTCTCTTCATAGTCAATTCCTTCTTGCTGTGAGTATCCCTTACATACCAATCTTGCTTTGTTTCTAATTACTTCTCCTTGTTCATTCATCTTGTTCCTAAATACCCATTTAGTTTCAATCACATTTTTGTCTTTAGGTCTAGGGACCAATTCCCATGTCTTGTTCTTTTCAATCTGATCCAATTCTTCTTTCATAGCTTTAATCCAATGTTCATCTTCACAAGCTTCATTAGTAGACTTAGGTTCAATTTGAGAAATCAAACATAAATGTACCTTCTTTCTAGTCATAACTCCTCTATCCAAGCTTCCAATAACTTTCTCAACAGGATGATGTCTTGATATATACCTGTTAGGTGTCATAGTCACTGATCTTTCTTCAACTATAGATTCTTCTCTAGATTCTTCTCTGTTTAGCATGACTTTCATTCAACAATTCACTGTCAGTCTCAAAAAATTGTTCAGTAGTTTCAATGTTAGGCTGAGGGTTAGTTCCTTCATCAGATTCATAATCAAGCATTCTTTCCTAAATTTTAAACTTCTCATCAACTTTTACATTTTCACTTTCAACAATAGTTTTAGTTCTCTTATTGTAACATCTATATGCTTTTCTTTTCAAAGAATATCCAAGAAAAATTCTTTCATCGCTTCTAGGATCAAAATTTCCTATATCACCATCTCTCTTAATATAACATTTGCTTCCAAAAATTCTAAAATACTTAACTGAGGGTGCATGTCCAAACCACAATTCATAAGGTGTCTTGTCTGTGTTTGCTCTAATTTGTACTCTGTTCATTGTATATATTGTTGTATTCATTGCTTCTCTCCAAAATGTCTTTGCCAAATCACCTTCAAATAACATAGCTCTAGCTGGTTTAGTTACTGATATGTTCCTTCTTTCTATAATACCATTTTGTACAAGTGTTCTAGGGGCTGATAACTATCTCTTAATACCATTCACTTCACAAAATGTGCTAAACTCTTTAGATGCAAATTCTCCACCTCTATCATATCTCAAACATTTAATCCTCATTCCTGATTCATTCTCAACTTTATTCTTCATGACCTTAAACTTATCAAATGCTTTAGATTTTTCTTTCAAAAATGCAATCCACATCATTCTTGTAAAATCATCAACAAGAATCATAAAATACCTTTCTCCATAGAATCCTCTAGTCCTAGTAGGACCGCTCAAGTCTGTATGAACAATCTCCAACTTTTCTGTAGATGTGAACTCCTTGCCAGGAAATGAACTCCTTTTCTACTTAGCCATCACACATTCCTTGCAAATCATGTTAGTAGGCTTCATAATCTTAGGTAAGTCTCTTACTGTAAGTGTAGAACTTACTTTCACAATATTATCAAAGTTTATATGACAAAAACTTCTATGCCATAACCAATTGTCATCAAGCATGTCATCTCAGTAGGGTTCAATTGAAATACATTACCTATGATTATAGATCCAGTTCCAATTAGATTTCCATTTTTATCCTTAATCACACAAGTTTTCTCAGTAAACCAAACTTGATATCCTTTATCCACTAACTGTCCAACACTCAAAAGATTATGTTTCAATCCATCAACAAAGTAAACATCATCAGTATTAGTCTTTACATCAAGAGTAATAGATCCTATACCTTTAATCAAACAAGGTGCATTGTTACCAACTCTAACAACTCCTCCATCATAATTGTTAAACTTTATGAATTTTCCTTTATCACCAGTCATATGATGTGAACAACCACTATCTATAATCCAATCATCTTTCTTTTTAACTTGGGAAACTAAAGCTTTTTCTTCTTTAATATCAGATTCAAAATTTTCTTCCTTAATTGCTACAAATCCTATGTCATCAAAGTTATCATTATCACTGTCACTCAAATGTCTTTCAATTCCTACTTCAATTTCTTCATCATTTTTATAATAACATTCTTTAGATCTTCTAGGCTTAAAAAAATTTATATCCTTCTTAACTCTCTTAGGACACTTAGATGCAAAATGACCATATTCTTGACATGTCCAACATTTAAAGATTTTCTTACCATCTGGTTCTCTTTTCTCAAGCAAGGAAATACCTTCTTCAATCTTCTTATCTTCATCAAATTTGGATCTGTTACTACTGGCATAATCTCCATTCACACTTGTACTTCTAAACAAAGAAGGTTTGATGCTAAGAGCACTGAATGTTGTCTCCACTCTAGGTAGTTCTCCTGATAATCTCAAATTCATCTCTGTTGCTTCCAATCTTCCAAGAAGAGTCTCTCTTGAAAAGTTTGGTGTACAAGGTATCACTTGTTCAATCATTTGTGTATTCTACCTAAATATCGGTGTCAATGTTCTCAAAATCTTCCATATTACTTCATTTTCTATCTTTTCACCTCCACAACAACAATTTCTGACATCCTACCAATATAGCTTCTAACAGATTCATCTTCCATCATTCTTATGTCTTCAAATGCACAAATCCAATTATGTAACCTAGCTTTCTTTGCATGTTCATCACCTTCAAAAGTAGAATGTAAAGCTTTCCAAATATCTTGAGATTTAGTTAAAACTTTTACCTAACTATATTCATTCTTCAGAAGTGCTAATAAAAGTGCTTCTCTCGCAAGTATGTTACATAAATAGATCTACCTAATCTTTAGAACTTGTTTCAAGATTATCTTCTTCAATTATAGTCCTTTCATTCTTTGTAATCAACCAATAACCTAGTCCTAAACACAAGAGATGTGTCTTCATCTTTTCTTTCCAGCTGTCAAAATTTACTCCATCAAACTTAGGGCTTTCTTTCTTGAAATTTTCCATAGATCTCCTTAAGTTGTTAAACTTCTCTTTCAAGGACCTATTGCTCTGATACCAATTTTTAGAAATTAAAGACCATCAAGATAACTAAGAGTGGGTGGGGGGGTGGGTGAATTAGTTATCTGATAATTAAACCATTTATCATCTTTAACTTCAATATCAACTTCAAAAGCTTTAAACCATATAATTAATGCAATAACCAACCATAGAAGGATAATCATACACAATGACACAATAACACAAGATATGTTAACTAGGGAACCTCTTGATCAAAGAGTAAACCTGGGTGGGAATGATGCCCACAAAATGATGTACTAATATAAAATTTCCTTGTTAGAGGATGGAATCTATTAGGAGTCTTATAAAATACATTCAGTACATATGAATCTCTGTTAGGAGATTTTGAATCCCTATTAAAAGATTCTAACCCTGTTAGGAGTTATGGAAGATAGAAGGACCCACTGCCCAAACAACTTCAAGGCAAGATCTCTGAACTCACTATCCAATAGATCTTAGGATTATTCAATAGAATAATATGAAATATGTTACCTCCTTCACACTGTGCCAAAACTACACTCTCTGCTACACAAGATCACAAATCCAGATCTCTGTACTTTGCAAGTCTTCCTTCATCACTGAATTAGCTCTTTTCTTCACTTCATGCATACATTCGCATCACAAATTTCATAATTTCATATCATAACTATTACAATCCTCATATAACAAGGAAAACATTCCTTCCTTTATACCACACTCAAATAATTACAAATGAGTCGGCATGCAAATACAAAATAATAATTTCAACACGTTACATCAAAATTACATAAAACTGTCAGCTTCCAGATACAATAACTTTCCAATCATGTGACCTTGAAGTTTGTGTTGTGAACCACATCATCACTAATGAGTCTCAAACTTCCCTTTAACTGCACAAAATCAGATTCCATTCCAGTTAGGAGATATCCTCCGATTACCAAAAACCGCTACACAGGAATACTGCCAGAATACTACTTCCACCAAAATGCTTATAACTTTTATGAATAAATAAATTTATTTTTGCACTCTTAACCATAGGCTAATAACACACCAAAGAACATACCATCAACTGTGCATAACTCAATCTACAATATAACATGTGCGTAAAACAAAATTGTGCCTGCTTCTCTGCTAAACTCCTGAATATCACAGTGTTGACATCAATGATAATCATAGTCATCAATGCAACAACCACTGCTACAAAATGACTTCCAAAGGCTTCAGCATTCATTCCTAACATTTGTCAATATGATTCTTTGCTTTAGTCAATTCAGATTCCACCTAACTCTTGATGTTTTCTAACTCCAAGATTTTCATGTTTACTTGCCTCAGCTCTTCATCCAAGTGATTATTTTCTTTGACCTGTTCTCCATAGGCTTCCTAATTGTTAAATAGCTTTTCATACAACTCTTCAATCTGATCCTTTAGAGATGTATTTTCCTCATTCAACTTTTTGACCATTTTCCCTAAATCACTTGTAGAAAAATATATCAAGTCTTTTCTCATTTTCTTGATGAATACTTGTGCATCACTGACTTTCAAATTTAGTTCCTCAATTTCTTTTTCTGATTTTTCAAGATCCTCAAGAGCTGCTTCAAGATTTTTCTTTAGATGTTTCAATTCTTCCAAACCCATGATCTCCTCAAGTGGTTAAACTTCTCTTCAGAGGACCAAAGCTTTGATACCAATTATTAGGAATGGGAACACTGAGAGGGGGGGTGAACCAATGTTCTATATATTATTACTTTTTCTGATATCTTGAAAATTAACTCAATTACTTTAGTATTGAATTGAATAAAAATGCAAGTAAAGTAAACACATAACACCATATATGATTACGGGGAAACCCAAATAGGTAAAAACCCCAGTGGGAATTAACACCCACTAAGAACTACACTAGAGTATTATGATCCCTGTTAGAAGATCTTACAACCCTATTAGGAGTTGATCTTTACAATGTATTAAGTATAGTGACCTGGTCAAGGGTTAGACCTTATTAGGATTCTTTTACAATAACCCTATAAGGGGTGGTTGGCTCACTGCTCAATGAGAAGGTTACAACCTCTTGGATATCAGATACACACTATATCTACTAATGGTGAACTATTGTTATGACATTGCTTGTCTAATTAGTTCTTTTTGTGCATTGATGCTTTAACCTCTTGTACATCTCTACAACATTCTAACTTCTCTTCACATACTTCTTCTTTGCTTCTGTCAACTCTTTATCTCATGTCATGCTCAAATATAAAGGCGCATGTCTTATTTATATGCACAAAAAAAACTATTCACTAGGTCGGCCTTCAACCTATTACATACAATGCTTCCAAATGAATTGGCTCAAGCATGTTTACATACAATGCTATTAACATATCTATAACCTAAATACAATAGGCACATATCCTTTACAAAACAATATTATAACCGCTAACCAAAATACTAACAGTCAGTAGTGAAAACTTTAGTGGCGATTATTCACCAATTGGCAAATGTCGCTTGCCATCGACCCCCAATTTGGTGAATATATTGGCCACCTGGGAATGATCATATCACCCCACATTTATGAAAATTGGGTCCAATGCCTAGGCTCATTGCTAATTGGTTTATGAAAATTGGGTCCAATGGTCGGGATCATCGCCAGTGGCATATAATTTTTGGGCAGAATATTTTTTTAACATTCGCCTATAATTTCAAAGTGGCCCCAAATGGACGGCCTATATTCACCAATAGTTATATATATATATATATATATATATATATATATATATATATATATATATATATATATATATATATATATATATATATATATTTTTAGGTGGACCCAACTTCGCCAACCATTTTACGAACGCGTGTCTCAAACTGATTGATTTTTGCCAACTTTATTAATATTACCATGGTATTGGATGACCCATAATCACCTAAGATATAACACAAGATGTGTTATAATTACGTGGGCTTTGCCAAATATTTGGACACCGACCTAATACCTCCCACCCAATTCACCAATAAAGATTAGTATAAATACATTCATACATCAATGTTATTGTACACAATTTGGATCGGTTCAACTTCAATTTGATCGATAGCGAAGTTTAGACTATTGAGTCTCAACTGCTTTGGTGAGTCGCAACTATGATTGAATTTGAGGCAAAGGTAAGTGATTATTATTCTTCGACTATGTAAACATTGTATATTATAGTTCTATTGTCATTTGTCACTTCTTCAACAAGTAAACATTTTTTTAACATTTTTTTTTCACTGGTAGGCTAGTAGCCTTTATTTTGTTGAAGAATCAAGATGTCAAACAAGAATAAGGGTAAGGCTCCCGCATATGGGGAAAGCCAAGAGAGGCCAACAAAATGTAGAACCTTATCATTGTACTTTGGTCATGGTGTTGGAAATGTTTCTGGCGAAAATCGGGAAGCTACTTCATCACAAGAAGATTTTCAAGATTCACAACCTGAGGCGGAACCTATGTGACATATTGAAGAAGTCAGTGAACCTAATATCTCAGATCATGATAAACTTGTAGAATATTTTCATTTAAATACCCAGAGTAGCCATAATGATATAATCGACTTGGATGAGACTGAGAATGTTAGAGAAGATGATGGTGCAGGGAAGAAAAGAACATACAAATCAAAGAATGATAGAATGTGGGATCTGTCGAGGAATTTTCAAATAGAATGGGTGTCAAAGTATCCATTCACTAAACTAGTGCATAATCCAATTGAAGGGGACCTCCAGTAGAATGCAAATGTAAGATTTGCAGTGAGATAAATAATAAGGAAAAGAGGTTGCAGCTAAAAATTGACACCATAGAGAAGCATATGGGTAAAGTTTATGAAAAGAAAATGATAGATAAATTTCAAAAATTAGTGATAAGATGGAAAATGAAGGAGGAATCTCAGCATGTTAGGAATGTATAATTATATGAATTTTAGCATAATATAAAGATGAAGCCTGGTGAAGTTAAAGGCTGTATTGAAGCTTGTTTTGGAAAAGTATTGGAAGTAGAACTAATGAGAAAAGTTGTTCAGTTAAGTGTTGTGTTTAATATTTTGAGCAGAGGGCATCTTATGACAAACTACCCATCATTGAGTGCTTTATTACACTTTCTGAAAGTTTGTAACTATCCTAACAGTCACTGGTTAGTAAACAGTGGATGGGAATGGGTAAGTTGTCTTGCCGAGATTGAAAAAGAGGATCTGAAGGAAAAAATTAAAGAGTCAAATTTTATTGCATTGTCTTTAGATGAGGTTATAGTAGTAGACAATACTTCTTGGGTATGCATGCATGTTTATACTGTATAGAAATTTTTTCGCCAACCTCATCTATCCACTATTGCTAAAATGAGGGATAATGCAATAGTAGAAAATTTATTTGAACTAGTAAAGAGTTCTCTAATTAAATATGGAGGTATAAATGACATGACCATTGCCAAAAAGTTGGTGTGTGTTGGAGCAGATGGAGCTTCAGTAATGCAAGTGTTAGAAAGTAAAGATCCCCAAGATAACTGAGAGGGGGGGGTGAATCAGTTATTAGATAATTTATCCATTCAACAGCTTTAAAAAATATAATCAATATATTGATCAACCATAGAAAGATAATCATACACAATTGCACAATAACACAAGATATGTTGACTAGGGAACCTCTTGAAAAGAGTAAACCCCGATGGGAATGATGCCCACAAATGATGCACTAATATGAAAGTTCCTTGTTAGAGGATGGACCCTGTTAGGAGTCTTATGAAATACATTCAGTACATATAAATCCCTTTTAGGAGATTTTGAATCCCTGTAAAAGATTCTAACCCGGTTAAGAGTTTATGGAAGACAGAAGGACCCACTGCCCAAACAGCTTCAAGGAAAGATCTCTGAACCCACTGTCCAAAAGATCTTAGAATTATTCAATAGAATAATATGAAATATATATTACCTCCTTCACACTGTGCCAAAAACTGCACTCTCTGCTACACAAGATCACAATTCTAGATCTCTGTAATCACAAGCCTTCCTTCATCATTGAATTAGCTCTTTTCTTCACTTCATGCATATATTTGCATATCACTCTTCATAGTACACATTACAATAAGGAAAACATTCCTTCTTATATACCAAACTCAAATAATTACAAATGAGTCAGTCCTCAATTACAAAATAATAAATTCTACACGCTACACACAGAATTTACATAAAACTGTCGGCTTCCAGTTATTGTAACTTTCTCCAAACATATCCTCAAAGTTTGCGCTATGAACCACATCATCATTAATGAGTCTCCAACATCCTTTTAACTGCACAAAATCAAATTCCATCCCAGCTAAGAGATATCCTCCGATTTCTGAACATCGCTACACAGAAACACTGTCTAAACACTACTTTCACCAAAATGCTCATAACTCTTACAAATGAATGAATTTCTTTTTGCACTATTAACCATAGGTTAATAACACACTAGAGAACATACCATCAAATACACAAAATCCAATCTACAATACAACATGTGCACAAAACAAAAATGTACCTACTTTCCTGCTAATATCCAAAATATCACTGTGTTGACATCAATGACAATCCAAGTCATGAATGCAACAAAAACTGCTACAAAATGACTGCCAAAACACTTTGCATTCATTCCTAACAATCTCCCCCATTTGCATTGATGGCAACATAGATGAAAAACATCCAATGTTCCAAAAATCCAATACTGCAACATCACTACAAAATATCAAATCAAATCTTGCTTTGTTTTCCTATTCAGCTCTCTCATACAACCCACAATGTTTTTCATGTATATCTCTCCCCCATTGACATCAATGACAAAAATTCCATCACTAAGTCAACAAAAACTTAATGTCAAAAGACACTTTTCAGAAAAATACAATAACAAGAGTGCTCATGACTCAACTCATAAACTCCCCCATAGAGGAAGTTCCAACATCCAATCCAAAAGAAAGATAAGGCTCATATACCACTGGATGGATGCAATCATCTGCATCAATTCTCAAAAATAGGTTGGGGCATAACCCCAAGCATACCTCTTAGATACACAAATGTATCCTTAGGTAAAGGCTTTGTAAATATATCTTCTATCTGCTCCTTTATACTTATGTACTCCAATCTTACTTCTTTTTCTGCAACTTTCTCTCTTACAACATGATACTTGATCTCAATATGTTTAGTCTTAGAATGTAAAATAGGATTTTTTGACATACTCACTATACTGGTGTTATCACAATGTATAACAATAGGCTCATCAAACTTTATTCCAATATCTTTCAACATCTGCTTCATCCAAATAATCTGATTATAATTATTTGCTGCTACAACATATTCTGCTTCTGCTATGCTTTGTGAAGTACAATTCTGCTTCTTACTTAGCCAAGAGACCAATTTACCTCCAAGAAAAAAGGTTCCACCATTGGTGCTTTTCTTGTCATCAATGTTGCCTCCCCAATCTACATCAGTATAGGCACATAAGGTAAAATCATCATAATTCTCATACCATAATCCATAATCCATTGTTCCTTTCAGATATCTCAGTATCCTCTTTACTGTTGCATAATGTGATTCTCTAGGTTCTGCTTGAAATCTTGCTACAATCCCCACTGAATGTGCTATATCAGGGCTTGTATGTGTCAAGTACTGCAATCCTCCAATCATAGATCTGTACTTTTTCTGCTCAACTACTGGTGTCTCATCTTTGCTAGATAACTTATGTCCGGTTACCATAGGTGTTCCAACAGGTTTAGAATCTTCCATTCCAAATCTTTTCAATAATTCATTTAAATACTTAGTCTGACTTACAAATATACCTTCCTTGCTTTATGTTATCTGTAATCCCAAAAAATATTTTATTTCTCCAATCATGCTCATCTCAAATTCAGTCTTCATTTCATCTACAAATTTGTCACTAGCTTCATCTTCTCCTCCAAAGATAATATCATCAACAAATATAACTATAACCAACAAACCATTCTCAATTTCTTTTGTGTATAAGTTACTATTTTCTATTCCTTTTATAAATCCCAATTTCAATAAATACTTATCCAATCTTGCATACCAGGTTCTAGGTGCTTGTTTTAATCCATATAAAGCTTTCTTTAACTTACATACCATATCTCCTTCTTGTGTCAAAGGAAAACCTTCAGGCTACTCAATGTAGACTTCTTCCAATTCACCATTCAAAAATGTTGACTTCACATCCATCTGATACACTCTGAATTTCTTGTAATTTGCATATGCTAGAAACATTCTCACTGCTTCAAGTCTGGCCACAGGTGAAAAAGTTTCTTCATAGTCAATTCCTTCTTGTTGTGAATATCCTTTACATACCAATCTTTCTTTGTTTCTTATCACTTCTCCTTCTTCATTCATCTTGTTTCTGAATACCCACTTTGTTCCAATCACATTCTTGTCTTCAGGTCTAGGGACCAATTCCCATGTCTTGTTTTTTTCAATCTGCTCTAGTTCTTCTTTCATAGCATTGATCCAATGTTCATCTTCACAAGTTTCATTAGTAGTCTTAGGTTCAATTTGAGAAATCAAACATAAATGTACCTTATTCTGAGTCAAAACTCCTCTATCTAAACTTCCAATAACTTGCTCAACAGGGTGATGTCTTGAAGTATACCTGTTAGGTGTCATAGTTACTGATCTTGTTCCGACTATAGATTCTTCTCTGCTTTCTTCTCTATTTTCTTCTCTATTTTCTTCAGTATGACTTTCATTCAGCAAATCACTGTTAGTTTCAAAAAATAATTCTGCATTTTCAATGTTAGGTTGAGGTTGTGCTTCTCCATCAGATTCATAATCAAGCATTCCTTCCTGAATTTTAAACTTCTCATCAACTTTTACATTTGCACTTTCAACAATAGTCTTAGTTCTTTTGTTATAACATCTATATGCTTTGCTTTTTAAAGAATATCCAAGAAATATTCCTTCATCACTTCTAGGATCAAACTTTCCTATATCATCATCTCTCTTTATATAACATTTACTTCCAAAAATTCTAAAATACTTAACTAAGGGTGTATGTCCAAACCATAATTCATAAGGTGTCTTGTTTGTATATGCTCTGATTTGTACTCTGTTCATAGTGTATACTGTTGTGTTCACTGCTTCTCTCCAAAAAGTTTTAGCCAAATCATTTTCAAACAACATAGCTCTTGCCGCTTTAGTTATTGACCTGTTTCTTCTTTCTGCAATACCATTTTGTTCTGGTGTTCTAGGGGCTGAAAGTTGTCTCTTAATACCATTCATTTCACAAAAAGTGTTAAACTCTCTAGATGTAAATTCACCACCTCTATCAGATCTTAGACACTTAATCTTCATTCCAAATTCATTCTCAATTTTTCTTTTCATGATCTTAAACTTATCAAATGCTTCAGATTTTTCTTTCAAAAATGCAATCCACATCATTCTTGTAAAATCATCAACAAGAATCATAAAATACCTTTCACCATAGAATCCTCTAGTCCTAGTAGGACCACTCAAGTCTGTATGAACAATCTCCAACTTCTATGCCGATGTGAACTTCTTATTGGGAAATGAACTTCTTTTCTACTTTTCCATCATACATTCTTTGCAAATCATGTTAGTAGGTTTCATAATTCTAGGTAAATCTCTTACTGCAAGTGTAGTGCTCACCTTGACAATATTATCAAAGTTTATATGACAAAACCTTTTATGCCATAACCAACTTTCATCAATCCTGGTTATCAAACATGTCATCTTAGTAGGATTCAACTGAAATACATTACCTCTATTTTTGGATCATTTTCCAATCAGATTTCCATCTTTATCTTTTATCACACAAGTTTTCTCAGAAAACCAAACTTGATAACCCTTATCAGCCAATTGTCCAACACTTAGTAGATTATGTCTTAGTCCATCAACAAAGTAAACATCATCAGTGTTAGTATTTCCATCAAAAGTAATAGATCCTATACCCTTAATCAAACAAGGTGCATTGTTACCAACTCTAACAATTCCTCCATCATAATTATCTAAGTTAACAAACTTTCTTTTATCTCCAGTCATATGATGTGAACAACCACTGTCTATAATCCAATCAGATTTCTTTTCAACTTGTGAAACTAATGCTTTTTCTTCCCTTTTATCAGATTCAGAACTTTCTTCTTTAATTGCTACAAATCCTATTTCCTCAAAGTTATCATTATCACTGTCACTTAAATGTTTTTCAATTCCTGCTTCAAAATCTTCATCATTTGCATAATAACATTCTTTAGATCTCCTAGGTTTAAAGTTGCTTCTATACTTCTTAACTCTTTTAGGACATTTAGATGCAAAATGACCATATTCTTGACAAGTCCAACATTTAAAGATTTTCTTACCATCTGGTTCTCTTTTTACAAGTAATGCAATACCTTCTTCAATCTTCTTATCTTCCTCAGATCTTCTACTGCTGGCATAATCTTCATTCACACTAGTACTTCTTGTAGGTCTAATGCTAAGAGCACTGAATGCTATTTCCATTCTAGGTAGCTCTCCTGATAATCTCAAGTTCATCTCTACTATTTCTAATCTTCCAAGAAGAGTCTCTCTTGAAAAGTTCAATGTACAAGGTATCACTTGTTCAATCATCTGCGTTGTCTGCTTGAATACTGGTGTCAAAGTTCTCAAAATTTTCCATATCACTTCATTCTCTATATTATCACCTCCACAAGACTTTATTCCTGTCACAATCTTAGACATCCTACCAATAGAGCTTCTAATAGATTCATCTTCCATCATTCTGATATCTTCAAATGCACAAATCCAATTATGTAATCTAGCCTTCTTTGCATGTTCATCACCTTCAAAAGTAGAATGTAAAGCTTTCCAAATTTCATGAGATGTTTTCAAACATCTTACCTGACTATATTCATTCTCCAATAGTGCTGACAAAAGTGCTTCTCTTGCAAGTATGCTACACATGAATAGATCTAGTTCATCTTTAGTTCCTGCCTCTAGATTGTCTTCCTCAATGATAGTCTTCTCATTCTTTGTAATCAACCAATAACTTGGTCCTAAACACAATAGATGTGTCTTCATCTTTTCTTTCCAGCTGTCAAAATTTACTCCATCAAACTTAGGGCTTTCTTTTCTGAAATTCGCCATGGATCTCCTTAAGTTTTTAAACTTTTCTTTCAAGGACCTACTGCTCTGATACCAATTGTTAGAAAGTAAAGATCCCCAAGATAACTGAGAGGGGGGGTGAATCATTTATTAGATAATTGATCCCTTCAATAGCTTTAAACAATATAATCAATGTACTGATCAACCATAGAAAGATAATCATACACAATTGCACAATAACACAAGATATGTTAACTAGGGAACCTCTTGAAAAGAGTAAACCCCGGTGGGAATGATGCCCACAAAATGATGCACTAATATGAAAGTTCCTTGTTAGAGGATGGACCCTGTTAGGAGTCTTATGAAATACATTTAGTACATATAAATCCCTATTAGGAGATTTTGAATCCCTGTTAAAAGATTCTAACCCGGTTAAGAGTTTATGGAAGACAGAAGGACCCACTACCCAAATAGCTTCAAGGCAAGATCTCTGAACCCACTATCCAAAAGATCTTAGAATTATTCAATAGAATAATATGAAATATATATTACCTCCTTCACATTGTGCCAAAAACTGCACTCTCTACTACACAAGATCACAATTCCAGATCTCTGTACTCACAAGTCTTCCTTCATCACTGAATTAGCTCTTTTCTTCACTTCATGCATATATTCGCATCTCACTCTTCATAGTACACATTACAATAAGGAAAAAATTCCTTCTTATATACCAAACTCAAATAATTATAAATGAGTCAGTCCTCAATTACAAAATAATAAATTCTACACGCTACACACAGAATTTACATAAAACTATCGGCTTCCAGTTACTGTAACTTTCTCCAAACATATCCTCAAAGTTTTTGCTATGAACCATGTCATCATTAATGAGTCTACAACATCCCTTTAATTGCACAAAATTAGATTCCATCCTAGCTAAGAGATATCCTCCGATTTCTGAACATCGCTACATAGAAACACTGTCTAAACACTACTTTCACCAAAATGCTCATAACTCTTACAAATGAATGAATTTCTTTTTGTGTTGTTAACCATAGGTTAATAACACACCAAAGAACATACCATCAACTACACAAAATCCAATCTACAATACAACATGTGCGCAAAACAAAACTATACCTGCTTTCCTACTAATATCCAAAATATCACTGTGTTGACATCAATGACAATCCAAGTCATGAATGCAACAACAACTGCTATAGAATGATTGCCAAAACACTTTGTATTCATTCCTAACAGCAAGGCCATAGGGGTGGTCTTTGCACAAAGATACAATCTTCTTGTGCACCCTATGTTACTCCCATTCATTGCATGGCCCACAGAATGAATCTAGCTTTTGGAGTTGTCAGCAAGCATGCTCCAATACAAAAAATTAAAGCTTTAATCAAAGAGCTCTACCAATACTTATGTCAAAGTCTGAAATGATTTAGGGAATTTCAACACTTTTCCAAAGGACTAACCGACAGGAACAAGCTTCTTAAGGATAATGATACCAGATGGATCTCTTTGGATGGACCAGCACATCGAGTTTTTTCAGAATATCAATCATTGCTTGGTCTAATGAACTCAAGTCATCACAAAGCCGGGCAACCAAAATTTCCTACACTACTGGCAATGTTAACTAATGTAGATACATTGTTAACATTAGCAGGTATTCTCCCCATGCTTGAGGAAATGATAAATTTAATGAAAAAGGCCTAGCAAAGAGCTATGTATATTGCAGAATATACTTCACTACGTAAATTGACATGTGTGGCGCTTGATAGTCTCTATCAATTATGTGAAGATGATGTAAAATTTGTCAGCTGGCTGAAAGTCATAGATTTGGCTAATCTTGATAACTTTTTAAAAATAGGTTCAAACGGGGAGTTATGTGCAGAAGTTTGCAAAGTTGAGATACCAATGCACTACTTTGCCAGGATCGAGTCTGAGGAACTAGGAAAGAACACCAGGACTTGACAAGTATCAAGTATTAAAAGGGAAGACTTCACCAAGATCATTGAGTCTATAACAGATTTTGTGAAGCACATTGCCTATGATCTTTCCTCATAGATTAGAGAAAGAATTCCTGCAGTCAAACTACTTGAATCCATGGCTATTGTGTTTCCTCGATATTGGAGTATGAACAATCTAAAAGATTTTAAAACTAGGCTACTAACTTTGATAGATCATTTCTACAAAACCAAAGAGTTAAATGGAGTAACTCTAAATGGAATTTTAGATGGAAATCATTTGAGAGAGAAATCAGGTCATTTTTCAATAAAAATGAGGGAACAATATAATATTATGCTGAACCCTCGTGAAGATGGATCGGTATCAAGGCTTTGGAAAAATCTAGCTGAGAGCGAATTGTTGACTGATTCAATATTAGAATATTTCAAGCTTGTTGATTTATGTCTAACCATGATATTGGGTTCAGTGGAGGATGAGAGATTTTTTAGTGCTTTGGGATTCCTAAAGTCAAAGCTAAGAAACAAACTAGATAAGAATCTGGAAAATTGCTTGAGGGTCTATACATCCAGGTATGAAGTCAATACTTTTCCTTACGAAAGGGCACTGAAATTGTGGTGGAAGAAATGTCAGAGAAGAGGGATGGGCAACATTTCAAACCAAAGTGGGATTGGGATTGGGAATGCCAAAGACAATGATGTCATTGAATCATATACTATTGGTACTGGTACTACTAGCGGTGAACATCAGTTAAGCGGTGGTATGCAGAGTGAAGAAAACATATCGAAGAACCAACGAATCTATGAAGTTGATGGCACTAAATCTGATGATCTCAATGATGATATGATGTGGTAGCTTGAAGTTGAACCATTATAGAAGTAGCAGTTCCTAGCCTCCTAGGTATTTATTAATCTTTTTCCTGAAGTCTACTGTCAGTTTCTGTATCTCATCATCAATCATGCATAATAGCATATTCCAATGTCAAACATGAATGTGGTTGATAATGTCATCAAGATTCAATTCCACAATTAATAATGGTTTTCATTTTCATTATTCAGCTCATATGGTACAATTCTTGTAGATTTTTCATTATTTGTTTTGACAACATAGCAATTCATATGTTAGAATTCTTAGAGTTAGAAATATTGATTCTCATTAATTTAATTACAAATATGATACAATGTAACAATTCATTCATTAATACTAGTAAGAACACAACTCTGTGATTCTGTTTACAAAACTCAATGACTCAATACCCATTGGCAATTTGGCACATTGTCCAATTTCAATTTCATTACCCTAAGCCAATGAGTAATGACCCTGAATTCCCTTTTATAGAGACAAGGGAGCAACAACTGCTTCAGGTTGATTTGCCTAATGTGAAGTGAGAAGTCTCAAAATCTAAATTAGTAAGACAACTACAAGTCTACAACATCTCTACAACTTTAGTTATACATTTCTGCATTTGACAGGCCGGTTTAGTAAATTAGCATTGGCAATAGCATTTGCAAGACTGCAGCATTCATCCTGTTCAAAAAACAAAGTTCAAACTTGTTACTTTAAACTCAATTCTAGACTCTAGTATTTAGGATAATATCAAAGATATATCCTAAAGATATAGAGATGATTGAAACTGAAAGTACTTTCACATACTATGATTGATGAGATCAAGATGATTTTGTCAGTTTCTTTAGTATACTCCATTCTTCGTCGATTGGAAGGGAAAAATTTGTCATGTTATAGTACATGACCTACAACCTCATCAACCATCCATACTTGGAAGAGTGAGTTGTAAGCAATGTTCCTTCCATTATTGCATTCAAATTTGTGAATGTTTTGATGCACTTTGCAATGCCTTCATAATTTCTATCCTGAGGAAGGTTGCCTAAATCAGACGTCATTGTGTCCTCCAACTTTTTTTTGTAAGCTTCTCTTCCAATGAAACTCGCTGATGAGAAATTAAAACTAGGACTTGGCAAACCAAGAGATATCAATTTGCTTGTTTTACTATTCATCTTGGCGAGCTTTGGCTTGAATAAGGAAACATTTTCTTCTGCTTCTGTTATTTTTAGACATTTTTGAAAGACAAAGTTCACCTTTATTGTTGCAACAACGTGGTCCTAAATTCCCTTGCTTGCCAAATGCTTGTCACTACTTCTGTTGATTTCTTGCATAATTTGCTTTGCAGTTTTCTTTCTCTGACAAAAACTTTTATTCTTCTCAATGTGCTCTCTTAGCTTCCCAAAAACATCTATAAGAGTTTCATTCAGTTCAAACCAATCACACAACCTGTTAGAAGACATCTTTATTTGGCCCCAGAAGAATTTTTTTATTTTCTTGACTGTATTATTTATATGATCATTCAAGTTGTTTTCATTATTTTTAATTGTATTATTTGCCTTCTTTAGGTCTTCTCTCATTTCTGAGAACTTGTGTTCAATATCTTTTCTTATTTCCTCTACTTTCTCTTCCCACTCTTTTGCTTTCTCTTCCCACTATTTTGTTTTTACCCTCTCATTCTCCAATTCTTTCTTTAAGTTATTGGTTGCCTTTCCTACACTCTCCAAGTATTTGAAAAAACTTAATGAAGAGGCTTTTTCATTATGAAGTTTTTGTTCACTTTGTTCCAATTTTTCCCTCAGAGATTTCAGTTCTGCATCAATATGTTCTTGCTGTCCAACTCCAATTGCTTCTTTAGAGGATGAATTTTTTATCCTTCTCTCTAATTCTTTGCACCTATTTTCTATTTCTTTCTCAATTGCCTTTACATTTTCCAGGTCTACCTTTAACTTATCTATTGTGCTCTGAAGCTTTCCTTTCTCTCTCTCCAACTTCATCAATGAACTGTAGACCACTTGGTTGGTCATTTTCGACACATTTATCTTGTCCACATTTTTAATTTTGGATAAATCCATTTGGAGGGTGCTAACTTGAAATTGAGATGGATCTAACTGACTCTTTGGTGGATTGTTATCTCTATCTGGGGGCATAGCAACCATGAATTCCATCATATCTTTATTTGGGTCATATGTGGGAAATAGCCTGTTTGTTGCAAGTTCTACCTCACGAGCAGCAGCAACTGCTTCCATCTTCATTGTCTTACTATGTTGTCTATTCCTATTTTTTGATTGTTCATAGTTAGTTACAAAATCATTGTAACAAAAATTAGGGTTTTGTGACACAATTGAATGTTTGAATGGTGAAATAGCACTTGCACTGATGTAGGAGCTTCCACCTATGTTGCTTGTGGTGCTACTAATTACACCATGAGGATTAGCAACACCTTGACCCATTACAAGTGGAGTATTTGGACTATTCTAAACCTGAGGGTTTTGTCCTAAAGGTTGGGCAATTGTTGGAGTCCCAGTCACCATTGGCATTGTTGTACCAATACTTGTCAAAACCTTTTTCTTCTTTACACTACCTTGATCTGTGGGAATAATTGTTTTCGTGTCTATCTGTAATGTCCTTTTCGAACCACTAGTTGTAGTTGTAGTGCTTGATTCAGATTGAATCTAAGTGCTTGGAACAAATGGAACTGTATTTGAAGCTAGAACAAGTGGAATTGACTGATTTGATGAATATGATGATTGAACTCCAAAGCCCAAGGCCTGGTTTCACACCATGTTTTGGTTGATTTTTTGGGTCAGGTAAAGACCAAACCCCTTGTCCAGTAGGACACAAACCACCAAAACCTTGGTAGCCCATTTTTTGTATAATAGCCGCCCCTTTAGTATATTGATCTTTTTTGGAGGCATCAACTACTCTACTAATTGAATATACTATACTCGATGTGGGATTCACAGAATCCTGGTCATCGTCATCATCATCTAGATATGCTTTAGCTGGATGCTCCTTATTTCACAATTCATTAAACTTTGTATCCTCTTCCACATCATAAATATCTGCAGAGGTCTTTGGCTCACCGAGATTCTTCCTCATTTCCCAAAAATTAGAAATTTTGGTTTGAGTCCAATTATCATCAATACATTCATTCATTAGCTTTTTTGGAATAGAATTTGTAAATGGTTGAGTAGCTTTCTGGTACAAATTGGACAATGTCATACTCATGGCCTGCACTTTTCCTTTCTGTTTATGCAATGCCATATTTTTCTATGACAATTCCTATATTGACATATTATTTTCAGCAGCATATTTCTCCATCTCTTTTTTGACCTCCTCCCAGGAATCCATGTTTTTAAATTTTTCAATCAATGGCATACTTTCATGTTGACATTTTCTTGCAGAGTTCCCATTCTCTCTAAGCTTTGTTGCAATTATGTTGAGTGGATCATACTGCCAGTTACTGTCAACATCAAAGCAAAAAATTGTAAAAAGGCTTTTGCCACTTTGAATCCTCTTCTCTCAAATGTGAACCCTCCAAATGAGAAAGGCAAGGAAGGAAATATCATTTTCTTTTTCTAACCACTAAAGAATACATGTGTGCTCTCCATCTTCCATACATATTCCAATGCAAATACCCTCTCTGTGACATGTATTGGAAGTTTGTAGGGTTCTACTACTGAACCGTAAAACCTTAACACTGTGTACTCTTCCATGAAGTACCAGTCAGCCAATTGTATTTTACTTCCAAGTTGAATTAAATCTCTACAAGTAGTAGGTAATCTAGGCATTGGAGTGCCTGTAATTTTATCGTACATTGGTGCCAAAAAGTAGTCTACAAAATGGTTGTAGTTCCTTTTGTTATCAATCATCCTTATCTGAGGTGTCAACTCATATATTGGATTTTGGCCCTGACTACAAAGCTTGTTTGTTTGAAATATTGCATGATGCTTTGCTAAGAGAAGATAGCACAAGTAGGTTGTGAATCTAAATGTCTTTTGTGAACCTGTTTTAATCATTAGTAATTGTTCTTGCATGCAACGAACAATGTGCTCAATAAAACAATATTTTACTAGTTCTTTTTCAAAATGAATATGAAAAAGCATTTCAAAAATGTTGGCACCCACTTCTTTGTTACTATCTAATCCCAAACAAAATGCTAGCAAGGAAATACTGTCCTGAACCCATGGCACACAAATTTCATAATCATAAGGAGGCCTATGATCTAGACTCAGGCTTGAACTATTTGTAATTTTTATTCCTCTGATACAAGAATCTCTCTGTGTTGCATCTATTTTTTCATAATCCTTTGCCAACTTTCTCAGGTCAATTTGCACATTTGAGTTTTGTTGTTCAAACCCTAGGTTCAACAAACTAGCAAATTCACTCTCAGTTATGGACAAAATTTCCTCCTGGGTATTTTTATTCATAATTTCTTTTTTATTTTCATCATAATTTTTAGCACAAACCATGACAATTTCTGGGCAACGGAATACTTGAGGTAATGCCATGCTTGCCAACCCAGCATTCCACGATGCAATTTTATTTGCCATTGCATTTACCTTTGGGTTAAATTTAGAAAATTTGGAACCCTTATTTGGATCGTTCCACTTATTTTCAATTGCAAATCTAATTTTCATTATTCCCTTATTTCCATGAATAACAAGATCATAAATATCATGGAATACATCCGTGAAACCTGGTGTTTTAAGCAGATTGTGGAATTCTATTATCTGACTTGTCTTTTTACTCATAGTCTTATTCTTGATAATTGTTTTGCCCATCGTGGTAAGCTGGTAAGTGGTAATCTAAACTGGTATCACTATTTACTCATAGGAAAATTCAAATATTTATACATAGCTACAGCCTACAAGCCTACAAGCCTACAATTTATAGGGGTGATTCAAGAATCAAAATTAAACCCTAACAAGTAACAGGATAATTTTTTTCTATAATATAAACAGTAAAGTTGTAAATCAAGAGATTTGAAAAATTTAAAATGCGGGACCTATGTGTTCAGGATTTTAGTAGTTACCCGTTACCCTTAGCTTCAATTTTTGCAAACTTTGACTGGGAACAGGTTACAGAGCTTCAGTTGAGAGACTTTGTTGCACTTGCTTTCCTCAACATAGAAATTTAGAATCCGTAAACCCTTTCTAAATCCACAGACTACTGGAAAGTGAAACTTAAAGCATAAAAATTATACAATCTAGAGTTGTCACCACTCATCTGTGATCTAACGACTGACTCACCTGATGACTATGAGTCAGATGTGTCACGTCATCATCAAATGGCATTGTTGGTAGGACCATGCGAGACTAGGAGTGGAATGTCTTACGTGTTTAGTGACATGTGTCATGATTTCATAACGGGGTTTGGATGGCGTTGCTTTTCCCTTTCATCCTGAAATACAACTTCAATCGTTGATCTACAATAATCCAACGGTCATAATGGCATTGTTTTCTTGTGGTACTGGTGGCCCCAGGCCCCCATGGCCATGGGTCCCATTAACTCACCTAGTCACCACTCACCTAATGGCTGAGTCAGACGTGTCACATCATCATCAAATGGCATTGTTGGTACTTGGTAGGACCATGCAAGACTGCGAGTGGAATGTAAGACTCTTACGTGTTTAGTGACATGTGTCATGATTCCAGAACAGGTTTCAAAAGATGGGGTTGCTTTTTCCCTTTCATCTCAAAAAAAAACTTCAATCATTGATCTACAATAATCCAACGGTCATAATGGCATTGTGTGCTTGTGGTACTAGTGGTCCCGGGCCCCCGTGGGTCCCATTAACTCTCCTAGTCACCACTCAACTGATGGCCGACACATGTCATGATTCCAGAATGGGTTTCAAAAGATGGGTTTGATTTTCCCTTTCATCCTAAAGTCCATCGTACATCATTGATCTGTGCTCATCCAATGGTAGTTATTTACAACAGACATTGTTAAATGTTATAATGTTATTTTTTCCTTTATAAATATTAATTAATAATGGATAATAAGTTAATAACATTTAAAGTTATTTAATTGAATAGTAACAATTTTAGCCAATCAAATTCAAAATGCACTATTTTTTTAATAATATTAAATTCTAATAAATTTCAGAGGCCCGAGTTAAGGACCAAGGTTAGTGTTTAGAGATAACGAGATTTATGTGATCGCTAAGTCACTGACTCCCTAGGTCTCCCAAACATGAGTTAAAGTAATATTTTTTATTGATTAAATAGTATACTTAATGTTAAAATGATATTTTTTATTGCTTATAACTTTAACATTGATAATGATAATTATAATCACATATAATTATCATACCTTAAAATTAGAAAACAATAAATTCTTTCTCTAACCTTATTAATTCATTTGTCTGTCAAATTGATTATATAGTATTCTTAAAGTTAAAAAGAAATTTTTTATTGATTTAGATTATAACTTTAACGTTGGTAATTATAATCACAGATTCACATATTATTAGAATACATTATAATTAGAATACCATAAATTCTTTCTCTAACCTTATTAATTCATTTGTGCTTCAAAATTCTATAAATCTTTCATATTAAATGTACGGGTGTGTGAATTTTGACAGGTAACATTACCCAAACTTAATGTCAGTACTCAATGATAACTGATAAGACATTTCTTTTATTAATACGCAGATAAATCATAAAGAAACTAATTAAAATATTACAATCACAGTGACAGAGAAGTCTAAGAACCATTTTTTGTACAAATTGAAATGAGCTAAAGCTTGCGAAATTTTTTATTGATTAAATAGTATACTTAAAGTTAAAAAGATATTTTTTATTGATTTAGATTATAACTTTAACATTGATAATTATAATCATAGATTCACATATAATTCTCATACATTATAATTAGAATACCATAAATTCTTTCTCTAACCTTATTAATTCATTTGTCCTTCAAAATTCTATAAATCTTTCATATTAAATGTACGAGTGTGTGAATTTTGACAGGTAACATTAACCAAACTTAATGTCAGTACTCAGTGATAACTGATAAGACATTTCTTTTATTAACTATAACTATCTACATTGTACAATTGTGATACATGTAACATCATACATATCTAATACGCAGATAAATCATAAAGCAACTAATTAAAATATTGCAATCACAGTGATAGAGAAGTCTAAGAACCATTTTTTGTACAGATTGAAATGAGCAAAATTTTCATTGTTTTCTTTTCATAAAATTATAATTACATAAAGATTGTGCAGTTCCACTTCCAGAACAAAGAGGAACCTACTATAAACAAAACAAAAAACAAAAAAATGAGGTATGTTTTTATAAAACAAAAACCACTAGAAGACTAGTACTCCAATCACCAATGTCTACTTCCAATACAATAGTAAATACTACAAAAAGAAACATACTATAAACAAGAAAAAACCATAAACTTTTTATCAAAAAAACCAGTAGTAGTCCTCTACTGATTTTGGCCTTCGTCTCCATCTAAGTAGAATTCATGAGAGATGATTATCTACGTGAATTCATCCAACCACTTGAATTCCCCCACCTCAGCCTCCTCTTCATCAAGGGAAAGCCACTTTCGGAGGAAATCCGTAGCAAGCAGGGCCCATTTCCTATGGCGCTTATACTACCCAGCATTGAGGCCCAAAAGAAAAGGTTGCCTGGCCACATTCTGGCCTAGGAGGAGAAGCTTGGGTATTTCACTTGTCCAAGGGATGTCCACCCCTATTTTTGTGAACATGACAACACTAATGTCATCCCCTAGGTACTCTTATTTAAAAACCCTTGTCAACAGCATTAACATCTCCACCTTCTCTCCTCCAAGGTTGAGAAGAGATGCCAAAAAATGGGACGTAATGTCCGTGTTGACCCGGTGCCTATCTTCATTGTTCTGAAACTCTCAGCCCAGCACCATTCTCACAACCTCTATAACGAAAGGCCCACCCTCCTTACAAATAGATTCTAAGGCTTCATCAGTAAAGGAACCCAGAAAGGCCTTCTGGGCCTCCTCGTATGTGCATATAAGCCTAATTGGAGTGTCCATCTGAAATAGTAAAACTATAGAAAACTTAAAAACAAATTATTTGCAGACTACAGACCCTAAACAAACAAATTATCTAGAAAATGCCAAAGATGAATCAATGAATAATGAAGATAGATCATCTATAAATATCCCTTGAATTATGGATCATTACTTAGCAATAAATTATTCTATCTTTAATGGTATTAAATCCATTATCCTTACCATGCCTCTAAATCTTTCATGTAAATCTTTCCCCTAAATGCATGTGTGTGAGAAATTAATATTTTGTCCTTAATCTTTCATATCTGGCAGTAAATCTTTCCCATAAAAACAAAAAATGTTAGATATCGGTTATAGCATTTGCACGAATTTGGAAGTGGTGTGTGTCTACTCTACATGACAAGTTAAAGAATGTCACTTCTCACTGACAAGGCATTTATTGCTTATGGATTTAAGAGGTTACAAGTTGCACTATAGTAATAGAACCATGAATATCGATACCAACACGTGTACACTGTAGTCTGCAGACAAGTAACCCTTATTTGATACATGTCAACATTCTGGTGACTTCCTCCACAACTTTGTTTCCTTCAAGAAATTGGGGCCAAAATTAAACTTCAACCATTGATCTTGGATCATCAGATGGTATCAAATAATATATTTAACATTATAAAATAATGTATGTATGTTAGGTATGTTAGTTTAAGGCATTATAACAAAATATTTCCCATCTTTTGAAAATCGCCAACAAAATAAATAAATTTTCAAACGGTACATAAATTCACCAATAGAAATATTTTTTTACCCTTCAAAAGAAATTCATTCGCCTCATATATTATTATTTTTTACTTGAAAAGAAAATTATTCACCTCATATATTATTATTTTTTACTTGAAAAGAAAATTATTCGCCAGCAATTTATGAAATTTTCATTCAACGGGGAAAAAATCGCCAATAAAAACTATGAAAAATCATGGAATCAAAAAAAAAATTCACCTGCATTAAAAAAAATTCCCCCCTAAAATAATTTATGATTCGCCAGGAGTTTACACTTTTTCCTAAAAGGGGGTTTCTTAAAGTTATCCTTGACAGTCAACTCCATACTCTATTTTGTTCTGTCACTCACTGTCTGTGTTACTTCAACTCAATGTATCTTCATCATACTAACTCATCTAATCATGCACTTTTAACCATAGCTTAATAACATAACCAAAATTTTATCTTGCAAGGTGCATACCTAAACCCAGTCATACGCACATGTGTTGATGCTCTATTCCTCAGGTGCTACACTAATTGTTCTATCTTTCATACTTAGCCATTTTTATGATCTTCTAAGTTACGCGCTGACTCCAAAACTCTATATGACTTTGTTGTCAAAATGACAACACTAAATCTTAGTCATATACATCAGCATATTCAAATTGCCAACAATTGTTTCATGGTATCCTTTAATGGATGGTTTGTGGAAAGGTATATATATTGGTTGATCACTTTCATATTCTTTGGTATGATTGATATGGCATATTCTTGTTACATGCTTAATTGATTTACAATCTATTATTTGATAACTTATGTATCTTGTTTTGCATTGATTATTAATGCCTTATATAGGTTGATTTCTAATAAGGGATTAATACCTTATCAATGTTTCATTGTTAAGATATTAATATCTAATTGTATACAAAATATATAAGTCATTAATGATTCATTGCATATAAGGTCCATGGATCAAAGGGAATCATGGAGATAGAGTATAATGGAATTAAAATGATACAAGATAGATTTATAAAATTTCTCTAAGGTTCGCAAATCAGAAAGAATTATATCCAAAGAAAATCCCCAAGAAAACATGCTTCATAAATGATGTAATTTCTACATGCTGGAAAAATCATGTAGCCAAAGGATGAAAATGATTGAAATTTAAAAATATAAAAAAGACCCAGTTCAAAAAATATGATTTCCAATCTTCCAATTAAATATTATCTTTTCTCGAGGTGTTTTGGGTTTCCTACCTGATATTAACTAATCTAAGCTATTAAATCAATCTAATGCAAACACAATGAAGATTACAAGGATTAATTGAAATCAAAGACAAATGCTTTTACCTTCACTCACCCATGTACCTTGTCTCCATTGTCCTCCTAGACTTGATTTCTTAGATGTGTTGAGCTCTTAGATTTTCAAATGAAGCTCCTTTGCCCAAGATGCTCTCAAAGTGTGGAGATTTGATGATTTGTATGTAAATGGCCTAAACCTTGATTATGCAAATGATGGAATGAAATGCTTATGCAAATGGCTCACAAATATGCTTGATTACTTTATTTCTTGAATTCTTTTGGATGCTTGTATGCTTGAAAATCACTAATGCTATTAGGCTCACAAAGGAAGAATGAGGCTCCTTTTATAGGTTTTTGGAGGTCTCAAGCCTAGGTGGCACGATCCTAGGGTGGACATTGAAAGGTGGAATATCCTAGGGTTTTAATTGACTTGGTTGAAGGGGTTGAGATAAAATGGGATGTAGTTGGAATGTGAGAGGAATAATAGGGACGATGTTCCTCCTACATTGACAAGGAAGTGAAGAAGGTGGAAGGGAAAGACACATGTCAAGTGTCTCACAGAGACCATGGAGAAGAAGGGGGAAAGACATTTTCTCAATGAGGACTCTTAGTACAAGTATCCCATGAGTCACCTTTGACTCCTTGAGGTGGCTTGAGAAGCTCCTTAGGAATAGGGATTTTTTCTTGACTTAGTGTAGGGGAAGACATGTGGTCATCAAACCAAGTCTTATGAGGCCTCATAGCCTTTAAAAATAGGACATGTGTGTGTGGGGATAAATGACCTATTAATAATTAATAAAAATGAATTATTTTAACCAAGGTGATGTGTCAAGTGACTAGGTCTTATGAGGTGGACTAGGGTGTTGGAATTAGGAGAGATAGGGTACTGAGAGGGGAGGGCTGAATCAGTGCCCACAAAAACTTTAACACATTAACCTTTCAGATCTACAATAGAAAAAAGTAGTAACCTTCCAAAATAACTTATATCTAATGCATGTATCATTCATCCATTCAACTTGTGAAAGTAAACAACATGAAATCAACAATATAACAATCCCATAACACAAGTATTTTGGTAACGCAAAAACCCTTGTTAGAAGGTAAAAATTGTAGTGGGGAAGACACCCACAAAATATTCACTACTACAGATAGAAAAGTTTTTCTTGTTAGGGCTACAAGTTTTGATCACTTCTGGTGATCTTACATTGTTGGGAGTAACATATTAGATTTGCTAGATCTACCTAGTTATAGGATTTTAGCAACACTACATGAGTGTGCACTCGGTAAAGAGATTTACAATAAGACTTTCAAGTCTACTCTGTTAAGAGATTTTACAAAACTCTATTACAATGATTAGAAAGAAATAGGTATCTATCTTCTAATGACAACTTAATTTTATAATACAGATCAATAAAGTACTGATAAAATATCACCTTTACTGTGATGAATATCTTCTCTGAACTGCTTGGTTAGCCTGCTCTAATTCTTCTTAATCTGATTTCCTCTGAATGTTAATATGCTCTATCAACTAATAATCTTGAAGGTTGGAAAGTACTTCAAGTGCTTCTTTTCTCATACATCATTTCACATCAAAAATGATGTAACATACAAAATATATAGCATACAACATTATGCCGCTTATACAAAATTAGGTTTACAAATCTTAGACAAAACCCTAAGATCTACGGTATACAAAAATAACCTAGATCAAACTATTACATAAGATCTTCATCATATCTCAACAATAAATTGTTCTCTATCTTGGTAAAACATTTTATGATCTATTGTAACCATTTGCATAGAAGAATGTGCCATTCCTGAATACTATGTAGTTTCCTATGATCCTTAGTAAACACTATATAAATTGCCCGGTGTTTATTCTGATGCTTGGTGTTTACTGTCATTCGGTATCGGTGTCTGTTGATGCTCAGTAAATTGTCTGATGCTCGGTGTATACACTTAACTGACTGGCCTATTTTTTTTATCATTACCGACTAGCTTCATATAAGTAACCGAATGATATTCTTTGATAACCTTTGATACTAATGACAATCATTAATGCTCAATAGAGATAATAATCTCCCCCTTTGGCATTAGTATCAAAACTTGAATGTATATAGACCTTATGTCTCAAAAAACTTATATCTCCACCATATACATAAACATATCAAAAATTTCTAAATACTCCCCCACGGTGCATGCTCCGATAATGTGTAGTATACTTAGCAAAAAATGTACATATTTGTCATATACATTGATTTCCCCCTTTTGGATATTAATGCCAAATACAAAAATTGTATACTTACAGCTTGTAAAAAATGTGCTAATGGGTTTTCTTCAGTGACTCCAAAAGGTTTTCCCATTCCTCTTTCAATTTGGTGAGAGAAATGTGCTCAAGATCGACTTGTCATGCATATCAAATATGTTGTCCAACATAGAAATCTCTGGTGTTACAACAAGTGATTGTGCCCTGACAATATGCTTCTCAAAAAAAATTAGGTATGGAAGGAGTTTTGTCTGTAACTTAGTAACCTGATCAGTTATGTGCTCTTCTTGCTTCTTAAGATCTGCTATCAACTGCCTGAGTTCTTGAACTCTGAGTATGTGCTTAGCAATAGCTTGTGGCTCAGTTGTAGCTGCTAGTGCACTGACTGAGATTTCATTCTCAAACTATTTAATCTTTTCACTGATCTCTGCAGTGAATGTTCTGATAGTGCATAGCTTATACAAGAGTTGGAAAATAGAGTTAGTAATACACTGAATCTTAGTTATTACCTCTGAAAGTTTAACCTTGTTAACTTCCACTTCTTGGCTTATTCTTTCAACTAATTTATCTTGTATTGTTTATTCTACCTGCTCTTCAATTCTTTTGTCAGTATCTACATCTGGAGCATTGATTCCTTTAGCAAGAGTAGTAAGTTGGTCCATAATCAGTGTGTCCTCATCTACATGTATCTCGGGGATGACCTGTTGTAAGATGTCTCTTACATTTTCTAGTATTTCCTTGCTCTTACTCTCTTGTCTCAATTTCTCTTGTGTTGCTTTCCTTGTACATAATTCCCCATATTTTCTCAATTCATCAGAGCTAAGGGTCCTCGAGTCACAATCAGGGATCATAATGACTTCGTCTATAGTGATCGGCCCTTTTCCTTTCTTCTTCTTCTTCTTCTCTAGTGTAAGAGGTGAATGCTTGACAATGGTGATAATAGCTTTGTCTTCTTCCCTCAGAGTGTTCTACCCAATAGACACACTATCTTGTTTCTTCTACTCCTCAGTAACCAGTGTGTTGGTTGAATGAGGTGGAGCCTCGGATGTGGTGTCTATTGGGGTGTTCTCAGTTGTCTTAGGCTCTTCTTATGCCTTCATTTCTATTTCACTAGCCTCTTTTCCTTCAAGCTTGTTTGTCTCTGTAGGAGGTTCATTGCTTGGTTCCCCTATTGTGTCTTTAGGTTGCTTGGGGATAGATCCTTCGGGTTGTTCCTGAGATAGAATTTCTATGGCTTCAACAAGTACAGGAAGCTCACTCGGTAGTGATGGAAATGCACACTCGGTAACTTGTGCTTCATCCTGTGTGTTTTCTAGTGCATTATTCACATCATCATCATCATCTCTATCATCAAGATCACCATTTTTTATGTCCTCAATGAGTACATCCTTGTCATTTGTATCCTCAATCTGAATCACTTCTAGATTCGGTGCATCCTGTGAACTATTCTTAATTTCTTAACCAATTCTTGTATCAATGACCTTGGTAAGTGATACCTTTGACTCTTTATTCTTCTTTGCTACATTATCCTCAATGAATATACCTTTACCTTTTCAATTCTTTCTCTTTTTAGACAAATTTTGAAATGCAATTTTCTCATTATTCTCTCTAATAGGTAAAAGTGAACTCTAGATAAGTTGACAAGACTCATCGAGATCTTGCAAGTTCTCATCTATTATTTGCATTGCTCAGTGCTTGACTTTGAATCTCTACACATGAGTGTCCATAAGCTCTTTAATCTCACTAAGAAATAAATCTGGTGCAATCGCTACAAGGGCTTGTTCCCTCATCCTCTTCTTGGTGTCCAAGGCATATGACCACTTTTGATTTATTCGGTCCTCTAATGTCTTGGGTAGCGATAATGAAAACTCTAGTGGAACTTGTTTGAAGCAGATCATCATATGGATGACGGCTTCCTCAATTTTGGTTTGGTCTTTATTTGACATAATGTCAAACTTACTGAGTTCTAGATCTACAAGATTCCCATTCTCAATTATATCTTCAGCAATCTCATCAATTGACCTATTCTCATTACTGAAAACCTTGAATTTATTGTTGTCATATTCATCATCCTCAAGGTCTTCTTTGTTTCTTATCAATTTTATCCTTTTCTTCAGTGCCTCTACTACAACCTTGGGTCCTTTCTTTGCATATGTCTTTGTCAGTGTAGCAGCCTTTCATTTTATTACCTTCTTAGCTACCTTCTTCTTTGGTGGTGAAGCTATAGTTGTTGACCTTGTGTGTGCACCTATTTGCACTAGCAACTGCCTCTTCCTTGGAGTTTTAGTAGGAGGAGCCGATGTAGCTTCTTGTTCTTTTTCAAATTCAGTCTCCTCACTTTCATATGGTTTGTCAGCCAACATCAACTGACCTTCAGTTGTAGGTTCAACTGGTGACTCCTTGGATGAGTCTAATGCATTTCCAAAGTGCTTAGTTAAAACTTTCTTCATTTTCTTTGATTTTCTTGTCACTTTACCGATGACCAGATTAGTTTTTATTCTTGACTTAGCTTCCTCAAAGGTTCCAAACCTTGTAGCCTTAGGGTCCTTCGGTAATTCTAGCAGTTCCTTGATAGATTTCAAACTGAAATCATAATCCATTTCATAGCCCATAGGTGCTAGCCATTTTATCTATGGTTCTATAGCTTTTATCATAGTGTTGTCGGTGTTCACTAAGAAACAAATATCCATTGCATATTTATCAACCAATTCATCAAGAATTCTACTTCTTAAATTCATCTTCACTTTAAAATCTTCAAAATAACTATTTATTACATTCTTAGCATTATCTCCCAGACCTTTCATTATATCAAATATTTGTGAAGTGATCGGTTTATCATCTATCCAGTTAGTGTGACCGATAGAGGGAAAGAACTTCTGGAGATAGAAAAATAAGCATACTAGGAGTGATCCAAACTTATAGGTATTGGACTTTTATACCTTTACTATCTTCATGTTATCCTCAACCTGTCATAGTAGTAGCTCAACTAGGTCAATCTGATGACCCTTCTTTATCATTTTGTGTGCCATGTTGACTATGCTACAAGGTACACTATTTAACCTGCTCGACTGATATATCTTGTACCCAATTACATGTGTTGTGAACTTAACTTTGGGATCCATAATTGTTAAAAATTTTAGAGCTCTTCCATCCCATGTTGCGCTAGTATTCTTTTCAACATCATCTCATGATGAGCTTCGAAATGCTTTGGCTTTGTCAGTGGTAGGGTAACCAGTAACCTTGCTAATCATTCTTTTTGTGACCTTGATTAGTCTATCTAGCCAGAATGTGCCCTCATGATAGTGGCTCAACACAACCCTAATCCATTCATTCTTAAAATCCTTTGGGAAATCTAGGGCATGAGTAAAACCAAGTGTCTCAACCATATTGTGCTCTAGTTTCAGCTTTATATTTTCATCTCAAAGAGCCTGATACGCAACATACATATCAAAGTCACCAATTTCCCCAATTTTACAATGAATGTATGAACGTATATCTTCCATCAACAAAAACCTAGGTGGGATGCTTGAAAAAACACCTGCTAAATCCATTTTCAAGGCAACTTTAGGGTGTAACTTATAAGGTGGTTCCTTATAACTTGCTGACACTATTAAATTAACTTCTTCATCCACAACCTTAGATGAACTTGTAGTAGATGCCATTTCAACAAACTAGGTTTTTTGATAAGTACGAGATATGTGCTCAGTAGGGTTTCAACTTACTCAGAATGTATCAAAGAGTGTGCTTAGTTTGATCTACAACTGCTTGAATTTGCATGAAATATTCTTGCTCGAACTCACTCTCTAAAATCTTAGCTCTCTGAAATCGCAATGTGAAAAATAAACTCTGTATTCTGTGTATTTATAGAATTTTTGATATTCCCGCTCAAAACTTTATGCAATAAATTCTTGACCTACTTTCCAGTTCATGAAAACTGTTAGCTTGGTGACAACTACAATCTTTCCTTAGCTTGATTGACACAAGACTTCTTTTCTTGGTTGATACTATCATTCGATTAACCTTAAATAGTGATTACCAATGGGTAACCAATGCTCGGTCTCACTTTTACCGACTGTATAACTTTGTTAGCTCAAAACATATAAACCATAATGCATCTTCATTCATGAATATTTGGTATGTGCACAACATATATAGGGAACTATATGTAAAATGTGATCATTTTTAAATGTCAGTCTCATACATACCTATATCACCTTAAGTGGAGGTACCGATGTCACCCAATCTAGTGGACGAGGTTTCATCGACAGCATTACTTGACTCTGCATTCTCATTAGATGCCTTCTTCCACATGCTATTCCTTATTCTCATGATATCTGTAATAGTGTTTCCACTCTCAAATACATGACCTTCTTCTGGTGCTCGGTCTCTATAGTCCTTTCTTAAATGACCGACCTTATGACAATGCATACATGCCATTCCAATGCTTGTCTAGCTTCTTGATTGTCCAGCCCATATTTTCATGTTACAATTCACTAGAATGTGACCATATCTACCACATGCAACATAGTTAGTACATGTGTTATAATCCCAAACATAAGAATTACCTTGTCTCTTTAGTTGATATGGCTTGCATTGTGTCTTCTGCTTAGGAGTCCATACTTGCTTCATCTTAGCCTTACACTATCCTGGAGTGTGTCCATGTTTATTACAAGTATAGCATATTTTCTCCATAGTAGTATCATTAGTAATATCATTCTATTTATCTCTACACTCATAAGCTTGGTGATCATACTTACCACAATAATAGAAATAACCATTGAACTTAGGAGTAATAGGAAGTTTACCTTGTGCTTTTCTTCTACACACATTATATGTATGTCCTAGTTTGCCACAGTGATAACATGTCAACAATTTAGGTCTTTGATTTTGATTGTTGTTGACTTGTTCAGCTTGTTGTGATGATTCTCCTTTGCCAATATAGCCTATCCTAGCTCTACTCCCAAATCTTCTTTGATTAACCAGAATATCATCAATCTTCTTGGAATTTTTCTCATCTAGCCTCATCATTTCATTATGCTATTTTTGTGTCTTTATTTCATTTCTCATTTTTTCATTTTCTTCTCTGATTATTGCAACATCTTCAAGTCTTCTAGACAATTCTCCATTCACTTAGTTGACTTCTTGATTCACAGTGATCATTTGATTAGATACTTGAAAGTGACGATCAGTGAGTCTTTGTATCTCACTCTCTTTAGCTTTTAGTTGTTCAATTGTCTATCTTCAGTCTTCAATAGCCAAATTCCTTTCTTGATCAGCCTGTCTAGCATTGTTCATTATTTCAACCATTCTCACCATCTGAGATTCTTGACCGATTTGTAGTGCTTTCAGTTGTTCAGTTAAATTTTGATTCTTCTCAAACAAATCAGAGATCATGCTTTTAGATCCATCAAAAATACTTCCAGAACTAGATCCAATATGGTCAAATATATCATCAATTGCTTCTTCATGGTAGCCAATCTCATTTTGTAGAATAGCTATGTTCTTTCTTTCAACCAGTAATTTCTTCAATCCTTCCTTGGCTTTCTTATACTATTCAACAAACATCTGCATCTGAATCTTCTGATTCTCAATAGAATTATCTAACTTATACCTCTCCATGACTTAGATCTTTACCCTTCAGTGGTTAAACTGTCCAATAAGAGAACTGCGCTCTAATACCAATTGTTGGAATTAGGAGAGATAGGGTACAAAGAGGCGAGGGGTGAATCAGTTCCCACAAAAACTTCAACACATTAACCATTCAGATCTACAATAGTAAATAGTAGTAACCTTCCAAAATAACTTGTATCTAATGCATGTATCATTCATCTATTCAACTTGTGAAAGTAAACAACATGAAATCAACAATATAACAGTCCCATAACACAAGTATTTTGGTAACACAGAAACCCTTGTTAGAAGGTAAAAACTGTGGTGGGGATGAAACCCAAAAATTCTTCACTACTACAAATAGAAAAGGTTTTCCTATTAGGGATACAATTTTTTATCACTTCTGGTGATCTTACCCTGTTAGGAGTAACATATTAGATTGGCTAGATCTACCTAGTTATAGGATTTTATCAACACTACATGAGTGTGCACTCGGTAAAGAGATTTACAATAAGATTGTCAATTCTACTATGTTAAGAGATTTTACAAAACTCTATTACAATGATTAGAAAGAAATAGGTATCTATCTGCTAATGACAACTTAATTATTTGATATAGATCAATAAAGTACTGATAAAATATCACCTTTACTATGATGAATCTCTTCTCTGAACTGCTTGGTTAGCCTGCTCTAATTCTGCTTAATCTAATTTCCTCTAAATGTTGATCTACTCTGTCAACTAATAATCTTGAAGGTTGGTGAGTACTTCAAGTGCTTCTTCACTCATACATCATTTCACATCAAAAATGATGTAACATGTTAGGAATAGTCCCAAGAGTTAACTGAGAGGGGGGGGGGGGGTGAATCAGTTATCTACAAGTTTCAATTCTTTATCCAATTAAGTATACTTAAACATAAAACATAAACACAATGAAAGAACACTTGAACAGAACACAATATTTTGGTTACAGGGAAACCCAAATAGGTAAAAACCCCCATGGGAATTGACACCCACTAATATTCTGTGCTAGTGTATAATGATCCTTGTTAGAAGATCCTTAACCCTGTTAGGAGTTTCTTTACAATATATTTAGTATAGTAGACCTGATCAAGTGTTAGACCCTATTAGGAGTGTTTTATAATTGTCCCTATTAGGGGAGAGGACGCACTGTCTGAGAGCTCACTGCTCAAAGAGATGAAGGCTACAACCTTCTGAATAACAGATACACACTATATCTAGATCTTGGTGAATTGCGCTTTGACCTACTATCTATATTAGTTCCAATGTATAGCACAAATAATTTACTTAGTCACATAGACCTTCTTCTGATGGCTCAACACTTTGCACACTCTGCTCTACTCTTCTTAATCAACCATGAACCACACTAAAGCAATCACAAATGACTACCTATAAATATCTTTCTTCTAAATGATATAATCAAGTCAGCCTATTAGAACCACCTTGAAATCATATTAGAGAAACCATAACAAACTCCAATAAACATTCTGTCAGCTCTACTATGCACGCAACACATTCTAGGACCTATCCAACAAGATAATTGTATACGCGTGCTACACACTGTCGGCTGTACCAAAACAACTAGATATTTCTCCTCAAGCTAAATTACTTCATGCACTCTTAACCAAACATTACTAACTCTTCTCTAAGCTTAACTCTAAGGGTGCATACCCTAAAGATTGGCGCAACTCAAGAACCAATAAAATCTATGTTGGCTCTTTTGAATAAACATAGGAAATTGCTACTGGCAAACAGTCATATCATAACTTCACTTCTATTAAATATCATACTATGCGTCCATGACCAAAACATCACTAGCATGTCTTCAACATATATCCAAGTGCAAAAGGCTCCATGATAACTGTATGGACAACCATACACAAAACATTGCTTGTTACTCTGTCAGGAACACTACTGACACAAGCTGCTATATAACTTTATGTACTAACAGTTAACCTTTGTGCCCATGATATCATGTTGATATCAAGTCCATGATACATATACTAAAATCTTACTGCATAAGACTTCCATGCATGCTACTTTCTCTATCTTGTCATCAATGACAAACATACAGTCAGTACTGGCCTGCTGGAAAATCTCCAACAATCTCCCCCTTTGGCATTGATGGCAACATGTGGAATGAAAAACCACCACCAACCCAAATGAACAATTATTTTATAACATTCTCCATTTCCTCATCAAAACTCCCCCAAAGATGAATCCTCCATCTGCTACAATATTTTCTAATATTATCCATTTCCTCAACTGTACTGCTATCATAACTGAATACTGCTCCCCCTTAGTATATTACTCCTCCTTTTACTTCTATTTTTCATGACTCTATATATTACTCCCCATTTGACATCAATGGAAAAGGGTGCCATAAAATTTAAGCACTGGTACTACTCCTAAGGTAGATTATTCAACCTTCCATTAGTCCCTTAGGACCGATGCCTTTCCTTCTTTCTTCTAAGAAAAATCAAGGAAGGGAATTACTCCCAACTTCTCCCTGAGATACTCAAAAGTATCCTTAGGTAAGGGATTTGTGAATATATCTTCCAACTGATCTTTAGCACTCACATATTCCAACTTGACTTCTTTCTCTTCCACTTTCTCTCTTAGGAAGTGATACTTGACCTCAATGTGCTTTGTCTTTGCATGCATCATAGGGTTCTTTGACATATTGATAGTGCTAGTGTTATCATAGTGAATAACAATAGTATAATCAATCTAAATTCCAAAATCCTTTATCATCTACTTGATCCAAACAATTGGAATAATTCAAGGTTGCTGCAACATACTCCGCTTCTAATGTTGACTGAGAAATACAATTTTGTTTCTTGCTTGTCCAAGTGACAAGTCTATCACCAAGAAACACTGCTCCACCTGATGTACTCTTTCTGTCATCAACACATCCTGCCCAATCTGCATCATTGTACACATGAAGCTCAACATTTTCTAAATTAGGATACCATAGACCATAATCTATAGTGCCTTGCAAGTATCTAAATATTCTCTTTACTACCATGAGGTGACTTTTCTTAGGTTTTGCTGCAAATCTTCCAACTATGCCAACTGCATTAGAAATATCAAGTCTCTTTTGAGTAAGATATATGATTTTACCAATCATAGACTTGTACAATGTTATATCTACTACTGGTGAGTCATTTTCTTCTGTAAGCTTGCATTCAGTGATCATAGGGGTTCCTACTGTCTTGCAATCATCCATCTTGAATTTCTTTAATATTTCTTTCACATACTTGGATTGATTAATGAAAATACCTTTCTCTGTCTGCTGCACATTTAGTCCCAAAAAGTATTTGATAGGACCAATCATACTCATCTCAAACTCATTCTGCATTTCTTTGGTAAATTTTTCACTTAGTTTGTCATTACCTCCAAAGATAATGTCATCAACAAATATAGCTACAAGTAGTAGACCTTCAGATGTCTCTCTAATGAATAGATTACAATATGTTGCTCCTTTATGTTAGAAATAGGAAATACTGAGAGGGGGGGTGAATCAGTATTTCACAAACTTTTTCTTTTGCCCACTTATGGATATAATAGATTACTTTAGTGCATGCAAAGATTATCAAGCTGATTAACAAACATAGCAGTAAATAGAAAGAACTCATAACACATGATATGTTCTCAAGGAAACCCTGGCCAAGGGAAAACCCTAGTGGGGATGGTACCCACAAAGATCACTAATCAAAAGTATCATGTTAGGGATATTGGACCTTGTTAGGAGTCAATTTACAATATATAGTAGATCTGTCCTAGTTAAAGGACTTTAGGCCTTGTTAGAAGCCTTAACCCTGTTAGGAGTTAAATTACAAAACCTGATCACCAGCTGAGCTCACTGCCCAAACAGGTAATACAAAATGTTTCTGACTATAATATGGTACTGCTTACAACTTCGCATCAATAGCCTTTGCTGCTATCACAATATACAACTATTGCAAGTTATCTTTTCTTTCTTTTTACACATCACATATATTTTCATTACATTTCAAGTATGCCTAATATATGAGTTATTAGAGCTAATAACTTTACATGGTCAGCTTCCAAAATATTTATCCAAGAGTAAACATCTAGGATTTCATCCCTTCATAATGTTAAGTCATTATTTTGACAAGCAAAAATAATCCCTTAACTCTTTCGCTAATACTGTCTCCAAAACTATTCTGTCTGCAAAAACTGTCTTCAGTAAACTTTGAATAACTTTGTCCATACTACTCCAAACTTTATGTGCACTAAGATGGGGTATCCTCATACTCTGTAGAAGCTTTAGTTAACTACACAAACAAAAATATTGCTCCAGTGTACGTCACCAACTAAATCTTCATCGAGTGCTCTGTCAGGATCACTATATCCATACTTAGACAATTTCTTCCTTCAACTTGCCATACTTGCATTCCAAATTTTTCACTCTCAATAGAGATCATATGTTGCCATAATGACAACATCTATGCATCCACATTAGCCAAATTTCCAACAATCTCCCCCTTTGTCATTGGTGGCAACATATGGGAAAATTGGCTAAGTGTGCAAACAAAAGTTCAAAGTATTTACACAAAATTGTGGCCAAAAGTTATACAACACATATACAATATTGTACTCCATAGAATAGCTCCCCCTATGAGTATCCTTCCTCATAATATATTCAATTTTTTTCTATCTCTCCCCCTTTGACAACAATGACAAAGATAAGGTGTACAAAAATTTCAAAAAAAAATATTTTATACCTTGTTATCAGCTATTGCAAAGCTGATAGGCTTGCAACACAGTCACCAAACTCTGACTTCCATGATTCAAAATCTTTCTCCCATACCTTCCTGATGGATTTAGCAACATTGAGTAGACTACTCAATCCGTATGCTGCTGTCTGACAAGCTTGCAGGGAATTGAAGCTAAACTTCTGAAAAGATGTCTTTGCTGAAAGACACTGCTCAATTTGGTCTTCAACAATTGAGGTCTTGATTGAGATGTGCTCTCTCAAGATGTTAATCCTAAGCATCTTTCTATTCTTCTCCTCTACTAAAATTTTGATTTCATCATTTAACTTCCTTATGATCTTCTCTACAGAACTTATCTTTACATATGGGCTTGACAAGGTGTTTTTTTCAGCTGTAATTACATCTATCTTCTCTCTGATCTTGTTATCTTCTTCAGCTGTAAAGATTTTTTATTTTGTGCATTGTATATACAAACTCTTTCCAATCTCAAAATGTTTCCTCAAATTCTTTATGCATACATCCAAACTACCAATATCATTTTGAATATTTACACTTAGATTTTGTTGCATTTTTGCTTCAAAGTCTTCCTGAACTTTTATTCTAGCAATATCCTTTAAGTTAGAAAATTCAGAGTCAAAAAAGTTTATTACTATTTTAGCTTTCTCAAGTGGATCCGATTCAGATACCTTAGTGTTGATCACACTCTCAAGTTTCTTTGTCAAAACTCTAACTTTGCCTTCAAGGTCCTTCACCTTCTTATTCTTTCCAATAATTTTATTAAGAGATGTGATGAACTCAAGCTGATCATCATCTTCAACTTCTTTTTCAAGGTCTTCAAAAATTGAACCAATTTGTCTCTCCTTACTGTTAGGTGCACTAGGGGTAGTGACCTCTATCAAAATTTGTTTACCTTTAACTATCTGTAATGCTGGAATTGATTCTGATACTGCTAGTGCTTCCACTGCCTCTATATCCTTTTCTAATTCTATAATCTTCTCTTGCTCTTCTAAAGCCAAATTGTCAACAATGTTTCCTAGATCATGGAATACTGCATCATCTGACTCTAGTGTCACTTTGGTTCCTTCAATGTCCATTGATTCTTTGCCAATATTGATATGTGAAGAAGATGGAACTTCTTCAATACCAACTTCCTCTGCATGCGGTTCCTCTGATTGCTTCTGCTGAGGGTCTGATTCAACTTGCTTTCCTTGAACTATATCTACAAGAACTTGCATTACTGCTTGTTCTATCTCTTTCTGTACTTCCTCCTTTTTGCCTCCCATTATAAGGATTGTCCTTCTCTTAGTTCTCAATAAAGTTCCAAGTGACTTCAAGAATCTCTTCAAATGATCTTCATCCTCAACTTCACAAAACTATCTAATTACATGTTCTCTCATCTTTATGTCCTCTTCTTGTGCTCTTTGTTTTCTATTCACAAGTCTGTTATACAAATCTTCTGGGATTTTACCATGAATAGTGCTAAGTTTCTTATCTATCACAATCATATGTGTAATCATTGCATTTTCAAAATTCAATCTATCAAATGATCCATATATATCATAGAATTTATTCAACTTAGTGAAGTCTCCATGCTTCAATATATCTTCATTAACTCTTTCAATTCTTGGTTTCCAAGTTTTCTTCTTGATTGAAACTACATCATCATCTTTAATTACTACTACATTTCTAGGTACAAGTGGTACAATTACTTTTTGTCTCTTGCCGGGTCCTGTTGCACTCACTTTTACTCTTGTTCTAGGAATAGGAGAAAAATATTTATCTTCTTCATCTTTTTCAGGTACTTCAACTTTTACCTTTACTGCAATAGGATCAACAGGATCTGCACTAGATGCCTCGGGTGAAATTACAAGATTTTCACTTTGCTTCAAGGCTTCTGCAGTTTTCTTAGCTATGTCAAACTCATGACTTGACATACCTGATTCTTTCAGTATCTTCTTCATAGTAGATTCAACTCTCTTACTAGATTGCTTCTTTTCTCTCAAACTTATTGCAGAGTTGAAATTCGCTTCGTAGGTTCCAAACCTATTTGCATGACCATCCAACTCACACTTTAACAATCTATTCACATATCCTACTATTTCTGCTTCAGATATTTCATAGCCAAGAGGGTCTATGAATTCCATTCTAGGCTCAAATACTTCAATGTAGGTGAAATCAGTGTCTACCATAAAACAAATGTCATCTTTATGCTTTTCAACTAAGGATTGAGGAATCCTTGATTTGTTCTTAACAATATTCTGAAAAGTCTTCAATACAAGCTTCACACTGTCATTAACTTTATCAAAAAGGTGTTTCATGTAGACTGAGTTTATTCTTTCCATTGTGTTCACATTGTCACTCCAATCAACTATGTAAGGAAATCTTCTCAAAATATGGAAAAACATATAGGTTATCACAGATGAAAACCTAAATTATGTGTACTTAGCCTTCTTAAGCTTTTCTAAGTTCTCAAATAACTGATTTTTCAAAATTTCACATAGGTCTACTTGTTTCTTCTCAATACACATAAGATAAGCTACATGAACCATTCCTACAGCCATGTCGTCTTCCCTTGAACTACCACAAAATTTAGTTGTTAGGATCTTGCAAAGGTACCTAACATCATCTTGCTTAATCTTACTTATCACAATTCCTCTACCATTATAACTAGATCCAGTGTTGTCTAAAACAATCTTTCTCATGTTCTTTTCATTCAGTGGAATCTCTCCAACTTTTGATAATCCAATAACATCATGAATTAGGTCGGCAGTTATATCAATAACTCTATCCTCCATCTAGAATTTCCCATTGTGGATTCTACTTAAAATGATCTTGGTGCATTCCTCATCATTAAATTCATACTTCATGGAATATTTGATAATTTCATTATTCTCTAGGTGCCCATAAGCTGGTTTAACTAACATGTCTTGATTGTACAATTTCCTATAATCATCACTAAAATCTACATCTCCCAAAGTTTCAAACTTGCAACCTAAATATCCTTTAACATTCTCAATGTGCAATACTCTGTCTGGTACGGATGATAGTGCTAGACTGTTATCAATTTTAGTTGGTTCTACTAGTTCTTTCTTAATCTTAGGTCTATTCTTATCCTTAACATTATGAACCATAGAAATATCCATCTTATCAACTGACTAAAGATCAAAAAATACCTCAACTTTGCAAATCTAGGGTTTTGGTATGATCGTCGCTGCAAACTGCTTCCAAACTTCTTCAAATCATCCTCAAATCACTTTTTCTTTTTCAAATCTCTTTTCAATCACTTTGTAATCATGATAACTTTGATTTTGACCTTATAACACTTCACATTAACTTGATCTGACATCACATTCATTCATTTTGCCGCTAAAACCTCAAAAAGCTGATTCTGCAAACCTACAACCATAAAACTTTCTGCGACCTCACAAAACACAATATTTTCTTTTGCGCACTTAACCATAGCATTAGTACAACATAATAAACCTATATCTAACTACACAAAACTTAACTCATTCAAATTCCTAATCTACACTAATCCTAAGTCCTAAACTACAGAAACTTACATAATTTAAGTACTTAAAGAAGGGTCAGGTAAAGATTCATCCTTACCATTAGTTACATTACCTTCCTGACTACTTTCAGTGCTAACTATACTTCCTTGATCTGTGCCTTTATCAAACTTTACTTCATCTTTATTGCTACAACAACCTTTCTCTTTGTTTCCTACATTTTCATTCCTTCTTGCATTGTTCCTAGGGTTAGGGTTATGATGATAACCTCCATTGTTCATTTTGCAAAATCTTGCTGAGTGTCCAAACTTGTTCCATATCTGAAAAATGATTCCATTATTTCCAAATCTTTGTCCTTGCTGGTTAATCTATGACCTGCAATTTCTAGCAATATGTCCTACTTTGTTGCATCTAAAACATACTACCACTTTTCTTTGATTCATTTCTGTAATAGATTTCTTATCTGCATTGTTAGTATTCCCAATCATTCTATCATAATTATTCAAAATTACTTTAGGTCTTCTACATTTGTTAGCTCTGTGTCCAAAACTATGACAATTATAACAATGTCCATTAAGAGGTTTAAATTTCTTACTTGTGCAATCTCTCTTCATGTGCCCAATAGTATTACAAGCAAAACATCTACCTTTGAATTCTCTTTGCATACCTTTAGATGATTCTTCCTATTTTGATTCTTCTTGCTTTGATACTTCTTTCTCTCTAGGTGGTTCTTCTTTAGGTGGATCTTCCAATGTGTTCTCATCTAGCTTTATTTCCTCCACACTTTCAGATGTCTTTAGATCTGGCTTCTTACTTTCATGGATTGTTCTAAACATACTAAATCCAAATCCAGTCCTATCAAAGAATGGTTCTTCAAAAGAAATTTGTTTTCCTTTCTTATCACTATTTGAATATAGCCTTTCAAGTTGTTGTTTAGATTGAGTTAATTCACCTTTCACAATTTTATTATACGTAAATAGAGATGATGTATCTGAGGGTGAAAACCTCTTTGAGGCACCTAAGGATGGGGTACTTAATAACTTGATGAGTTATTTTTAGGATAGATCATCAGTATTGATTGAGCCAACAAAACCAGTTAATTTGAACACAGAAGAAGCTCCTCAAATCATTCATCTTGCTTAGTCTTTATCAGAAGAAGAAACCAAGGCATATATACAATTCTTACAAAAGAAGAAAATTAATTTTGCATGGACCTATTCAGACATGCCAGGGCTTGACACAAATCTTATAATGCATAACTTATCCATAGCTCCAGGAGTCAAACCAGTGAAACAGAGACTCAGAAAAATGTATCCACATGTAGCTCTCCTTGTCAAAGTGGAATTAGAAAAACTTTTGAGAGCTGGATTCATCAGAGCCATCGATTATGCAGAATGGATCTCAAACATAGTACCAGTTTCCAAACATGATGGGTCCATTCGTGTATGCACAGATTTTAGAGATTTAAACAAAGCATGCCCAAAGGATGATTTGCCACTTCCAAACATTAACATGATAGTGGACATGACAGCAGGCTATGAAATATACTCTCTAATGGATGGCTTCTCAGGATATAATCAAATTAAAATATCTCCTGAAGACCAAGAGAAAATAGCATTCACATGTGCATGGGGAACCTATTGCTGGAACATCATGCCATTTGGGTTAAAGAATGTAGGAGCAACATACCAATGAGCTATGACCAAAATTTTTCATGATATGATGCATAAGAACATGGAAGATTATGTGGATGATACCCTGGCTAAATCAAGAAAAAGGGATGCACACCTTCCCAATTTGGAAGTAATTCTCGATCACATGGAATAGTTTCAACTCAGATTGAATCCAAAGAAGTGTGCATTTGGTGTCACCTCAGGCAAACTTTTAGGATTTATAATATCAGCAAAAGGTATAGAGGTTGATCGTGAAAAGGTCCAAGCAATTTTAGATATGCCACCTCCAAGAAACATTAGTCAGATGAGAAGTCTGCAAGGCCAACTCCAGTCAATTAGGAGGTTTATCTCACAGCTGGTAGATAGAGCACAACCCTTTAATAAGACGCTGCATAAGGGTGCTTCTTGTGTATGGAATGAGGATTGCCAAAAGAGCCTAGATCAAATTAAACAATACTTGGCTAATCCTCCAATTTTGATGCCGCCTGTTCTTGGGAAACCCTTAATTTTATACATTTCAACAACAAAGTCTTCTTTGGGGGCATTTTTGGCTCAATTAGATGATACTGGGAAAGAAAGGGCCATCTACTATATCAGCCGTACTCTAGTCTCCTATGAGATCAATTATAATAACATTGAGAAGTCTTGTCTTGCAGTGGTGTTTGCTTCTCAAAAGTTGCGACACTATATGCTTGCTCATACTATACATTTGGTTGCAAAAATTGATCCTCTTAAGTACTTGCTTGGTAAGGCTGCTCTCACGGGTAGACTTGCCAAGTGGATGATAGTTTTGACTGAATTTGATATAGAGTATGTTGAGAGAAAGGCCATAAAGGGGCAAGCTATTGCTGATCAATTAGCTGATTTTCCAGTTAAGGATAGTATTCCTATTCAGGTAGAATTCCCAGATGAACACATCCTGTATATGACTACCCACACTTGGAAGATGTTCTTTGATGGTTCCCACATGTAAAATGGATCAAGTGCTGGAGTATTATTTGTCTCTCCACATGGGTACAACATTCCAAAGTCTTACAAACTTTTATTCCCATGTACGAATAATATTGTAGAATATGAAGCTTTAACCAATGGATTGAGAATGGCTATAGAATGGAACATAATAGAGTTACATGTCTTTGGGGATTCTTAGTTAATCATCAACCAAGTCAATGAGGAGTATCAAACCAAGGATGATAAATTGATACCCTACAAAAAGATGGTTGACTCATTGAGACGTTACTTTACATTTGTGACATTTCAACTGATCCCTAGGATGGAGAACAAAGCTACAGATGCTATGGCCACATTAGCTTCACTCCTTCAGTTGGAAACACATGAATCAAGATTCAAATTCTTGGTGGAAGAGCTACACCATCCCATATTTGACTCATCTGAAAGCCACATCATTTGTACCCTTGTCACACATGAGTCTTCCCGATATGGTGCTCTCTATTCATATCTTCATGATGACATCATCCCTAACACATTCAACCATTCTGAACACCAAAACCTCATTCGTAACACCTCTCGCCACACCCTTATCTCTGGTGATTTATATAGGAGGGGTTTAGATGGGACACTCCTTAGGTGCTTAGAAAAGGAGGAATCTGACCAAGCGTTAGTTGACATCCACACGAGAATTTGTGGTGGACATTCTAATGGTCTTTCCATGGCCCAAAGGTTGCTTAGGGCGGGGTATTATTGGCCCACAATGTAGATAGATGTAGTAGCCTTTGCTAAGTCTTGTGAAAAATTTCAGAAACATGGAAACCTGATTCATGCTCTAGGTAGGGAGTTGATTCCTTATGTTTCTCATTGGCCATTTCAGCGCTGGGCCTTTGATCTAGTTGGGCAAATTCACCCCAACTCATCAGGTGGACATAATTTCATTATTACTGCTACTGACTACTTCACAAAATGGGTGGAAGCCGTGCCACTTTCTGTAGCTTCAGGGAAGACTATCTCTTTGTTCATCTTGAATCATATTATTTGCGATTTGGAGTACCTTCTGAGATTATCACTGATAATGGAGGTCAATTCAAGAATAAGGACCTAAAGCATTTATGCAAAAAGTTTAAAATCAAGCAACATTGGTCCTCCATTTACTTTCCACAGGGAAATGGACAGGCAGAGGCTTCCAATAAAACCATCCTTAAGATTCTTCATAGGACAGTGCACAAGAATGGCAGGGATTGGCACTTGCAAATAAATCCCGCACTATGGGCTTACAGAACTAGCATTCATACACCTATAGGAGCTTCTCCTTTTTCTCTTACCTATGGCACTGAAGTGGTGTTACCCTTAGAAGTAGAGATACCTTCACTTAGAGTCTCACTCAAAGGCTTGATAACAGATGAGGATTACCGTGCCATGAGGTTACAGGAACTTGAACTTCCAGATGAGAAGCGTAAGGCTTCATTTGATCATATGAGAGTGTATCAGAAGCGTATGTCCAAGGCATTCAACAAGAAGGTTCACCCTAGAGAATTTCAAATAGGTTATCTTGTTTTGCGAGAGAACCCTAAGAACCAATAGAACAGAGAACAAAAGGGTAAGTTTGAACCTAACTGGCTTGGACCATATGTCATCATAGTTGCTTTTGGTATAGGTGCATATTTACTGTCAGATCCAAATGGAGAATAGCTCCCTAATCCCATCAACATTTTACACCTCAAGAAGTTCTACCCTTGATGCCCATTTCTGTCTGGGGGCATCCTTTGTACATATTTATGGATCCTGAAAAATATCAAAAAAAAAATTGATATATGATGCTGAAAAAATCCTAAAAAGCATATACAATCCTGAAAAAATTCAAAAAAATTCAAAAATTCAAAAAAAAAAAAGAAAAAGTGCCAGGGTGAAAACCTAGAAACAGGCGCCTTAGTAGCAAAAATCCAAAAAAATGAAAAAAGAAAAAATTGCAATAAATCCAAGTGGTAAAAACCTAGAAACGGGTGCCACTTGAGGCCTTTGCACTCCTATTTGTTTAGCATGCATCCTCAGCACTGAACCTTTCTCCATCATGTCTTAACCTTATTTGACTTAGTCTGGAATTGGTCTTTGTCTTTGTCTAGGGGGCATAACTGTTCGCATTGGTCCTTTAGGTGCATTTGTCTCTTGGGGCATTTCACAAACAGGTGTTTTTCAACACCACCCCAAACAGTGTTTTTCAACACTACCATTACGTCGAGTGTTTCTTAACACTTATCAGATTTCGTACCCAATAGTCTAGTTTGATGCGATATTTCTCATTTGTAGATGCGATGATCAGAGTCTGACTCTATGACCAACACACATGCACTTAAACAATCAACTCACTTGAGATATGTTGACTTTATTTTTCTTTGTATGTTGTCTATGAGGATTTCTTTGATGAGTGGTCTCTCCCTGAGAAGTTTTTCGATGATGCATAGCTAGAAGACTGAGGGTATGAGAACATGTTTTATTTCTTTATCTGCTTGTGGGTATATTTTGTTGATTCTAACTGTCATGAGCATTTATGCCAGTCTAACTTGACACTATGGATTAGCAATGTATTACCCTTGACTATTTTATGCGAGTGCATGCTTATAGTTATCCTGACTTTCATGTGTCTTGATACAAGCATAATCCCACCATATCAAAATTAGGTAATCTCACTGCATTAGTCATCTGGACCTACATGTCTTTGATGCCTAGGTGAGATTTCCACATTCCTATTTGATAAAAATCATATTCATATCCACATAGTCATACTAGTGTGCATTGTATGATCTTAGGACGCTACCAATAATGTTCGATGATGATAATTGGATGTCTATAGGCATTGTGACCTTGCAAGTCAACCACTTTTCATAATAGCTTGCATTTTAGGTTCATGATAATTTAGTTTTGCATCTTGCATATGGAGAGAGCTCTCCTTTTCATCTTATGTGGACCTCTCAGTCAACTGTGCTTCTTCTTGATCATATCTTTTACTCCTTGTCTTTTTCATCTCGAACCTGTTCCTGTTCATCACAAGGGGTTAATCATATCATCATATCTATATCACAACTATCATTTTCAAAAACATGAGCCTATATTATACACATGCGAATCAAACATACATCTATAAGAGAGAACCTACATAAGCATGTACATAAACATTTTGAGCAAAATGATAAGACAATATACATAAACTGATACATCCATCACAAGTGAGACATAAACACATGATATACTGAACATCCAGTAATCTCATATATACACCAATGTTATGATACAATATACAATATGGGATCCCAAAATCTGGATCAATGTCTCAAGATATGTCTAAATATCTAACAACATCTAACCCTAAACCTAAGACTAACTGCCACCCTCATGTCCTGGTGCTGGTGGAGGTGGTGCTAGATTAGGGACTACATCTGATCTACCCACTACTATAGAATATGATGGCACTCTCCGATCCTTTGGGACTGCCTGAATGTAGAGGCCATAATAATATGCAGCTTGCGCTACCTCTCTCTATCTCTCTACCAGGGCAACCTGTAAGGCTCTCTCTCACCACTCTATCTCTACCCGCTGATCAGTGAGCTGCTACTCTCTCACTACTATAGTAATCCTGAGCTACAATACCTCAGCCTCGAGAGCCTGTATCCTCACTCTTAGATCATCCCCACCCACAGGTTGATTCTATTGTGCCTCTGCCTGTCAGTGAGCTGGTCTCGCCTCATCCTCAAGTGTCGCTGACCTCTGTCCCCATGACCATTTCCAGCCACCTGATCTAGATCCCTCCCCTCTCTCCATCCTCCTCCCTCTCCCCCTCCCACTGTCTCCTCCATCCCCTCTATCTCCTCCATCTCCTCCGTCCCCCCATCATCACCTCTGTCCCCCCCTGTGCTGGTAACTGTGCATATGGTATAGTGAACCGAGGGAATGGTGCCCTCCGCCACTCTGCCCTATATGCTACATCGGCCCCTGCATCTACCACATCTGGGTGATACTCCCAGGGCTCGCTCTTGATACCAGTTGTCTCTGCAATCACCTGCTGGTAGTCTAACATGGGTAGCCACCCATGTCCCTCCTCATCCCTGGCTCGGGCATATGTAGTAGTCTCTATCAAGACCCGTTGCTGCCTCCCAAACTACCGCCATACCTAAGTGATGCAAAACCTCTCCACTATCTCTGAGTGTTAGCCTACCAGTGGCCGAGTACACAGCATGTAGCTCAGCTCATCCTCTGCATCACCCCATGCCTCAACATCCCTGTATGGCCTCCATGTGAAAGTAGCCATCTCATCCAAGATCCTCTCCCTCAGCTGAACCCTCAGGCGCATCATAGCAATGTGCTCCCAAGCCCACACCTGTGCCAAGATGGCACTGCAAGCCCACGACTGGCTATCCCTGTACATGATCTTGTGTAGCTCATGATACATCTCTACAAGAATGGTTGGTCCCCATGCCATCCAACAAGGTCTATCTACCAAGTCAATTAGTAGCCTAGCCCTTCCGAGCAGGAATCCCTTCTGACTGTGATCAGTCATCAAGATCTGAGAAATAATGGATGCCACAATACATGGCACCGAAAAATTCCTATTGAAATCCTCTAGCAGCCGCTCCCAGCTGACATGCCAATCAAGGATAGTCACATCCTGGAACATCTCCTGGATCATCCATCGCCCCTCAGTCACATCCTGATCATAGTATACTTGTGCCATCACACGAATCATGTCATTTTTCATCCTTTGGAAACATTACATTTTACACGATTATATCTAAAAACATGATCATACTTACCGGCTCTCCATGACATGGCACTCGTAAGATCCTGTAGACATCCTCCAGCATGATGGATACCTCACCTGTGGGAAGATGGAAGGTGTTGTGCTCGCTATGCCATCTCTCGACAAGCGTAGTCAACAACCCATGGTCAGCTCTGATGTCTAGGAATCTCAATAAATACCTAAACCCCATGGTCCTAATGTCAGCATTGCCCGAATCATCTAGATCTCAAACACACCTCAGCCCGGTCACCTTCGGTGTTCTGATGATCAGCGCCGGAAAAATCTCTTGCAAGCCATTCAAACCAAGCCATTTGTTAGAACATATCATGATGGATGCCTCAAAATCAGTCTAACACATCTCTGAACACCTAAAATTGTCTGGACCCATGTCATTTTGCTTGCAAAGACCTCAATTTTCAAATTTTACACTTGGGTGATACTGCTTTTTTGGAGAAGTATCATGCGATACTTCTCCCTATAGTGGTGTGATATACTTTGGGTCATGCGATACTTCACCCAGTATCACGTGATATTTCACCCAGTATCGTGCGATACTGGTGCCTATACTCACGCAATACTTTGGGGACCCGCAAAGTATTGCGTGATATTTCTCCCCAAAGGGCGCAATACTTCTAAAGTATCGCGCGATATCTCGCCTAATCTAAAAATTTGAAAATTTAAAAATTTACAAACATGCTAAAAATGTATTCAATGACTCAAAAATAGTGAGTTTTTTGAAAACATACTGGGGCAAGATAGTGTGGTGGTCGGTTGTGCAATCGGGCACGCTCGAATCGATGCCTATGGATGGGAACTCCTACCTGTTGTGCCATTTTCTCTCTCAGAGCTCTCAAAATTCTCAAATTAATCAAAGACAAATGATTTTTGAAAATGACATTTTCACCCCTTATATAGCATTTTGACTTTTTGACCAAATTTCAAAACACCTCAGAATTGCTTGAAAATTGCACCCCTACCTAATTTTGATGTCCGGGATCCATTTTTGGACTCAAAATTGAAATCCAAGGTCATCTTGGTAGTCAAAATTGCATTTCAAATCTTCTCCTTCTTCTGCACAGTTGACTGACCTTTTGAGGCATAATTTAATTTTCGGTGGAATTCCTTCCATGACTTTCAACCTTCTAGTCTGTCATTCACCCTTTTTCTATTTCCTCACTGGGGCATGTGTCATTATCTAATGATTCACCTATTGACCTTTACATTCGATTATGATTTTACTTCAATTTGATCAAATCTTTCTCAATTTGTTGTCTCTCCTCTACCTGATTTCGATTTTGATTCCGAGGGGGCAGTATTTATGGGATTCTTATCCCTGACATCTTGATGCTCTTGATTGAGACATCTTTTGTGAGCTTTTGCTCAAATTTGAGATTCTTATCTCTTACTTTGAATGTGATCCCGAATCAACCTCATGTTCAAAGGCCTTTGTCTATGTTTGTCCGAATGTGATCCCAAATCGACCTCACATCTGAGTGGTTTTGTGATCCCATATCGATCTCACATTTCAATTCTTCTTTGACTGCATGTGTTCCGAGATCAATCACACATTAGTCAAAGAGGGGCAAATGTATGCACCCAAAAATGGTCACCTAGACTTTGGGCCCCATTTATTTGATTTATCAACCCTGAATCATTTTGATCAATAATCAATATTTTCAACATTATCAACTTCTTGATCAAGTCTTAATTTCAATCTTATATTGGATTTTTATCCTATGGGCTAATCATTTATCCTAAGTCTTTATTTGATTAAAAGGAATATTTCCTCCCCTTTGGATTAAATAAAAAGCCCCACCTTTCCTCTTGTCCTAAGTTGCACAAATAAAGCATTATTCCTATTTTACAAAAAGGAAAAAAGCACTTTTGTCTCACATGGACACAAAGTCAATTCCTATTGGAGGATACTTGTGCACATGGATCACTCCTCTTTCAAGCTCCACCGTCGATTAAGACTTTTTCCTCTTAATCTCAATGGTCCATTCCTTTGCATTTCTTATAAAAGGAAAGCTCTCTCCTCCATTTTGATATCACATTTTATGCTAACCTTATGCTGCAGGAATCCTTGAAGACTTTGAAGCTTTTTAGAGATCATTGTTACATCCTACTTTAGATTTCTTCATTTTCTTCATAGTTTAGTTTACATTCTTACATAATAGTTTCATTTTCATGACTTTCATAGCTTAGTTTCTTTCATGCAATAGCATAATTTCACATAGCTTAATAGGAGGGATTTGTAACACTTGTTCTTTCCATTTCATAGCTTAGTTGCATTGCATTTTCATTTCTCTAGACTAGTTTGCATTGCATTTTCATAGTGATTCTTGAGGATATTGGCACTCTTGCCCTTGTCCTCATTTGAATCTCTCATTGTGTGGTTGACTAGCAAGGTCACAAGCTTGTAGCTCTAGCTGAAAGCAAATACATCATAGTCCCTTGCAACTCCATGCATAAAGAGCTATGAGCCACTTTGTGAGGCCTCATTCTTGAGCAACCTTGCATATAATGGTTCATAGAAGTGCACCATTTTAGTGTGTACAGTTAGGAGTTAAATTACAAAATCTGATCACCAGTTGAGCTCACTGCCCAAACAGGTAATACAAAATGTTTCTGACTGTAATATGGTACTGCTTACAACTTCGCATTAATAGCCTTTGCTGCTATCACAATATACAACTATCGCAAGTTATCTTTTCTTTCTTTTTACACATCACATATATTTTCATTACATTTCAAGTATGCCTAATATATGAGTTATTAGAGCTAATAACTTTACATGGTCAGCTTCCAAAATCTTTATCCAAGAGTAAACATCTAGGATTTCATCCCTTCATAATGTTAAGTCATTATTTTGACAAGCAAAAATAATCCCTTAACTCTTTTGCTAATACTGTCTCCAAAACTGTTCTATCTGCAAAAACTATCTTCGGTAAACTTTGAATAACTTTGTCTGTACTACTCCAAACTTTATGTGCACTGAGATGGGGTATCCTCATACTCTATAGAAGCTTTAGTTAAATACGCAAACAAAAATATTGCTCCAGTGGACGTCGCCAACTAAATCTTCATCGGGTGCTCTGTCAGGATCACTGTATCCATACTTAGACAATTTCTTCCTTCAACTTGCCATACTTGCATTCCAGATTCTGCGCTCTCAATAAAGATCATATGTTGCCATAATGACAACATCTATGCATCCACATTAGCCAAATTGCCAACACTTTCTTGAATCCAATCTTTGCTAAGTATCCATCTAGTCTCTCATACCATGCTCTAGGGGCTTGCTTAAGTCCATAGAGGGCCTTCTACAATCTACATACCATTTCAGGTCTATCTGATAAGTTGAATCCTTTTGGCTGCTCAATGTAGACTTCTTCTTTTGAATCTCCATTCAGGAATGCTGAGTTGACATCCATCTAATAAAATTTGAAGTTTTTGACTGTAGCATAAGCTAGAAACAACTTAATAGCTTCTAATCTTCTCATAGGTGCAAATGTGTCTAAATAGTAAATGCCTTCTCTTTGTGCATATCCCTTACATACTAATCTTTCTTTATTTCTTACTACTATACCATCTTCATTCATCTTGTTTCTGAATATCCACTTTGTTCCAATCACATTCTTATCACTAGGTCTTGGGACCAATTCCCAAGTGTCATTCTTAATAATCTGATCAAGTTCTTCTTTCATAGCATCATGCCAATCTGAATCATTACATGCATCTTCAACACTTAAGGGTTCAATCTGAGATAGTAAACATACCACTTCACTGCTAGCTGAGTTCTTTGCTTGTGATCTTGTCAAGACTTTGCCACTCTGATCTCCAATGATGTCTTTCTTGGAATGATTTCTAGATGTAAACTTTGGAACCTTAGGTGATGTTGACTCATCAGCCTTAGGAGTACTTTCTTCACTTGTCTCGGGGTCATTTAATAATACATCAATACTATCAAACATTTCCTCAATGACTATCTCACTAGTGGAGGGTCTAGGTTCTTCTTCAATCATGGGTGAAGTAATCATGATATCTTTCTTGAACCATAAATTTTTCATCAGTCTTAACATGAGCACTTTCTATGATCTTTTTCAATCTTAAATTGAAACATATATAAGCTTTACTTTTAGTAGAGTAACCAATAAAAATACCTTCATCACTTCTTGCATCAAACTTGCCTATTGCTTCATCCCTCTTGATGTAGCACTTGCTTCCAAAGATTCTAAAGTAATTTACTGTGGGAGCATTACCAAACCATAGCTCATATGGTGTTTTGCCAGCGCCAGGCCTCAATTGAATTCTATTGATGTAATAGACTATTTTATTGACTGCATCTCTCCAATAGGTGTGTGGAAATTTTCCTTCTATCATAATGGTGCACGCTATATCAAGAATGATCCTATTCTTCTCTCTATAATTCCATTCTGATGAGGGGTTCTAGGTGCACTCAACTGTCTCTTTATGCCATGTTCTTCACAGTACTCATAGGATCCGTCAGAGGTGAATTCTCCTCCTCTATCTGATCTCAAACATTTTATCTTTAGTCCAGATTCATTCTCAACCTTAGCTTTGAATATTTTGAATTTCTCAAATGCTTCTGACTTATCTTTCAAAAATGCAACCCACATCATCCTATTATAATCATCAACAAACAAAATGAAATACCTTTCACCATAGTATGATCTTGTTTGAGTTGGACCACATAGGTCTGTATGAATCACATCCAACTTGTTCTCTACTAAATTTTTCTTACTCCTGAATGAATTTCTCACATGCTTCCCCATCACACATTCCCTGCATATAGTATCAACTAGTTTTTCTATGCTAGGTAGATCTCTTACTGCCTTTACATTACTTATCTTTACTATGTTATCAAAATTGATATGACATAGTCTTTTATGCCACAACCAACTGTCATCAACTTTAGCAACAAAACAACTTGCTTATGAATTGAGTTGAAAAAAACTACCTCTTGTCTTTGAGCTTGATGCAATCATAACACCATCCTTGTTGCTAATGATGCATTTGTCATCTTTAAACTCCAACTAATAATCTTTTCCAAGTAACTATCCAACACTGTGAAGGTTATGTTTCAAACCATTAACATAAATAATATCATCAGTACTATTCTTTCCATCCAAGGTGATGGCTCCTCTACCAACTATTGGTTTAGGAGTGTTGTCTCCAAATCTAACCATCCCACCATTGTATTTGTCTAGATGAAAAAACCTGCCTTTATCACCTGTCATGTGATGTAAACAACCACTATCTATAATCCAGTCCGTCCTTATGTCAGCTTGTGAAATCAATGCTAGCTCTTGATTCTCTTTCTTATCTTCATGAACTGTCTTATTATTCATTTTGTCTACAATAGAAATGAATCCAATTTCTTCTTCACCTGATTCATCATCTGAAACTCCATCTCCAACATAGTAGCATTCCTTAGAGTACTTAGGCTTGTAATCCTTTTTGAACTTTCTAGCTCTAGTAGGACACTTAGATGCAAAGTGACCGATCTTATTATATGAAAAGCACTTAAATGGTAATTGACCTTTATATTTTCCTTTTCCTTTATTTTCTCTTTTGGAAATCATAGAAATGAAATCATCTAATGTTTTCTCTTCATCATCATCATCAAAATTACCAGAAGTGTTTTCAAATTTCTTACCATGAACTATTGCTTTGAAGGTTGTCTCACTCTTTGGTTCTGTCTTCAATCTTGAAATCTCAAAAGCTGAGATTTTGCTGATCAAGGTCTCTCTCTTGAAATTAGATGTAAGCTACATGGTCTCATCAAGGATGTTGATCTTGCTTTCATCTTTAGGAGTAAGAGTATTCATTAACTTTTCCATAATGTCCTGCTCTGAAATCTCTCCACCATTATTTTTTATTCCAACAATTGCTTCATTTATCCTTTGATTGTAAGCTCTAATATTTTCCTTAGGATGCATCTCTAATGCATTGTATCTTTTCTTCCATGTCTTTTTGTGCACATCCTTTGCTTTTTTGTCTCCTTCAAATATGTGTTCTAGGTGCTTCCATATTTTGTGGGTTGTATCTACCTTTTTTATTTCTGAAAACTCACCATTAGATAGGGTGTTGATAAGAGCTTCTTTATCTATAGCATTTTGATGAAACAATTCCTTTTTCCTATCAGTAGCATCATCCTTTGCAAGGTCTTCTAAGGTGGGAATCTTAGCATCTTCGATGGTTATATCAAAAACTTCAAAAGAAATGCACTGCAAATGGGTCACCATCTTGTTCTTCCAATCAATATAATTCTCTCTATCAAACTTAGGACTTTCTTTCCTAAAGTATGCCATCTGATCAACCTCAAGCTGTTAAACTTTCTCTCCGAGGCACTTGGCTCTTTATCATTCCACCAAGAAGGTTTCACCCTAGGTTCAAAATCTCTAATTTCAAGAAGTACAATGAGTTTCTTTGTGATCAACTTCCTTAATACAGATTCAAGAGATTCATCTAAAGAAGTAAAAGTTCTTTTGCATGGCATAAAAGGAAATCTTGAATTGGATGAGTTGTTGTTGGTATTTTGTGTTGTTATTTGATTGCTTTGAGTAGGTTGAGTAGCATTGTCTTTACTTGTGAGATTTATAAGAGGTTGTGTTGGTTTAACATGTCGGTTATCAACAATCCCATCATTGACAATGTTCTTGTTTTTGTTCCAAAATTTGGACTTGTCATTGTTGTTGTTGTTGGGATTTCAATTTGAAGATCCAACATTGTCCTTAGAGTAAAGCTTAATCTCACCTTTTCTAACCATAGCTTCCTCAATTTTGACTCCATTTTCAATGAGTTTGTTGAAATTAGGAGGACATTGTAATTGCAACCTATAACTCATTTCTTGTGTAAGGTTATGCACAAAGATATCCATCTTTTCTTGCTCAGGAATTGTTCGAGGATACTTGGAAAATAATTGGTGCCATCTTTGCAAGAAAGTAAGGAAAGGTTCTCCATTCTTTTTTTGTGCATTACAAAGATCAAACATAGTGACTTCATGTTTGATGTTATATGAATAATGAATCACAAACTTATCAATAAGCTCATTGAAAGATTTGATGCCTAGGGGTAGTTTGGAGAACCATTTCATGGCTTGTACTCCTAAACTATGTAGAAATAGTCGCATAAGATAAGTTTCATTGTGAGTGACTTCAATACAAGAAGCACAAAACTCATGAATGTGGTCTTGCGGATCTGAATTCCCTTTGTATTTGTCAAATTTAGGTACCTCAAAATGAGGAGGGAATGGAATCATTGCTAAATTGCTCTCAAAAGGATAAGGATATATATCATCTAAGGAATATTTATTGGTTGATGATCCAATTTGAATGTCACTGATTTTTTGTTGAAGCATCTGGATTTGTTGTAAAATAGGGTCCAAAGATAATGTAGATCCTTGAGTGTTATGGGTGTGTGTGTGAATTTTGTACCTAGCTGTAGACACAACACTTCAGTAAAACATTAGAGGTTAGCAAAAATCAAAATTGTGCAATGAAATGGAAACTAAGCTAACCAGGTGATTTACTACCTTCTAGTAGATGCGAGTATGATATTCTCAGATTAGACTAAGACCAGTGACAATGCAACACCTAAATGAAGGATTTGAATGCAAAAGATAGATACGAGATGAATGCAGATTTATTCTATATTTTTGTATTTTCTATGCAATTATAATGAAAGAAATTGATATGAAACTAGTCTAGAATGAAACTCATATGATATGCAATTGATCTAAAAATCATATGAATGCTCACAAATAAAGGAAAATCTTACAACATCTTGGATTTGCAAAAGATGGATTCTTTGATCACCAATTCGCCAGCGTGAGGATGCAATTTTGTGGATCTTTTTAGAACAGCTGAAGCTTTGATTTTATAGAAATCCAGGGCTTTGAGGGTGCATGAGAAAAGTCATAAATCACTCTTGATGAACTTAGGTTGATTTTTGAGTCAACAAGAAATCAGAGATGATTAACTCACATAATTATGCAAGAAGAGCTTTTTAACTCAAAATCAGAAGTTTAGATCAACTTTGAACTCAAAATAGATGTTGAGTTTCCAAAAGTTAACAACTTGCATTGATTTCCTGATTTTGAGTTTAATTGCTCTTTGAATGTGCAGAGTTAATTGTGAATTAATTAAATAAATAAAGTGATTTATTCTCAACTTAATTGATTTTTTAATTAAAATAATTGATTTATGGGTTAGTCAATTATTAAATCAAAATTTTATTCGAAAACTATATCATTAAATTTGACAACTAACTTTAATTAATTAAATAAGAATTTAATCAATTAGTCATAAGATTTTTGATTTATTGTCATAATTAAATAATATAATTTAAGAATAAATGTAATTAAATTTAATTAAATAATTAAGTGGCAGTATTAAATCTAATTAATTAAATATTCAGAATATTCAATTAATCAAACTTTAGGATAAATTAGCTTTATCTCCAAATAATCATTAAATTAAAGATAATTAAGATAAATAGGAATATTTATAAGAATATTCCCCGATGCAGAATTTAGGATAATCAATTAAATTCAATAATGTGCAGATGTGCCTTAGATTAGGACTTTTGTATCGATTTCATTTGATTTAAAGATGTGGGAGGTTAATGAACCTATAGCCCATTTTTGGGGTATTACATTTTTCCCCTCTTTGAATTACTATGTGAAGTGCAGTGGTTCAAAGATAGTCTGTGTATGATAAAGATGCATGAGACTTATTTGATGTGAAAGATTAACTGATTCTGAGACAGAAATCGATTGAAAAAGATTCAAGATTTAAGATTTAGGTCCTGAATGACCAGAGATAATGTTAACTATAACAACACTGAACCGGTGATTATGAAAAAGTGCCAAAATGCCTGATTCTAAACCTTATGATTGCAAAGAAGTGAGTGACCGATTCTAGACCTGAATGTCCTTGTATGAATCATATTGGTATCACATCCTAAACCCATCAGTTACAAAGAAATAAGGAAATGACGCAAATGAACCGTTGGTTACAAAAAGTTGATACAGTTTACAAGATAGATTTAGGATACCAGATTGATATGGATCTTCTAAGAGATAATAGATTTTCCCCAAGCGACAAGGACTTTAGATGAATCAGTAACTAGACATGGTTGTTGTCTTGATCACTGAGGAAAGATTTCATTTTTAGATTTAGATTTATAGACTTTGAATGATGTGTAATACCATGCCCCCTTTGGGATTAAAATTGAAATCTAACAAGAAAAGTCAACGTTATAGTTTAGAAGCATGTTAATTGATTTGAGAAGTGGTTGTGCACGTTTGGGAAAGCATTATGCATCATTTAGAGGTTGTGAAGACCAAGTTTGACTAGGTTTGACCATGAGTTGACCAAGTTGAAATTTTGATAGTTTGATGTAAGATAATCAGTTAAGTTGAAAAATGGATTTCTATGATGATTGAAGGTCGATTATGCAAGCAGTCAAACATCCTAGGTCCAAAAATTTTAAATCATGATTTTGACATAGTAAATGATGTTAGATTTCAATTTTGATTCGAAAAATGGGTTCAGAACATCAAAATTAGCTAGGGGTGCAATTTTTGTGAAAAATGGAGCACTTTTGAAAATTAGGTCAAAAGCTATATAAAGGTCGGAAGGGTCATTTTCAATTCATTATTCACCGTTGACTTTTGAAACCTTGTGGAGCCCTCTGAGTGAGAAAATGGTAGAATTGAAGGTACCTATCAATTCCCATCAATTTGAGCATAGCCACAAACATCAGAGACCTCGACAGTATGGACATCCGGTAGGTGGACCTCTGTGCCTCTCTAAAAATTCAATTTTTGCATGTTTGTAGCATGTTTAGGTCATTTTTCGTACGTTTTTAATTTTGAAATCTCGCATGTATGAAAGCTTGTACGATTATCCTCTATGACTCATACGACTTTCCAATTTCATTTCATTTGTCATATGAGAACCCCCCAAAACTCGTATGAGAGGGACCCAAGAGTCGTACGACATTTCATCAGGTCCCTCCTCTGTCGTACGGGAAGCCTTAGAAACTCGTATCACTATGCTTTGTCGTATGATACCCTACAGAAACTCGTATGAGTTTTAGTGCCAGTCTAGATTGTCCTATGGGAAACAATGAGCTTAAAACTCCATCTTAGGTCAAAAATTTTAATCTTTTGATTTCTTAGGCCGATTGTTGAGCTTTGAATGTACCTTCTGAGATAGTGAATTGTTCAATTTTTGTATTGCAACCAAATTACTGATAGGATTCCCTATTTCTGTGTTGTGTAGGTTACATATCCTAACATTCATGTGTGCATTTCTCATCCTACTACTCAGAGACTTTGTGTATCATTTCCTGACCCTCTGAGGGTACATCTTGTTGCTTGCGGGTTTGAGTATCTAATCCAGCTACCCAAGATTAGGGTAAACCATGGATTGTTGACTACCCTGATAGAGAGGTTTCATTCCGAGACCCATACTTTCCACTTGCTGACTGAAGAGATCACTGTCACACCTGAGGATGTGTACAAGATTCTGTGTATACCATTCCATGGTTAGCATCCTGATTACGTGAGTTCGGGGAACTCGGGTCTACTATCATTTAGACATCTTTTCAGAGATGATACATAGCTGACTACTTCTATTTCTTGGGAGACCTTGGTACAGCGCTATGGGTAGACCCATATACTAGAGTGCATTATTGCTGGGATGATAGAAGGCATCATTATGTCTGACCATCAGCAGAATCATCTATTGATGGGCTAGGCCCCGATGGTGGCACGGTTGATGGCTACTACTTCTGAGTTAGCATGGGGTTAGTGCATGCTTGCACATATGTTCTCTGAGATGTACGAGATCATGTATCAGGAGGTAAAGTCTTTTGCATCTGGTGCACTAGTTCTTTAGATATGGGCCTAGGAGCACATCCCAATTTATAGACTAGTGTGTCAACCAGAGCGCCAGCCACAGGAGCTGATGATTTATACTTATTCATCTTATGTTACATAGGTCTGCATGGGCCACACAAAGTATTTCAGGTGATGCCTTGATGATATGACTTTTGTATTATGGAGACCGTATCTGCTTATAGAAGCCTGGCCTACTGCCAAAGAGAAGTTCAGTTATTTTTTACAGAGTCGTGTATTGATTGGGTGATCTACATCTGTTATAGAGCACTTCCTTATTACCAGGGTATGGAGGTAGTATGGCATCATCTAGGATGCACCATAGGAGCACGTTGCCTATGCATGGATTCTGAAAGAGCTTTGATTAGGATGGGGCCCTTGGCTATCATATGCTCTATGTACATAGGATTATAGTGGTATAGTCAACAGAGACTGGGATTATAGAGCAGATGTGCTGGATGATGGTGTCATAGATGGTTTTATTGCATTGCTTGTAGAGAACCCAATATATAGGTTCTCGAATCTGATAGAGTTGATTCCTTCCATGGAGGAGGCCATGGATGTTACAAGTGCCCTAGTAGGTCAAGGACAAAGGTGTGCATAGGAAGAGATACCCCAACCTACACCTCCTAGGCTAAGAGAAATGCTAACACCACAAAGACCATCTGGTCATACTAGACCACCTCCTCATCTGACTAGTTCTTCAGCATGCAGACCAGCAGGTACTTCTAGGAGATACACTAGAGGAGAGAGTGGCACTTTGGGTAGTGTGGGCATAGCAGATGATGTACTTGCAGCTAAGCAAGTTGTAGGTGGTGATTGTCCTGAGCCATTAAAAGGGGATACTAGTTTTGATCTTGGTGCAGAGGTTAGACATTGTAAGGCACAAAGAGCAGAGACCACAGAGCAGCCTTCTATAGATACTGATATGCCGGTGGAAGATGTAGATCCTAGCATACCACTTACTCCACAAAAGGTCATGAGGAGACTCAGATTACAAGTTAGGGACCTAAAGGTACAGAGTGCTCACTGGGAGGAGAGATTTCTTGAGGTAGATAGACAGTAGTCTGAGCTTCATGAGGAGGTTCATAGATTACAGACAGAGGTTACACATCAGACCTCACGAGCTACCTATTATGTTTCAATGTAATATGTCATTGTCCCAGTTGTTCATAGAGTTCCTACATACTCTTAGTATATGATAGCATCAGAGGGAGCCAGGGCACCCAGACCCAAGGCAGTACCAAATTCACCACCACCACCTCCACCAAATGTAGAGGAACGGGAAAACAGTTGATCTATCTTGATATGTTCTGATATTTTTTCTCTTTTGATTTTGATACTATTCTGACTTTTGATACTCACATGAGCTCATTCTTTTGTACACTATGCCAGTAGTGCACCCCTGACTAGTTCGAGTTTTATGATATATATATGAGATCAAGATTTTGGTTATGACTTCATTTGTACTTGTCATGTTTTGATTTATGATGATATCATGTGATGCTTATGCCATGAGTAGTGTAGAATGTATGTATGGATTTATGCAATGCATTGATTTCTTTCATATGTATGGATGGTATGCAAATGTCATTGATTATGGAAAGATGTATGTAGGATTTTGATGATGCACATGGATGTAATGTAATGCAACAGATGGAATGATTTATGAAATAAAATGCAACGATACACATGATATATTTTGTAGGTATTAATGAAGACAAGTACTCAGTCTAATGTCAAAAAGGATGTCTAACCCAGGATAGTGACTGCTTGTGGTTCGATGAAGAGACCTTTGTGTTAGGTTTTAGCTCTTTGTTAGATTTGAAGATGTGATTGAAGAATCATTTTAGCATTGAAGTTCATCCAACCATTGTGAGATCATGAAAACATGCAAAATGCAAAGAGACATGCAGAATGAAATGCAACCTAAGACCTAGGACCTAGTCACTGATCATGTGTCGGTCATTTGTCATCATTGAATTTTTAGGTAACTGGATAGATCAATACAATGCCCACTAGTTAGGAAACCATTGACATCTGAATATCAATTTGTATGTGCAAGAATCAATACAACACCCACTAGTTAGGCAACCATGGACATATGAATATTGATTTTATTCTCGGAATGTCAGATTAGATATAAGCACCAAGGCACAAATTCTAGGATGACCTGAATATCATGTCTATTTTGATATAGCAATTTGTATAAGTAGAAAAACATAAACATCATGATGACCTGAATACGCCTTGTGTTCAAACACATTAAACAGTCAAGAGATCATTCTAAATCTAGTGTGAATTACCTGTAGTGACCCTTTATCATTCACATCCTTAGGTAAGATTGCATTTCACAGTAGGAGAAAGAACTCACTCAAAAAGAAAATAGTTAGATCAAACTTCCTTGAATTTTCTGGATATCATTGGTCAAGGTACTCATGGCCATCCAATTTGAGATAGAGGCTCTTACAAATGGACACCATTTCAATCCAGAATTTCCAAAGTTGTTAGATTTTCACATACAAGTAGAAGATAAAGAAAAGATTATGCACCCAGTCATCACTATCTAAATCCTATAAAGGACATCATCAAAGAGCTCGAAGGGACACAATATGCAAAAATCTCAATGTGAATCAATAAGCATACAAGGAGATAAAAGCATGTAAAAAGCATAGATTGTTTTCAATTTTTGTTTGATGTTTGATTGCATTGTTGTAGATGCAAAATCCTTTCTGGAGAGGAGACTGCCTGACTGACTCAGATGAAGCTTCAAAGTACTCTGACTGGATATGACTTGTCAAAGATGTATTAGAGGCCATAGGATATTACATTGATTGTCCCTAAGTGTTAAGCATTGATAGGATACAGACGCTTGAGTTGATTGGTGTACAGACCAACTTTATTGAAACAAGGATATATATAGACTATTGCAAATTGAAAGCTAGGGAAGACCAAGATTTCCTGATAGATGGAGCATTTTGAACAAGTGGCACCTATTTTCCAGGTTTTCACCATCTTGGTAGAGATTCTATTTTTTCTACCAAGGCGCCTGTTTCCAGGTTTTCACCAAGGCACTTTTTCTTTTTCTCATTTTTTTTTGTATTTTTCATTTTTGTTCAATTTTTTTGTACTTTTGATATTTTTCCATTTTTTTGTCAATCATCAAGGCACCTATTGCTAGGTTTTCACCAAGATGTTCATTTTTTAAGGACTTTTTCTAATTTTTAAGATTTTTTCAGGATATTTTACCATAGACTGAATGCCTTAGGCATAGAATTTCTTTAGATGGAGAATGTTGATTGGTTCTCAGAGCTGTTCTCCTTCATTCATTGAGAGTTGATAGGCTTCAAAGCCAAAATTAGTAGTGATAACAAAGGGACCCAACCAGTTGGGTTCAAACTTCCCCTTGTGCTCTCTATGTGATTGATTTTTAGGATTCTCTCTCAAGACTAGATCGCCAACCTAAAATTCTATGTGTCTGACTTTATTGTTGTAGCCTCTAGACATTCTTTTTTGATACACTCTGAGATGATCATACGCTTATTTTCTATGCTCATCTAGTAGTTCAAGTTCTTGCAACCTAGACACTCTATAGTCATCATCAATTACTAGACCATGCATTCTAATTCTTAGTGATGGGATTTCAACCTCAATAGGCAGTACTGCTTCAGACCCATAAACTAAAGTGAAAGGAGTAGCCCCAGTGGGTGTTCTGATACTTTTTTTGTAGGCCCAAAGAGCTGGATTGATCATGAGATGCCAGTCTCTTCCTATCTTATTAACTATTCGATGCAAGATTCTCAATAGATTCTTATTAGAATCCTCTTATTGTCCATTCCCTTGAGGATTGTAGATAGATGACCAATTTTGTGTAATCTTGAATTTAGCACATAAATCATCTAGTTCTTTGTTTTTTAATTATCCACCATTATCTATGACTATAGAATGTGGAATACCATACCAACATATGATGTAGTTCAAGATGAACATAAATATTTGTTTTCCTTTCTTCAGTCAAGGGGACGTCTTCTACCCATTTTGTAAAATAGTTTGTAGCTGTTATGATATGGTTATGTCCATTAGAAGAATGAGGATGTATGGATCCTATAAGATCAAATGCCCATTGGTGAAAAGGTCATTGTGCAGTAAAGGGAATTAGATCTCTCCCTGGAGCATGAATTAAATTACCATGCACTTGGCACTTTTGATAGTTCTTAGCAAACTTGATAGACTCTTTCTCCATTTTTGGCCAATAGTACCCAGCCCTAATAATTTTTTGGGCTAGTGTTAAACCGTTTGAGTGTGACCCACAAATACCATCATGGACTTCTTCTAATGCACATAGATACTCTTCTCATTCTAAACAACTAAGTAGCATAACATCTAGATCTTGTTTGTATAGATCGTGACCAATGATGACATATCAAGAGGCATTTTAGATAAGGTATCTCTTTTCATGGAGGTTAAAGGTATCAAGAATGATTTGGTCTTTGAGATAGGAGAATAGGTTTTTATATCTAGATGAATCATGACCTACAATAGTGAAAATCATGCGGGTTTCAGGGGAATCATATGCAGGATAAGATAGTGCTTCCACCAGGAACTTGTAGCGTAGCTCATGTTCAGGCTACTGTAATAGAGTAGATAGCATTGCCATTGCATCGACAACCTTGTTCTTTGTTCTAAGTATTTTCTCAAAGGTGATAGATATGAAGTATTTCTTGATATCATCTACCATTCTCTTATATGGAATGAGCTTTTCATATTTCGTTTGATACACATCATTGACTTGATGGGTAACAAGTTGGGAGTCTCCATGAACATGTATCTCTGTCACTCTCCACTCAATTGCTATTTTCATACCATTTAAAAGGGCTTCATATTTAGAAATATAGTTTGTACAAGGAAATTTGATTTTGAATGCTTTAGGAATGGAGTATCCCTGAGAAGTGATAAACAAAATGCCTGCTCCATATCCATTCTGTGTATAGGAGTCGTCAAAGAATAGGCTCCATGCTCTAGAAGAAAGATTCATGATAGAAGAATCTAGAAATTCCATTTGCATAAGAGTGTCATCAAATAATGGTGCATCAGCCAATTGATCAGCAATTACCTATCCTTTTATAGCTTTTCTTTCAACATATTCAATGTTAAATTAACTTAATAACATCACCCATTTAGCTAGTCTACTTGTGAGGGCAGCTTTGCTTAGTAGGTACTTGAGTTGATCAATCTTAGCTACCAAATGTGTAGTATGAGCTAACATGTAGTGTCTCAATTTTTGTGATGCAAATATCATAGCTAGACGAGATTTCTAAATCATTGAATAGTTTTTCTCATATGCTCCCAATGTTCTACTGATATAGTATATAGCTCTTTCCTTTTTGTTTTCATCAAGTTGTGCTAGTAATGCCCCTAGTGATGTATCTGTACTGGAGACATATAAGATCAAAGGCTTCCCTTGAATAGGAGGCATCAAAATAGGAGGATTTGGTAGATATTTCTTGATATGATTAAAGTTCTTTTCACATTCCTCATTCCATGCAAAAGTTACACCTTTATGTAATGTTTTTGTAAAAGGTTGTGATATGTTAGCTAGCTGAGATATGAAGCATCTAATAGATTGTACTCTCCCTTGTAATGTTCTCATTTGACTGATATTCTTGGGAGGTTCCATCTCCATGATAGCTTTTACTTTAGCAGGATCAACCTTAATGCCTTTCTTTGAAACAATGTATCCTAAGAGCTTGCCAGAAGTTACACCAAAAGCACACTTCTTAGAGTTCAGTCTAAGACTAAATTTTTCCATTCTGTCTAGTATCTTGCTCAAATCATTTAGATGTTTAGCTCTTATCATAGATTTTGCTAAAGTATCATCAACATAATCCTTCATAGTTTGATGCATCATATCATGAAAAATTGACGTAATAGCTCTTTGATATGTAGCACTAGCATTCTTCAACCCAAATGGCGTGACATTCCAATATAAGGTACCCCATGCACATGTGAAAGCAGTTTTCTCTTGATCTTCTGGAGCAATTTTGATTTGATTATATCCAGAAAAACCATCCATTAAAGAATACATCTCAAAGCCCGCAGTCATGTCCACTATGATATCAATGTTAGGTAGTGGAAAATCATCCTTAGGGCATGCCTTATTTACATCTCTAAAGTTTGTAAAAACTTTGATAGATTTTTCAAGTTTTGATATAGGTACAATATTTGAGATCCATTCAACATAATTAATAACACGGATGAATCCAACTTTTAGTAGTTTCTCTAATTCAGCTTTGACCAAGAGTGCAACATGTGGATGCATCTTTCTCAATTTTTGTTTAATAGGTTTGACCCCTGGAGCTATAGATAAATGGTGCATTATAAGATCAGGATCCAATCCTAGCATATCTAAATATTTCCATGCAAAGTTGATCTTTTTCTCTATTAGGAATGTAGTAAAATTTTGCCTTTCTTCTTCTGATAAGGATTGTGCTACATGGATCAACTGTGGTTCATCTGTTGTTCCCAAGTTGATGGATTGAGTGGGCTTGACTAGAACTAGAGATCTGTCCTATGAATGACTTAGAAGTACATCAAATATCTCATCCGTAGGTGCCTCAGAGAGGTTTCACCTTCGGATACGTCTTTTATTTTTACTTTTGTAGGTTCTGAGACTACCACAAAGTGGTTTTCACCCTTAGAACTCCTTTTCTTTTTATTTTTATTCTTATTCTTTTAACTAAGATACTTGATGTCTGACTCTATCATGTTAACACTTGGTTCACTAATTGAAGTCATCATAGGCTCAACTACATTGAGGTAGAAAGCAAGGGCATAGTCATTTGGAAAAGTATAGATACCTTGGCTTGGATTTGTGGAGGTTTGGTCAAGAAGTTCAGGATGTTGGATAGTCAAAGTGGGAAAGGATTGGGAGATAGTGTTTACAGATATGGATCTGTCATCATTGGTCCTAACCTGACTCTCAAGTTTGAAGGTGATATTACAACTTAAGACGTTCAATTCATGAATAGGCTCAACGTCATTGTGGGAGTCCTCTTCAGCCATCAGTGGATTAGACTCGTTAAGTTCATTATTTCACTCTAGACTTATGTTGGGTTTAGATGCATATTGGTGAGTAACATCAACATGTTTCTCTATAACTAGCTCATCTTCTTCTGGAGTGGCTCCCCATTCATAGTCATTTGATTCCTCATCTATGCCTCTAGGAAAATTAAGAACATGAGTAAATTTAGGATGAATACCCCAAGAAGGGTTACCCTCATATTTTGATTTGAATTCATACTCATGAGAATCTATCTCAGAATAACTACCACCTTCTTCTTTGTCTATTTGATTTCCTTCGAGATCAGCCGATTCTTGTGGTGCAACTATCTCTTCTTCTATAGTAGGTTCTTGTTTTTCTACTACATTAATCCTTTTGATTGGATCATCCTCTACTTCAAGAAGGTCTTTAATTTCTTTAGGAAAAAGGTCATAAGGAATGAGCTCTTCAATGGTGTCTGAATCATCACTATTAGACTGTTGTATTGTTTCTTCCTTTGGTTCAATTTGTTCTATTACATGTGGGGAGTTCTTGCTAAGATAGAAAGGATTCTTCTTATATCCTATACCTCTTGTATTCTTGTTGGTTCGACCATGATGGTCAAGAGGTGATAGAAGACCTTTACCTTGTAGTTCTAGAGGCCCTTTTCTAGTGTATCCCATTTTTGTGATCAATTTGTTCCCTGGTCCATATGACTTCTGAGGAATTTTTCTTGAAATAGAGTCACATTTCTGGACTGATTGAGAATGAGTCTCATCCTTGTATAACTATGCAAGCATAGCTTCATCTTCCTCAAAATCTTGTTTAGATACTTGCTCTGTGACAAAACTTCCATTGAATATAACTTGGGATTCTTTAGCTATAGGTTTCACTCTGTTCGATGGTTGTCCATAAGATTTTGGGGACAAAGGGAGAGATGTGAGAGATAAAATAGGTTCCATTGTGTATTCTCCCATACCATTGTCTTTAATTTGGACCTCTTTAGCAATGTCTTCCATCTTGGATGTAGACGCCATGTCTATTTTCTTAGTGGAAGATTCTCTGTTATTAGGAACAAGTTTATCAACACTTTCTTTCAATGTATTGCAAGTTGTATATAGATCAGCTAGAATCGTCACCTCTACTCCTTCATAAGGAAATTTCACACATTGATGGTATGTGGAAAGAATAGCTTTCATTTCATGTATCCATGGTCTCCCTAGAAGAATATTTTAAGCCAAAGGTAGATCAAGAACTTGACATATGGTGTCTCTGACAACGGGTCCTGTTCTGATAGGTAAGATAATAGTTCCTTTGGAAGATCTTTCTTGCTCATCATATGCCTTGATAGTTATCTTCTTCTTAGGATCAATGGAAGCTTCTGATAATCCCAATTGTGTAATTAAGTTGTAAGAACAAATATTGAGACCAGCGCCTCCATCTATCAACACATGTTTGACATGATGGTTTTGGATCAAGACTTCAATGTCCAAGGGCTGGTTATGAGGATGACTCAAGGAGTTATCATCTTCCTCTGAAAAATAGATATACTAGGGAGATGTCAAATGACCAACCATAGTCTGGAATCTGTCTAAATCAAGGTTTTCAAAAACATTGAATCCGAGCAGAGCTTTGTCTAGAATGGCTCTATGAGCTGGAGTTATCCAAAGCAACTCAAACATGGAGATCTTTGCATTTGTCTGCTAGAGTTGTTGGACAATACTGTATAATTTTGGCCTTGTGTCTTTAGGATTCAAATTTTTAGAGGCAGCCTTCTGTTAAGAAGCAGATGAAAGATTGAAAGGCATCTTAGGGACAAGTGATGAATCCAGGATTTGTCCTTGCAGATGTGCCTGAGCTTGTGATCAAGTAACTGCATTTGTTGAATGATTATCTTTATCTCTTCACACAATAGTGATGACATTGCAATGCTCAAATAGGCATGGTTCAACCATATTTATAATGGCATTATTTCTAGAGTAGGCATAATTGACTTTAGCACCCATGTTAGGCTGAGAAGATGAATCTCCTTGATTATGTTTTGGAAAAGGTTATGTGAATGTTGTATGATCATTATTTATTTTATGATTGTCAGTTATGATTTCTCCATTATCAATTTTGTCTTGTATCTTGTGTTTCAAGGGAACGCAGTTATTAGTTTTATGACCCTTATTGTGATGGAAGTCATAGAAATTGTTCTCTCTCCACCATTTTGGTTTAGGTTCAGGATCAAAGACTTTTATCTTAGGCAAGTAAATGATTTTGTTAGCCAAGAGAGTTTTCATGGCAAATTCCAAAGACTCTCCAAGAGGATTAAACTTGCATTTAGGATCTATAGCCCAAGGTTTATATTCAGATGACTTCTTGTTAGATTTTTTTGCTTTAGCTTTTGAGGCTTTGATGGCCTGGGTACCAATAGTGAGATTGAAAGAGGGTGCCTTAGATGGGGCATAGATGTTATAAACAACATCGTCAGTGACAACACCTTTATTCTTGTTCCAATTTTTTCCTTTGTCTTTAGAATTAGATCCAGATTCATACTTGTCCTTTTGAAGTGATATGTCTCCTTTTTGCATAAGTACTTTCTCAATTTTAATTGAATTTTCTACCATCTTATCAAAGGATGTATGATTTTGCATTTACAAATGGTAGTTGAGTTTTGGAACAAGATTTTTGATGAAGATTTATAGCTTCTCAGTTTCTAGAATGGGTCTAGCATATAGAGAAAACTTCTTCCTCCATCTTTTGAGAAATGTCAGGAATGGTTCACCTAGATATTGTTTCAAAATTGCAAATGTCGATCATGGTGACCAGATGTTGAATATTGTAGGATTATTGTTGATAAAATAGTTTTATTAACTCCTCAAAAGTTTTGATAGTAGGAGGCATTCTACAGAACCAATGAATGGCTAACCCTCCCAGAGATCGAGGGAAAAGACACATTAAGTAGGTTGGTTCGTGCATGAACTCCATGGATTGAGTACAGAATTCTTTGACATGATCTTGAGGGTTAGAGTTTCTATCATACTTATCATATTTAGGCATCTCCACCCTTTTAGGGAATGGTGGCATGTACAAGTCTTTATCAAATGGAAAAGGACATAGGGCCTCCATGGAGAACTCCTTAGGTTCCTTTTCTTTTTCTAGTTTGTTAAGTTTGACTTGCACGGCATGCATCTATTTCATCATAGTTGTGATTGGAGTTTCTTCCTCATGCATAATGATATCTTCAACATTAAAGTTGGGAGGAAGTTTAGCTCCTTGATGAGCTAACTCTAGAAAATATGCCTCTCTATCTTCTTTCAAGAAATGCCTCATCATTTTCTTCAAGTCATCATCGTTTTGATATCGAGCAATTTCAGAAGGTGTAGGTTCTTGATCCACACCATGTTGAGAATGAGGTCCTTGAGACCTATGGTGTGTCCCTCCTTGAGACATGTTAGGATTTTTAGGACTTCCTGGGATAGATTGATGTAGAGTTTGTTGATTGCCTCCTTGGATTGATGGAGGAGGAGGTATGTAACCAGTTTTTAATTGCAGATTGCCAAGATCGTCATCTTCATAAAGACTTGAATTATAGAGTTGTTCAAAGGTTGGACCCACATGAGTAGACAAAGGTAAGATATGAGGTGCTTCTCCCAATTTCTTATGTGATGAAGCTCTAATTTTGACCATTAACGTTGGGTGAAGCAAAAGAGTAAGATGAAGACAACTGAAGAATGACCTGATTCAAGAAGATTGAATGATGCAACCTTGTCAAAATTGAATTTATTGAAGATTAGATCAGATTTAAATGAAGGATACTATGCCATATTAGTGTGGGTAGATGCCCAACAGATGGCGGGCACGAGCTCACAACACTTAGTTGTTTTAGTAAGAAGGCTGAATTTGAAGATAATTTTGACAAGGTTTTGACACAAGATGAAAAAGACTCAAATCAATAAATCAGAAGACAAAATTAGACTCAAGAGCTCACTTGAGGAAAATGAATGAATTTTTTCTAGTTTTTTCTATGTTCTTGACACAGTGATTTGTTCGACAGATTCTAGAAATAGGCTGTAAAAACTAGGTCTCTGACAATTTTGACAATTTTCTAGCAATTGTTTTTCAAAATTTCTCAAATGACTTTCTGCAGGATCATACGATAGTGGGTATGCTCTGAAATGATAGTTGACAAAACTCGTATGACAATTGCAAAGCTCGCATGACATTTGATAGTAGGATTTTGACTTTTTTATTTTGACTAATGGAAAACCTCATACGACACTACATAAGCTGTCATACGACAATACAGGGGTTCTAAAACCACAATTTCCAAAACTTGTATGACTTTCTGACCTTGTGGGATGACTTTTGACTCCAGAAAGGAATTTTACTTCAGATTTTACAAATTTTAGGTTTTCAGTTTTAGATTGTTCACAAATTTTTCTATCCAGGTTTGAAGATTATTCTGGGATCATTCATTTTCAGTAACCAAATAGATAAACAAGCACACAAAATAGCAAGCAAGTGATTCCAAGCACGTTTGAAAATAATGAACAAGGGACAAAGCAACCCTGCGCATGAACAATCAAGTGACTAAATGTGCTAATCCCTAGGAGTGCTAATTGTGTATGTTCCAAAAAAAATTTCAATAATGCACATATTCCTAGAAAATAAAAAATTTGGCCTCACTAGGGTTTGTAGTAATGGTTTCACTCTGCAACTCTTGTGATCTCAAGAGGGTGAACTCCAATCCAGGTGCACCGGGGTTTTGACATAGTTTGAGAAATTAATCAATCAGGAGCTGCTAGGGAGATCTAATAGCCCAACAAGAGACCACACCTGTGAAGATTTCTGCCACAAGGACATTTATATAGCGGCTACTGCTACCACAGAAAAAATGGCTATTACCGCTTGAGGTTCCATCCAGATGGTTGACCCAATTAAGAGAATGTCCACTACAGTTAACCCTCTCTAAAGGTGACTCACAAAAGATACCACATGGAGACTGATTCCAGATTCAAGGATCTAAGTTTCTGATACTACCCAAAAAGGGAGTAGAGCATAGTCCTCTAGCCTTTTCACTTTTAACCAAAACAAAGCAGATAGATTAATTTGACATGCTAAGACCAAGAATATCTCACAAAGATCTATGATGTCAACCACTTATGATCTATCAACCTCTCTAGAGAGAGAATGTATCAATCAAAAGTTGAAGATGCACAAATCTAGGTGTTAGTGCTCAGATCTACAAATGAATTAAAATTCATAGACTCTTGTAATCCCAATAGATGCATCTAACAAAATGCAAGCACTAAGGTATTAAGGCTTTAAGCCTTCTTCACTTTGAGCATGAAACTCAAGTGGGTTTACCTATATGAATGAGCCTTGGATTATCAATCAGCTCCTTCACTGCTATGCTATTTTTCTTCAGGATTAATTCAATAAAACATCACAACTTTTACTGCTCCCCAAATTATCCTGATACATGATACTATGATGAAAATTATGAATGAAATAACATATGACAGTGGCATAAGGATATTCATCCTTCTTCTTTTTCTGAGTTAAACTCAAGGAAGGATAACCTCTTTTAAGGGCTTATTTAAAGCATTACAATAAACATCCATGAACTTGTCATAGAATGATTCAGATAAATATTATGCAATAAAAGTAAAATTAATCAGTTGTTTGTATTTTTTGGTGGCAACAGATGCAAATATATCTTAAACCAGTGCCTTATTTATTTGGGCATTAGAGTCAAACCCTACCTCCACAAAAATTGATCAAGACAACTATACTAGAACGCAAATGAAATGCTTGACATCCCATTCTTTTAATTCCTACACCTCCTATCAAATTCATACATGGACAAATAATTCAATGAGACCTCCCTCAAGACTTTACTCTTTCCTTGAAAGAACTTAAGTTCAACCCCTATATTCACCTTGTGAACAATGCATTGAAAAAGCCTTACAATTTAAATGCATAAGAAAACTAAAAAAGTCCATACACAAAGACAACAAATAGCAGCAATAGAGTTATGGTATCCTTGTATTAATATTCAAAATGTGTCAATACAGTATCACCATGACTTCAAAGAAATAAGGTTCTATATATCAGAGCTTTCTTTACAAAATGTATTAACCACCCTTGAAAAGAGTAAAAACTTGCTATATATACCCACAGCCATCTTGGAATCCTCGAAAGGATGCAAAAAGCTTCGGATGGCTAGGAAAAGATCTTGCACTAAAAACAAAAGTATACACTGAAAGATATTAATTAAGATAACAGATTGTAGTTCTCAACTACTTAACAATTTTACAAGTGGCACCTTTGTCTAAAGATATTTCAAAGTAGTTACTAAATTTTTTGCATGAATGATGACCACCATCTGGCTAACCTACATTGTCCCTTGTTTGAAACATGCTCTCCCTCAATTTCTGGATCAGGTACCATTTGTACTCTATTCTTCTTCTTCTTCTATCACTTGGGCAGCTGGCTTCTTCTTCTTCTTCTTTGTCAGTTTGTCCCATGCTGTCACATCATCATCAAATGGCCAATTTTAAGCGTACAACTCTTGTAGTGATTTGATCTGCTGATCCCACATGGAATCAGTTACACTTCTAGCATCTGCTACAAACCATATGCAATCACTTTCAACTTTAAATAAGTTGTCAATTATACTGTTGCATCTTCCTAAATCCAAAGCACTGTCTCTGTTTAGGAAAGCATCCTACTTAATTACCATTTGATCCATTAATACTTTCCACTCATCTACACTAACAATACCCCCACCATCATCATCTATTGGAGGCAAGTACTTATTGCTACTCCCATCAAACATAGCTAGCTTGGCCGCTATCTAGTTAGACTTACCTTTAAAGAACTTTGACACAACACTTACTAAACCAATATTTTCAAAAATGTCAGTCACTACCTTAGGAATATCAGACCTATATTCCCACAAATCATCAAGCTTGTCAAACAATGAGCTCCTCCTTGACCTTGTACTAAAAAGTGGCTCCAAGGTAGTCAAAAACTCACTCACCTTTCCACTAGCCTGGTGTAATAGACTGACTGATTGATGGACTGATTCCATCCTATCCTTTATCTTGTCCTGTCTATATTGTACAATCCTTGCTACAATATCCAAGGATGCATCTAATCTTATTTTTTCTAGGTCCTTAGTAGGCTTATCAAGAACCTATGTATCTATCTGAATAGGGACCTCAATCTACAAAGGAGGGGGAAGAACTACCTTTGAGGCTTCTTCAAGCCTAGCCTTCAATTCAACCAACTCATCTTCTAACTACTTGATCTTTACCATTTTCAAATCCCTATCTTTGGCCACTACACTTGCATTCTCAAACAATTTTGCATACCTTTCAGACAGTTGAGCTGTCTTTGCTTCATTCAGGTTAGGAAAATGGATCACTACCTTGGAAACCTCAAGATCGGTTGTATTTTGTACAGTCTATATGATTTTATTCCCTTCCATCTGATCCTCTATACTTAGTAGAGATGGATTTTGATTCTTTGGGGCAATAGACCACATTGCAATAGCCTGGGATCTTGGGTCATATCCACTTCCTCTTATCATTTCACCAATATGAACTTCATAGGATAAACTGCCCTCTAGTTTCTTTCTTATTTGATCAATGATAAAAGCAGAGGTCAAATCCCATCCTGGAGTTAGCAGCATTCCACTTGATCTAACCATTTCTCTGGCTTCATCTATAGTTATAGCATCAAGGCTAGGATCATAAGAGGCTAATGCTCTCATGGTTTCTTCACTTGTCTCTACTCCCTCAAGCATAGCCTTAGCCATATCTTGTTTCTTTTTCCAGATAATAAAATTCTTGAATTCATTAGTCTTGATGAATTGGTCATCACTTAAAAACTCCTCCTAATATACCTCTCTAATATCTTGTCCTAACCACAAGGACTGTTCTTCATTTCCTTCATTAGTGGCCACCATCTTGTTGGCCCTTATTGTTTTCCTTAATTGGTGATGGTAAGCCCTATCACCTGGTACAAGATTAGATGGGCTATCAATCCTTCCTTTCTATTTGCTCTGCTTAGAAGGCTCTCCCTCTTCAAACCTCTTCTTCTTCAATGGTGGCTCTGGAAGGTCCTCTACCTCTGACTGGTCTCTAGTAAGATCAATAACTAGAAAGTCTCCAACTTGTGGTGGGCTATCCCCTTCTTGGGATCCATCAGAGAAATCCTCATGATAAAAAGATGAGTAATCCTTCTTTTTCTTTGGTTGCTTCTAATCAATCAACCTTTCCAATTGACTTGATAGAGTGTCATGCATCTCTATCATCTTGTTAATTCTTTCTAAATAAGGAAGGTCAGGGAAGAAACCATCAAAAGGAATTTGGGCTGCCTTCAACTAAGCTTGCAAATCCTTTAGGTCAAAAAACCTGTTCCATCTAGTAGTGACCTCATCCTTCTCCATAATATTCCTAATCACATCCTCCTCATCAAGGCCCTCATGTTCTCTATTGACACCAATACCAGTTATTTGTGTCAACTTTCGGTTTTAATGAAGCCCTCAGGGTCCACATGTCTACAAAAACTAGATACCATCTTAAATTGATTCAACCAGGTGGTAATTTGTGGGAAAGCCCTCTTACCAATCAAGAAATCACTAATTCTGAACTTCCTAGGTGTGAAAGTACCTTTCTTATGAGGGGCCAAAAGTTCTTTTTCTATCCACATCAACTGCCACACAAATTCTAAAGAAGCAACCCTTGGTGGCACAAATTTTGGTAATAAATGTGGGATTTGGGAGCAACTGTAAACTCTTATAATTGTAGAATTTTCCACTAAATAGAAATCACCCCAATTATGGTTTCCCTCCTAATTGTCCTCCCAATGCATAGGTCTTAGCAACCTTAGAACCTTAGGTGTTAATCTTGTAACATTGATGCCCAGCCATCTCAGAATAAGAAAAATAATGTAGTTCTCGAAAACACAAAAGTCACACCTATTTGTAGTACTATTCCATACCTTTACCCATAATTGTACTAGATTATGTTGATCTTGGAGAGTGAATTTTGGTTTCAACATATTCAAATCAAAACTGTTGATATTGAAAAATAGGATTAAGTGCATCAACATAGAGTAATGCAAGAACTTAATGGGCTTCTTACTTTCTTTGATAGACATTAACCCTTCATGCATCTTGTCGATTACATACTGGATGTAATCATAATTTGTGTTAACTAGAGAATTTTGGATATCTAAAATCATCATCAAAAGGTCAGCTGGCAAGAATTCTTCATCCCCATCTACTCCCAATACTCTACACAACCCATAACAAGTCTACTTCATATAGTAATGGAGAGATTTAAACTGGTAGGGGGTATTCATGTTATCAGGGAGGGGAGCTATATATGTGCCCTGCTTTGTGATATGCTTCACCATTTGGTCTTTTACTAACCCTGTATTTTTTGTATACTTCTGTCTCTCTTGGCTCAGATTAATTTTAGTAGAGGAAGATGTGAAAAAACTAAAAGCTTTCATGAAAGAACCCCTATCAAGAGTAACCAAAGGTGACTGGTCTGCCTTCCTAATTGTTTTGGAGATAGGATCATACAACCTAGCTAATACAACAATTAGGTCTACATCTAAAAATATATTAGGGACAATCAATTTCCCTAGACCCAAAGCTCAAACATTACAAACAAGAACTAGCCCACCCCTATTTCGATAAAAATAATTGAAAACATTATAACCTAAGCAGTTTGGTGTAACAGGATCTCTGCAATGACCTAGAACATCTTCAAAGACATCATCAGGAGCTCTTTTGTTCTGATTGGAACCAGGCAACAATTTGAGAAACTCGTCTAAATAATTTGGCTTGTTTTTATCTTCACCACCTTTGGCTTTGGCTTCACCACTGGAAGAAATCATGCTCGGCTCTGGTTGACTCATTCTTTCTACACAATTGCTCTTAGCTCTGCAAACTTGATTTGCTTGGCACTCAATGATTGCTTCAGGAAATGCAACTCTCTTCAAATGATCTCGAACACAGAAAACAATGAGTTTAGCTTATTTATCGATGCAAATTAGACATGTACAACTACCAAAATCATTGCAAATCTATCCTTAATTACTCTCGCATTCAATTTCACATATCACCAATTTTCAAATCAAAGCTAGCTGATGCAGGGACACTAACAGATATATTTAAAAATTCAAAAATAAGGCAAAAAGGAAATGACTACAGCTTTGTACTTTAAAACCCTGTTTACATCATAAAACACTCCTTTAAAACTGATTGGATAGCTAGTTGCTTTTTCTCCAGCTTGACAGCATACTTTATCCACGTAGCAATGGTCTCTAAGTTTCTTTTATTATTTTCTCCAACTGATCTTATTTAGCAAACCAGCAACTGAAGGTTCTCATGATTGCTGAATGAAAAGTTAACCCTAGCTCACATTTAGAGAACTAACGATCAATGACTTCACTCATTCATGAAATGAATCTCTTAACTCCAACTCCATTCAGTGAACTAGAGAACAAGCATACCATAGCCTAAACAACTGACCATAGTCACTATTCAGAGAATTAGCGACAAAGGCTATCTCTTATTCGCTAAATGCCTTGGTTAACTTTTAATTTATTCTAAGACTTGGTGACCGAAAGCTTCGCTCATTCGCTGAAAGGGAGACTTATCTACATGTTTAATGTGAGAACTAGCGAATAAGCCTTCCTCTGAATCATTGAATTCTTTCCTAACCACCTGTTTTAAACTGTGACTTTGATTCAACCGTTGATCATAGATATCAATCGACGGCCATCATTAATTTGCTGAGTCAATAAGACAATCACCTCTTGATTACGAGACTCAGTGAACAAAGGGTTCACTGAATCTCCCAATAATTTAAACATTGACCATTCCATCATGCAATTAAGTGAATAAAGGTTTTTTTTTTTAACTTCCTTGATCACTTGTTTCACCCATTCGCTGAACACCTGTAGTCACAACCAACCTTTTAACAGAACTCACGACTACTTCGTTCACCCAGTCACCAGAAAACTTAGAACTTTACTAACTTATTTCAAGAATAAGTGAACACAAGATGAAACCCTTTCCACCAGATCCATTGAGCCAGACTGTCAGAGTCACCAACTTTAGAGGACATTGATACTTATAGCCCAATCACCAGATTGCCAAATCCCTTTATGTAGGACCCAAACATTTTTAGATTAAAACACAACCGCTAATATTTTAGATAATCAATTATGTTCACTAGATCACTTGGTGATACAAACCTCAACCCTGATTCTGAGAATAAGCAATCACTGCCACACTAGGTCGCTAAAAGCTTATAGGAAACCGCCAAATAATAAGTGAATAGGAGACAACACTCTCGTTGATTCGTGCAAAGGTTGAGATAATCGCTGAAATACTTGGAGACTTAGTGACTAAGGTGATATTTAACATAGGTTTTAACACATTCACCAATTCACCGAATAGCTTAGAGCTGTGAAACAACATTACATGATTCAGCAAATGCCTAATGGAAATAATCACGTGCACAGTCCAGACACTTAAGTTGCCAAAAAGTAACAACAAAATATAAAAAACTAGGGCTAACTTAAGGGTTTCACATAAATTAGAACCCACCAAAGGCTAGAAAACCTAAGGCAAGGGTTTTTCAAACTTGTTCATGGAAAACTTGATGAATTTCAAAACCCTAAACTAGACAAAGGCACTTGCAGGGAAAATAAACTGGAATTTGAACAAAAACCTCAAAAACCTAATAATATGACCAATAGTGGCTCTATCTGAGGATTCTTGAGGGCAAGATCAAAGCAAGAACTTATGAATCTCTGGGAGGTAGAATAGAACAAAACCCTAACCTAAAGTAGGAAAAGAACACACAACAAAATAAACACATGTATACATATATACACGCCTATTGTGCATGGAAAAGGAGAAAGAACTAATTGAAGAAAAACTTCAGGAACTGTCCATGCACTGGAAATTCCTATTCTTCACCATCCAAATTTTGCAAAAAATATGAATCCTTGCCATGAGTTTGATGAACAACAAAAGGTCCCATCCACAAAGACTCAAATTTTTTGTGTTTCCCTTTGTCTTCAACCATGGAATTCCATTGAAGAACTATGTCACCAGGCTGGAACTTTCTCACAGTTGCTCTTTTATCAAAAAGATATTTCATTTTTTGTTGCAACTTCACATTTTCCTTTTGTCCTTCCCTTCTAACCTCATCTAGTTCAACCAACTGAATCATTCTGTCTTGCAATGGATCACTGATTTCCATGCCTTCTTCCTACATAAACTTGTGTATTGGTAAGAAGTTATTTACTGGTAATCTAGATTTCAGACCATATACCATTTCAAAAGTGGATTTCCTTGTAGCTTTTTTTTCAGCAATCCTATCAGCCCACAATGCTCATTTCAATTTTACATGCCAACTCCTTTTGTTCTTTTCTAAAGTTTTCTTCAAAATTCGCAGGATACTCTTATTACTGGATTATGTCTATCCATTTGCTTGTGGATGGTAAGGAGATGAATAAGACAAAATGATTCCCATTTCTGAACAAAAATTAGTAATCTCCTAAGATCTCAAACTCATGGCACTATCTATAACCAATTTGATGGGAACACCAAATCTAGTGATCAGATTACTCATTAAGAACTCAATTACAACAGCACCGGTTGCCTTTTTAGTTGGAATTGCTTCAATCCATTTAGTAAAGTAATCTATAGCAACCAGAATCCAACTATGCCCCTTGTGTGTGTGAAAATTGTACCTGATCTGTAGACACAACACTTCAGTAAAACATTAGAGGTTAGCAATAATCAAAATCATAAAAAATTGAAATCTAATTTAACCAAGCGATTTACTGCCTTCTAGTAGGTGCGAGATTGATGTTCTCAGATTGCTATCGAGATCAGTGACCTAGACGACACCTAAATGAAGGATTTGAATGCAATTGATCTGAATATGAAATATGAATGCAAAGTAATCTATTTTTTTTTTGGATATTTTCTATGCAATAAGATGAAAAATGATATGAAATCTATGATATGTAAAAACTGATATGCTATAAATTGAACTAACAATAATATGAAAACAAAAGTGATCTCACAATAATGTTGATTCGCAATAAGCTTTGATCCTTCCAATTGCAATTCTCCAGCGTGATTGTGCAAAAATATGAGATGAATTATGAAGAGCTAAAGCCTTGGTTTTATAGAAATCCAGGGCTTTGGAGTTGCATGAGAAAAAGTCATAAATCACTCAAATAACTCAGGTTGATTTTTGAGTTATTTTTAAATAAAGAATAATTAACTCACAAAAATATGCAAAAGCAGAGTTTAACTCAAATTAGAAGTTTAGATCAACTTTAAAACTCAAAAAGATGTTGAGTTTCAAAAAGCTAACAACTTGCATTGATTTTCCAATTTGAGTTTAATTGCTCTTTGATTGTGCACATGGATAATTATGAATTAATAAATAAATAAAGTGATTTATTCTCAACTTAACTAATTTTGAAAAATAAAACAATTGATTTATGGGTTAATCAATTATTTTTCAAGCTTTTATTCAAAAACAATATTATTAAAAATTGACAACTTGCTTTAATTAATTAAATAAGAATTTAATCAATTATTCATAAGATATTGGATTTATTGTCAAAATTAAATAATACAATTAATAATAGATAGAATTAAATTTAATTACACAATTAAGTGGCAAGATATTAAATCTAATTAATTAAATATGAAAATATTCAATTAATCAAACTTAGGATAAATGTGATTTATCGCCAAATAATCATTAAATTAAAGATAATTAAGATAATTAGGAATATTGCTAGGAATATTCCCCGATGCAAAATTTAAGATAATCAATTATGATTCGATGATGTTTAGATGTGCCTTAGATTAGGACTTCGATGTTGATTTCATTTGATTTGTAGATGTAGGAGGTTAATGAATTTATAGCCCATTTTTGGGGTATTACATTTTGCCCCTCTTTGAATTACTGTGCGAAGCGCAGTGGTTCAAAGACAGTCTGTGTTTGATAAAGATATGAAACTGATGTTTGAAATTGATAATTGATATGAGACAGAAGCTGATTGATATTAATTTGATATGGAGATAATAGGTCCTGTATGACCAAAGATAATGTTCACTATAACAGCGATGAACCGAGGATTGCGAAAAAGTGTCAAAATGCCTAATTCTAAACTTTAGGATTGCTAAGAAGTGAGTGACTGGTTCTAGACTCGATTGTCTTAGTAGTAGCAGGTATCACATCTGAACCCTTCAGTTGCTGAAGAACCAAGGAAAGAACACTATGATCCGATGGTTGCAAAAATTGATACAGTTTACAAGGTTAGGAGAATACCAGATTGATATGGATCTTGATGAATCTGATATGCTCCAAGTGATGATAGATTTGCCCCAAGCGATGAGGACTTTTGATGAATCAGTAACTAGACGTGATTGTTTGTCTTGATCACTGATGAAAGATATTGATAGAAATTGATTTACAGACTTTGAATGATGTGCAATACCATGCCCCCTTCGGGATTAAAATTGAAATCTGACAAGAAAAGTCAGCGTTGAGAGTTCAAAAGCATGTTAATTGATTGGAAAAGTGGTTATACACGTTCAAGAATGCATTCTGCATCATTGGAAGGTCCCAAAAGACCAAGTTTGACTAGGTTAAACCATGAGTTGACCATAGTTAACCAAGTTGAAATTTTGATAGTTTGATGTAAGATAATTAGTTAAGTTGAATACTAGATTTCTATGATGATTGAAGGTTGATTATGCAAGTAGTTAATAATATGAATGATCTCAGATTTTGATTTTGATCCCAAAAAAGGATTTTACCTGCTCTTTCGTTGGAGGAACCTTCATGTGAGATTCAAATCTTGTTAGATTTGAAGATGCGAGTGGAGAACTGTTTAAGCATTGAAGTTCGTTTAGCCATTGTGAGATCATGCAACATGCAAAATGCAAAAAGACATGCAAAATGAAATGAAACCTAAGACCTAGGACCTGGTCACTGATCATATGTCAATTTGTTATCATCATTGAACTTTTAGGTAACCGGATAAATCAATACAATGCCCACTAGCTATGAAACCATAGACATATGAATATCGATTTGTATGCACAAGAATCAATACAACACCCACTGGTCAACAACCATGGATATATGAATATTGATTTTATTTTCAGAATGTTGGATTAGATATAAGCACCAAAGCATAAACGCCAGGATGACCTGAATATCATGTCCATTTTGATATAGCAATTTGTATAAGCATCAAAACATAAACGTCATGATGACCTGAATACGCCTTGCATTCAAACACATCAAACAGCCAAGAGATTATTCTAAATCCAATGTGAATTACCCATAGTGACCCTTTATCATTCACATCCTTAGGTAAGATTACGTTTCATAGTAGGAGAAAGAACTCACTCAAAAAGACAATAGTTAGATCAAACTTCTTTGAATTTTTTGGGTATCAATGGTTGAGGTACGCATGGCCATCCAATTCGAGATAGAGGCTCTTACAGTTGGACACCATTTCAATCCAAAATTTCCAAAGTTGTTAGATTTTTACATACAAGCAAAAGACAAAGAAAAGATTATGCCCCCAGTCATCACTCTCTAAATCCTGTAAAGGACATCATCAAAGAGCTCGAAGGGACATAATATGCAAAAATCTCAATGCGAATCAATAAGGATGTAAAAAAGCATAGATTGTTTTCAGTTTGATGTTTGATGTTGTTGTAGTAGATGCAAAATCCTTTCTGGAGACAAGATAGACTGACTGACTCACATGAAGCTTCAAAGGACTCTGAGCAGATATGATACATCGAAGATATACTGGAGACCATAGGATATGACATTGATTGCCCCCAAGTATTAAGCATTGATAGGATACAGACGCTTGAGTTGATTGGTGGACAAACCAACTTATTAAAAACTGGAAATGCAAAAACAAACCAGGAGATATGTACAAACTAAAGCAAAATTGAAAACTGGGAAAGACCAAGATTGCACTGATAGATGGAGCATTTTGAAATAAGTGGTGCCCGTTTGCCAGGTTTTCACCATCTTGGTAGAGATTCTATTTTTGCTACCAAGGTGTCTGTTTCCAAGTTTTCACCAAGGCACTTTTTCTTTTTCTTTTTCTTTTTTTTCCTTTTTTTTTTTCTTGTATTTTTCATTTTTTCAATTTTTTTTGTACTTTTGATATGTTTTTATTTTTTTGTGAATTATCAAGGTGCCTATTGCTAGGTTTTCACTAAGATGTTCATTTTTTCAAGACTTTTTCTGATTTTTAAGATTTTTTCAAGACATTTTACCATAGACTGAATGCCTTAAGCGTAGAATTTCTTCAGATGGAGAACGTTGATTGGTTCTCAGAGCTATTCTCCTTCAGTCATTGAGAGTTGATAGGCACCAGAGCAAAAAGTAGCAGTGATTACAAAGGGACCCAGCCAATTGGGTTCGAACTTCCCCTTGCATTCTCAATGTGATTGATTTTTAGGATTCTCTCTCAAAACTAGATCACCAACTTGAAATTCTCTATGTCCTACTTTCTTGTTGTAGCCTCTAGACATTCTCTTCTGATATACTCTAAGATGATCATATGATGCTTGTCTGCGCTCATCTAGTAGTTCAAGTTCTTGCAACCTAGACACTATGTAGTCATCATCAATTACCAAACCATGCATTCTGATTCTTAGTGATGGGATTTCAACCTCAATAGGCAGGACCGTTTCAGAGCCATAAACTAAAGCAAAAGGTGTAGCCCCAATAGGTGTTCTGATACTTGTTCTGACACTAGTTCTGATACTGGTTCTGATATTTGTTCTAATACTTATTTTGATACTAGTTTTGATACTTGTTCTGATACTTGTTCTGATACTAGTTCTAATACTTGTTCTGATACTGGTTCTGATATTTATTCCGATACTTGTTTTGATACTGGTTTTGATACTTGTTCTAATACTTGTTTTGATATTGGTTTTGATACTTGTTCTGATACTAGTTCTGATACTTGGTCTGATACTTGGGATACTTGATAGCATCTTTTTCCATTGCAAACTCCCAAGCAAGATCATATCATACAATCCCAATGTCTAGCAAGGTGGAGAACAAGAGGGATTAGCAAGCTAGTGGAAGAGATGGAAGACAAGAGAATGAAGGAGAATAAAGGGAAGAAATCCTCAAGGGCAAACTCCTCAAGAATACTCAAGCTAGGGAAAAATTGTCATGTAAAGCACATTTGGATAAGCAATGAAAGACCAGCATAGGATAAGTCACAAAAGCGTAATGCCAAAGAAGGATAGGATGCAATCCAAAGGAGTAGACATGTCAAGAGGCTTCATAGCATCGTGTTTTACTCTTTCTCTTTTCTTTAGATCAAGACCAAAGGGGAAAAGGATAGTGATAGGTGAAAATGAATGGAGGAAGATGGATATGAAGGCTAAACATAGAAGGAATGAAAGCAAGATCATCGTAAGATAGCTCACAAAATAGCCAAATATTCGTGTATAGATCAACATTGTCAAGATCAAAGAGAGAAGATGGAATGGATGAAATATGTAGAAGAATTACGCATGACACCTGATTGCCAGGTTTTCATCATGGTACTTATCCAAGGTGCCACAAGGGAGTGGTTTTCACCATAGGATGAATTTATTTCTCTTTACTTTTGCTACCAAGGTGCCTATTTCCAGGTTTTCACCAAGGCACATTTTCAAAAAAAAAAATTTCATTTTTTTTTGGAAGAAGGCAAGCTTTTTAGATAATGCTCCTTGAAAGGATAAACCATGATATACCAAGGATTCAAATGATATGTTCAAAGATGCTGATAGGGAAAGGGAGATGGAAGAGAAAAATGGAGGATAGGGTTTTATGTAAAGAAAGTGAGGTTGGAAGATAGGAGGAATAGGCAAATGAGGAAAAATGATAGAAGGTAGAAGGATAATGCATGGAAGGATTGTGAAAGGGTAGATGGAAAGGAAGGCAAGATCAACATCAACACACACCTTGAAGGGTGGCAAGAGGATGGAGGAAATGTGAATGAAGGAATACATGAAGGAATATGGCAAATGGATAGCAGAGGTTGTGGTTTAGGCATATGGAATGGAGGAATGCTTTTGGAAGAAGATGAAGTGGAAGTCTTTGGAAGCTTGAATGTCAACTTAACTTTTTGCTCAACACCAGACTCTTTCAAGAGAGACTTTGGAATCCATATAGTCATAGGCTTTTTATTTCCTTTTGATGATCTAGAGAGAATATCTTCAATGATGAATTTTGGAACCCATACTTGTCTTGTAGTTTTTTTCTTAGATATCTCTTTTGACTTTATGTTTCCATGTCTATTAGAGGAGACATGGTGATCTTCATTTTTTGATGGATTCTTGTATTGCTTCTTTTTCTTGTATTGAACATTCAAGTTACTTCCAAAGGACTTGGGGCTTGTGGAAGAAGAAGGAGAATATGACTGGTTTAGATGGGTGGGTGGATGAAAAGGATTCAAGGGTATGCATCTATGTTGATCTTGAGGAAAGATGGGAGATGGAGGGATGTAAGGACCCAAGATGGATGGTGAATTAGGAGAGTTAGGAGGGGAAAGTGAAGGGACATAAGGACCCCAAGATGGAAGGAAAATGTGAAGCCCTTTGTGATGGTGGAAGAGGTCCAAGGATGGAAGTGGAAGATGCAAAAGGATAATCAACAAGTTCATCAGCATCTATATGACAACCAAGGATATCAGCATCTTTAGAGTGAGCATTAGAATTTTCAATAGAATCATGGATATCTTGAATATGAGCACCTTCTTTGATAGGATTGTTCAAAGCTTGCAAAGACTTAGGAAGAGTAGAAAGTGGAAGCAAACATGGAGTGGTAGAATAAGAAGATGGAAGACTTTGATCTTGACAAGGATCTTTGGATAGCATAAGCGCATAATTTTTTTCTTGATTGTCCAGGGGCTTAACATTGGAAGTAACAACACCATTTTTACCAACCTTAATGGAAGTATCATCTTTGGAAAGCGCAAGTGTAGTAAGGTTATTTTGATTGTCAATAAGCTCAACAGTGTAAGTAGTAGCGTGACCTTGCTTAGGAGAAGATTTAAGACATGGTGGAATGCATGAAAAAGGGTGTACAGGATCAAAAGAACCATGAAGCAGATAAGAGACATCGAGAAAGGGAGTGGATGACATGGAGGGTTCTTGATCTTGATCTTTCTTTATGTTCTTTTTTTCATCATTTTTAGAGTCCTCTTGACATGGAGCCACTTCTAAGGACAAGGAAGCATGTTGGGATTGTATGGATGACTTTGGAAGAGATGGTGGAGGACTAGTTGAAGTAGGCATTGTAGCATATGAAGGCTTAGGCTCTTTAGGTTTATCATTATTGAAAGTATTTGCAGCCAGGTGAAGGTTAGCTTGAGTTTCTTTAAGAGGTAGCCCTGGAGGATAACTATAGGGAACCACATGAAAAGTATCATGGCTTGTGTTGGATGAAGGTTCTATGAAAGATTTGAAAGACTCAGAAGCTTTAGGAAATGTATGGGTATTAGAGGAAGTAGGGGATGGAAGGGAACCATCACAAGACAAAGGTCCAACATTAACATGATCTTTCTTGAGAAGATAATCTTTATTTTCAGCATGAGAGTTCTTAAAGGAGAGATCCTTGTAGTATTGATGCTTCAAGCTAGCACGATGCATTTTATAGTCCTCAGCAGTAGTAGATGGATCATAATCAAGGTATTGTCCACAGAAGCCATCAAAATCTCTTTCAAAATTAGAATCATATGGATCACCATCATGATCTATCCAATGTGACGGCCCATTTGTAGTAAGTAGGAACACACAACGAGGAGGACTCTTAGGAACAGAGGTGTCATAGGTATCATTACATTGTCTGTCATCATAGTCATCATAGTCTCCAAAACTGGATGTGTCACTCTCCGTGGAAGAGGTATCATAAGGGTTATCACATTGCTCAAATTCTATCTGGGGGCATGGTGACATGTACAAGTCTTTGTCAAATGGAAAAGGACATAGAGCCTCACTGGAGAACTCCTTGGGTTCCTTCTCTTTTTCAAGTTTATCAAGTTTGACTTGCATAGCGTGCAACTGTTTCATCATAGCTGTGATTAGAGCTTCTTCCTCTTGTGTACTGATTCTTTGAGACATGTGTACTGATTCTCAATAGCTACTGCTCTGTTCTTGACATAGTGATTTGTATGATAGATTTTGGAATTAGGCTGAAAAAGCTAAGTATTTAGCAATTTTGACAATTTTCTGACAACTTTTCAAAATTTTCTCAAATGACTTTCTGCAGACTTGTATGATAGTTGGTAGGCAATGAAATGACAATAGAAAATCTCATACAACAGTTGCAAGATTTTGACTTTGAGAATTTGCTGGCATCAAAACTCATACGACACTGGGTTGGTTATCATACGACAGTTGGGTTGTAATGAAATGACACTTGATGGAAACTCGTATGACTTTCTGACCTCCTGAGATGACTTTTGACTCCAGAAAAGGATTTTACTTCAGATTTTGCAAATTTTGAGTTTTCAGATTTGAATTGTTTGCAAATTTCAATGTCCAGATTTGAGGATTGTAATAGATTTATCCATTTTCAATAACCAGATAGATAAACAAGCACGCAAAATAGCAAGCAAGTGATTTTAAGCATGTCTAAAAATAATGAACAAGGGCAAAAGCAACCTTGTGCATGAACAATCAAGTGACTTATTCATTCTAATCCTCAGAAGCGCTAATTATGTATGTTCCAAAAATGTTTTGCAATAACGCACATATACCCTATAAAATGAAAATTTGGCCTCGCTAGGGTTTTTAGTAATGGTTTGACTCTGCAACTTTTATGATCCAAAGGGGTGAACTCCAATCCCGGCACACCAAGGTTTTGACACAGTCTGAGAACTTAATCTTCAGGAGCTACTAGGGAGATCTGACAACCCAACAATGAACCATACCCATGGAGATTTCTTCCACAAGGACATTTATATAGCGGCTGTCACTACCACGGTGAAAATGGCTATTACTGCTTGAGGTTCTGTCAACGCAGTTTACCCTATGAAGGGATTGTCTGCTATGGTTAATCCTCTCTAAAGGTGACTCACAATAGTATACCATAATGGGACTTGGCTCCAGATCTAAGGTTTTGATGCCTCTTCACTTTTAACCCAAACAAAGCAAGTAGATTAATCCGACACGCTAAGACAAAGTTTTGCTTCACCAAGGTCTATGATGTCAACTCCACGTGATCTATCAACCTCTTTGGGGAGAGAATGTATCAATTAATAAGAGAAGGTGCATTAACTAATTTTGATTCACCAAAGCTTGTGATGTCAACCCCACGTGATCTATCAACCTCTCCGAGGAGAGAATGTATCGATCAATAAGAGAAGACGCACTAACTGAGTTGAATGTGAAATGCACTAAGTATCCTCCTTACCTATAAGGATTATGTCACCAAGAAGGATTTCACTGGGAATCCAATCTCTCAAGAATCACGAATAGTGTTCATAGGGCCTAATTACTATTTGAGCACAGATGTATGTTTCCAAAAGCAAATCTACCAAAAGTATCCAAAAAGTAGAAAGAGGAACACTTAACGCTTAAAGAAAATATGAGGTGAGTCCACAAAGTGGAGCACTTAACCCCTCACACAAGCTAGAAATGAGTCCACAACTTAGAAAATAAGTGAGTTCCAAAAAGCACAAAAGGGTTGCCTGGTGGAACACTTAACGCTTTTTTCCTGTAGACCCCTCCCCTTTAATGTGGCACTAATATTGCAACCACGGGGTGAAAATGAGGGGCCAGTGGATTTAGTGAGTCCAATAACCCAAGATAGCAATCTAGATCAATCACAAGTAATCTAAGACTGCCAATAAATACCTAAGGTGTCATAACCTAGTATTCAATTATGCAAATTCATAGAAAAAGCATGCAAAGAAACACTCAAGCTAAACACATGAGAGATTTATTTTAAGGCCAAATTAAAATTTTATTAGATGAAGGAGAATACCTATGATCCTTACAATGCGCTTAGTAGATTTTACCTGATTTTTAGCAATTCTTGTTGAACTTTTCCATGCAAGCAAGTGACGAACTCTCCAACAAGCAAACAAGCAAACAAGATATGCAAAATATATTCAACTTATGAAAACCATAGAGTTACCTCTAAAAATCAATTATTATCAGAAATAATAACCAGCAATTAACCCAAATGACAACTCATATCATTCATTGAACCATGTAAAAAAAATAAGTGCATACCCATCACAAAACTTTATTTTTTTTGCTGCATTTGACCTAGTCAATAAGATCTAATTTTTTTGATATGATTTTGGTCAAAAAAATAGAAATTTAGAATAGAGACCCCTACTAAAAAATAGAGAGCTTTCCAAAAATGTAAAAATTTTAGAAAAATCTCTTCATTTGTGCCCTAGAGACCCATTTTATCAAAACAGACTAGTTTTTGTAAATTGACTATTTGAGCTATTATATTGTGTCCAAATTTAAAATACAAAGAATGAACCATTTGTATAATTTAAAGATATTTTTGAAAATATAAAAATTTCCAAAAAATATGCTGATTTACGTCAGATATTAATTTTTTCCATAATTTGAAGAAAAAATTATTAAAAATTCAAAACATCTCAGAAAATTCTAAATTTTTTACTGTAGCTTCTCTAATATATGTCCAACTTGAAAAACAAATTTTAGAGAAAAAATCCAAACCATTTGAGAGATAAAATTAAATCTTTGAAACTTTAGGGCTTTAGCTCCCCAAAAAAATCAAAACTAGCATGTAAAGGTGGGTTGCTGCACGGTGGGTGCCATAAAATGTGTGTGTGAAAATTATACCTAATCTGTAGACACAACACTTTAGTAAAACATTAGAGGTTAGCAATAATCAAAATCATAAAAAATTGAAATCTAATTTAACCAAGTGATTTACTGTCTTCTAGTAGGTGCAAGATTGATGTTCTCAGATTGCTATCGAGATCAGTGACCTAGATGACACCTAAATGAAGGATTTGAATGCAATTGATCTGAATATGAAATATGAATGCAAAGTAATCTATATTTTTTTTTTGGATATTTTCTATGCAATAAGATGAAAAATGATATGAAATCTATGATATGTAAAAACTGATATGCTATGAATTGATCTAACAATAATATGAAAACAAAAGTGATCTCACAACAATGTTGATTCGCAATAAGCTTTGATCCTTCCAATTGCAATTCTCCAGTGTGATTGTGCAAAAATATGAGATGAATTATGAAGAGTTAAAGCCTTGGTTTTATAGAAATTCAGGGCTTTGGAGGTGCATGAGAAAAAGCCATAAATCACTCAAATAACTCAAGTTGATTTTTGAGTTATTTTAATTAAAGAATAATTAACTCACAAAAACATGCAAAAGCAAAGTTTAACTCAAATTAGAATTTTAGATCAACTTTAAAACTCAAAAAGATATTGAGTTTCAAAAAGCTAACAACTTGCATTGATTTTCCAATTTGAGTTTAACTGCTCTTTGATTGTGCACATGGATAATTATGAATTAATAAATAAATAAACTGATTTATTCTCAACTTAACTGATTTTGAAAAATAAAACAATTGATTTATGGGTTAATCAATTATTTTTCAAGCTTTTATTCAAAAACAATATTATTAAAAATTGACAAGTTGCTTTAATTAATTAAATAATAATTTAATCAATTATTCATAAGAAATTGGATTTATTGTCAAAATTAAATAATACAATTAATAATAGATAGAATTAAATTTAATTACACAATTAAGTGGCAAGATATTAAATCTAATTAATTAAATATGAAAATATTCAATTAATCAAACTTAGGATAAATGTGATTTATCGCCAAATAATCATTAAATTAAAGATAATTAAGATAATTAAGAATATTGCTAGGAATATTCCCCGATGTAGAATTTAAGATAATCAATTATGATTCGATGATGTTTAGATGTGCCTTAGATTAGAACTTTGATGTTGATTTTGTTCGATTTGTAGATGTAGGAGGTTAATGAATTTATAGCCCATTTTTGGGGTATTACACCCCCCACTAGATTTCTCAAAAAATTCCCTAATAAAATCCATCCCCCACATTGCAAAAGGGGCTTCTGCAACCACAAGGTTCAACAATAATGCACCCAAGAATTTCAATTTCTTCGAAAATCTTTGACATGGCTCACACTTTCTAACAAAAGAGTGAGTATCTTTGAATAACACAAGCCAATAATATCCTACCCTTAAAATCGTATGAGTTGTAGATCGAGCAGAATGTTGCCCTCCACACAATCCAGAGTGCATATCTTTCAATACCTTTTCTGATTGGTGTTTTTCCAAACAAAATAATAAAATTCCATCATTATCCTTCCAGTACAAATCACCCTGTATCATTACATACCTTTGGGCCTGCAATCTCAAACTCCTCCTTTGATTATCATTTAGCTCTTGTGGACATTTAGCATGTTTGATAAAATAAACAATATCTTTGTACCATGGTTTCATTTCAATGCTAGTGACTGTATCTTCATTTACAGTAGTACTATTTACTTGGACAAGGTCCATGTTTTCCTCTGTTATTAGTTTTGCAAGTCCCAAGCCTCTCACCAATTTGGTAATGTGGAGGTCAAGATCAAACTCTTGAATCCTATTGATCCACTTGCATCTTTTCCCTATGACCTCACTTTGAACCAAAATATCTTTCACTGCTACATGAGGTACATATGCACTAACCTTGGCACAAACAAGATAGGGTCTAAAAGCTTTAACTACCTTTACTAGCGCGTATGCCTGCTTTTCCATTAACTCATAATTCAATTCAGTAGACTACAATGACTTACTGAAAAAGGCTATAGGATGCTCAAAACCTTCTTGATCCTTTTGTAAAAGGACAGCTGCAATAGTGTGAAAAGAGGCAAAAGAGAATAGAGAAAATGGATTTGAATAATTAGGTGAGATTAAGATAGGGGCCTCTTGAATTGCTTGTTTAATCTTCTCAAAAGCTTATTGAGCCTCTTTGTCTCAATTAAACTTTACATCTTTCTTCAGGAGTTTGACTATAGGCTTGACCATTTCTGCAAAATTAGCAATGAATCTCCTAACAAAATTAATCTGTCCTAAGAAAGATTGCACACCCTTTATATTCTTGGGTGAAGGTACCTTATTAATTGCCTCTACTCTTTCAGGGTCAATCCTAACCCCTTCTTTTGACACTATATGTCCAAGAAGCTTCCCTTCTGTTACAGAAAATTGACACTTCTTAGGATTTAAGGAAACACCAAATTCTAAAGCTTTAACAATGACCTTTTCCAAATGACTACAGTGGTCTTCAGCCTTTCTAGAATAAGCAGTAAGATCATCCTGGTACACACCCATAAGAACATCAATCAATTCCTTAAAGGCAACATCCATTGCCCTTTGAAATGTAGCTCCGGCATTTTTTAAACCAAAAGGCATGTGTACATACACATATGTTCCCCATGGGGTATTAAACATTGTTTTAAACTGCTCTAATTCTTTGACTAGCACTTGATTGTAACCTGAGAAACCATCCATCATTGATAAGAGTTCACAACCAGTTACCTATGTAGCATGGCTTCCATGTTAGGCAATCCATAATTATCTTTTAATGAAGCCACATTCAAATTTTTGAAATCAACACAAAGTCTTATGTCACCATTCTTTTTCCTTACTGGCACAAGATTTGAGACCCATGTGGAAAGCCTAATAGGCTCAATGATACCAACATCCCTCAATTTTGTCAATTCAGCTTGCATCTTTGTGGATAGCAAGGGATTGATGGGTCTTTGTTTTTGTCTAAAAGGCTTAGTATCCTTTTTGAGTGGAATTTCATGTTGAAAGAGGTCTGCTTTATAAGCCTTAAGATCATCATATGACCAAGCAAATACATGCTTGTATTTTTTCAACAATCTTACCAGATTTCCTCTAACCTCCTTACTCAATCTTTTCCCAATATAAACTATTTGAGGGGATGTCTCTGAACCTAAATTTATTTCCTCTAGGTCCTCCATTTTAGTGTTAGACTTATGAGACAAATAACCATCATTTATTTTGAACATTCCCTCCAACTCCACTAATCCTTTTGGTATGTGATTTGAGGGTAATTATACTATTTCATTTCCCATGATGCACTCTTTTCCCTCAACACACTACTATGCTTCGCTGAAATCTATTTGTTGGCCATCATACTGATCAAGGCCCTAAAGAAACCTAAGGATATCAAGTTCATCCTCAAAAACTTTCCAATTATATACATTGTCAGGCACTATAGGCCTACTTTTGATTTCTAGCATAGAGACACCAGTGAGGGTAATATCATTTTTTTTTAGGGAAACATTAGCAAGAAAATCTGCCATAATATTATTGGATCTTTCTATCCAAAGTAGATTGAAAGCTTCAAAAAAATCTAGTCTATCCCAGATAGCATATTTATATAATTTGAGTTTCTCATCCTTAGCAGCATATTGAGATCTCACTTGGGCTATAATTAATTGGGAATCACCATGGACTTTTAAATATTTGATACCATGCTTTATGGCTACATCTAATCCCAATATCAAAGCCTCATACTCAGTAGTATTATTGGTACACTCAAAAGTCAGCAAGAAAGAGTACTTAAATGTAATACCTGATGGGGAAATGAAAACAACACCAGCTCCTGATCCTTCCTTGGAGCATCCACCATTAAAGAACATTTTCCAGAGCCCATCTTGCTATAGTATCAACTCATCCACAATTCGATCTATGTTTTTCATCTAGGGTACTATCTCCTCAATCATGAAATTATTCATGTCAATATCTATAAAGCAGTTCAAATCTTCTAGTGCAACTTTTTCAATTATGACTGAGGAACGAGGCTCCCTATAGAATTTTACCTCAGTCCCATTGACTGGGATAGTAGCATATGATAAATCCAATTGCAATTTTCCACCTACTGCTACAGCCCATTGCCTTAATAGTAGCATGCCATAATAATGTTTTGTATCAACAACAACCACATCCATTTTGTATGTGGCATCTAGGAATACAACAATTTTTACTTCAATTCCAATTAGAGTTCCTACAATAGGTACTACCCTATTATCCATAGCATAGCACCTTCCATTAGATGTGTCAACTTGTAATCCTAACTCTTTCATTACATGATAAGGCATTACAGTTGTAGCAGCACCAGAGTCAATCATAAAATTCTTTAGCAAAAAATTATTTACAATTAGTGTCACATACAAAGAGTTGATAGAGGAAGGCTCTTGTGTCACAATAGTTCCAACACATACATCAAAGATGTTATCAATTAAAATAGGCCCTTCTACTAAAATCCCCTTCTCTTGCATGGGAGGAGCTATCCTTTGTTCACTTATGAGGGCCAAGGCTGTTGTTTTATGCTCCTCAATTTTCAACATTTCAAGCAAGGGGATAGAAACCTTCATTTGGGACAAGGGATGTCTCATATCAAAGGTAGGGGGATCAGCAGAAATATTAGGATAATCCTTTTGCCTACCAACTTTCCTTTTATTCTTGTTAGCAATAATTTCCTCTCCTTTTTTCTTCTCAAATACAAGACCCTCCTCCTTATTATTTACAACATTAGGCTTTGGAGAGTCCTTATTTTGAAAGTTATCCTTAACAAATACTAACCTAGGGACTCCTTGATCAATATCCACCTTTCTATTCCTCAAATTGTATGAGGACTTGGCTTGAGCTATAGCAGCCACAATTAGAGTTCTGATCTCTTCTTCACTGGGCTTTCTCCATTGTTTTTCATCTGATCCTGATTCTACCATATGGGTTTTACAATTATCATTATCAGGCTCATCATGATCAAAGTGAGTAAATACTTGTTGTTCATAATCAAAGAAAATCCTTCTCTTATGATCAACATCAGGACAAATCTCTTCATCATCTGAAGATAAGAGATCCCCCATTACTTCAGTAGTGAACATGTTAATAGCAAGATTTTCAAATCCTTCATAATCTCCTACATATGAATCATTGGCCTCTTCTCCCAAGGCCTAAGCCATAGCACATTGGAATGGTGAATGAGGCATATTACAAGCCACACCCCAAGGGGTATTTTCCACATTATGTGTTTTTCTTTTCTTCAAGGGATCTAGTGTATCTCTTCCCTTTTGGGGTTCATTATTGTCAAGGACAGGCCTCCCATCTTTCCAATTTGTCTTGTAGGGCATATATCGCAAGTTAGGGGTTCTATCCTACCTCTGATAAGGTGGTCTTGTATCTTGAAAATTTCTACCACCCTTGTCAAACCTTGTTGGGAAGTCCTTGTTGATACCGACTCCTTTGTCCATTTTATCATCATCCTTGGATGGCCTTGCAGGTTGTGGCCCGGTTTCCTTCCACAATCTATCCTCATCTCTTTTGTACATTTGGCCAGATGCCTTTCAGTTGCTTTCAATATTTATGGCCAATTTAAATGCATCCCTAAGGGTACAAGGATTCTTATCTCTTAGTAGATAAGACATTTTACCATCCATAGAATTGAAATATGTGGTTAGGAAAACTGCATCATCTAATCTCAAAACTTGGAACAATTTATACATAGCCTTTTGGAACCTACTATTAAACTCTGACATGTTCTCATTGTAATGTTTTTTGATATTGTTAAACTCATTGAGCATGTAGCTTGAATTCACATGTTCTACATATTGTTCCTTAAAACATCTAACAAACTCCTCCCATGATGCAATATTGTTCTTTGGAAAACCCCTATACCAATCTCGGGCATCTTCAATTAATGACTGGACAAAAAGCTTCATTATAACATCTTCATGCTCAATTTCATAATCATTAACTTTATCTGTGAAAAATTTCAAGTGCTCTTCACAAGTAATCACATAGTTTCTAGTAAATAATGGGATCTTCTTTCTAATCTCATTAGGGACAGTATTGGGCTGACCAGGAATACCATCAAAGAATAAATTCCTATACCTATCTAGATGAACTAGTCTCCTTTGGACATTTGGTTGGATTAGAGGGGTTGCTGCAATATTTTCACAAGGTAATGTCCCCATTGTACCACTAACTATGAGGGGAACATGACTAGTATTCAAATTTGATCCAGGTATACTTTGTCCAAGATGAAGGGCTTGAGGATTTGGAAGTGAAGTATTAGGCTGGTTGGGTGGGATCATTCCTGAGATAACAGGGACAGAGCTACTAGCAGATGTGTTTATATTGGCATGCAAGAAAGCAATCTTTCTCTTCATCTCATATGAAGCAGCTTCCAATTCTAGTTTCTCAAGTTGAATAGCTAAATCCTCTTTGGCTTTTCTATCCTTTTCCAAATCTATGCTTGTTTGGGAAGGTACACTAGGAACAGCAACAATTTTCTTAGGCTCATTGATATTCACACTCACCATTTTTTGTTTTCCCTTATCAAGGATCTCTTTGGTGGCATTTTTAATATCCTCATTTCTCTAGATTTCAGAGGGGTGCAATTGCCTGAGAACATGGCATGTTCCTTCAAATTAACTTTGGTTAAGTTTAGTATCTTGAGCCTATTTCCTCAAAACCTCCATATCACCAAACAATTCTTTGTCTAAACCCTAAACATTTTGGCTTAGATCCCTAGCCTGGGCCTCATTTCTCCTAGTTTTGATGATAAGTTCTTGCCTCTCCATGAGCAATTCATAAATTATTTTTTCTCTCACTTTCACCCTATTAGCAATCTCTGCCATTTGTTCACGCTCCTTCTTTCTTAAAGCAATCACCTCTTCCCTTAATTTTTCAGAATCATATGAAGCAGTTTCAGCAGCAAAATTTTCTCCCGATTGTTCTAGGGTTTCTCTCGCAAGGAAATAACCTACTTTTGTGATTTCTTCTTCTTGGGTAAAGTGTACACTAGGTGTGACATTCTTAACATGTTCGGGGTCATCTGAAGAGGAAGAAGCTTCATGGGGAAGTGGTGTAGGTACTCTATCTCTTGAAGATCTTGGGGAGTTTGCAATAATGTGACTTCTCCTAGACCATTGTTTTCTACCAGGTGTACAAAGCTCTTCACCCATATTATTCTCTGTGTGGTCCTTGAAATAAGATCTGGTGAACCTAGGCTGACTCATAGTATGTCCCAACAAGATATAGCAAAAATTTACAAATACCAATGACTGGTAAACACAGATTATTAGAGTCGCCACCCACTAAAAAGTGGGAATCAAATTATTATATTGGTTTGCAAACACACAATGAATAGTATTGCACCAACCTATTGTACATTTGCATTCAAAGTAATCCATAGTAGAGTCACCAATTTTGTTAGTGCTCAGATCTACAGATGAATTAAAATTCATAGACTCTTGTAATCCCAATAGATGCATCTAACAAAATGCAAGCACCAAGGTATTAAGGCTTTAAGCCTTCTTCACTTTGAGCATGAAACTAAGGTGGGTTTACCTATATGAATGAGCCTTCGATTATGAATTAGCTCCTTCACTGCTATGTTATTTTTCTTTGGGATTAATTCAATAAAACATCACAACTTTTACTGCTCCCCAAATTATCCTAATACATGACACAATGATGAACATTATGAATGAAATAACATATGACAGTGGCATAAGGATATTCATCCTTCTTATTTTTCTGATTTAAACTCAAGGAAGGACAACCTCTTTTAAGGGCTTCTTTAAAGTATTACAATAAACATCCATGAACTTGTCATAGAATGATTCAGATAAATATTATGCAATAAATGTAAATTTAATTAGTTGTTTGTATTTTCTGGTGGCAACAGATGTAAATATATCATAAACAAGTGCCTTATTTCTTTGGGCATCAGAGTCAAACCCTACCTCCACAAAAATTGATCAAGACAACTATACTAGAACCCAAATGAAATGCCTGACATCCCATTCTTTTAGTTCCTACACCTCCTATCAAATTCATACATGGACAAATAATTTACAAAGACCTACCTCAAGACTTTACTCTTTCCTTGAAAGAACTTAATTTCAACCCCTATATTCACCTTGTGAACAATGCATTGAAAAAGCCTTACAATTTAAATGCATAAGAAAACTAAAAAATTCCATACACAAAGACAACAAATAGAAACAATAGAGTTCTGGTATCCTTGCATTAATATTCAAAATGTGTCAATATAGTATCACCATGACTTCAAAGAAATAAGGTTCTATATCTCAGAGCTTTCTTTACAAAATGTATTAACCACCCTTGAAAAGAGTAAAAACTTGCTATATATACCCACAGCCATCTTGGAATCCTCGAAAGGATGCAACAAGCTTCGGATGGCTAGGAAAAGATCTTGCACTTAAAAAAAAAGTACAAACTAAAAGATATTAATTAAGATAACAGACTGTAGTTCTCAACTACTTAACAATTTTACAACTGGCACCTTTGTCTAAAGATATTTTAGAGCAGTTACAAAAATTTTTGCATGAATGATGACCGCCATCTGGCTAACCTACATCATCCCTTGTTTGAAACATGCTTTGCCTCAATTTCTGGATCAGGTGTCATTTATACTCTACTCTTCTTCTTCTTCTGTCACGTGGGCAACTGGTTTCTTCTTCTTCTTTGTCAATTTGTCCCATGCTAGCACATCATCATCAGATGGCCAATTGTAAGCTTGAAACTACTATAGTGATTTGATCTATTGATCCCACATGAAAATCAGTTACACTTCTAGCATCTGCTACAAACTGTATGCAATCACTTTCAACTTTAAATAAGTTGTCAATTATACTGTTGCATCTTCCTAAATCCAAAGCACTGTCACTATTTAGGAAAGCATCCTACTTAATTACCATTTGATCCATTAATACTTTCCACTCATCTACACTAACAATACCCCCACCATCATCATATATTGGAGGCAAGCACTTATTGCTACTCCCATCAAACATAGCCAGCTTGGCCGCTATCTGGTTAGACTTACCTTTAAAGAACTTTGACACAGCACTTACTAAACCATTCTTTCCAAAAACCTCATTCACTACTTTAGGAATATTAGACCTATATTCCTGCAAATCATCAAGCTTATCAAACAATGAGCTCCTCACTGACCATGTACTAAAAAGTGGCTCCAAGGTAGTCAAAAACTCACTCACCTTTCCACTGGTCTGGTGTAATAGACTGACTGATTGATGGACTGATTCCATCCTGTCCTTTATCTTGTCTTGTGTCTATTGTACAATCCTTGCTACAATATCCAAGGATGCATCTAATCTTATTTTTTCTAGGTCCTCAGCAAGCTTATCAAGAGCCTCTGTATCTGTCTGAACAGGCACCTCAATCTACAAAGGAGGGGGAAGAACTACCTTTGAGGCTTCTTCAAGCCTAGCCTTCAATTCAACCAACTCATCTTCCAACTGCTTGATCTTTACCATTTTCAAATCCCTATCTTTGGCCACTACATTTGCATTCTCAAACAATTTTGCATACCTTTCAGATAGCTGAGCTGTCTTTGCTTCATTGAAATTAGCAAAATGGGTCACTACCTTGGAAACCTCAAGATCGATTTTATTTTGTACAGTCCATATGATTTTATTCACTTCCATCTGATCCTCTATACTTAGTAGAGATGGCTTTTGAGTCTTTGGGGCAATAGACCACATTGCAACAGCCTGGGATCTTGGGCCATATCCACTTCCTCTTATCATTTCACCAATATGAACCTCATAGGATAAACTTCCCTCTGGTTTCTTTCTTATCTAATCAATGATAAAAGCAGAGGTCAAATCCCATCCTGGAGTTAGCAGCATTCCACTTGATCTAACCATTTCTCTGGCTTCATCTATAGTTATAGCATCAAGGCTAGGATCATAAGAGGCTAATGCTCTCATGGTTTCTTCACTTGGCTCTACTCCCTCAGGCATACCCTTAGCCACAGCTTGTTGCTTTTTCCAGATAATAAAATTCTTAAATTCATCAATCTTGATGAATTGGTCATCACTTAAAAACTCCTCCTAATATACCTCTCTAATATCTTGTCCTAACCACAAGGACTGTTCTTCATTTCCTTCATTAGTGGCCACCATCTTGTTGGCCCTTATTGTTTTCCTTAATTGGTGATGGTAAGCCCTATCACTTGGTACAAGAGTAGATGGGCTATCAATCCTTCCTTTCTATTTTCTCTGCTTAGAAGGCTCTCCCTCTTCAAACCTCTGCTTCTTCAATGGTGGCTCCAAAAGGTCCTCTTCCTCTGACTCGTCTCTAGTAAGATCAATAACTGGCAAGTCTCCAACTTGTGGTGGGCTATCCCCTTCTGGGGATCCATCAGAGAAATCCTCATGATCAGAAGATGAGTAATCCTTCTTTTCCTTTGGTTGCTTATGATCAATCAACCTTTCCAATTGATTTGATAGAGTGTCACACATCTCTATCATCTTGTTAATTCTTTCTAAATAAGGAAGGTCAGGGAAGAAACCATCAAAAGGAATTTGGGCTTCCTTCAACTGAGCTTGCAAATCCTTTAGGTCAAAAAACTTGTTCCATCTAGTAGTGACCTCATCCTTCTCCACAATATTCCTAATCACATCCTCCTCATCAAGGCCCTCGTGTTCTCTATTGACACCAATACCAAGTATTAGTGTCAACCTTGCAGTTTTGATGAAGCCCTCATGGTCCACATGTCTACAAAAACTAGATACCATCTTATATTGATTCAGCCAGGTGGTAATTTGTGGGAAAGCCCTCTTACCAATCAAGAAATCACTAATTCTAAACTTCCTAGGTGTGAAAGTACCTTTCTTATGAGGGGCCAAAAGTTCTTTGTCTGTCCACATCAATTGCCACACAAAATCTAAAGAAGCAACCCTTGGTGGCACAAATTTTGGTAACAAATGTGGGGGTTGGGGGCAACCGTAAACTCTTATGATTGTAGAATTTTCCCCTAAATAGAAATCACCCCAATTATGGTTTCCCTCCCAATTGACCTCCCAATGCATAGGTCTTAGCAACCTTAGAACCTTAGGTGGTAATCTTGTAACATTGATGCCCAACCATCTTAGAATAGGAAAAACAATGTAGTTCTCAAAAACACAAAAGTCACACCTATTTACAGTACTATTCCATACCTTTAACCATAATTGCACTGGATTATGTTCATCTTGGAAAGTGAATTCTAGTTTCAACATATTCAAATCAAAATTGTTGATATTGAAAAATAGGATTAAGTGCATCAACATAGAGTAATGCAAGAACTTGATGGGCTTCTTACTTTCTTTGACAGACATTAACCCTTCATGCATCTTGTCGATTACATATTGGATGTAATCATAATCTATGTTTACTAGAGAATTCTAGATATCTAAAATCATCATCAAAAGGTCAGCTGGCAAGAATTCTTCATCCCCATCTACTCCCAATACTCTACACAACCCATAAGAAGTCTGCTTCATATAGTAATGGATAGATTTAAACTGGTAGGGGACATTCATATTATCAGGGAGGGGAGCTATATATGTTCCCTACTTTGGGATATGCTTCACCATTTGGTCTTTTACTAACCCTATATTTTTTGTATACTTCTCTCTCTCTTGGCTCAGATTAATTTCAGTAGAGGAAGATATGAAAAAACTAAAAGCTTTCATGAAAGAACCCCTATCAAGAGTAACCAAAGGTGACTGGTCTGCCTTCCTAATTATTTTGGAGATAGGATCATACACCCTAGCCAGTGCAACAATTAGGTCTATGTCTAAAAATACATCAGGGACAATCAATTTCCCTAGACCCAAAGCCCAAACATTACAAACAAGAACTGGCCCACCCCTATTTCGATAAAAATAACTAAAAATAGAATAACTTGAGCAGTTTGGTGTAACACGATCTCTGCAATGACCTAGAACATCTTCAAAGACATCATCAGGAGCTCTTTTGTTCTGACTGGAACCAAGCAACAATTTGAGAAACTCATCTGAATAATTTGGCTTTTTTTATCTTCACCACCTTTGGCTTTGGCTTCACCACTGGAAGAAATCATGCTCGGCTCTGGTTGACTCATTCTTTCTGCACAATTTCCCTTAGCTCTACAAACTTGATTTGCTTGGCACTCAATGATTGCTTCAAGAAACACAACTCTCTTCAAATGATGTTGAAATAGAAAACAATGAGTTTAGCTTATTTATCGATGCAAATTGGATGCGTACAACTACCAGAATCATTGCAAATCTATCTTTAATTACTCCCACATTCAATTTCACATATCACCAATTTTTAAATCAGAGCTAGCTGATGTTGGGACGCTAACAGATATATTTAAAAATTCAAAAACAAGGCAAAAAGGCAAAGATTATAGCTTTGTACTTTAAAACCCTATTTACGTCATAAAACCCTCCTTTAAAATTGATTGGATAGCTAGTTGCTTTTTCTCTAGCTTGATAGCATACTTTATCCATGTAGCAATGGTCTCTAACTTTCTTTTATTATTTTCTCCAACTGAGCTTATTCAACAAACCAGTGACTGAAGGTTCTCGTGATCACTGAATGAAAAGTTAACCCTAGCTCACATTTAGAGAACTAGTGATCAACGACTTCGCTCATTCACGAAATGAATCTCTTAACTCAAACTTTGTTTAGTGAACCAAAGAACAAGCATACCATAGCCTAAACAACTAACCACAATCACTATTTGGAGAATTAGCGACAAAGGCTATCTCTTATTCGCTGAATGTCCTAGTTAACTTTTAATTTATTCTAAAACTTGGCAACTGAAAGCTTCGCTCATTCGCTAAAAAGGAGACTTAACTGCATGTTTAATGTGAGAACTAGTGAATAAGCTTTCCTCTGAATCACTGAATTCTTTCCTAACCACCTATTTTAAACTATGACTTTGATTCAACCGTTGATCATAAATATCAATCGACAGCCATCGTTAATTTGTTGAGTCAATAAGACAATCACCTCTTGATTATGAGACTCAGTGAATAAAGGGTTCACTGAATCTCCCAATAATTTAAACATTGACCATTCCATCATGTGATTAAGCGAATAAAGGTTTTTTTTTTTAACTTCCCTAATCACTTGTTTCGCCCATTCGCTAAATGCCTGTAGTCACAACCAACCTTTTAAGAGAACTCATGACTACTTCATTCGCCTAGTCACCAGAAAACTTAGAACTTTACTAACTTATTTCAAGAATAAGTGAACACAAGATGAAACCCTTTCTACCAGATCCATTGAGCCAAACTGTCAAAGTCACCAACTTTAGAGGACATTGATACTTATGGCCCAATTGCCAGATCGCCAAATCACTTTATGTAGGACCCAAACATTTTGAGATTAAAACACAACCGTCGATCTTTCAGATAATCAATGGTGTTCGCTAGATCACTGGGTTATACAAACCTCAACTGCCTGATTCTGAGAATAAGTGATCACTACCACGCTAGGTCGCTAAAAGCTTATAGGAAACCGCCAAATAATAAGCAAATAGGAGACAACACTCTCGCTGATTCACGCAAAGGTTCAGATAACTATTGAAAGACTTGGAGACTTAGCGACTAAAGTGATATTTAACATAGGTTTTAACACATTCCCTAGTTCGCTGAATAGCTTAGAGCTATGAAACAACATTACACAATACAGCGAACGCTTAATGAAAATAATCATGTGCACGGTCCAAACACTTAAGTTGCCAAAAAGTAACAACAAAATATAAAAAACTAGGGCTAACTTAAGGGTTTCACGCAAATTAGAACCCACCAAAGGCTAGAAAACCTAAGGAAAGGGTTTTTCAAACTTGGTCATTGAAAACTTGATGAATTTCAAAACCCTAAACTAGACAAAGGCACTTGCAGGGAAAATAAACTGGAATTTGAACAAAAACCTCAGAAACCTAATAATATGACCAACACTAGGAGAACGTGATACTCTCTCAATAACCTCCCTACCTACAAGGGGATCCTTCATCAAGAAGAGCTTCGCATGCATGAACAAGTAGAGGAAGCCCACTCTCTCGAGATCATCCATAAATAGTGTTCATAGGGCCTATTTACTATGTGTAACAGATATGTAGAAAGCAAATCTATGTTTGTTTTATAGCCCAAAATGAAGTATGTGATATGAAAGCAAGAAAAGTCACACAAGCTTGTCACATGAGAGTTTGTTTTAACCAAATCAAAATGTTATTAGCTTGAGGAGAATACCTGAATTCCTCACAATGCACTTAGTATATTTTTACCTATTTTAGCAATTTTTCTCATGCTTTTCCCAATTAGAATCAGCAGATACCAATCAGAAATAAAAAATCTCAATTGTTAGGGTTAGCTGTCAGTCCAAATCTAAAACTAAAATCTGAAAAACTGCCAAAAATTCTGAAATGACAATTGAATTCTAGTGTCAAAACTTGTACAATAGTGGGTTACCTACCAGATGATAGTCGGGAAACTTGTACGACAATGGGTATCTTTTCATAAGACAATAGAGCTCCCAAATGATAATGTGTACCTTCTTATCTGAGCCTCGATAGAATCAACTTTCATACGATAGTGGGTACTTCCTAGTATGACTTTTGTCAGAAAGTCGTATGAAAAATATACTAACAAAAAATAAAAGATCGCAGTTTTAACCAGAAAACAACAAGAAATTGATAGAAATTGATAGAAATTGGATGGAAACCCATTTCAGGGCCCCACAGTGGGTGCCAAAAATGTGTGTGAATTTTTTACCTAGCTGTAGACACAAGACTTCAGTAAAACATTAGAGGTTAGCAAAAATCAAAAACGTGCAATGAAATGGAAACTAATCTAACCAAGTGATTTACTGTCTTCTAGTAGATGCGAGTATGATATTCTCAGATCAGACCGAGACCAATGACAATGCAACACCTAAATGAAGGATTTGAATGCAAAAGATGGATACGAGATGAATGCAAATTTATTCTATATTTTTGTATTTTTTATGCAATTATAATGAAAGAAACTGAGATGAAACTAGTCTAGAATGAAACTCATATGATATGCAATTGATCTAAAAATGATATGAATGCTCACAAACAAAGGAAAATATCACAACAGCTTGGATTCGCAAAAGATGGATTCTTCGATCACCAATTCGCCAACGTGAGGATGCAATTTCGTGGATCTTTTTAGAAGAGATGAAGCCTTGATTTTATAGAAATCCAAGGCTTTGAGGGTACATGAGAAAAGTCATAAATTACTCTTGATGAGCTCAGGTTGATTTTTGAGTCAACAAGAAATCAGAGATGATTAACTCACATAATTATGCAAAATCATGCAAGAACAGCTTTCTAACTCAAAATCAGAAGTTTAGATCAACTTTGAACTCAAAATAGATGTTGAGTTTCCAAAAGTTAACAACTTGCGTTGATTTCCTAATTTTGAGTTTAACTACTCTTTGAATGTGCATAGTTAATTATGAATTAATTAAATAAATAAAGTGATTTATTCTCAACATAACTGATTTTTTAATTATAATAATTGATTTATGGGTTAGTCAATTATTAAATCAAACTTTTATTCAAAAACTATATCATTAAATTTGACAACTAACTTTAATTAATTAAATAAAAATTTAATCAATTAGTCATAAGATTTTTGATTTATTGTCAGAATTAAATAATACAATTTAAGAATAAATTTAATTAAATAATTAAGTGGCAGTATTAAATCTAATTACTTAAATATTCAGAATATTCAATTAATCAAACTTTAGGATAAATTAGCTTTATCGCCAAATAATCATTAAATTAAAGATAATTAAGATAAATTGGAATATTTCTCAGAATATTCTCCGATGCAGAATTTAGGATAATCAATTAAATTCAATAATGTGCAAATCTGCCTTAGGTTAGGACTTTTGTATCGATTTCATTTGATTTGAAGATGTAGGAGGTTAATGAACCTATAGCCCATTTTTGGGGTATTACAATGGGAAGCACTATGTTGTTTGTCTTCCATGGCTCCATGAGCATGTGTCTCTTGGGAACCACTAGGGATTTCTTGATTAGTAGTCATAGATGGTTCTTTGAGATTATAGACATCAAAATCAGTTGGCAATTTGGCTCCTTGTTGAGCAAGCATGAGGAAGTATCTTTCTTTGTCTAAGTCTAAGAGCCTTTCCATGACCTTGTGGAACCTAGGGTCTTGCATGGACTCTCTCAATTCCTCATATGTTTGTTCTTCATCAAGTGTGTTCTTAGAAAAAAATTTGGACCAAGGGTTCTCATCACTACTACCTCTTTCCATTGTGTCTACAAATTTTGGATTTACTGGTTGCTTGAGTTTTTGAGATTGAGTTTGAACCATAAAAAGGTTAAAGATGATTATGGGATGAAGGTTTTGATGAATCAAATGGATATGTGTTGATCAAATAGATGTACAAAATAACCTAAAAGTGTTGAGATAAGTATGAGAAACTTGATAAGCTAAGTCTATAGGAGGTGTAGATCTTACTATGATATGACAAAGAAAAATCAAGAGATAATAATCTAGGTAAGTTCTTGATTAAGGATGATAAATCCTGATATGATAACTCACAAAGATCAAATCTGATATTCAAGGTAATAATTAAACACTAATTGGTGATTTTGAGGATCTTGGATGAATGAAAAGATGATGAAATTTGATGAAAAAGTTCAAAGTAAGGATCAAAGCTCTGTGTAAATCAAATGTTTTTTCTAGAATCGTGAATAGGACAAAAATGGGTTTCTAAAAAAGAAATTATGAAAATCCTAAAGTGCATACAAAGGCTCTTTGTGTTGGATGCACAGGACAGTTTTGTGTATGCGCAGTAGATTTAGATAAATACATAGTAGAAATTAATTGATGCGTACTGATAGTGACAAATGCATAGCACAGTTGAACAAATGCACAACAGAAAGTTATGAATGCATAGCTCTAGTTTTCTGATAGTTTGACTTGAAATCTGTTGGAAAATTTTGGTTTTCTGATGATTTTTGGAAAAAATAAAATGCATAGACACACACACACAAAACAAAAATGATTTAATTATAATTTGATCTAATATGAATGCACAAACATGCTTACAATTCCTAAGGTTGGCAAGGATAGTGTAATACCCTCTCCTATGGTGATACTTGGACTTTTGACTTGGACATTTTATTATGATGGTTAGAACTATACATTTACATTTATGTTTTGTGGATGATGATATGATTAATATACTCATTTATGGTTACCATTTATATGTTTATGATATTAGAAAACCATCTATTTTTATATGTTTTATGGATCTAACCCAAGGATTTGAATCTAACCATTATCATGATGTTTTATGTTTTATGGATATGTGTATGATGTGTTTTCATGGCTCAGGATGAAGTCATAGTCACTCACTTAGTTGACATCCACATGATGTATCGATCCTAGTCATCTGCTTGCATATATCTGATTTGTATATCCATATGTATATATATGTATCTCTTCTTGGTGATGCAGGATTGCAGGTACCGGGTATCGTCTCCACCTGGCTTCACAGGTCTGAGCGATCCCTCAAAATCCTTGATCATTGTTGTTGTTACGGAGATATCACCAGGTTCCACAGGAAGAAACTTCACCTTTGATCCTTTTATCCTTAGGTGGGAAGTGTCGAGTCAGTCCCTTGTGTTGATGTATTATGTGATCTCTCGATTTATTGGTTTTGTGGATCTTGTAGTTAGTTTCTTGTCTTTTGCATTCATTGAGAATGAATTTTTGAGTATAGTAGTTCTGGTTGTCTTTATGGTACGTTCAATTTTATTAGTAGATTATTGATGTGAATTATTGTTCATTTGAGGGTATGATTTAGTAATTTATCTTTATTATTAGCTACTTATGTACTAGCATACCTTGTTAGGAACAAGTTAGTATGTGATTGAAATATGTGATTTTAATATCAATAATAATAAAGAATTTTATGGTATTATTTTTATAATACTCATAATAACAAAATGTCTATGGCAATAATAATAATAATAAATGTTTTAATAATAGTGGTATGTTTCACCATATATATCACTATTGTATTTTGTAAAGAATATGGATTAAGTGTGTAAATAAATAATATGTTTTATAATAATAATATTAAGTTTGCAATAATATTTATAATAATAATAATAATATGTGTACACATAGGCATATGGGTGCACACATATGCATATGCATACATGTATTTATATAATTGGTGAGTAAGTAATTATGGTGTTATATTAATAAATAATTAGATAAGTTAATGGTATGGTAAATGTGATATAAATAATAATTACTATTACCTTCCCTAAAGTAAAGGAAACATAAATTTGATTACGGTAATAGATAAGTATAGTTATATCTCTTCCAGAAAAGGCTTTAATAATATTATTTAAGCTTAACTATTAACAGATGGATGGTTGGGATGGTTGCACCAGTTGGATTACCCGTGCAACCACCTCCATTCTATATACAAGAAAGATTTCCTGTGTGAAGAGAGTTGGTTTGGAGAAGAAATAATAATTAAGAGGAGTATTATGATTATAGGAAAAATTATACTTGGTGAGAATAGAGATTCATTATTCCCTTAGTCTAGCATTTGGTTGTTTCGGGTGGAGGCTGGAGATTTCATCCAGAAGGAGTCTCAGGATTGCTGGAAGGAGGTTGAGAGGAAAGGATTCTTCTTCATCAACCGATCTCCGTAGGACTCCAGGTTGGATTCCATCCTGAGAGATAATTATGTTTTCCATATGAATGCTGGTTTTAGATTTGTTTGAATGCTTCTGTATATGGTTTTGTTTGCAAAAATTTTATACATCATTGTATTATTGTATTATTAAAGAAACATTTATGCATTATTATATTATGTATTATTATATTTGCAGAACATTGATACATTATTTTATTCTCTATTATTGTATTATTGTTGAATGTTTATGTACATTATTGTATTATTTCTCTCAGTCGTTTATTGTTTATGCAAATATAGCCAGCCATTTATACATATGTCAGCCTTTTAATGTTTATGATATATATTATTTCATTAGGTGAGCCGTTTATCCCTTATTGTATTCTGGCCGTCATTTTTTATATTGTATTCTACCAGTAGTTTCTATATCAGTATAGTTTCCCAGTCATTTATAAAATATAATATCATTATGCCATCCATATATTTTGTCATTCGTTTATACATTATTGTTTTTCTACTAGCCAAAATATAATACCGTCATTTCGATAGATCAATGAACTATGGTAGTCCCGAGTTAGCGTTATTTATTCTGTGACAAAGCATTATGTGTTGTATTTATATTTATTTTGTTGAACACTGTGCACTTTATATTTATATTTGTTTGGTTCGTGATCATTGTGCGCAGCATTTGTATTTAGGTTTATGCCATTAAACATTGTGCGCTTTATATTTATTTGTGTTAATGAATGTGCGCTATTCATATTTCATGTTGTTAGTGAATGCCATAAATCAATGTCCGCTTTATACAAGTATAATAATTAAGCTTAGTAGTATAAAAATTAGGTTTTCACTTTATACAAGTATAACATTTCTTATACTTTAAGTTATACTTGTATAAAGGGATTAGGTACCTTTCGGATTGATTGGGATAGGTTTCAACCTCCTAGGAGTTAAGTTGCAACTTCTAGATTTTAGATTTTTAATAAAATCAGACTTAGTCAAATTTCAGGCTTAGTCAGATTTCAGGTTTAGAATGCAATTTATGGAACATTATCTTTTGGCATAGGGAATTTTGTGTAAACCTTTAATATGTTCATTGCTTGTTGGTGATGGTTATATTCAATGCATTTAGATGCCTTAATAGGGTAGGATGTGTGTAGGAAATAGTGTAGGGTTTAGATTTGTCTAAGAGGATCAAGACATTCTAAATGCCCTTAAACGTTCCTAATTTCCCTAAACATCCATAAGCTATCTTATTATTTTCTATTCTTTGTAGTAGTTCTCAGTGTGCTCATAATGTGTTTTTACTACATGTATGATGTGAATGTGATATGTGGGTTAAGGGTAGAAAACCTAACAACACCTAGTGAGTGGCTCTCAATGCGGGGTCGGGGCCCTAAGTGGCTAGAACCAGGATAACCGATTAAAGAGTTATTTAACAAGTGAAAACTTAATTAAACTTATGGGAATGGGTTCAAACATTAAAAAGATTAAATGTGCCTCGCCCATGCCATTAGTGCTAGTAAAGGCTATGGATGGGAGTGGGAGAAGGTACCTACGAGTAGGTATGATCAAATGGTGCTTGTCTGTACGAAAGGCATTCAATCTTGCATGTGCCTACTTGGGGGCCGGGGCCCGGAGTGGCTAGCACTAGGACAACCCAAGGGGTGAGCGCTATGTGATGACACTCACTTAGGTTGTTGCTTAGAGTTTCTACCAAGCCTTAGAACCTTTTTAGGGAAAGGATTATACTTTGATCTTCTTTTATTTGCTATTTGGGAAAGGTTACCCAACCCTGGGTATGGCCTAGCTATTCCTTCCTTGTGGACCTTGGTGTTTATCTCCTAGCATGGGGGAGTGGGCCTTTGATGTATCCACGTGGTTGGGTGGTAAATCTTTTATCGAGGTATCTTTTGTGGATGCAGTGTTTGAAGGTTCATGCTTGCTTATGTACCATTTTTTGAAGAATAAAGGCTTGTAATTATATTTCATGATGTAAAATTATTGTTACCTCCCAAGTGGAGATGAATGTAATGTAATCATTGATGTAATTCAAAATGATGTAATTGGAATGGGTAGACTTAGGAAAAGGGAAAGGGTGAACTTTCTGTAGAAGATGTACATTGGAAAAGAAAAAGGATTTGGTAACATTTCAAGTATGTTAGTATGCTTCTTATTATTGATTAAGTGAAAAAGGCTATTGAAGAACAAATGTATTATTTGCAATGTATCAAATGATTTAGATGATTCTATTTGATTTAAAGGTTATATTGTTCATAAAGAATACTTAGGAATATAGATGGTTTTTAAATGGAAAGTTGAAATGAAAATACTTTGTATTCCTTAAAGATATGATGTAGTTTGCTTTGAGAAGTAAATCTTGTTGTTAGTTTACTTAATGGACTTGAATGAATCATACATTTAAATGAAAAAGGGAACCTTGGGGAATCTAAGTTAATCTATGTTTTTTTAATTTAAAATTTAAAATTTTTCATAAATCATTACTTAGGTTTTCTTTTTGAAAGAGAATCTCTATTTTCTTCCCCGGTTCCCTTGCGGGGCATGACAGATAGTATTTGCTAAATCCCCACTTGGATAAAATCCAGCCACACAAATCCATAGTGAACAACCTAGGAACTTGGAGGCACGGGCTCCTCCTTATAGTGCACTCACTTCTCTGGCACACCAAGTTCTGAATTCAATGGGTCATTACTTCCCAAAGAATTTCTATCTCTACTATGAATCATGAGTATTGTGGGGTGTCTTCACGGGCCTGGGTGACCCCTGGAGCTAGCAAATAGAAGGTTTTTGACAAACTACACAAAAGTATTTAGTAAGGACATCCATTTAGGTGTTTGTGATCAAGTCATATTCCCAATTAAGGGGACTCTCTAAATCATTCCAAAGTAAGATTTTCACCTTAGCTATGTAGGGACTTTATCGCACCATGTGGGTACTAGAGGAGATTTTGGTTACCACAATGAATTCACACCTATCCACTATGAGACTAATCACAATGGCATTTTTTATATACCAGTTTGGAAGGGCTTGGCTTTAGCCTGTTACCAGTTGGATCATTCCTTGGGGTGAGTACCTCTTTTCCCACCAAAGACCACCCTCTAAAAAATTATAACAGTTTCTCTTACACCCAAGATCCATGAATGGCGAGGGGAGAGGATTCGTTGTTATAATTTTGGGATTACAAAAGCACTATAAAAGAAAAACACAATAGACAAAAATTTCTAGGCTAAAGAAGACACACAAAATTCAAATGCATGTTATATTTTAAAGCCCAAACGAAGGTTATGGTTTACTTTGCAAATCCCCTATTTATCTTCTAAGGAACCTACAAACAAACAGTGAGTAATCTCAAAGGGGTCTTCAAAATCATCATGTTAAATAGCCTAAATGTCTACAATGACAAGTAAAAAATGGTTAATATGGTTAGCTATAAACAAAAATACTGCAACTAAAATAATAGATGAGGCAGAAGTAGAGAATTAATGTGCACAAATAGTATATAAAAGCACAGAAACAATGAATGCATTGAAGGAATGAGTGGATGCGCAGTGCAATGGAACCAATGTGCAGTTATAACAAAAGTGCAGCGAGTGAATATGTAAGGACAGGATTTGGTGACAGATGTGAAGAATGAAAGAAAAGACAGAAAAATAAAATGACTGATGGTGAGAAGAATGAATGCGTAGGTACAATCGATATATGCGTAGGAATCATGGATAAATGCACAGAAAGAACTTGTAGAATGCTGCACACGGAAAACTCAAAAATAAAATGTTAATTTTCGTAGGGAGACCCCACGATGCGCACCAAAAATGTATGCAATTTAGATTCCTAACTACTAGAAATGAAATATTAACTAATCTAAGATATTAAAATCAATCTAATGCAAACACAATGAAGATTACAAGGATTAATTGAAATCAAAGACACATGCTTTTACCTTCACTCACCCATGTAGCTTGTTTCCATTGTCCTTCTAGCCTTGATTTCTTAGATGTGTTGAGCTCTCATATTTTCAAATGAAGCTCCTTTTCCCAAGATGCTCTCAAAGTGTGGAGATTTGACGATTTGTATGCAAATGGCCTAAACCTTGATTATGAAAATGATGGAATGAAATGCTTATGCAAATGGCTCACAAATATGCTTGATTACTTTATTTCTTGAATGCTTTTGAATGCATGTATGGTTGAAAATCACTAATGCTATTAGGCTCACAAAGGAAGAATGAGGCTCCTTTTATAGGTTTTTGGAGGTCTCAAGCCTAGGTGGTATGATCCTAGGGTGGAGATTGAAAGGTGGAAGATCCTAGGGCTGTAATTAACTTGGTTGAAGGGGTTGAGAGAAAAGGGCATGTAGTTGGAATGTGAGAGGAGGAATAGGGAGGATGTTCCTCCTACATTGACAAGGAAGAGAAGAAGGTGGAAGGGAAAGACACATGTCAAGTGTCTCACAAAGACCATGGAGACGAAGCGGGAAAGACATTTTCTCCATGAGGACTCTTGGTACAAGTGTCCCATGAGTCATCTTTGACTCCTTGAGGTGGCTTGAGAAGCTCCTTAGGAATAGGGATTGTTTCTTGACTTAGTGTAGGGGAAGACATGTGGTCATGACACCAAGTCTTATGAGGCCACATAGCCCTTAAAAATAGGACATGTCTGTGTGAGGATGAATGACCTATTAATAATTAATAAAAATAAATTATTTTAGCCAAGGTGATGTATCAGGTGACTAGGTCTTATGAGGTGGACTAGGGAACTTGGTCATATTAGTGATTGTGCAATTGGTTAATTAATTAAATCACTTTAATAAGACTAATTTAGAAGACTTAGGATAAGAAGAATAGGATATAGTGAATATATTAAATAAATTGAATAATTTATTTAACAATAGAGGAAATAAATATTAATTAAGTAATAAATATTTAATTAATTCATCAAGTCAATATTAATTAAATAATAAATATTTAATTAATTGTTCAAGTCATTTTTAAGTGTATACACTACCAAGCTCAAATCTGAAAGATAGGTAGTTATTCTTTAATTAGTTGATTAATTTTTCAAAAACATTTTTAATGGGGTGGTATCTTTTCACCCTAAAGGGGTGTCAAAACCATTCAACCAAATATATATGTGTGGTATAAAATGTAAAGAGAAAGAAGAATTCAGATTTTGCAATATATACAAGATGTAATACATATTTTCAAAGCAATATAAAGATCTAGTTTTTATTTCTAAAATTGTGGTATGGAATTATTTTCTTATCAAATTTGTCCTTTTTTATTATTAATTCAAAGAATTAATTGCCATTTTTTAAACTTGTGCAAAGAGGTTATTTATCCTTCATACTAATTTGAATGTTAAGAGGCATTTTCAAAGTTTTGTCTGTATGTTTCTTGTTTGATTGGCTTTCTGAAAGAGAAATTAAAATCCATTAGACTAATTGGTGTGATGTGTACTTAATCATCTTGCATTGATAGGATTGAATGGTTGATAGTTTATCTAAAGGATGAAATGTTATCTTAAAAATTTGTACATGAGGGTTTGAGGAGAGGTGACTTTGTGCCCAATAAGGATAAGGGACTAGTCTTGATCTATAAAAAAATATAAATCTTTAACAGCATCAAGTTTATATTTGGTAAAAGAAGATAGAATAGCATAGAGGTAGAATAAGTGTTGGAATTGTTGTTGTTTGATGTGTTGAAATTCATGTTTTTTCAGTGATGTCAACATATGTTTCAGTTGGTTTCATCAAGAGTCTCAAATAGATTGGTTATGATAGAAATAGGCAGGTCAGATAGGGCAATACAGATAGTGTATGATGTTCTACTATACGCAAGCTTAGATTTGTGAAGCAGGAGATGTGTAGACCTTATATCTAAGTTTGCAGATCATTATCTAGTTTTTTCCATGAGTTATGGTTGATTTGGTGGAGACTGGTTATAGTGTAGTGATAGAGAATTATGACAGAGATGATCTCTAAATTTTCAAGATAACTTGGATGCGAGCATGGATTGTGGTATGCAATTTTGAGGCTCAACATAAGACACATGGGAGAATATTATGTGATATTTTTGGATCATTGGGATCATGGTGAATAGATGACGCAAGTGATCTTTCAAAGACCTATTTGTGGTTGACCAAAGGAGATAACATGTTCAGAGGGGTTCTAGCATGAATTATGGATCTTGGTGCACATTTGATAATTTGTATTTGTTGTATACTTGTTTAAGATACCATGTGTATCTTAGAAAGGTTCTATGTGTTCATTTATGCATTGGGGAAGTCCTAAAAATCCAACCTAATTACTTGTTGTAACTTATATAAAGGAAAGTCATTCCTTGGAATATTGAGTGTGGTTTAGAAAAAAAGTTTACAAGCTTGTTGTTAGTCTGTTGGATGCAAAGTAGAGGTCATTCATTGAGTAATTCATTAGAACTATATAGGAAAGATTAGTTGTTGTAAGTTAGTTCATTATTGCCACTAGTACATTTGAGGCCAAATTTTGATGGCCATTTGTCAAATTTTCAATGCCTATGTGTCGACATTTTGACATATGTGTATGTCGGCATTTTTGCGTTGGAAATTGTGATGAAAGAGGTAAACATCAATTTTTCGACACCTAATTTCTTCAGAAACTTGCAAATGAATACCAGCTTTGTTATGATATTTCTTATGGCCGACCTATCGGAACTTTGACAACCCATGTAGGTGTCACATCAGGCCTATATGTCACAACAATGATGATTTGGCAATAATTCTCCGACAGGAAGACCCATTGGAGATATGGCATGGCTGTCGCAAATACCTATCGAAAAGTACTTTCTGACATTATAACTGTTGGAATAGTGATAGATCTGCAGCCACAGTCTGACAGATAGACCTATCGGTGCTATAGCATTCATGTCACAACTATCTATTGAAAAGGAGACATCTCTGACATTGGAGCTTTCGAAAGAGCAACGGTATGGTAGTACATTTCCGATAGGTATACCTATCAGATATATAGCATTCCTGTCACACCTATCCATCGAAAATTAATTATCTTCAACATTATATCAGTCGGCCAAGCGACGGGTGGAAGTGGATTCTAATGGGAGAGTCCATCAGATGTATAGCACTACTATCAAAAATATTTTCTTTAGTGTCAAAAAAGCGACGAATATGCACATTAAAAATAAGAAAGCTCAAGAGACCATCATAGGTTGTCTCTTTCTTCGGTTTATATTATTGACAAAATGTTTTACCTTTCATTAGCTCATCAAATCTGGGGATTTGAAAGAATTTAATAGAATATTTTCATGATAACGTATATTATTTAAGTTGACATTGCATGAATTTATCTACTTCATGCACTTGTAGACTATGAGGAGGGCAATAAAGAAGCATCTCCTCGCATGGCCTACATTACTGAAGCCATGGGAGGGGATGATTCTTTATGGTCATCCTTGTAGTGTACAAGTGCATGAAGTATATAAATTCGTTCAGCTTCAAACTAAAATAATGTACGTTATACATGAAAATATTCTATTAAATTCTTTCAAATCCCTAAATTTGATGAGCTAATGAAAGGTAAAACATTTTGTTAATAATATAGACCAAAGAAAGAGACCAACTATGATGGTCTCTTGAGCTGTGTTATCTTTAGTCCTAGCTACTGGGTAAGGCCTGGAAGACTTATACCTGTCGATCGTCAAGAATAATCACTGCCTTGCATTTATGTACACTGCAAAGTATCCAATATAATTGATCCTAGTCTCACAAAATCATTTTACACTTGTGCAGCTCATCAATACTGGAGGCCTAAAGTAATTTTATATGATCACTAGCACATTTTGTGCATGGATGAAAAATAGTATCCAAAGTTTCTAGATTTTGAGAAGAGGTATGAGTGGAGGCCAAAGAAGGGATATTTGTGAAGGTTTTATAGACGTAGGTTACTGAATCATCATCTCTGCACTGGTACTCAATCTGGCCTCCACTCCATATACATCTTCTCAGAATGTAAAAACTCTCCATCATGGATTCCTATCATTTTTTCAACATCTCCATGGACTGAGACCTTAAATTATTGAGCTTCTCTTTGTTTTGAGAATAGTTTAACATTCTCTACTTAACAGGGCCAACCACGTGAAGGTGGAAGCTCATCTGGCCCTTCCTAGGAGCCTCTTATAACCCTTAATGACATTTTAAGACCTCTAAGATGTATTATTAGGGATCATAAAGGGTCGTAAAGGGTCATAAGGGGTCCTAGGACACAACAGCTAAGAAATATAAATGTAGGCATCATGGTAGAAAAAATTTAGAGATACAACATAATTGAGTGGTATACCCAAATGATGCAAAGCAACCACTGCTCCTCCGATCCTGAGTTGACACTGCGGGATCCAAAAACCATAGATAAGGAATCTATGGTTTTTGGATCCTGTAGTGTCAACTTAGAACTGGAGGAGTAGTGGTTTCTTTGCATCATCTGGGTATACCACTCAATTATGTTGTGTCTCCAAAAATTATGACCATGATGCCTACATTTATGTTTCTCAGCTGTTGTGACATCTACATCGTAGTCTGTAGTTGTTGCAGTAGCAGAGCCTATCCACAACAGAAAGGAAGACATTTTTCTAGCCTGGGTCTAGATCCTACCCCAATTGTCAAAGGATCTAGGTCCAGGCTAGAAAGATGTCTTCCCATTCTATTTAAGCCATATTCCTTGATCTTGTCAAACTTCCTTGGTACGGTAGGCCTGCTCTCTGCAATACTCTTCTTCAATCTGTGTTCGATGATAAGCATCTTATTCTTCTTCCTAATTGCAACCAGAGCTTACTTTTCATTAGGATTCAACTCCACTTCCCCCATCTCATCATCCTCATCACCCTTAGCTACCATCCTAAGCCCTTCTTCCCTCTATAGTTCTTCAAGCCTCTGCAAGATATCTAGATCAATAAAGTCTGCAACATTATGTCCATCCATGATCTTAGGAATATCATCATCTTTCCACTCTTCATTTGCCAAAATATACTGCTTCTTCAAGCTTGCAGAGTAATCTTATTAATAAAAAAAATCTTGTCAACATTAGGGTACCCACAAATCAAAATAGTTGATGTTATTGGTGCTTGTGCTCAAGGATGTCGATTCACTATTTTGAAACGGCCAAATCATTTTTATTTTGATTGTAGAGAAAAGGAGCGGGTGAAAGCTGATCGAGCGTGAGAGAAGGCATTGCATTTTATTTGATCATGAATGCTATCTAAAATGACCAATCATATTTTCTATTCGATTCTTTTCGGTGCTTTTTTTCCCATATTCAATAGATAAAAATCATGGTGGCAGCCACTTAGCCATCTTTTTGATGTTCCAAGTATTTTACAAAGATACAGGTATGTGGATTTATCATTCAGTTGCTTGCAATTATTGGTCAAATGCAAATATTTTGTCAAGTTGAAAGGGCAAGATATCAGTTTGGTGTTTTTGGTTTATGTTAAAAGTTGATTTGGTAAAATCCTCAAAAAAACACACTGCATGTTCTAAAATGTAAAGAAGTTGAATGTTAAATGTAAGATATATATCTCATCCATAGTAATCAAAAGAAAGGACATGAAAATTATAAGGAGATTTACCAATTCAAAAATATAAGCGAATAGAAAACATGATTGGTACCTTATGAATTGGTTTTTGAGGTACACAATCTTCATCAATCTCCTTATAAGAAGACCCCTCCTCACAAAAAATGCATTTAACACAAAAAAAAAATTTACAAAACTAAACCAATGGCATGTTTAGAACAAAGAAATAGAATGATAATAATATGTTGAAAATTCTATTCTATTTAAAACACGCCAAAGGACTAGTCCCAACAATTCTTAAACATACTTTATCTGATATGATAATAACATGCTAATTAAACTGATAAAGGTGTTATCTGCATTTAATCTTCCAATTACAAATTACACAAAAAACAAATTTACAAAATTGAACCAATGGCATGTTCTTCGTGTGGTACAAGGAAGATTTGGCTATCAAATCTTCCTTCGTGAAAGCTAAGCGCAAGAGAAGGTATGTGATTTCTTCATCTTTGATTGGTATCTTTGATGGGAAATGTCTTTTGAGCCTCTGGCATCATCTTCGACCGCAAATTTCAAATGCATTGCATTTAATTTGATCATGAATGCTCACTGAATTGACCACATTCTACTGGTGTCATGCCCTAACTCGTGCTTTATCTCCATTATTTGATGTTATTGGTGCTTGTGCTCAAGGATATCAATTCACTATTTTGAAATGTTTGGATCATTTTGGTCGTGATTATTCCTGTACATAGTCAGGAAATGTAACTATCTAATGATTATATGTAATGTTGAATGGATTAAATGCTTTATTCTTGGTAGAAGTTAATGGAAGGAATAGTGTTGGTGTTAGGTTTCATTTATTACTGAATTCAATGGTTTCCAAGATGTGTTGAGGAGTTTTCTCCTTGTTTAATGTTAACTGTTCCTACACAATCCACTCATACAACAGTGAAATGCTATGTGATTGACAATTTCATACAACTGGTTCAGTTTTGTAAAAAAAAAATTGTGTTGAATTTTTTTTTTCTATTTTTTCCATTTGATAACCACAGTCAACATTTCAAAATTGTTCCTGCACAATCCACTCATACAACAATGAAGTTACAAAACTAAACCAATGGCATGTTTACAACAAAGAAATAGAATGATAATAATATGCTAAAAATTCTATTCCGTTTAATACACACCAAAGGACCAGTCCCAACAATTCTTAAACATACTAGTTATCTGATATGATGAATTGTTAATAAAGGTCTAATTCTGTAGACTGCTAGAACGAAGGAAGATTTGACCTAGCCAAATCTTCCTTGTACCACACAAAAAAATCTGTGATAAATATGTCTACTCCAACCTTAATTGTTTAAGAATTTTTCATATCAGATAAAGTATGTTTAAGAATTGTTGGGAGTTCTATTAAACCTTTGTTGTAAACATGTCATTGGTTTTCAAATGTTTGGATTCATATTTGTTGATATTACTGGTACATTTAATGACACCATTATATATTGCTAAGATGCTCACTGAAATGACTACATTCTACTGGTGTTGTGCCCTAGCCCATGCTTTAACTCCATTATTTGATGTTATTGGTGTTTGTGCTCAAGGATATCCATTTTTTTGAAATGTTGACTGTGGTTATCAAATGGACAGCCTACGAGCTTCTAGCTAGGCTCCATTTGTATTGATAGCTTAGGGCATCAAATGTATTGTATAAGTGATAGTTGAGACTTTGTTAAAAGGAAATAGGACAAAGAACGATTTTGATTTATTTTCTCTATTTTGATCCCTAAGTGGCTTACAACCCTAGAGAAGTATATGCATATTTATGGATGTAGTTGTAGGATACATAGTAGTCAATAATTCACAAAAAATCCATCCATCCAATTTGAATATAAATTAATACAAAGAAATAGGGTCCTCCAATGGCCCAATCATCCAAACCTTGACTGTCCCCTCAACCAATGACCCTTCAAAACCGGGTTCTCATGCAATCAGTGAGCAATCCTTCATTCTCCTAGTCTACCCTGCATCCAAACATATTAGAAATACACAATACAATGATAACAAGTCTTTCACAATCCCCCTTCCCTCAAGGAACACTATCAACCATCCCTTCCACATAGCATTTCACTGTTGTATGAGTGGATTGTGTAGGAATAGTTAACATTAAACAAGGAGCAAACTCCTCAACACATCTTGGAAACCATTGAAAGGGAAAGAAATTAGTTTGGACACATTTGTTGTAAACATGCCATTGGTTCAATTTTGTAAATTTGTTTTTTGTGTTAAATGCATTTAAATGGAACATTAAGCATAGTAATAATATGTTTAATCTATTAGTAATTGGCAAATTTAATGCACATAACACCTTTATCAATTTAGCATGTTATTATAAGATACTAAAGAAGACCTGCTATTTGTCAAAGAAATCTTCACTGTCCCCCACAATGAAGACAATGAAGATTGACCTCCTACCCCACAACAAAGAACATTGTAATAAGAGTAAGATATAATGTAGTGTTAGAATAAACTTTGGACAAAGACATGTAATGTTTATCTTAATGATCTAAAAAGCTGTAAATATAGGAATTGAAAAAGAAGATAGTGCCAAGAAACATTTTCACAAATATGAAATGTGAGGAAAAGCAATAACATTAACAATGCCAAGATTCACAGCATTAAATTTCACCTACGGATGAGTTTCTGCAGTGGGTTGCCCAGCATCAAAAATATGTTGAGTTGCATTTGAGTTGTAACTAAGAGTATCATGTAGAATAGACCCTAAACTTTGAAAGTGTTCTCTAGCCTAGCAATTCAAAATTCAATCTAGGCAAGCATCAATAAGTGAAATAAATTATAGACATCAACATCAACATCATCATAATCATTAGACATAAATTATAGACATCAACATAATCATAATCATTTGGAGGGTATTTTTTTTGGATAGTACTATGTTTCTTGAAAGTTTTTGTGATGCTTCTAAACTTTAAAGACATATTTTATGGCTTAATGATAATATAGATTAGTGTTTTGTTTTCTGATGTAAAATATTTTCAATATAATCATGGAATGTTGTTGATCATTCATGGTCTTGAACAAAATTTTCTTCTATTTGATGTATCATGAATTCATTGAGTTCTAGTACAGGTAAATTGGCCAGATTGAATAATTTCCATAGTTAAATTTTTGTTTACCTATGTAAGCTTCACATTCATTATTTTCTTGTTTTGATTCTCAAGTCCTGGTGTTGTTTCTCAATGTGATATATACTGACTACAAGATGGTTCATTTGGTCCTCTCTTTCTATTTAATCATTTGTGTTCTTCATGGTGTAAGTGTCAATATGTTATAATCCAACTAGCATGTCATACCCCCACTTCTGACAAACCTCACAGCATGCAAATCACAGCCAAAGACTTGGGTGATCAGCATACACAAACAGTGATTACCCTTAGGAAACAATGATCATTAATATTCATTAATGGTGGGTGGTGATTCCTTGGTGATAAAGGCATTGACAACATTCATCTTCTTAACCAAGTCATGGGTGGTGATCCTTGAAATAGCACAATTAGTAAAAGGAAATAACAACATAACATAATTTGGAGTGAGGAAGAAGGAAAATTGGGCTCGACTTTTTTTCTACTTGTGTTCTCCTCTGGGTTCAACTTGGGTGAACCTGCAGTATTATAAATATGATACACAGGGTATTTTATTCATAATTTTATAGGCTAACTCATAATTATGGTAACATGGGTATGACCACACTCCATGCCTAATGGTACCCAACATGGAGTGTGGTTCAAATGAAGTTGAACCAAATGTTGAACCTGATGGCTATGATCATGATGAAGATGAATATGAATATTAAATCTAAAATATGGCTTGTAATTTGAATTTTCATTGTGAATGAAGAAACTATAGATTCAAGTTGACTCATTCTATGTTGTAGTATATTTGTTCCCTAGATCTACCATATTATATATATGCAGCCTATAAGAGACATCTTCTGCTCATCCAAGTATCAAAGCTTGGTAACAGTTCTTAGGAGAAAGACAAGATGTTAGTGGGAGATGGAGAAACCAATCTCAAAATACCACTTGAAGCCTTGCAATGTTGAGAGTGGGATAAAGGCTACACTTGAGACCCTATATAAGGAACAATCTTATTGAGATTCACTTTGTTTCGAGAATAGTTTTATATTCTATACTAAATAGGGCCAACCACATGAAGGTGGAAGCTAATTTGGCCCCACCCCCCCCCCCCCCCCACCTAACATCACTCTAAATTCCCCATTAACATCTAACATTCATTCATTATTTCATCCATTAATAAAATGTAACATTCATTAATTATCACATGATAATATTCATTAACATTCATTAACACATTAATAAAATGTAACATTAATTAATTATCACATGATAACATTCATTAACACATTATAAAATTTATGAACATTCAATACCACATAATTAAATTCATTGCCATATAAAAATCAGTCATTATCAATTAAGGTGCATAGATGACAATCATTTCTTTTTTTCCTTTTGATTTCTAGTTTTTAAGAAGTAATTGCTAAGAGGAGCATCGATATTATCATGATCATCTCCCCTCTCATTAGATCTCAATGCACGCCTAGTTCTTTGTTTATGCAAAGGGGGTTCATCTGCAATAACATCTAAAAGGGTTAAATTAAAAACATTTTATTATAATTAAAAATATTAAAAGCATTTTAAAGTATTTCAGTACTTTAAAGGCCATAATCATATAGCTCTTTACCCGATCTAGTCACATCATCAACATCAAGGTCAGTTTCACTGGCCTCGGCCTCAACCTCAACCTGCTCATTAACAATGGCCTCTACACTCTCTACAGCTACAATACAAATTGTTACATTAATCCAAACACCAATTGCAATTAAATTTATATTACTACACCAATCAATTTAAGATGTTTACTTGTATTACTCTAGTGCACATCCTCATTGTCATCAACACGCACAGGTTTTGTACGGCCAAAATTGGCAAGCTGCATTTCAATTTCATACGCATTCATGTTATCATTGTTTTCTTACTTAAAACAAATTTACTCACTTTATGTTGGAACTTAACATCAAATAAACTAATTGGTAAATAGTTAAATTTGAAATATCATCTATTTAGCTTACTTACCATGACGGATCCATCAGTAGAACCTTGTGCACTTCTTATTCTTTTTGCCATGGCTTTATAGCCTTGTTGGAAGCCAATTCTCTTGTCCTCTTTTGTGAGACTTATATTGAACTCCGTGCCCTACATTTTTTCTTGGTATCGTCAAATTTTATTTTATTGTTTCATCAAAACAAAAAAGATTTCAAATTATAAATAAATATTATAAAGACCAAAGTATTATTTTTGGTGTTAAAATCCATCTACATATTGTATTTTTCCTCATTTAATTCTGACAATATTAACACTTACAACTTGTGCAGCAAGTTTGGAATAACCGCCAGAGCCTAGCTTGTGTTGCTCGTGCTTTTGTAGTCTTGCCTTTTTTGCCTTTGATGTGTCAGGCAATCTATGAAGAGATTGAAATATGTTAGTTCATATAAATATGATGAGTATTTAGTACATAATTACATTCTTTACAGTATCACATACCTTCTTTTGTTCTTTGGTGGTGTATTTCCTTTTTTTATTTCAATTTTCTCATTCGCATCCAGAATAAGAGATTTCCACTCTAAATCAGGAATGCAAGGGGGGCGCTGGTAATTCAAGTTTTTGGTTAATGTACACTTGTACTGGTCCCTAATATACCTCAAACATAACTTGGCTTTCTGGAGGAGCTTACCCTTCTCAAATGCACAAGGTCCAAAAAAGTTTGTCATACTCTCTATGAGAGCATCCTTTAACTTTTAATTTTGGGTTTTCCACCTTTGAAGAAAAAATAGTGTTAGATTCAAAAATGAAGTGAAGTTACCTTTAATATGGTTTAAGAAATGGATGTAATGATAACTATCCTAACAATGATATGAAATCAAAATAGTGGATTGGGGCCTTAGTTCGGATATGATGTTCCACCCTGTACAGATGGTGGGCCCGAATATCCGCAAACACTCGTCACTAAGTTTACCATAAAAAACATCATTCCCTACAAAATAATCATGGGATCATTAGTTGAAGGATATAATAGTATAAAATAAGAATACAATACATGTAAGCTTCTCATATTGAATGCAAGGTGTAATTAACATATGATTGTATAGTAAAAGAAAGGTCCAATCTTTAAAGTACTGGAAGTTTTGCTATTTTCAAGGGAACTCCTTCTTCATCGCTCACAAGAAATATGCAATCCTTCACCATTCCCGTACTAGGAATACTAGTACATCCAGGAAAATCACCATCAAGTGATGCATCCCCTGTTGCATAAATTGAATCCATTATGAAATGGCCCTAAGAAAGAACACTTCAAGGGAAATAAACATATATATAATGATAGAGAAAATAAAATCTATGTACGAGTAGGTGGTGCCATGGTATCTGTGGCCATGCTACATGTTTCTGACATTGCAGGATGTAATACATCTGAGCCTACCATCATATGAGGTGGCGATAGTAAATGATCATTGGCACGTGCTGAAGAATAAGATTGTTAGAGCATAATAAAAGTAGTGATTAGCATGGACAATATTGTTAGAGAGTAAAAAAAAATATAGTCCAACATGTGATCTAACTGAACTAGCTATAGTACCCTCATCATGGTTGTGAGGATCAAAATTACACAAAAAAGTTGTAAAAGCAACACATCCGCTTATTTTTTAATGACATAAAAGACTAGTATAACATAAAAACTATTATTGAACTTTTGTTATAATTAAAAATTCCATTAATACTCACTCTGTAATTTTGAGATAGGTGCATCAGTTTAGTTGCCCTCTTTTGTGACTCAGCAATCGGAGGGAATATAGATGCCAATTCAGCCACTCTTTTTCCAATTTTGTGGAGGCATTTTTTAATTGTAGAGGCCGGGTCATCACAAGTAGCAAAATCAACAACTAGGTCCTTGTCAAAGGACTCCTCTTCAGGGACTATGGGTTCCTTTCCCTTTCTCTGCTGACCACCTATCTGTGACAACAATATTAATAACACTATTAGAATTAATCTGAAACAGTGATGAAAAGAATATAATAATAAAAAATTATTTAAAATTTTGCTTCTATCTAATTTGTAGTACAATAACAAAGAGGTTTACCTACTGGGAAGAAGTGCATGCATGATCATCATTGTCCCCTCTATGTGGTTGCTCCATATTTTGGCCCTGTGTTATTATTTAAAGTTAACCAATAATTAGAAAGGACTTCATTAATACATTTCATTAGAAGATGATGATGGAGATGAGGAGGATGGTGAGGAGACTCTCTAAATGTGGCTGGCAAAAGAACTCAATTATTTAATGGTACATAGTATGTACTTGCATCCCAATGATAGTGACATCATTTGTATCTATGCAATTCAAATTGTAATCAATAAGAATCTCTTCCCCTACACTTATTGATTTATCACACATACAAATACATGATTTCCCTGGTGCGCCTCAAATATGCAATTCAGTTTCTTAATAGTTTATAGAGGTCGCGTGCTATTTATAAAAACTATAATATTCCCTGATGCTTTTGGCCTTCCATCAATGTATATAGCCACTCTTTTACTTTTCTCATTGTCTTTTTGTTGAATATAATTTTCCAAGAGTGCATACCTACGCATATTTTTTTTATATTGAACAATTTGCATCCAAGTTTTGTAATCGTAACAAGGTCCAACATACTCCATTAATTCAACAACTTTTTTGTAAGAGACCTTTATGCCATCCATGGAAAATAGGCTCAAACCATGTATTGACGACGGTGCAATATGATATATCTTGCCTTTAACACTAAAATCAGTGCTTATTGGAGGAAGTTCCTTGGGGACCCATTGTTTCTGTAGATTTTGGTACCTAGAGGGCACCTCGATGTCACCTTTTCTCTCATCATTGTAAGAACATGACCCCCCTTGAGCAAGGAAAAATTTCATGTGTTTATTGAATTTCCTTCTAGTCTTTTGACCTCTAGTTGATCTTCCTAATTCAAACATACTACATGACTCACTTTCTTCACTCGAGGAAGACACATCTGAAAAATACATATTTGCTGCTACCTGCACTCCATCAAATGAGAGAGATAGAAAGTTAATGTAGTCAAGCTTGGTGGATCCAATTAAGGACTATCTGACCTTGCAGCCAAACCAATATGCAGCAGAAATACACAATAACAACAACAAATCTGAAATCAAATAGAAGTCTTTATTCATCAAATCACTGATTACATGCAATGTGTCGAGCTATAAGGCCTTCCCGGTTATGGCCAATTACAATGCAAGTAATAGCCTACAAGATCTCACAAGATCTAAATCTTTTCCCCAACATCAGCATTCAGCTAGCTCAGGTCTGTAACACACAACACACTGGTAGGCACCCAGGAAAGATCTAAACTTGTACTCAAACTTTCAAGCAATCTTCCAACTCCTAAGCTTGCAAGATACTAACCTTTCTTCCAATAATCTGATGCCAAAAAAACTACCCAAGCATCCTATAAATACTGATTCCCAACCACAAGCTGGCTGATGAAACAAAAAAACCCTACAAACAAATATTAAATGCTATAACATCAGTCAGCTCTCACATAGCCTTACAAAATAAATAAACTCTCAAAGATGGCCCCAACGGTCATCAAATCCACATAAAAGAATGCAACACACTAGATCTAGGTCCCCACACGTCTAACGGTCAATCCACAACACGATGAGCATGACCCAAATTAAATGCACCAGTCGGCCAAGCCAATCTAACAAAATAATCTAGTCAGTAAGCAAGAACATTGAGCAATAGAAGAAATAACTGAGCACCAGTTGACCGACCACGCTAAGCATGACTGAGGAACACAGTTATCATGGAGCACCAGTAAACCAATGCCTTTAGTCATCGAGGATTCTTCTAAGATCGAGCACCCTGGTAACCACATAAACTGAGCAACCAGTCTCCCAAACCAAGCAAGAACTCCATCAAAACTAACAATCTATCTTCAAAGACAAACATATTTTTGGTTAACATAGGATTGCCAAGAATCCTAGGATGCTCCTGCATCAAACACACCAAGTAAGAAAGATTTTCTCATAAGGAAATTAGGAACGCCTCAAGAGAATCAAAACAGGTATGCCAAATCTGTTCTTCACCCATATCTCTTCCTATCCTTCATCCCATGTAGTCTTTACTTCTCTCACTGTCTCCTACAGAAAGTCCTTTTCTCTTCCACTTTGCTTATCCCTCCAGTCAGCAATTGATAGCAACTGACTCTGACCACTACCGATCACATCAATGCCTCGATAAGGTTCATCCCTTCCAGACTCCTCAACCAACTCAATATCATCTACATCTCTCTGTGTCACAAATGTCACCATCTATTGAACCATCTCTGCCAACAAAACCATCTACTTCTTAATCTCAACAAACTCTTTAGAGATATCATTCTCCTCCTCCAAACTAGATTTAACATGAATAGGTTCATCCACCTTTTGCTCCTAAGGTTTGTCATAAGGGCAACACCTGATAACTCCACATCCCTTAACCCCTATCTCCTGTAAAGGTATCATCTTATGCTAAGCTCCTTCATGCCTAACCACATAGGTATTAGCATGACCATCAATCAAAACATTCTTGTCAAACTGCCAGGGTTTACCAAGCAATAGATAATAGGCATCCATAGGCAATATATCACACAATATCTCATCATGGTAAGATCCAATCTGAAACTTAACCAAGCATTGTTCTTCAACTCTAACCTTAGAAACATCTTGTATCCAACTAATCTGATAAGGATTAGGATGCTTCCTTCTTTCTAAATTCAATTTACTAACCATTTCATCTGAAACAAAGTTCTCAGAACTGCCACCATCAACTATGACATTACATACCTTATCCTTGTACTTACATCTGGTTCTGAAGAAATTCCTTCTTTGCACTGGTTCATGAACACATGCAGCTAATCTCCTAGTAACAAGACATTCACCTTTCTCTAGAACATTCTCAATGTCTTCTTCAGCAACTAATGCAACTCTTTTCTTAGGACACTGCCAACTTCTATGACCAGCTTCACCACAGTTAGAACAAGTGAGGGTGAATTCATTCTTCCACCTTCCTCTTTGTCTAGTATTCTTAGTAACTTGACCACTACTAGATCCCATATCAGACTTAGGATTCTCTGTCACATTACTCTCAGCAACTACTTCACCAATTTTACCACTTCGGCTCCTATTGTTCTATTTTCCTTCATACTTCCTATTCAGCTTCTCTTCAATCTTCAATGCCATCTAATAAGCATCACTAATTTTTGGCATCCGCACAGTAAGTAATTCTTCTTGAATACTAGGTCTCAAACCATAGACATACCTAGCAACCTTCTCTTTATCAGCTTTAGAATGACCAATCCTAATCAAGATTCTATAAAACTCTTCGGTATACTCTTGTACCAATTTGTTAGTCTGCTTCAAAGCTTGCATCTTCTTAAACATGTCCAATTCATAATCCACTAGAATGAATTGCTTCTTCAACTTGTCAACCATTCGGTTCCACCTAGTGATATTCTCTTTTCCTCTTCTACCTCTTTCCAACTAAACTTCTCTCCACCAGATATTTGCATGACCTTTCAACTTAGTCTTTGCAAATCTAACCCTATTAGGATCTTCTATTTCATCATACTCAAAGTACTCATCAATCCCATTGATCGAATCAATCAATTCTTTTGGCCTAAGGCTTCCAGCAAATGTAGAAACTTCAATATTAGGTCTCTTCCCAATCTTAGACATAGCTTTCAGAATTTGATTCTCCTCATAATCTCTAGCTTCTTCGACAGCTTCTTCAAAATGATCTTCATCATATTCATCGTCACTATCCTCTTTCAAGGTAGGCTTCTTCTTTCTCAATTCCTCTTGTAAGTCTTGCACTTGTTTCTACAAAGCCATAAAATCATCAAGACAGAATTCACCAGTAGCTTCCTCTTCTTCAAAGATCTCATGGTTTCTCCTTGGAGGCATCTTCAAATCAAGATCTAGACACAAACACACAAGATCCACTTGGCTCCAACAAGAACAGACTTTGCTCAAATAGGAACAAACTTTTCTCTAATACCACCTAATGCAGTCAAGCTCGGTGGATCCAATTAAGGACTATCCAACCTTGTATCCAAACCAATATGCAGCAAAAATACACAATAACAACAACAGATCTAAAATCAAACAGAAGTTTTTATTCATCAAATCACTAATTACATGCAATGTGTCAGGCTATAAGGCCTTCCCAGTTATGGCCAATTACAATGCAAGTAACAGTCTACAAGATCTCATAGGATCCAAATCTTTTTCCCAACATGAGCATTCAGCTAGCCCAGGTCTGTAACACACAGCACACTAGTAGGCACCTAGGAAAGATCTAAATTTGTACTCAAACTTCCAAGCAATCTTCCTACTCCTAAGCTCACATGCTACTAACCTTTCTTTCAATCATCTGATGCCAAAACAACTACCCAAGCATCCTATAAATACTAATTCCTAGCCACAAGTCGACTGATGAAACAAAAGACCCCTACAAACAAATATTAAATGCTAGAACATCAGTCGGCTCTCACATAGCCTTACAAAATAAATAAACTCTCAAAAATGGCCCCAACGGTCATCAGATCCACATAGAAGAATGCAACATGCCAAATCTAGGTCCCCACACATCCAATGGTCAATCCAAAACACAATAAGCGTGACCCAAATTAAATGCACCAGTCAGCCAAGCCAATCTAACAAAACAATCTAGTCAGTAAGCAAGATTACCGAGCAACAAAAGAAATAACCAAGCACTAGTTGACTAACCACGCCAAGCATGATCGAAGAAAATAGTTATCATTGAGCACCAGTGAACTGACGCCTTTAGTCATCGAGCATTCTTTAGAGACCGAGCACCTCGGTAACCACATAAACTAAGCAACCAGTCTCCCAAACCGAGCAAGAACTCCATCAAAACTAACAATCTATCTTCAAAGACAAACATATTTTTGGTTGATACAAGATTGCCAAGAATCCTAGGATGCTCCTACATCAAAAGTAATGTGAGATATTTTGAAAATTGTGAAATACATTAATCTCTATAGGGTGTATTGACTTATACCTGTCAATCCATGAGATTGTGTGGGATGCTCATGAAAGGCGTCCGAGTACCTACATATGTAATTCAATTATCTAATGTTAGCTAAAATATTCATGATACATATACTTAAAATCACATAGTAAGTACATTAAAAACCATAAGCATCCCATATGAATTAAAAACATTAAAAGGTACATCACAAATTAATTAGATTAAGAATTGATTGCCTAACTGCACATTTCTATCAAGAAATCAATATTAAATAGATTAAGTAGTGATCACGTAACTGTACATTTCATTCATGTCATTCATCTTCTTCTTCATCCAACTCATCACCATGATCATCATTGTTGTCAAAATCGTCACCACCACCATCATTGTCATCATCTTCTTCGTCATCATTGTCATCGTCATCGTCATCAGCAGTAGTAGTAGCAGCATCATCATCATCATCATCATCATCATCAGTAGCATCATCATCATCTTCTTCTTCTTCTTCTTCAAGAAAAGTTGCGTTGGGAACATCATCAACTAACTGTTGTTCGTGATCATCATCTACATCATCTTCTAGTTGTTCGCAATCTTCTTCTTCCATCGCATTATACCTCATCGGCCTTCCTCTTGGATCATGTCTAACAACAAATGACGAACCCGATTTATGTGAAACCTCTGAGTAAAATACCTGCTCACATTGGCTTGGAAGAACATAGGGCTCATCCCCAACTGGCTCAAACCACCTTGTATTAATCATTGGAAATCTATTGTCATATTCAATAACAGTTCTATCAGGATCATTTTGATTAAGTCGTAGCCTATCCCATCTAACAACAAAGAGAACTAATCTAAAGGAATTAAAGTCACACTCAAGTATATCATACAAAATGTCATAGTATCGATTTTCAAACTCTCGAGGATGTAAGTCATTTCTAGATGAAATATTAGTCACCTGAAAGACTGTACTTATCCTAGAATCACAAGTTTTCTTTGTGTCATCCAACTTTTTGATGCGAAATTTATGACCATTGCAAAACATAGCGTTGTGGTGTTTGACCTACAAAAATATGTCAAACATGTATAAATTAATGCATCGAGAGTTCATAAATGTATGAGTGATTAACAAATTTATATGTACCTATATCTCTTAAACCATGTGCTAAATCTATTTCCCTTTGCGTAACATTTGGATCTTTGTTACAATGAGCTTCATTAACCAATCAAGACACAGCTTCCTGTGTTAATGTGCAACCTAAATGATGACATCATTCAATCCATACTATCATACAATCTTGATTGTTTGCAATATACAAATGTATTGCATCCCACTCTCGAGCAACTGTACAAAAAATAAATAGAAGACTTACAATCGATTAATTTTGAAGATTAAGAATTAATTAATAGCTACAATAACATCTTATAATTTATTACCTCTCACTTTCCTCATTCTACCTTTCCCCACCAAGTACTCCCCTTCAAATTTTCTAATGGTGTCGAGATCCCGAATGCGATCTATATGGATCTTTGCTGCAAGATTAGGAAGATATTCAGTAATGTACACCATAGTCTGGTATACCATATATCTCTCCACCATAGAACCCTCAAGATGTGCTCTTTGCCAAACCAAAGTCTTTAAAAATTTTAGGTGCCTCTCAACCATCCACATTGACCGATTATGTACGGGTCCACACATTTCAATTTCCTCAACTTGGTGTATGAGGTAGTGTTCTTGTGTATTGAAAAAGGTTGAAGGTAGACACTTTTGCATATCACACATTAGATGAGGAATTCTTCTCTTCCAGTATTTTATATCTACTTTATAGATTTCTTTAGATGACAACCACCTACAAGACATTCAAGACACAAAAATATATAAACACAAGACTTTATAATATATACAACAAATTGAACATATATCATTGCTTGACAACCACCTACAAGACATTCAAGACACAAAAATATATAAACACAAGACTTTACAATATATAAAATAAATTAAATAGATATCATTTCTTACCTCATATATTTTCCAAAATCATATATCACTTGTTTGATGTTATTGTCAAAGTTCTCTGGGAGAGATAGGGGTAGCACGTACTGCAACAATTATAAAAATAATCATGTCATTCTTTTCTCATATAATACAATGAGAAGTACATGCATTTTACAAATATATTGTAAATACAAAAAAACATGACTCACCTTGGTGAAGGTATGCCAATCATGCATTTTCAACCCTAGCCCAAATTCACTTTTCTTTGATATGGTATTGCTTATGTTTGTAGCAAATCCTATGGGAAATCAAATTTTTCGTATGACCTCTTTTATGGCATCACTTTGTTGTTCTGTTAATAACCAAGGAAGGGCACTTATATTAATATGTTCTTTATTTCTATTTGATTCAATGAAATTTTTCATTGCATGATTGGATTCATGAATGTCGCTACAAATTTTGACAATTTTTTCTTTAACACACCTTCCATCCAATATCTTCCACAATGTCTTCGTTACATTCTTTCCAATATGCATAGTATCAAAAAAATACACAATTTGTAGCTGCTCGTAGTAGGGAAACCTACTAAATTGTCTGGGATAACTTTTTAGTCCCTTTGGAAGGTGCTTAGTAGTATTGCCTTGACAACATTCACAATCATCAATCACATAATTAGCAAACAAAACACAATATAAATATACAAATTCCAAACATAAACCATTAGGTAGAATGGTAGCACCTTGATGATTAATTATATTATATTCCAACATCCATAGGTGAGGTGTCATTCTCCGTGGCTTAGATTTAGTCTCTTCTTTCCTATTGAAAAGATGTTTTTCGGTAATTCGATAGTTATGATTTTTGTGGAGAAAGTGTCTATGCTCATCAAACACCTGCTTTCTTAAACTTTTTGAATGACGAGATTTCATCTTTGGACCACAAACTAGACATGCAAATTTTCCCTTTGTTTGAAGACCTACAAGATAATGATACAATTGGATTAAATATGTTAATTTTTATTTTTAGAATTATCATGTGTAACTTGAATTCACCATAACATACTAGAAAAATGTGTTAGCCTTGGGGCATCATGTATTGTCCATACAAGCATTGCATGGAATTGAAATTGTCTATCTCCTATTGGTCTAGAGATGTCATACATAGTGACACCATTCCATAACTCCACCAACTCGTCGATAAGACGCTCAAAATATACATTCATATCTTTAACTTGGTATTTACCTAGTTGAATGAACAACAACATTACATAATTATTGTGACCATTTTACTACAAGATTTATAATTACATGCAGATAACTATTAAATGATCAAATACCTAGAACAATCATTACCAACATAATGTGCTCCCTCTTTATTGACATCCATGGAGGAATGTTATTGTTGATGACAAAAATAGGCCAAACAGAGTAAATATATCTTAGCTCTTTAAATGGATTGACATCATCCACTGCCACTAAAAATTTGAGATTTCAATATTCTTCGATAAAGTGTGGCCACTTTTCCTCTATCTCCTTAAATATAGAACCATCCACAGGCATTCAAATAATGTCATCTCAACTCCTATTATGTGCATGGTAATCCATAAATTGTGCCAAGCTACTACACCTAAATAATCTTTGCAAATGTGGTATAATGGGGATGTAACAAAGAACCTTGTGAGCCATCTTTTATGTTATTTGATCTATTTGATATCTACTCGTATGCCATTCAGGGCATTCTATTGCAAATTCATGGTCTTTATGATAAATAATATGATCATTGGGACAAGCATCTATTGCTTGATACTCTATTCCAATATCTTTCATAGCGGCACATAATTCTCGATATGAGCGAGGGACAATATTCAATGGTGGTAACAAAAAATCACCTATCAATCTATAGAAAAAAATATAGGTCGTTAATATTAACAATATTTATGGTACATGTTTCACCTTTTAATTACTATAATGACATATATGGCATACCTTAGCATACGTGACATTGTTGCATTGGATAAACCATTCATAACCTTCAAGTTCAACAACAACAATACAGCAGAGAGAAGAGTTGTTTGGGAGCCTTCGTAAAGGGTCGTGGTTGCCTTTTGTTGGTACTCTAAAATTTGGCACAAATTTGGAGTGACTAATTGAAAATTTTCTATAGGGCAAAATGGGTATTCCTAAAATTTTTATGAGAAGGCCTAATTGGTCTGCTTGTAAAAGATACCCTGATGGTTTTCATAAGATATAGCTTGGGGAACAAGTTCAACACCTTTCATTTGACATATGCAGTGGGTTCCAGCTCCTAAATTTTAAATTTGACATGTTTAGGGAGTAGCCATTTTGAGGTGTTCCCTTAAATCTGCATTTTCGCTTAAGTGTCAATTTGTTGTAGCAGGCCTTGTTTGCATTTTAATATCTTGTGTCCTATCAAGTTTCATAGCCTACCACTTTGGGAATGTTTAAAATGTATATCAGAGATCTTATGTTTCAAAGCTCAAGCCATTTCAAGTCCATTTGATAAGTTTTTGGATTCCCCAAAGTTGGTCCTACGGAATTGTCTTGTTACTCTATTCTAACCAATTTTTTGAGTGGCCCTTGTTGGGTATATTTTAGGTTTTCTAAGCTATTTTCTCCAGGTCTTGTTTTTCATGTCCTTGCTAATGTCTTTGTCTAGTTTAGGGTTTCAAAAATCCTTAAAATTTTTCATACTTGTGTTTTTTAAACCCTTGCCTTAGACATTTTTGCCTTGAAATGGTTAATTCTTTGGTTAGTTTTGAGTGTGCCCTAGTTCTTTTTATTCACGCATTACTTTTTGGGTCACTTAGGTCTTCCAAATTTGCATGTGGTCCTTTTTCCCTGTCTTTGCTGAATCACGCAATGTTCTTCCTCGTCTTTAAACCTTTCAGTGAACTAGCGAAAGCAGTGAGTCCTTTGTTAAGTTTCCTTTGGTCACTGAATCTCTGAGTCTTTATCATGGCTAGTCTTAACATCCAGTGATTCAGTGACTGAGTTGTCTCCTATTCGCTTGATTCTTGGTGGTTTCTTTGAAATATTTGGTGACTTGGCATGGCGGTTATCTCCTGTTCTCTAATTTCAAAATCTTCTGGTGACCCAGTGAATGTCGTTGATCGTCTTTGCAATCGGCGGTCAGGTTTTAATCTCAAAAGGAATGGGTCCTACTTTAAATCATTTAGCGACCTGGTGACTGAGTTTCATTCTCCTATCCTCTAAGTTTGGCGGTTCTAACAAGGTAATTTGGCAAAGGCTAGAGTTTCCCTTTGTTGCTTAATCTCAAGAAAAGATGGTGATGTTCTAAGTTATTCAGTGATTAAACAAATGAAGTGTTCGCAGGATCTTATAATCAGTTGGTGAAGCTCCAAATCTCTCAGTGACCTAGCGAACAAAGTAAAGTTGAGATGTGTCTTCTTCAGTCGCACATTCTCAGAATAAAAGGGTTAAGTTTAGTAACCTTGGGAGATTAAGCGAATGCAATGGTCACTGATTCTCGTAATTAAAAGATAAAAGTCTAATGGATTGAGCGATTCAGTGATAGTCATTGATTGTTCCTAAGATCTACGGTTAACGTGTAATCTCAAGATATAACCTAAGGTATGAAAAACATTCAGTGAATTTGAGATACGGGTTATTCGCTCAATCTCAAAGCCTAACCATGGTTAAGCATTTCTTTTTGAGAATGTGAGATAGCCTTGTTCCCTGAATTACGAGATAAAATGAGGTTTAAGAAATGGCTTTCCGAGATTATGAGATTTAATTATTTGCTAAATCTCCAGATGTGACCACGGTTAGGGTGTTTTGTTTCACGGTTTGTAAAGTCCTTTGCTCATTGATTCTCTAGATGATTGCTGAGTTAAGGTTGTGAGAATTAGCAAAGTCTTTGGTCATTTGTTCTCTAAGTGTAATACCCCTCTAACCCTAATATAAGTTTTGTGTTTTTGAAAGAATTAAGATCCTTCGATGTTTTCTTACAGCTTAAGTTGTACATGATACTTGTTTGATCTATTCCTATAGCTGTTTATAATAATTTCATAAGCTAGTACTCAATGATTCTAATATCAGACATACTATCTAAAGGTATCATGTTTGTATGTATTTATCTCCATGTATGTATTGAGTACCTACAAGACCTTTATGAACATAGTTAGGATGTTATATGATATGTACTTGATAGATATATATAAGTGGTTATTTATATTTTCTTCTATTAAGGTTATCTTGGATGAATCTTGTATCTCACTTGATGATTTGATTATGTTAATTTATTATTAGTATTGATAAGAGACTAACACAATGCTTGAGATTCTAACCTTCATTATGATGATGCTACATGCTTTGAGTGTATATATATACATGATGTGTTTTCATGATTCAGGACGAAGTCGTAGTTACTCACATAGCTGAGGTCCACACGATGTATCGATCCTGGTCATCTGTCTGCAATGTTTTCTTTTATATGTATATCCGTGCATATGTATTTCTTCTTTGTGATGCAGGCTTGCAGGTACCGGGCATCGACTTCACCTGGCTTCACAGGTCTGAGCATGCCCTCAAATCCTCGATGGTTGTTGTTATGGAGATAGTACTAAGGCCTCTACATGAGTCTTCCTTTGTCATTATTCCAATTTGGGAATATTAGGGTTCCTTCTTTGTCAGTCAACCTTTGCGTTAAAAACCCAGATCCAACGCACCCGGTTGGGCATGGTTGTAGTTAGTGCCTTGTGACCACTTGAATTCATTTGGTTGTATGATTTGTTTACTCATTTTATTTATTTCTCCTTCTTGGTATGATTCTTAGTTAATCTTTCTATGTTGTGTTTCAGGAGTTTGGCTTGACTTTCCTTGTTGACTTTGGTTGACCTTGTTTGATCTTATGGTTTTCTCGATATGTTTCATAGATGATTTGTAAGGCCTCTTTGGATGATTAAGTTTATTTTGAGGTGTGTGATTTTATTCTACCTCAGTGATTATATCCTATAGTAATTATAAATAGGTAATAATATTGTGATCTATTACTTCATAATCTTATAGATTATAGTTTTTGGTATTTGGCATGTATCTATATAAATATAAATATATATATATATATATGGAAATATATATATGGGTGCACACATATATGTATTTATATATATATAATTTATATGTGATTATATGTTAATTATTGTAGATATTGTTGATGGTGTATATTTTGGGATTAATGTAAAGTATAATATTATTAATAATTAAATATTAAATAATGCGAGGTATATTATTCTCAATTATTAATTATTAATAATGAGGATAGGTTATATATATAGATATTGATGTAATTAATGATGGCATATGCATATATGTTAGGATAATATTACATATGTGTATGAATGAATACAAATAATCTTTTATTGTATATTTGAGTAATATAGTTGTATGATATTAAGTTATTTTATAATACCCTTTAGTTAAGAGTTAGTTGGGAGTTGGTTACTTTTCCTCTCAACCTTTGGAAATCTATTTATATGCACTACTTTCTCATTTGAAGAGGGGGGATTTTGGGGGCTGAAGCATTGAGGAGAGGATGGCCTTAATTTTCATGGTGATTTTGGAGAGAAAACTTGGAGATGTGAGGGAGATTTTGTAAGCATATGTCTTTAAGAATTTTTGGTTATCTTTGCTTTTGGGAGAGAGACATTTTTGTGAGAATTTCAATAGTTGAGAGAGGGATTCTTTGCTGTGAAATTATTTCTTTCTTTCATGGAGATTTCTGAAAGTGGATAGGGTTTGAAGGATGCATCTCAAGTTTGGATTTGTCTTCTCTTTTGTTTCCTTCCTTCTTCGATTCAACCTTCGTAGGACATGAGGTATGGATTGAATATGTTAGTTACTTTATGTCTCTGATAGATTATGGATCTATTTATATATTATAATTATTTATTATATCTGTACTTTTAATTTCTATGGTTATTTTAAAGTTTTGAGTTTTTGTTTGTAAGAATTGGCATGTGTTTTCCTAGGGTTTTTAGCAACCCATTTTTGGAGATCTATTATTATAATAATTTAAATTGCATATAGGGTTTTACTAAATTGATTTTCTAGAAGTAAAATTCACATATCTAAAATGGGTATCTCTCTGATTTTATTTTTAGGGTCGAATTAATGCCTTATTTTTGACATTTTGGCAGACTATGCCTGTCCATTCTCGATTCTAAATTTTCTGTCAAATGTATTCATATGCTACAGGCTGATATGATTATATAAAAGTCTAAATTTGATATAAAATATTCTCCTAAGTCTTATCTTTCATTTCCAATTGGTTTGGAGAATTTTTATTATGTTTTGTGAAAATTACAACCGTTTTAGTGAAGGCAGGTCTGAACCCTAACCAGAATTTTTTGTTTTAAACCAGAAGTCATAACTTTCTTTCCCACCGTTGGATCTTTCTAAAAATAAAATTGAGAGTCCATAATTATGTTAGCTAAATCTCCACCGAAGTGATTTCCTTTATTATTTTTTTTTGTGGAAGATATGGATGACTGTTTTATGATGACTATTCTTTGCATTTAATCCTTGCTTGAAATAATTCAGTTTAAGACAGCATTAAGTTTTAAGGTTTCGTATGGTCACCAGAGGCTATTAGAATGTTTTTTTGGTTAATTCGATCTATGTATACTCTGAATATGTTTATAATATCACTTGGATGTCTTCTTATATGTTTGGAACATTCTGTATGCCATATTGGGTTTAGGGTTGTCAAGTGGACTAGGGACAACATATGTTTTCCTAAACTCAATCAAATGTTGTTATGGAATTGGTATGAATTCTTGATGATGGATCTATTATGTTCTTATGATTTTTATATGTATGTTAGGGAACCTAAGTACACTAGGTGAGTGGCTCATAGTGAGGGGCCGGGGCCCTAAGTGGCTAGTACCAGGATAACCTACTATGAGTTATTTAATCAAGTGATAACCTAAATAAATGAATTGAGAATGGGATTGGAATGGGAAATTACACACTAATCAAGATTAATTATGCCTCGCCCATGCCTTTAGTGCTAGTAAAGACTAAGGATGGGAGTGGGAGAAGGTACCTATGCGTAGGTACGACTGGATGACCTTGTCTGTACGAGAGGCATTCGGTTCCGCATGTGCCTACTTGGGGGCCGGGGCCAAGAGTGGCTAGTACCAGGACAACCCAAGGGGTGAGGGCTATGCGATGACACTCACCTAGCTTGTAGCTTAGAGTCTCTACCAAATTTGATCATGCCTCTGGTAGTCCTTGTGGTCTTCTTGTCTTTTCTTTTGTGTTGTGACTTTGGGGAAATTTTATCACCACCTTAGGAATTTCCTAATTGTTACCTCTTGTATGGGCCTTTGGTTCTATCTCCTAGCTCGGGGGAGTGGGCCTATTGGTTCCACATGGTTGGGTGGTTAATATTTATATCGAGGTATTGATCGTGATTCTTTGGATGATCCTAGCACATATTCCATTCCAGACCTGCAGTTGAAGATTTCTTATTGGATATTTTAATATGAGATGTACTTATGTATTTGTATTCATATAATTTTAATCTCCTAAAAGGAGTCTTGTATTATTGATATAATCTCAATTCAAAGCAATGCATAAGGGAATGGGTAGTTCTAGGTAAAAGAAAGGGAAAAGAATGTGGAATATTGGACATGTTACTAGCATTAAAAGAAAGTGTTTATGTTATTTCTCCTATCCTCTTATGTTGTCCATATGTAAAGGAAATGATCTTAAATATAGTTATATATAATGATGTATCACAAAAAAATAATGTATTCTCTCTTGATGAAAGGATCCAAGGAAATTATTGAGAAATGATAGGTTAGTGATTGGAATTATTAACAATGAATGGTTATGAAACAATGCAATAGAATAGTAATTTGATTTTAATGTTAATACTTGGTTCATGTTAATGAAGTACCTAGGATGATGCCTACCTTAATGAATATTAATCTCTTACCTAAATTATTAGAGAAAAGTGATATAAAGGATAGTAGATGTAGATGAAATCAATATGAATTTATGGAATGAGTTGATAAAAAGAATAATGATGTTGGATGATTAACCTATGTTTAATAAAAGAAATAAGTTAGGGACATTTAACTTGGTGCATTAAAATGAATGTAGATCTTTTAAGCTCATGATTCCGTGAATATCTTATGCATGTAAATGGTTTATATGATGTTGCTTTAGTAGCGACGTTAGGGAACCCGGGAGGACTTAAGTTGTATAAATCTTACATTCAAGTAGTAGAAAATTATTTCTTCTTTTAGAAATATGAAGTGTAATGATGAATATTATTCTAGTTAAAATAAATAAATAAAATAAAATAAAAATTCACTACTTGCATTTTATAGAGGTTTTATGTCTTGTCCTCTTGGGTTGCCTGGCGGGGCATTACACTAAGTTTAACCATGATTGAATCAAGTGTTCTGAGAATGTGAGATTGCTTTCAGTAGCCAAATCTATGATTTCAATGGGGTCGTGATAATTTTCAAAAGATAATCTAAGGACCATTGATCATCTCTGGGATCAACGGTAGTCGATAAATCTCTAAATAAAGTCATGAGTTAAGAAATCACTCGGAGATTCCATGAATGGCCTTGTTCACTAGATCTCCAAACTTAACCTCGAGCTAACAATTTTTTCAAAAATCATGAGTTCCTTTGTTTGCTGGATCTCTGAACCATGTCTGGTTAAGTTTTCATGCCAATCAGTGTTACAAACCATTGCAACATGGAAAAAGGTACTCTGCCAAGCTGGAAAAAGCTAAAATATCATCCAATCAGGTTTTAACAAGGGTTTGAATCAATAATTAAGAGTTTTAATGCCAAAAATCCATGATCAATGATCTCGGGCTTTATTTTTTATTTTTTAAATCATCCTGTTAACATCCACGCCATGGCTAGCTATGATTTGAAGGTTGGTAATATGTGTAATTGAATGCAGAAGTGACTTAGGCTAGATTTTTTATGATTTAGCAATTGTACGCATTCAATTCTCAAAGTATATAGACAGGACTTCATTTCTTTTTGTGCTCAAAGTTATTCTAAACACAATTGAGATTGTTGGTGCTGAAGCAGTGAGTGAGAAGTGCAAAATTTTAAGTACTATGAATTTCTATGTCATCAAGATGAGTCATCCAGAGGTGAGTGTAGCATCATCCAGTGGAGCTACAAAAGAACAGAGTGGAGAAGATATGGGAAAGCCAAATTATTCGGATGAATTCGTCAAGTTGCTTCTTGGTTCGAATCAAAACAAGAAGGCTATTGACATTGCATTTTAGGATCTCATGGACAAATGCAGAGACCCTATCTCCCCTTTAGGTTCAGGTTACACCATCTTCTCATATTTCTCTAATAACAGGCATAAGCCTATACCTGTCTGTAATGCTTGGGTATTGGGAATAGTGAAGTTAATTGTGCCTGATGTGTTCTTAGATGTTGATTTAATTATTGAGTTGGCTAGGTTGTATGACCCCATCTTTAAGGTCATTAGGTGTGAAGACCAGTCTATTTTTGTTTCCTTGGATAGGGGATCTTTCATGAAGGCATTTGATTTCTATGCCTCTTCTTCCACTGCAATAGATTTGAAAAAAGAAAGATAGAATTATGCTAGTAATATTGGGGCAGTAAAAAGCCAGATAGTCAAGCATATGCCCAAGTAGGCTAATTATATAGACCCTCTCCCAGCAAGTATGAACACCCCTTATCAATTTTCATCCCTCTATCATTATATGAAGTTCTTGTGTCATGGGTTGTGTAGCATTCTAGGGATAGATGGGGATGAAGAAAAAATATCTATTGAACTTTTAATGATAATCCTTGATATTCAGAATTCTCACACCAATACTGACTATGATTACATCCAGTATGTAATTGATAGGATGCATGAGTGGTTAATGTCTATCAAGGAGAGTAAGAGACCTATTAGATTCATGCATTACTCCCTCCTTATGCATTTGATTTTGTACTACCATGTTAATAATCTTGATGCAAGAATGTTGAAGTTGAGGACTTCTTTTCAGGGAAATCCAAACCCTGTGCAATATTGTTTGAGGGCCTCGAATTACACATCCAATGAGTGTAACTTCACTATTTTCTAGAATTATTTTGTCCACCCAATTCTTGAGATGTTGGGAACAAATCTTGTGAGGCTGCCAACTAAGGTCACGAGGGTGTTAAGGCCAATGCAGTATGAAGATAAATGGCTAGGGAACCACAATTGGGGAGATTTCTACTTAGGAAATAACTTCATAGTTATCAAAGTTTATGGCTGCCCCCAACCCCCACATATGCTTCCTAGATTTGTACCTCCTAAGGTTTCTATGATGGAATTCATCTAGAAATTAATGTGGACTGACAAAGAGCACCTAGCACCTCATAGGAAGGGTACATTCACACCGAGGCAATTCAGGATTGGTAGCTTCTTGATTGGAAAAAGAGCACTGGATCAGGTCAGTAGTTGGTTAAATCTTTCAAGATGACCACAAGTACCTTCCAGTATGTTGATTCTGAGGGTTTCATCAAGATTGCCAAGATGACTTTAATCCCTAACATTGGAGTGATCAAAGAGCATGAAGGTCTAGATGAGGAGGATGTGATAAGGAATATGTTGGACTTAGATGAGGGAGGAAGAAGATGGACCAAATATTTTGATCTACTAGATATAGAGGCGAGATTGAGGAAGGCATAAATTCCTTTTGGTGGTTTTTTCCCTGAGCTCTCATATCTGCAAAGAATGGAGAAAATGATAGAAACACATGACACCCTGTCTAACTAGTTGGAAGGGTTTCTTGAGGAGAAGTTGGAAGTGCCAAGAAAATATTCTATTTCTGAGCCTGAGGAATTCACTAATGATTCACAGGAGGGTGAAAGTCTACCTCAAGGTGGGGACTCACCAATTATTGATTTGACACAAGACCCATGGAAAGAAGGGGATACTTCAGAGTTGCCATTGAAAAAATAGAGGCTTGAAGTAGGTGAGCCTTCTAAGAAGAAAAAATAGGAGAGGGTACTTGACAGTGCTTTAACTCTTGTGTCTGGTAACAAAGCCTACCATCATCAACTGAGAAAGGCTATCAGAGAAGGCAAGAAAGTTGTATCAAAAGAAGAGGGGGATTTACCCTTGTTGCTAGGATAGGATGAAAGAGAACTTTACCAAGAGGACTTTCTCAGTGATGACCTAGTTCATCAATAGCAAGGAATTTAGGGATTTCCTCATTTGGAGGAAACATGAGGAAGTGAAAAATACCTTGCTTGAGGGGATGCAACCAAGTGAGGAGACTCTAAGAGCTCTGACATCATATGATCCCAATCTTGAGAGGATTAATATGGAGGAAGAAAGAGAAATGGTTAAGTCAAGTGGCATGCTTCTAACTCCTGGATGGGACTTGACCTTTGCCTTCATCATTGATTAGATTAGAAAGCAGCCAGAGGGAAGCTTGTCATATGAAGTGTATATTGATGACATGATCAGAGAAAGTGGTTATGATCCCAAGTCTCAAGCAGTTGCACTTTGGTCTTTGGCTCCTAGAACTAAAATCCATCTGTGGTAAGCATTGAGGACAAAATGGAAGGAAATAAAATTGTCTCGACTATGCAGAACACCACTAATCTTGAGGTTTCTAAGGCAGTAACACACTTGGCCCATCTAAAAGAGGCAAAAACCATCCAATTGTCAGAAAGATATGACAAATTGTTTGAAAACTCAATGAAGGTTGCTAAAGATAGGGATTTAAAGCTCATGATGATTAAGAAAATGGAGGGTGAATTGGAAGAGCTAAGGGCTAAGCTTGAAGAGGCATCTAAGGTAGTGCCTCCCCCTCCATTCCAAACTGAGGCCCCTCCTTAGCCAAAATCAGAGGTTCCTAACCGGCCAATGGAAGATCTAGAGAAAGTCAGGCTAGAAGCAACCTTAAAAACTATGACTAATGTTGTACAACATAGATAGAACAAAATAAAAGATAGGATGGATTTAGTCCATGAATCAATTGTCTTGTTGCATAAGGAAAATGAAAAATTGAATGAGTCATTAGCTACCTTGGAGCCACTCTATAGCATGTGGTCAGGAATGAGTTTGTTGTTTGAAAAGCTTGATGCCCTATAGGAACATAAGCCCAATATCCCTGAGGTGGTAACTGAGCTCTATGAGAAGATTGGATTGGTGAGTGCTCTTTCAAAGTTTTTTAAAGGGAAGTCTAACCAAATGAAGGCCAAGTTGGCCATGTTTGACAAGGATTATAGTAATTGCGTGACCTCAAAGTATGGGAATGATGGAAATATAATCAGTGCAGATGAATGGAAGCTGAGCATTGAGAAAATAATAATCAAGCAGGAGGCTTTTCTTGGGGGTGACAATACTTTGGACGTATAGGGTTGCAATAGTATGATTGATAACCTGATAAAGGTTGAAAATGACTGCATAAAGTTTGTCACAAATGTAAAGAACATCACTGATTCTAAGTGGGAGGTACAATTGAAGACATTACAAGAGCTGCAGTGTTTTGATTGGCCATCTGATGATGATATGGTAGCTTGGGAAAAGAATATCAAGAGGAAATAGAAGAAACCAGGTGTCTTGGAGCTGGAAGCAGAAGAAGAAGAATAAAGTACACATGGCACCTGATCCAGAATTCTAGGTAGAGCATGTACCAAACAAAGGATGGTGTAAATTAGCCTGTAATGTTGGTCATCATTCATGCAAAAAATCAAAGTAACTACTCTGAAATATCTCCAGACAAAGGTGCCACCTATGAATATGCTAGTAGTTGTGAACTACTTTCTATTTTGTAGTCCTTGTCATGATGGTTTGTACTTTTTTTCTTTTGTGCAAGTCATTTTCCTAGCCATCTGAAGCTTGTTGCATCCTTTCGAGGATTCCAAGATCGCTAGAGGTATAAATAGCAAGTTTTTCTCATTTTGTAGGGGTGGCTGAAGTTTTTTGTAAAGAAAGTACTTAATATAGGATCTGACTTCTTTGAAGTTTTTTGTCAAAATTGTATGGATACAATTGAAAATTAATACAAATATATAGGATTTTCATTGCTATTTCTTGTTGCCTTTGTGTATGGATGCTTTAATTTTCTTATGCATTAACTTGTAAGGCTTTTTAATGCTTTGTTCACAAGGTGAATATAGGGGTTGAACTCAAGTTTCTCTCAAGGGGAGAGTAAATCTTTAGGGAGGTCTCTGGGAATTGAATATCTATACATGAAGTTGATGGTAGGGTTGGGAATTGGGAGAGTGAATTTTTAGGCATTTCATTTAAATTTTAGTATCTTTGTGTTGATAGAATTCTATAGATGTTAGGTTTTGACTTTAGCCCAATGAATAAGGCACTGGTTTAGCTTTATTTGCATCTATTCACCACCAAAATATCAAAAACCTATTCAATTTACTTTTATTTGTATGTTTGTGAATTGTATGAACTATGTCAAGTACATAGATCAGTTTTGTAATGCTTTGTAGAAGCCACTGTGAAAGGTAAACCCGCCTGAGTTTTACACTCAAAGTGAAGAAGGCTCAAAGCCTTAATACCTTAGCATTTAAATTGTGTTGGATGTAGCTGTTGGGAGTACATGAGTCTTAAGTTCAGTAAGTTTTCTAAATGTTTCAACCATCTACAAGTTTAAGTGCTAACAAAACTAGCGACTCTGTTGGGGAACCTAATGAGAATATATAGTAGATTTGTGTAATATTGTATATTGTATTTGTTGTAGACCAGCGTTATAATTTGATTCCCACTTGTTCATGGGTGGTGACTCTGAAAATATGTGTTTACCAGTTGCTGGTATTTGTAATTTTTGTTATATCTTGTTGTGACACGCCATGAGTTGGCCGAGATTTACTAGGTCTTATTTTAGGGATCATCAAGAAAACAATATGGGTGATGAGCTTCGTACACCTAGTAGAAAATAGTGGTCTAGGAGAGGTCACATTACTACTAACTCCCCAAGACCTTGAAGAGAAAGAGTCCCTACACCACTTCCCCATGAAGCTTCTTCCTCTTTTGATGACCCAGAAAATGTTAAGAAAGTCATGCCCAGTGTTCATTATCCCTCCCAGGAAGAGGAGATCATAGAAGTAGGTTCCTTCCCTACAAGCAAAACTTTAGATCCACCGAGAGAAGCTTTTGTTGCAGAAACTACCTTGTATGATTCTGATAAATTAAGAGAGGAAGTAATTATTTTAAGGAAAAAGGAGCGTGAGAAACTATTAGAAATTTCTAATAGAAGGAAGGCTAGGGAGCAACAAATTTATGAATTGCTTATGGAAAGGCAAGATCTAATGAGAAAAACTAAGAAAAATGAAATCTAGGCTAGGGATCTAAGCCAAGATGTTTAGGGTTTAGATAAAGAATTGTTTGGTGACATGGGGGTTCTAAGGAATCAAGCTGAAGGTGGTAAACCAAACCAAGATGAATTTGAGGGAACAGGCCATGTTCTCAGGCAATTACACCCATCTGAAATCCAGAGGAATGAGGATGCTAGAAATGTCACAAAGGAAATCCCTGATAAGGGAAATCAAAAGATGGTTGGCATAAATGTTAATGAGCCTAAGAAAACTATTGTTACATCTAGTGCACCCTCCCAAGCAAGCCTAGAATTGGAAAAGGCTAGAAAGGCCAAAGAGGATTTGGCTCTCCAGCTTGAGAAATTATAATTGGAGGCTGCTACAGATGAAATGAAGAGGAAGATTGCTTTCTTACATGCCAATATAAATACATCTACTAGTAGCTCAGTCCTTGTTACTTTAGTAACAAATCCACTAAATCAATCTTGCAGTTCATTTCCAAATCTCCAAGCTTCACATCCTAGACAAAATGCACCTGGACCAAATCTAAATACTAGTCAAGTTCCCCCTATAACTGGTGGTACAATGGGAAATGTATCTTGTCAAAATGTTAGAGAAGCTCCTCTAGTCCAGCCTAATTTCCAAAGGAGACCAGTTCATTTGGATAGGTATAGGCCCTTATTTTTTGATGGTATCCCTGGTCAGCCTAATGTTGTCCCTAATGAGATCAGGGAGAAAATCCCATTATTCACTGGTAATAATGTGATCACATGTGAAGAGCATCTGAAATTATTCACTGACAAACTCAATGACTATGAAATTGAGCATGAAGATGTGGTAATGAAGCTCTTTGTTTAGTCATTGGTTGAAGATGCCAGGGATTGGTATAGAGGTCTTCCTGAGAATAGTATTGCATCATGGGATGAATTTGTCAGATGTTTCAAGGAACAATATGCAGAACATGTAAATTCAAGTTACATGCTTAATGAATTCAACAATATCAAAAAGCACTACAATGAGAGCATGTCAAAATTCAATGGCAGATTCCAAAAGGCCATGTACAAATTGTTCCAAGTATTGAGATTAGATGATGCAGTTTACTTAACCACATATTTCAATTCTATGGATGGTAAAATTTCTTAGCTCATGAGAGATAAGAATCCTCATACCCTAAGGGATGCCTTTAAATTGGCCATAAATATTGAAAGCAACCAGAAGGCATTTGGTCAAATGTATAAAAGGGATGAGGGTAGATTGTGGAAGGAGACTAGGCCACAACCTGCAAGGCCTTCCAAGGATGATGATAAAATGGATAAGTTGGCCAATGTCACCAAAGACTTCCCAACAAAGTTTGAAAAGGGGGGCATAAATTTTCAAGATGCAAGACCACCTTATCAAAGGCGAGATAGACTCCCTAATTTATGAGACATGCCCTATAAGACAAATTGGAAAGATGGGAGGCCTATCCCTGATAACAATGAGCCTCAAAAGGGGTGAGATACACTAGACCCTTTGAAGAAAAGCACACCACATAATGTGGAGAATACTCCTTGGTGTGTGGCTTGTAACATGCCTCATTCACCTTTCCAATGTGTTGTGGCTCAGGCCTTGGGGGAAGAGGCTAATAACTCATATGCAGGAGATTATGAAGCATCTAAAAAGCCTGCTATTAATATGTTTACCACTGAAATGATGGGGTATGTCTTATCTTCAGATGATGAAGAGATTTTTTCTAATGTAGATCATAAGAGGAGGCTTCTCTCTGGTTATGAGAAGCAAGTATTCACTCACTCTGATCATGATGAGTCTGACAATGACACATGTAAAGCTAATATGGTAGGATTAGGATCAGATGAAAAACAATGGAGAAAGCCTAGTGAAGAGGAGATTAGAACTCTAATTGTGGCTACTATAACACAAGCCAAGTCCTCATACAATTTGAGGAATAGAAGGGTGGACACTGATCAAGGAGTCCCAAGGTCAGTATTTCTCAAGGATAACCCTCAGAATAAGGATTCCCCAAAGCCCAAAGTCGTAAATAATAAGGAAGGGCTTGTAACTGAAAAGAAAAAGACTGAGGAAATTGTTACTGACAAGATTAAGAGGAGGGTTGGTAGACCAAAAGATTTTCCTGATCTTTCTACTTACCCTCCTACCTTTGATATGAGAGATGCCCTGTCTCAAATGAAGGTTTCTATCCCTTTACTTGAAATGTTGAAGATCAAGGAGCATAAGATTGCAGCCTTGGCTATCATAACTAATGAGCAAGGAGTGGTCCATGTTGTACAAGAAAAGGGGAATGTAGTAGAAGGGCCTATTTCAGTTGATGACATTTCAAATGTATGTGTTGGAAGTATTGTGACACAAGAGCCTTCTTCTATTGACCCTTTCTATGTCACACTAATAGTGAATAATTTTCTACTAAAGAATTGTATGATTGATTATGGTGCTACTGCAACTATAATGCCCTATCATGTGATGAAAGAGCTTGGATTATAAGTAGACACATCTAATGGTAGATGTTATGTTGTGGATAACAGGGCAGTACCTATTGTAGGAACTCTAGTTGGAATTGAAGTAAAGATTTCTGCATTTCTAGAGGTTACATACAAAATGGATGTGGTTGTTGTTGACACAAAGCCTCATTATGGTATGCTACTATCAAGACAATGGGTTGTAGTAGTGGGTGGAAAGTTGAAACTGGATCTATCATATGCTACTATTCTAGTCAATGGGACTGAGGTGAAGTTGTATAGGGAGCCCCGTTCTTCAGTCATGGTTGAAAATGTTGGACCAAAAGACTTGAATTGTTTTGTGGACATTGACATGAATAATTTCATGGTTGAAGAAATAGTACCTCAAATGAAAAACATAGATCCAATAGTGGATGAGTTAACATTGTAGCAAAATGGGCTTTGGCAAATGTTTTTGATGGTGGATGCTCCAAGGAAGGATTGGGAGCTAGTGTTGTGTTCATTTCCCCTTCAAGTATTACATTTAAGTACTCTTTCATGTTAACCTTTGAATGCACTAATAATACTGTTGAATATGAGGCTCTACTATTGGGATTAGATGTTGCTATAAAACATGGAATAAAATGTTTAAAGGTCCATGGTGATTCCCAACTAATTATAGCCTAAGTGAGATCTATATATGCTACTAAGGATGAGAGATTGAAATCAAACAAACATGCTATCTGGGATAGACTAGAGTTCTTTGAAGCTTTTAATCTCCTTTGGGTAGAAAGGTCCAATAATATCATGGCAGATTTTCTTGCTAATGTTGCCCTCAAAAATAATGACATTACCCTCACTGGTGTGTCCATGTTAGAAATCAAGAGTAGGCCTATAGTGCCTGATAATGTATATAATTGGCAAGTTTTTGAGGATGATTTTGATATCCTTATATTTCTTTAGGGCTTAGATCAGTATGATGGGAAACAAATAGATTTCAATGAAGCATAGTAGTATGTTGAGGGAAAAGAGTGCATTATGGGAAATGAGATAGTACAATTACCTTCAAATCATATACCAAAAGGGTTAGTGGATTTAGCAGGAATGTTCAAGATAAATGATGATTACCTATCTTAGAAGTCTAACACAAAAATGGAAGACTTAGAGGAAATAAACCTAGGTTCTAAAATCTCCCCTCAAATGGTGTACATTAGGAAGAAGTTGAGTAGAGAAGTTAGAGGAAATTTGATAAGACTGTTGAAGAGATACAAGCATGTGTTTGCTTGGTCTTATGATGATCTCAAAGCATATAGAGCTGATCTGTTTCAACATGAGATCCCTCTAAAAGAAGAAACCAAGCCATTTAGATAGAAATAAAGACCTATCAACCCTTTACTAGATACAAAGATGTTGGTTGAACTAACAAAATTAAGAGATGTTGGTATCATTGAGCCTATCAAGCATTTTTTTGGGGTCTCTAACCTTGTACCAGTAAGAAAAAAGAATGGTGATATTAGACTCTATGTTGACTTCAGGAATTTAAATGTTGCCTCACTTAAGGACAATTATGGATTGCATAACATGGAAGCTATGCTACATAGAGTAACTGGCTGTGAATTGTTGTCTATGATGGATGGGTTTTCAGGGTACAACCAAGTTCTGGTTAAAGAATCTGAACAATTCAAGACAACATTCACCACCCCTTGTGGGACCTATGTATATGTCTGTATGCCTTTTGGCTTGAAAAATGCTGGAGCAACCTTTCAAAGGGAAATGGATGTTGCTTTTAAAGAATTGATCAATGTCCTTATGGTTGTATATTAGGATGATCTGACTACTTACTCTAAGAAAGATGAAGATCACTACAAGCATTTGGAGAAGGTTATTGTCAAAGCTTTGGAGTTTGGCATCTCACTAAACCCCAAGAAATGTCAATTTGTTGTAACTGAGGGAAAGTTGCTTGGTCACATAGTGTCAAAAGAAGGGGTTAGAATTGATCTAGAAAGAGTGGAAGCAATCAAAAAGGTCCTTCCTCCCAAAAATGTCAAAGGTGTGCAATCTTTTCTAGGACAGATTAATTTTGTCAGGAGGTTTATTGCCAATTTTGCAGAACTAGTCAAACCTATTGTGAAGCTTTTGAAGAAAGATGTTAAGTTTGATTGGAACTGTGAGACTTAGCAAGATTTTGAAAGAATTAAGCAAGAAATCCAAGAGGCCCCTATTTTAATATCCCCTAACTATTCAAAGCCTTTCTCTCTATTCTCTTTTGCATCTTTTCATATAATTGCAGCTATTTTGTTACAAAAGGATGAAGAGGGATTTGAGCATCCTATTGCCTTTTTCAGTAAGTCATTGCAATTTGTTGAGCTTAATTATGAATTGATGGAGAAGCAGACATATGCATTAGTAAAGGTGGTTAAGGCTTTCAGACCATATCTAGTATGTGCTAAGGTAAATGCCTATGTACCTCATGCAACAGTAAAAGATATTTTGAGTCAAAGTGAAGTTACTGGGAAAAGGTGTAAATGGATTAATAGAATTCAAGAATTTGACATTGAACTCCATATAACCAAGCTTGTGAGAGGTCTAGGACTTGTAAAGCTTATGACAAAGGAGAACATGGATCTTGTACAAGTAAACAATGTAGCCATTGGTGAAAATGTGACGAGTATTGAAATGTAACCATGGTACACTAACATTGTTCATTTTCTCAAATATGTTGCTTGTCCACAAGATTTGAATGACAAGCAAAGAAGGAGCTTGAGGTTGTAGGCTCAAAGGTATGTTTTGATACAAGGTGATCTATTTTGGAAAGATAATGATGGAGTTCTTCTTTTTTGTTTAGACAAGTATCAATCTGAAAAGGTTTTAAAAGAGATGCACTCTGGGATGTGTGGAGGACATCATTCAGCTAGGTCCACAACTCACAAAATTCTAAGAGCTGGATATTATTGGCTGGTCTTGTTTAAGGATACCCACTCATATGTTAGAAAATGTCAATCATGCCAGAGATTTTCAAAGAAATTAAAATTTTCAGGTGCTTTTCTATTAAACCGTGTAGTTGCAGAGGCCCCTTTTGCTATGTGGGGCATGGATTTTATTGGGGAATTCTTAGAGAAATCCATTGGAGGGCATAGTCACATTCTTATGGCTACTGATTATTTTACTAAATGGATAGAAGCCATTCCAACCAAAAAGGCAACCAGTACAGTAGTCATTGAATTCTTGATGAATAACATAATTACTAGGTTTGGTGTACCCATGAAACTAGTAATGGATAATGCTATGAGCTTTAGGTCCTAGGAACTCACTAATTTTTGTACTAAAATGGGAATAGTTATGTCATATTCATCCCCATACCATCCATAGGCCAATGGTCAAGCAGAATCTAGTAACAAGAGTATTCTACAATTCTAAAGAAGACCTTGGAAAAGAACAAAAGAATGTGGCATATGAAATTGAAGTTGGCACTATGGGCTAATAGAATTGTTGAAAAGAAAGCAACAGGAAAATCCCCTTTTGAAATGGTGTATGGAGTGAACTCTAGACTGTCTATGAATAATCTGTTGCCTATCTACTAGTTCATAAGGGAAGAAGAGATGGAAATCAGTGATCCATTGCAGGATAGGATGATTCAACTAGTAGAATTGGATGAAATCAGGAGAGAAGGTCAAAAAGAAAATGTAAAATTACAGCAGAAAATGAAGTATCTTTTTGACAAAAGAGATACTACTAGGAAGTTCCATCCAAATGATATGGTTCTACAGTGGAATGCCAAGGCTAAGGACAAAGGAAAGCATAAAAATTTTGAATCCTTATGGTTAGGACCTTTTATTATTCATCAAATTCATGGAAAGGATTCATACTTCTTGAGAAATTTGAATGGTGAGGAACAAGAATTGCCAGTACATGGACAATTCTTGAATTTTTTCTACAATTAATTCTAAATCTTTCCATGCACAATAGTTCTGTATATATGTATAGGTGTGTTTGCTTTCATCATGTGTTTTCTTCCTGTTTTAGGTTAGGGTTTTGTGGTCTACCACCCAGAGATTCATGGTTTCTTACTATAAACTTGCTTTCAAGCATCCTCAGATAGAGCCACTGTTGGGTATATTTTAGGTTTTCTGAGGTCTTTGCTCTAGGTCTTGTTTTTCATGTCCTTGCTAATGTCTTTGTTTGGTTTAGGGTTTCAGAACTCCTTAGAATTTGTCATACTTATGTTTTTTAAACCCTTGCCTTAGACATTTTTCCCTTGAAATGATTAATTCTTTGGTTAGTTTTGAGTGTGCCCTAGTTCTTTCTATTCACGCGTTACTTTTTTGGTCACTTAGGTCTTCCAAATTTGCATGTGGTCCTTTTTCCCTGTCTTCACTAAATCATGCAATGCTCTTCCTTGTCTTTAAACCTTTTAGTGAACTGGTGATAGCGGTGAGTCCTTTGTTAAGTTTCCTTTGGTCGCTGAATCTCCCAGTCTTTATCACAGTTAGTCTTAACATCCAGCAATTCAATGACTGAGTTGCCTCCTATTCGCTTGATTCTTGTCAGTTTATTTGAAACATTAAGTGACTTGGCGTAGCGGTTATCCCTTGTTCTCTAAGTTCAAAATCTTTTGGCGACCCAGCGAATGTCATTGATCATCTTTGCAATCAGCGGTCAGGTTTTAATCTCGAAAGGAATGGGTCCTACTTTAAATCATTTAGTGACCTGGTGACTAAGTTTTATTCTCATATCCTCTAAGTTTGGCGGTTCTGACAAGGTAATTTGGCAAAGGCTAGAGTTTCCCTTTGTCACTTAATCTCAAGAAAAGATGGCAATGTTCTAAGTTATTTGATGATTAAGCGAATGAAGTGTTCATGGGATTTTAAAATTAGTTGGTGAAGCTCTAAATCTCTCAGTGACCTGTAAACAAAGTAAAGTTGAGATGTGTCTTCTTTAGTCACGCATTCTCAAAATAAAAGGGTTAAGTTTAGTAACCTTGGGAGATTAAGTGAATGCAATGATCACTGATTCTCATAATTAAAAGATAAAAGTCTAATGGATTAAGCGATTCAATGACAGCTACTAATTGTTCCTAAGATTTACGGTCAGCATGTAATCTCAAGATATAACCTAAGGTATGAAAAACATTCAGCAAATTGGAGATACAGGTTATTTGCTCAATCTCAAAGCCTGACCATGGTTAAACATTTCTTTTTGAGAATGCGAGATAGCCTTGTTCACTAAATCACGAGATAAAATGAGGGTTAAGCAATGGCTTTATGAGATTATGAGATTTAGTTGTTCGTTGATTCTCTAGATGTGACCATGGTTAGGGTGTTTTGTTTCATGGTTTGTAAAGTCCTTTGTTTCCTGATTCTCTAGATGATTGTTGAGCTAAGGAAAAGGTTGTGAGAATTAGCAAAGTCTTTGGTCAATTGTTCTCTAAGTTTAACCATGATTGAATCAAGTGTTCTGAGAATGTGAGATTGCTTTCAGTTGCCAAATCTATGATTTCGGTGGGGTCATGATAATTTTCAAAAGATAATCTAAGGACCCTTGATCATCTTTGGTATCAATGCTACTAAATCTCTAAATAAAGTCATGACTTAAGAAATCACTCTGAGATTCTGTGAATGGCCTTGTTCACTAGATCTCCAAACTTAACCTCGGGTTAACAATTCTTTCGAAGATCACGAGTTCCTTTGTTCACTGGATCTCTGAGCCATGCCAGGTTAAGTTTTCATGCCAATCAGTGTTACAAACCATTACAACATGGAGAAAGGTACTCTGCCAAGCTGGAAAAAGCTAAAATATCATGCAATTAGGTTTTAATGAGGGTTTGCATCAGTAATTAAGGGTTTTAATGCCAAAAAGCCATGATCAGTGATCTCACGCTTTATTTTTTATTTTTTAAATCATCTTGACAACATCCACACCACAACTAGCTATGATTTGAAGGTTGGTAATATGAAGAATTGAATGCAGAAGTGACTTAGGCTGGATTTGTTACGATTTAGCAATTGTATGCATTCAATTCTTGAAGTATATAGATAGGACTTCATTACTTTATGTGCTCAAAGTTATTCTGAAGACAATTGAGATTGTTGGCGCTGAAGCAGTGAGTGAGAAGTGTAAAAGTTGAAGTAATATGAATTTATGTGCCATCAAGATGAGTCATCAAGAGGTGAGTGTAGCATCATCCAGTGGAGCTGCAAAAGAATAGAGTGGAGAAGATAAGGGAAAGCCAAATTATTTGGATGAATTTTTCAAGCTACTTCCTGGTTTGAATCAAAACAAGAAGGCTATTGACATAGCATTTGAGGATCTCATGGACAAATGTAGAGACCATATCTCTCCTTCAGGTTCAGGTTACACCATCTTCTCATATTTCTATAATAACAGGCATAAGCCTATACCTATCTATAATGCTTGGGCATTGGGAATGGAAAAGTTAATTGTGCCTGATGTGTTCTTAGATGTTGATTTAATTATTGAGTTGGATAGGTTGTATGACCCCATCTTTAAGGTCATTAGGTGTGAAGACCAGTCTATTTTTGTTTCCTTGGATAGGGGATCTTTCATGAAGGCATTTGATTTCTATGCCTCTTCTTCCACTGCAATAGATTTGAAAAAGAAAGATAGAATTATGCTAGTAATATTGGGGCAGTAAAAAGCCAGATAGTCAAGCATATGCCCAAGTAGGCTAAGTATATAGACCCTCTCCCAGCAAGTATGAACACCCCTTATCAATTTTCATCCCTCTATCATTATATGAAGTTCTTGTGTCATGGGTTGTGTAGCATTCTAGGGATAGATGGGGATGAAGAAAAAATGTCTATTGAACTTTTAATGATAATCCTTGATATTCAGAATTCTCACACCAATACTGACTATGATTACATCCAGTATGTAATTGATAGGATGCATGAGTGGTTAATGTCTATCAAGGAGAGTAAGAGACCTATTAGATTCATGCATTACTCCCTCCTTATGCATTTGATTTTGTACTACCATGTTAATAATCTTGATGCAAGAATGTTGAAGTTGAGGACTTCTTTTCAGGGAAATCCAAACCCTGTGCAATATTGTTTAAGGGACTCGAATTACACATCCAATGAGTGTAACTTCACTATTTTCTAGAATTATTTTGTCCACCCAAGTCTTGAGATGTTGGGAACAAATCTTGTGAGGCTGCCAACTAAGGTCATGAGGGTGTTAAGGCCAATGCAGTATGAAGATAAATGGCCAGGGAACCACAATTGGGGAGATTTCTACTTAGGAAATAACTTCACAATTATCAGAGTTTATAGCTGCCCCCAACCCCCGCATATGCTTCCTAGATTTGTACCTCCTAAGGTTTCTATGATGGAATTCATCTAGAAATTAATGTGGACTGACAAAGAGCACCTAGCACCTCATAGGAAGGGTACATTCACACCGAGGCAATTCAGGATTGGTAGCTTCTTGATTGGAAAAAGAGCACTGGATCAGGTTAGCAGTTGGTTAAATCTTTCAAGATGACTACAAGTACCTTTCGGTATGTTGATTCTGAGGGTTTCATCAAGATTTCCAGGATGACTTTAATCCCTAACATTGGAGTGATCAAAGAGCATGAAGGTCTAGATGAGGAGGATGTGATAAGGAATATGTTGGACTTAGATGAGGGAGGAAGAAGATGGACCAAATATTTTGATCTACTAGATATAGAGGCGAGATTAAGGAAGGCATAAATTCCTTTTGGTGGTTTTTTCCCTGAGCTCCCATATCTGCAAAGAATGGAGAAAATGATAGAAACACATGACACCCTGTCTAACTAGTTGGAAGGGTTGCTTGAGGAGAAGTTGGAAGTGCCAAGAAAATATTCTATTTCTGAGCCTGAGGAATTCACTAATGATTCACAAGAGGGTGAAAGTCTACCTCAAGGTGGGGACTCACCAATTATTGATTTGACACAAGACCCACAGAAAGAAGGGGATACTTTAGAGCTACCATTGAAAAAATAGAGGCTTGAAGTAGGTGAGCCTTCTAAGAAGAAAAAATAGGAGAGGGTACTTGATAGTGCTTCAGCTCTTGTGTCTGGTAACAAAGCCTACCATCATCAACTGAGAAAGGCTATCAGAGAAGGCAAGAAAGTTGTATCAAAAGAAGAGGGGGATTTACCCTTGTTGCTAGGATAGGATGAAAGAGAACTTTACCAAGAGGACTTTCTCAGTGATGACCTAGTTCATCAATAGCAAGGAATTTAGGGATTTCCTCATTTGGAGGAAACATGAGGAAGTGAAAAATACCTTACTTGAGGGGATGCAACCAAGTGAGGAGACTCTAAGAGCTCTGACATCATATGATCCCAGTCTTGAGAGGATTACTATGGAGGAAGAAAGAGAAATGGTTAAGGCAAGTGGCATGCTTCTAACTCCTGGATGGGACTTGACCTCTACCTTCATCATTGATCAAATTAGAAAGTAGCCAGAGGGAAGCTTGTCATATGAAGTGTGGATTGATGACATGATCAGAGGGAGTGGTTATGATCCCAAGTCTCAAGCAATTTCACTTTGGTCTTTGGCTCCTATAACTAACAAGCCATCTTTGGTAAGCATTGTGGACAAAATGGAAGGAAATAAAATTGTTTGGACTATGCAAAACACCACTGATCTTGAGGTGTCTAAGGCAGTAACACACTTGGCCCATCTAAATGAGGCAAAAATAGTCCAATTGTTAGAAAGATATGATAAAAAATTTTGAAAACTCAATGAAGGTTGCTAAAGATAGGGATTTAAAGCTCATGATGATCAAAGAAATGGAGGGTGAATTGGAAGAGCTAAGGGCTAAGCTTGAAGAAGCATCTAAGGCAGTGCCTCCCCCTCCATTACAAATTGAGGCCCCTCCTCAGCCAGAAGTAGAGGTTCCTAACCAGCCAGTAGAAGATCTAGAGAAAGTGAGGCTAGAAGTAGCCTTAAAAATTATGACTGACATTGTGCAACATAGACAGGATAGAATAAAAGATAGGATGGATTCGGTCCATCAATCAATTGTCTTGTTGCAGAAGGCAAATGAAAAAGTGAATGAGTCATTAGCTACCTTGGAGCCACTCTATAGCATGTGGTCAGGAATGAGTTTGTTGTTTGAAAAGCTTGATGCCTTGTAGGAACATAAGCCCAATATCCCTGAGGTGGTAACTGAGGTCTATGAGAAGATTGGATTGGTGAGTGCTCTTTCAAATTTTTTAAAGGGAAGTCTAACCAAATGAAGGCCAAGTTGGCCATGTTTGACAAGGATTACAGTAAGTACCTACCCTCACTATATGGGGATGATGGAAATTTAATCAGTGCAGATGAATGGAAGCTGAGCATGGAGCAAAGAATAATCAAGCAGGAGGCTTTTCTTAGGGGTGACAATACTTTGGACGTGCAGGGTTGCAATAGTATGATTGATAACTTGATAAAGGTTGAAAATTACTGCATAAAGTTTGTCACAGATGTAAAGAGCATCACTGATTCCAAGTGGGAGGTATAGTTGAAGACATTACAAGAGCTGTAGAGTTTTGATTGGCCATCTGATGATGATGTGGCAGCTTGGGAAAAGAATATCAAGAGGAAATAGAAGAAGCTAGTTGTCTTGCAGCTGGAAGGAGAAGAAGAAGAATAAAGTACACATGGAACCTAATCCAGAATTCTAGGGAGAGCATGTACCGAACAAAGGATGGTGTTGTTGGCAAGTTGTTTATACTGAAGTATATGACTAGTTATAGTGTTTTCATTATGGCAACAAAGTCATATAGTACTTTGGAGTCAGCACACTAAGTGTAAAGATCAAAAATTAGTTAAGTGTAAAGATCATAAATCAGTTAAGTGTTGAAGATTGGACAACATACAATGTTCTTGCAGCTCAGAGAACCTGCGCCCATGCATACAGATCAATTAAGGTATGTGCCCTGGAACTAAAGATTGTTAGAGTATACTTATGCTTAGTCTAAGAGTGTATAAGTAGATATGAAAAGATGTGAAAGTTATAGTCAGTTGAAGTTGCACAACCAATGTGTGCCAGCAGAGAATAGAGCATAGAGCCGATAGTGACTATTTTGGTTTGCGATTGTAAATTAATGTTGTAGAGGCTATGCGCCCATTGTATTTAGGTTTCTGACATATGTACATGTATAATTGTAAGCACGCTTAAGCCAATTCATTTGGAAGTGTTATTTATAATTAGTTATAGGGCCGACCTAATTATATAATTGGTATGAGCGCATAAATATAAGGCGTGCCCATTGTATTCAGTATAGAAGTGGAAATAGAGTTGTGAGAAGTAGAGCAGAGGTATGCAAAGAGAGCATATGAATTATTAGAGCTTTGCAAGAGGTCAAAGAATCAGCGCACCAAAGGAACTGATCTGACAAGCATCGTCACAATGATAGTTCACCTACAGATATAGTGTGTATCTTATTCAGAAGGTTTTAGCCTTCATCACTTGAGCAATGCGCTCTAGGAAAGTGAGTGCACTCCCCTAATAGGGATCATTATAAAAAACTCCTAACAGGGTCTGACCCTTAACAAGGTCTACTATACTAAAAGCATTGTTAGGCTACTCCTAATAGGGTAAAGGATCTTCTAACAAGGATCACAAAACACTAGTGTAGATTATTAGTGGGTATCAAGTCCCACCAGGGTTTTTACCTATTTGGGTTTCCTCGTAACCATATTGCTGTCATGTGTTGATTTCATGTTTCATGTTTATGTGAATGTTTAATCCAGTACTTAAGTATTTATAATTCAGTATTCAAATCAAAGTGAAAAGTTAAAATATAGTGAACATTGATTCACCCCCCCCCCTCTCAGTGTTCCCATTCCTAACAATTTGTATCGGAGCTCTGGTCCTCAGCAAAGAATTTTAACCACTTGAGGAGATCATGGACAAAGAAGATTTGAAGAAGAATCTTGAAGCAGCTCTTGAAGACCTGGAGAACTCAGAAAGAGAAATTGAAAAACTAAAAGAAAAATTCAGTGACACTCAATTAGTTATCAAGAAACTAAGAAAGGATTTGAAGGGATGCTCTAACAGTGATCTTGAAGAAATGGTCAAGAAGTTGAATGAAGAAAATGCATCCTTAGTGAGTCAACTTGAAGAAATTGATGACAAACTAATGAACAATCAAGATGTCTACAATGAACAAGTAAAGGAGAACCTTCAACTCAATTAAGAGTTAAGGGAAGCAAATTTGGAAATCTTGGATCAAAAGAATTGCAAAGCAAGATTGGAGTCTGAATTGAAAGATGCAAAGAACCACATTGACAAATTGCACACCAATTCTGATTTGATAGAATCTCAGTTGTATGCAAGAAGAGTCAAAGGAGACACTAGCTGTATTGGATACAATGAAGCACAAAATCAGATTGATAAGATGCAAAAGGAGACACAAAAAGAACCTACTGATATTGAGAAGACTAAAGATCAAACCAAAAACAATGGTATTCCTCTTAAAACTGAGTGCAAGCCTATTGAACGCACCCATTTTGCATGTAACAAGCATGGACACATTGCAAGAAACTATATAGAGGTAAAGCCTTTTAATGGTTATTGTTATACATGTAATAGATTTGGTCATAGAGCAATAAATTGCAAGACTACTAAGAAGAACAGGATTCAACATGATCAAAGAAATCAGAATCAGACCAATGCAAGAAGTTCTTAAAATGTTACATGTCAGATATGTAACTATAATGGTCATACAACAAAACAATGTAGAATGGTGACTCATATCAATGCGCCAAGGAATAATAGACCTCCGGTGATTTTTCACACCTATAACAAGGCTAGACATATCTCAAAGTTTTGTAGATCAAGGATGCAAGGTCAGGAAAGCCCTAAAAAGGCCGAAGAACTAGTTTTGGATCCTGAAGCAGAAGTCAAGTTTGTGAAGGCATCAAAAGATGTGAGCATGATTGGGTCTAATGGAAAGAAGGAAAATGTTGATGGTAATGTATTGGATGCATCCCAAGTGGATGCACCCTCTACATCTGCATGAATGGCCCTCAAGGTCATAGGGGGAGCTAATTTAGCTCTAGACCCCTGCGTGGCTGGTATACTCATCCTTAGAGTATGCACCTTTGGACTTAAGCTTTTGGAGTGTATTTGAACCTTTGTGCAAGAGCACACATGTTGATTGTAAGTGGAGCTCAAGTTTTGAATTTTGAAGTGATAGCCTAGTTTACGCGAGTTGTATTAATGGTGGATTTCTTACTTTAAGTACACAAAAAGATGTTTGTTTACTCATTGCATTCATACTCAGAGTGATTGGAGAGAAGATTGAGCCTTGGGAGTTATTATGAAGAGTTGGAGATTAAGTTATTAGTGATTGCAGTGCATTTGATCGGTGCAAGAAACCCTAACTCGTTGCACTAGTTTGGAAGCCGTCAGAACATCTCAGAGATCCTTTGGAAAGTGCATATCAAGTAATTCATGGCCACTCCTATTGTTTTTGATGCTGCTGAGAAGAAGCGGTATGTTTTCAAAAGGCACCTATTTAAATCAACCCTAGATGATTTAGAGGGAGCATTTTCTCGCATGCTGATGGGTGTCATGTATGTAGAAGATATAAGGGCTTACATTCATTGTAAGAAGGAACCTATTGGACTAGATAGATTGAGAGCACACATGGACACAATGTTGAAACTAGATAAAATGTTCATGGATGAATACACTAAATGGAATGATCACCCCATTGTTGAATATGCCACGACATATGAGTTCTATGTGGAAGAATGGATAAAGATATTGTTGAGTAGAATCCATGATGATTTATTTTGGATTGGAGATGTACTAGTAAGAATCATAGGAGACTTGATTCATGAGATGACAAGTCTCTCTAAGATAGGCGTCATCCTTCCAGTGGGTAAGGATGTTAGGAAAATGGTGGAGCAAGTGTGTAAATCTAGAAGTGATAAGCGCGGCATGACCATTGAGCCGATAGAGCAACCAGACATTAAGTTAATATCAATGATACTTGGTTATAGGTTTCATCATACCAGCAGGGTGAATAGTGTGTCTATGGGCACTATTCTAGCAACCATCTATCTTGTGCAAGAAGATGGAGAGTTCAACTTGTGTGAGATCTTGCGCACATAGTTAATAGACAATATCAGAGCTATAAAACATGATAAGACTAAGGTATTCAGGTTTAGGTCCCTAATCATGTAACACCCCATCTATACTAAAAGATAAAAGATGAAACTAAAGAAGAAACAACCATAAATAAATCACATAAAACCACGGCAATAATTTTTTTTTAAAAGAACAATCTGATTACATATAATCAAAACAACTGCTTCTAAGAGCTTTATAGTTTACAATCAATTTACATCAGAGTAATAATAATACTCTTTATTCAAAGATTAAGTCTCAAACAAAATTATCCTTCTTTCCAAAAACCATTACATTCTACGAATAGATCTGATAACTAATAACCATGAAATGATCCATTTCCCATAAAACTTAACAACTGCTATCCACTGTCCCATATTTATTGATTTATCCATCTAAAACCTGAAAACCAAAATGAACACAAACGCAAACAGCAAATAGGGCTTAGTCACAATGATAAAGAAAATGAATCATCTCCAAATATCTGCAACCATATAAGTCAGTACAATATAACATTTATGCAGATTAAATACAGATGTAATTGAAAACTAAATAACATAATTTCATTTTACACCAAAATCATCAAACACTGAATTTCTTTCTAACAAAAATAAACTCGCAAAGAAAATGACAAGTAATGATCCAATAGTTCATGGGTGTCCACATAAGGACCTACGCTATGTATCCGTAAGGAACCTCGTAGTAATCCATTATGTCTGATGAAACCATAATGTTTTATCTTTGTTAATTGAAACCCATAACCCCTAAATTTATAATTATCACTTAATTAAACAACTGATAGAAATTCTTTCCCATAAGGATATAGACTAGTGTCAGTCACCACTGACAGAAATTCTATCATCACAAGGTACTAGACTAGTGTCAGCCCCCAATCTACGGATCATTCTTGCATTATCTCAAAAAAACACTTGATCTAGCTATCAATGAAAGTAGTGAAATGAACTACATAACACAATTTCACTAACATTCTGTTTCTAATGCATCAATTTACAAAATTGAAACAGCAAACAGAAATCCATTATAAAACCATATTACCATATCCCTTAACATACATTCATAAACATGATGTTTCACGAAAGATGAAAAGATCACAACTCTTTCTCCAACACAAATCCAATCAAAATAATCTCCATATTAACTTAACATTGAATCTGTAACTGTTCAATAAAATATCCATATCCAAATCATGTTTCCATTAAATAGAAAAGAACTAACATAATCGTACATCAACTGAATCAACACAACACCCATCACTTTTAACAAACATACTAGTTTATCATAACCGAATTATTAAACTAAATGGCCATACACCCTGCTCTATTAATTACAAGTTTATACCATTTATATACATGTTGGCGTATGTACATGTATACACCACGGCTTGTGTATACATATACATATCCCAGCAGGTATATGTATATATGAATACATAATTATATAAGCTTGTAATTAATAGTTTAGATTGACAATCATAACATCTATTATATACATGTTGGCGTATGTACATGTATACACCATGGCTTGTGTATACATATACATATCCCAGCAAGTATATATATATTTATATATCGAATTGCATAAACTTGTAATTAATCATTCAAGTTCATAAATATGCAATTGAAAAACCATTCAGATTGTCTTAGTTCTGTCACAGAATTAAATCAACCTTAATACACTACTAAATCTGTCGAATATATAAAATAATGACAGTATAATAATAATAACCGACTTCTACCTTTAAACAAATTACCAAGTGCTTTTCCTTACTATCTGAACAAGATAGTAATTGACTTCCCTATAAAACCCTTAACATAGCCTAATGTTGTTATGACTGTAATACACACTGGTGTTAATCACTGAAGACCATAAAGCTTGAAAACAAGTTTGACATAACCCAAGACATCCACATTCCTTTAATTTGCTGATACATACAGTGACAACAACCTTTTTACAAAACATCGACACCAGATAACTAAAGGAGTTCTCCCAAAAGAAATACTTTAATCCACACTTATGTTGCAAGTGTAACACAAAATACAATTGATTACAGATGACATTATGAAAACCACCAACCCAAATCCCACATTTCAGCTTTAAAAGAACATCGATACCAAACTCGGTAGATGACTGTGGTAAAAATCCCAACCCACCTTATAACCAAGTCCATACAAATTGACTGTATTATGATGCTATAGAGTTCCTAACAACAGGAATAGTGCGAGGAGATCAAAATAAATTTTTAACAAGAAAACTCATGCTAGTTCCATTACGGTATTGATATGTTGATTAACAAACCCGACTAACTCCCTTAACACTGTCCAAAGCCAGTAAACATTGACACCCTAACACACAAGAATATAACCACATAACATCTACATATCTATATTCCACATATTGACATAGACTTAACTCAAACTTTGCCAACTTCATACTCAGAATAGAGAAAAACCCTTTATTACATTATGCTCGAACACAGCATATTAAAAACAAGTGCCAAATACCACACTAAAAACTAAAAAAAAAAAACACTTCCAAACAGTCATTTGTTACCAAGTTTCTCCAATAAAACACAGTATTGTTTAACTAAACTAACTTCTTAAACTATCCAAAAAGAAAAGAATCGATTCATATAACCAAACTCACAAAATAAACTAACACAAAGCCTCACACACATCAACTAGCAAACAGTGTTAACCAACATTCCCTTAATTTTCATTGCAGAACAAGAAATGGAAACAGAGTTTAAGGTAAGAGATGCCCCTGCCTGGTATTCGTATGGAGAAGATATCCAAAACCAAAATGCCGAAGCTAGCTCCTGCCAGGTGAGCTTCCCAAAATGCCAAAATGTCGTGCAAGAGAGCCCAAAATGTAGAGATAACAGTAACAAACACCCAACTTCCTAAATGACCATGAACAGAAGGGTTTATCTTTGCCGTGAATATCCCTTTCATTCCATGCCACTTATCATGAAGAATACAACAATAACACGGGTCCATAACCAACTGTTCACCCAAAATGCCACAACATAACATGGTAAAAAAAATGGAGTCATAAACAAACTGCAATTCCTTAACCAGAGCAAATGGTGGTCATAAAACATAACAATGAATTTCCTTCGACAAGTTCATTCAATGCAAGCCTATCTCTTGCAATGAACGCAAACCCACTTCCTACCAAATGTCCAAAATAGTACCATTCCACAACCCGAAAAATAGCTTAAACCCACTAACACCTCATTGCAAAAGCAAGTGCATTAAAACCCTGCCATAAGTCATGTTTTGAGCCAGATTATAATAAAAGACTTAGGAATAGGTTAATTCATGTCTTTGCCAATAACATTAGTCATATATACTAACTTAAACATCAAGATAACAGCGCATTCCAATGTCAATTAACTAACACTAAAACACACTAACCTCCTATTAACATACACCATAGGATATACTAACTTAAATAATTAATATAATTTTAGTAAATGAAATACCACATTCTTACAAAACATTCTCTCATAGTTATATGTATAAAAATACATATATACAAATTCATTTATTTTGAATTCAGAATATGATTAACATTAAATAACAATAGAACTCTAAATACTATCTATACACATCAAGATACAGTTAACAATGATAATGTAACCATTTCTAATTACATCTAACATATTACTAAGGATTCCAAAACAATGAATCAATAATCAGACAATTAACTAACCGTATAGTTTGTCCTTATTACATAATCAAACCAATGTTCAAAATTCGGTCTAATCCAATTCTGTCATCAGAATAGGACTCATAAAGCGACAAAAATAAACATAATTCCCTGAATGTCTGGCAGAATAACAGAGATAACATATTTAATCTAATTAACAAAGTTCAAAAAGAGCACAATCAGAGTTCGAACTCAAAGAAATCTAACATAACATAACATAACATAGAAAATAAAGTCTGGAATAGTCAGGGGCATGACAAATCATCTATATGTACCTTCATATAGTTGGTAAAGTGTCAGACTTGTATCTAGACAAGTCCATTCCTACCATGCCTTAGATATCAAACAAGGCAACCATAGAAAGCACACTTAGAGATTACATTACTTTGGAATTGAAGACCTTCAAAGCAAAGATGCAGATGAGGTATAGGATTCCTAAGAGTATTGTAGAAAAGTATAAGGATACAATACGATTCATGGTGGAGATTGATACTACATGTATGGAAGCTGTGGAACCTAGGACTAAGTGGATTCATCCACTTGGGTATGAGGTTGAAGAATAAGTTCTTGAAGCTTATGCGCAGGTATTGCTATCAGCTCCCAAAGATGACAATGAACCTAGGTGGGGAACCTATGAAGAAAAATCTAGAGAAGTTGATGCTAAGCTAAATAGTACTGCAACTAAAAGAAAGGTTGGAAAAGTTACATCAGAGATCTTGAGGATACATGGTGTATCTCAAGAAGATCTTGACAAGGCTAGGGAAGAGAAGATTGCCCTAGAATTGAAGAGCGCAGCAGCAGAGGAAGAACAGGAAGATCCTAAGATGAAGAAGATTAAGATTGAAAAAGATGATGACATTCCTTCAGTGCCCAAAGAATCTAGTGATCCTATTACTCCTCTGAAGTATGAACCAATGATCAGAAGAAAGAAAGAAGTAAGCACTAGTCATCCATCCGCGCTAGCTACAAGGAGTAGGAGAAACATTCAAGCACCCCCTAAGGTAGAATTTAGACCAAGTCTCAAAACCTTGAGCGAAAGAATTATTGATGACGGAAGAATTGATCAGGTAGGAAAGTTCTATGAGACTTACAGTGAAATTGATAAGTCAAAAATTCATAATATGATTATCAAACATATGATCAAGTTCAAGAAAATAGTTCTTGAAATGTAGACCTCTGTTCTTGACAAAGTATGGAATATTTTAGAACACCTAAAAAGACAAGCAAATGAAGAGGATATTAAAATAAGGGAAAAAGTGTTACAAGATACTTTTCCTGTATGTTCTAAAGATGAAGAAGCACTTATATGGAATATGGTGAAGCCGCACCTTAGAACAAAGATGAGAACTCTACATATAATGAACAAGGACTATGATCTGATAATGAAGGAGATAGAAAAAGCATTTGAGAAAGTGTTGTTGGAACAACAGATCAAACCACCTCCTGCGCCCATCACTCATGCACCCAGCAAGGAAGATAAAGTGGCTGAGCCCACTAATGTACCAATGACAGGTCCTCAAGACTCAGCACCCATGTCAAAATCACCCAAAGATAGCACAATTATCATAGATAATGTGGAAATAGCCATGGTGGCTACTGATAAGGACTTGGACAAGTTTGAGGAAGCATTTGTCAACACTGAGGAAGTAGAAATCTTATGTAGCAATACCCCTCCCACTCAACAAGAAGAAGTAGTCATAGAAGATATATCTGATGAAGAAAAGAAAGAAGGAGAAGAGATGGAAAAGAAAGATGAATCTTCTATTGATTTGGTCAAGGTGAAACAAGAAGTGATGGACAACACTCCCATCACTCCCTCCTCAGCATTGTTGTCAAGTTTCACACCTAACACTAGCAGTTTGGACTCCTGGAAGGAAGAAGACCTGATTAAGTTCAACGTCCTGGTGATGGAGAAGGCTAAGGAGAAACAAGTAATGAGAAATCCTCTCCTGGTGGAATCAGTAAATATTTTGAACAGTTTGCTACCAGAGCATAAGAAGATAGTAAAATTTCATTCAGTGGATGATGTGAGCACAGTCATATCACAATTCAAAGTCAATTTCTCAAGCCTAGAAGAATCTGCGGCCATAGTGGCAGAGGGGAAGTACTTAAAGAAGACACTAGATGAACTGATGAGTAATTTTGCACTAGACTTGAACTCTCTTAAGTCTGGTCAGGCATCATTGAAGGAGTTTGCATATCAAGGAAGGAAAGTCATTGCAGAATCCATGGATTAGGATAAGTTCACTGATGCACATCTAAAGAAGATCAAAGATGTAGAGGCAATGATTGAGAAGGTGAAGAGTTCAGTGTTAGATACTTCCACTGATGTAAATATGTATAACAATGTCTATCAAGGTCAATTAGACATAATTGAGAACGTAGAGAAAGAAATGGAGAAGATAAGGTCTAGACAGACTCAATTGAGGAATGCTCTTGCGCCCTCACTAGACATTCTCAATCAAAACATAAAGGAGATTGATGCGACCATGATAACCTATGACCAAGGTCTGAGCATAGAATCAAAGAAGATGGAGAAGCTTCAATATGCATTATGCGCCCATCTACAGATAGTCAATTCTCTGATAACCTTTTGGAAGAAGGAGATCCAAAAACTCAAGATTGCATATCCAAATGTTTTCCCTCAGTGAGTGTATGTAGATAAAGTTTTTTGATGCACCTTTGTCATTAATGTCAAAGGGGGAGTTGTATATAATATGGAGTATATAAGATGTATAAGGAGATATAAGAGTTTGTATAAAATATATAGAAGACAAAAGTTTTTTTTGTAAAGGAACAATTAGAGACTTGGCCATATTCCTTTGTTGCCATCAATGGAAAAGGGGGAGATTGTTGGAAAGTTGTCTATACTGAAGTATATGACTAGATATAGTGTTTTCATTATGGAAACAAAGCCATATAGCAGTTTGGAGTCAGCACACTAAGTGTAAAGATCAGAAATAAGTTAAGTGTTGAAGACTGGACAACATACAGAGTTCCTGTAGCTTAGAGCACCTGCGCCCATGTGTATGGATGAATTAAGGTATGTGCCCTAGAAGTTAAGATTTTTAGACTATACTTATGCTTAGTCTAAGAGCGCATAAGTACATATGCAAAGATGTGAAAGTTACAGTCAATTAAAGTTGCACGGCCAATGTGTGCCAGTAGAGAATAGAGCATAGAGCCGACAGTGACTATTTTGGTTTGTGATTGTAAATTAATGTTGTAGAGGCTATTCGCCCATTGTATTTAGGTTGCTGACATACGTACATGTATAATTCTAAGCATGCTTAAGCCAATTCATTTGGAAGTGTTATTTATAATTAGTTATAGGACTGACCTAATTGTATAATTGGTATGAGGGCATAAATATAAGGTGCGCCCATTGTATTCAGTATGGAAGTGGAAATAGAGTTGTGAGAAGTAGAGTAGAGGTATGCGGAGAGAGCATATGATGTATTAGAGCTTTGCAAGAGGTCAAAGCATCAGTGCACCAAAGGAACTGATCTGACAAGCAGTGTCACAGTGACAGTTCACCTGCAAATATAGTGTGTATCTAATTCAGAAGGTTGTAGCCTTCATCATTTGAACAGTGAGCTCTAGGATAGTGAGTCCACTCCCCTAACAGGGATCATTGTAAAAGACTCCTAACAGGGTCTAAACCTTAACAAGGTCTACTATACTAAAAGCATTGTAAAGCTACTCCTAACAGGGTAAAGGATCTTCTAACAAGGATCACAAAACACTAGTGCAAATTATTAGTGGGTATCAAGTCCCACCAAGGTTTTTACCTATTTGGGTTTCCCCATAACCATATTGGTGTCATGTGTTGATTTCATGTTTCATGTTTATGTGAATGTTTAATTCAGTACTTAAGCATTTATAATTCAGTATTCAGATTAAAGTGAAAAGTTAAAATACAGTGAACACTGATTCACCCCCCCCCCCCCCCCCCCCCTCTCAGTGTTCCCATTCCTAACAGGTGTAAATTATCCTGTAATGGCGATCATCATTCATGCAAAAAATCAAAGTAACTGGTCTAAAATATCTCCAGACAAAGGTGCCACCTATGAAGATGCTAGTAGTTGTGAACTACTTTCTATTTTGTAGTCCTTGTCATGATGGTTTGTACTTTTTGTCTTTTGTGCAAGTTGTTTTCGTCGCCATCCAAAGCTTGTTGCATCCTTTCAAGGATTCCAAGATGGCTAGAGGTATAGATAGCAAGTTTTGCTCATTTTGTAGGGGTGGCTGAAGTTTTTTGTAAAGAAAGTATCAAATATAGGATCTGACTTCTTTGAAGTTTTTTGTCAAAATTGTATGGATACAGTTGAAAATTAATACAAATATACTGGAGTTTTGTTGCTATTTCCTATTGTCTTTGTGTATGGATGCTTTAATTTTCTTATGCGTTAACTTGTAAGGCTTTTTAATGCTTTGTTCACAAGATGAATATAGGGGTTGAACTCAAGTTTCTCTCAAGGGGAGAGTAAATCTTTAGGGAGGTCTTTGGGAATTGAATATCTATACATGAATTTGATGGCAGGGTTGGGAATTGGGAGAGTGAATTGTTAGGCATTTCATTTAAATTTCAGTATCTTTGTGTTGATAGAATTTTGTAGATGTTAGGTTTTGACTCTAGCCCAATGAATAAGGCACTAGTTTAGCTTTATTTGCATCTATTCACCACCAAAATATCAAAAACCTATTCAATTTACTTTTATTTGTATGTTTGCAAATTATATGAACTATGTCAAGTACATAGATCAGTTTTGTAATGCTTTGTAGAAGCCATTGTGAAAGGTAAACCCACCTGAGTTTTACACTCAAAGTGATGAAGGCTCAAAGCCTTAATACCTTAGCATTTAAATTGTGTTGGATGCAGTTGTTGGGAGTACATGAGTCTTAAGTTTAGTAAGTTTTCTGAATGAGTCAACCATCTGTAGGTTTAAGTGCTAACAGCCCTGTTTTACCAATTATAAATTTTGACCTTGTGACCTAATTGGGAAAATTCCTTTTGTACTATATTCCAAAGGTCAAATACTTCTTGTGTTTCAATATTTAGGTCATGAAGAGTCCATTTGGTCATTTTACTAAGCTCATTCTGTTTGCATTTTCTATTAGTATGCTAAATTGTCAAATGCAGATTTTTGAATAGCTTACTTTGAGGTCCTGCTATTTGTATCCGGTTGAAATGCCCTACATAATTGAGTTTTTCTCTGTGTTGAGAATTTGAAAGTATACCTTCCCATGGATTTTCAAACTCACACCAATCCAATTATCCACTTTTCCAGAGCATTTCCATTTCCAATTTATTAAAATTTCACTGAATATGTAGAATCCAGAATTAAGTAGCCTACTTTGAGCTTTCACTTTTTGTACCCGGTTTGAGTTTTTGAAGAATTGAAAGTTGTTCTGCATTGAAAACATGGAGATGTACCCTCCTAAATATTTTTAGGCCATGATGAATCCATTTGCCCAGTTTGCCAATTTGATTCTGTTTACAATTTCTAACAATTTGATGCAGATCAATTGCATAGTTTAGTCAGAGGCCCTGTTCGTGATGTTATATCTTGAATAGTGTGATTGGTCATATCAAGAAAATGGTGCCTTTGTATTGTAAACCAAATTTACTTCAATTTTGCAAGGTCTCAGATCATGAGGGTTTTGTATGCACACTTCTCTAGATGCTTTTCATTTGCAGAAATCAATATTTCTCTTGTTTTCTTGTGTTGTATTTCCAAGTGGCTACTTTCAAGGGTCTGCCAAATGTGACCAGTTGATCGTCATGAGTTTCCTTTCTGGATTCATGCTCTCCATATAGCATACTTCTAATATCTAGAAGCTCAGGTCTTCAGGAAGTTGTTTGACTTGTTTTCAAAGTCAGAACCAGATGCATTTCATTATTCTTGACAAGGTAATTTGTAGAATTATTTTGAAGAGCCAACTTGGATGTTTAAAATCTTTTGACCTATTTAGTTTCGTCAGCTATCACTTTGCAATGTGGAAGAATGCTAACCATAGAATGTGTGTGCCCAGTGCCATGTCTCGGTTACTTGATTTCATCAGTTTTTAAAGTTGGTTCCTGAGGCCAGTTGTTGTTTGTATGGAAAATTTACAGAGGTGTAAAAGATGTATGGTTGATGGTCCTTAGTTGCATATAGAGGAAACTTCTGATATTGATTGCAATGCATATGTCCAAGACAAGGTAACGATGAATGAGATATCAGATGCTCATAGAGATTAGGAAGATGCTAGAACATGTGTTTCAAAAGGGAATGATATGTTAGAGGATGACAACATTTGTGGAAGTAAATACTCAATATATGATGATCAATTTCAGCATGATCGCTTGATGTAAGTACAGTTAGCTAAATCTTATGGTGACTTAGAGATCACATAGTCGCATTGTCTCATGATGGCCAAGCATTGAAGACAAGTTCAGTGACAAATCAAATAGTTGGCCGATGTCAGATGTGATGAAGCAGTCAGATTCAATGACAGAATGACAAGTGGCAATAGTGGGTCCATGCTTGGAGCTCAGTCGGGTAATCTCCTATCGACAATGAATATTCCAATGTGTTAAGAGATTATGAGACTGGCCTTTGTCAAATGATCTCCAAATGATTTTGAATATGCTCTCATTATCATGAGACTTCTCGACTACCATCGGATTAAAAGATAGATCAACGCTTGTCATGTGATCTCTAGATACAACCAAAGTTAATGAAAAGTTCTCCCGACCTAGAGACTTAAAGGAAATGCTGACCAAGGTAAAAGGGTAGTTAGGTTATACAGTTAAGTTGCCTGGGTAGAAGTAAGGTGATCTACAGTGTCAATTTAGAGTAAAGTTAGATTTAAATCTTGACCATGGATAATGATTTTTCACTCCAATTGTAGCTGTTCGGTATGAATTCAAATTTTAAAATGGTTTCCAGTCTGATTTCCTTGACGGTGGACAGAGACATGTTTACAGAGGCCATAAATGATCGATCAAATTGCATGGATCAACTTTGCACAGACATTGAGAAGACCTAGGATGGATATCTGATATTATGTAGATGCGTTAAAGGCTGGAGTACACAGAAAAGAGTATTTTTAATCAATATGAGTGCATATAGCCGCCTGGTCTTTTCTCCATTTATGATCATCTACTTGCCCGGTTGTTGCTATGGAATTTCTTGCTTAAAAGAATACAAGATTCACATCTATAAGGTGAAATTGATTAAGTGATTGTTATGTTTTTTCAGTGATAAAAGGTTCAAATACAAAGAATTTGGCAGTAAGTGGTGAGAGTTAGTGATAGATTTGTTTCAAATATCGGTGAAAAGAATGATCGACCAACACCTTGCCAAGATATTGAATAGTGACATGGCAGATCAGATAAGATTGTAGCATGGATATGCTGACAGAGGATGCCAAGAAGTTAGATGCATTGCACATTAAATAGGAGGAGGCTTGTGTGAGTTGTTTCTCCTTCTAAATGAATTAGCAGCCAGTGCATGTAAAAGAGGCACGTTTTATGAAATGGAGCCAGCACATTATGAGGTGCCTTGCACAAATTCAAGTATGGAGGTCTTGTGCTAAATCTAGGGGCCTCATGTGTATGTAGATTGGTGACTCACACATATGTGTGAAGGAGCTCATATGAGAAGTTTGTGAGCATAGAAGGCCTGTGTAAGGGAGGTAAGGATTGGGCACACCTAGCCAGTGTGTGAATAAGAGTGTTATGTAACACAAGTGCACAAAATACTGCACTCTCTTTCCAATTCAAAAGCGTGCTGCTTTGTTCCAATCATCCCACACAAACCTGCATTATGGAAGTGTTTAGTATTTGTGAAAACTAGGTAGAGGCTTACGCTCATTGTGGTAACCAGCGTAACAAAGGAATGAACCAACACAAGAGAAGACACCACACATCAAAATGATTCGATGCCCTGTGTAGTAAATTAGAAGGGACCTGCGTGAGGTTTAGGCTCACGCAAACAATGGAGAGGTAAGACTTTTGCAATATCAAGGGATTGTTACACAAGCAATGGAGCCCACTAAAGAAATGAAAGAGGCCTATGCAAATCCATAAGGGGCCTGCACAAATTTAGTATGAGGCTTCATGTAATACCATTTGGGGGCTGTGATTTGAAGGGGACAACCCACGCATAACAGGCATGCCCTGTGTTAAATATGGAGGCACTTTTTTGAAAGAAGATACAAGACAATGTTAATGCCAGTGCAAATGAAGAATACATGCATGGGAGTTGCCTACGAACAGAGGACCAATGTGAAGGTCTTGCGCAAGAGGAGGACTCATGCATGGAGTGCTAGGGTTTGTGCAAGGCATGAAGGAGTTTTTGTTGTTTTTTGTTCTATAGGCTTTTCTCCCACATTCGCTAATTGTTGTGTCAGTAGTGTGTTCAAATACACCACTGCCCAAATAGAAGTGTAAAGTGAAGTAAGAATAGAGGCTTGTGTGGTCTTTTCCTTGTGGGCCCGCCTTGATGCACATGCCAACTAGGTGCATTATGTGGGATTTTATTGTAAAGTCTTTAAAACACTCAAAAACATTGTCCCACATTCATGCTAAAATGGGCATTTAAGGTGAATATATGCAACGACCTACACATAATGAAATAGATCAAAGAGCCAGAGGTTTTGCTCATGTGAGCTCTCAGAGGTGCCTTGATTTCCATGTAAACGGGCCTAGAAGAAATTTTGCAGAAAGGCAATAGTGATGAGATGGCCGAGAAGGACACGTGGCAGTTGGTTGCTTAGTCTCGAGACCAAACCGCCAGTTAGAGAAAAATTCAGAGACTTAGAGATGGTGGTTAGTCGCCCAGTCTTATGAAGTTTGGTGGTTAGGAGGATTGATCCGGAGACCTTGAGACTAACATGGTCATGCGGTCGTGAGAAGATAACCGTCAAAGGAGAAAACCGCTACGACCCGGAGATAACCACCAGTCACCAAGTTGCCAGAAAGAGATTCAGAGATTAAGAGACTAAAGGCATTCTCCAAGTCTCTAAAAGAAAGCATGGTTAAGAAATAACTTCAGAGATTTAGAGACTAATGTAGTCTCCAAGTCTCCAAATGGACTAAGGTTAAAGGTGAGTTTGCAGAGCCAGTCAAAGACATCAAATCAGAGTGCACCACTTGTCACATTTTGGTGAGGATTGAGAAAAAGACATAGTTGAAAGAAATAAAAGATTTAAAATCTAATATAGTTCAACTTTATAGATAAACTTGAATTTTTCAAATGACAGAGCTTGCTTAGAGAATTAATGTCTGCTGATTCATTTTTTAACAAAATATAGTCATGTAATATGTTTCTAGAAATGCCAGAAGATGACAAATACAGGGGTAGTGGTTAGAATCAGATTTGATTTAGTTGATAAGAGCAATAATGAATTCTTTATCTGAGATCGTATTTCTTGCAGAGATTTTTTTTTTTCTGAAATCTCTTCCAGGAATGTTTGCAAAGGCTTTTGAAGTCAGATTTGCAAGTGAATGAAAGGATAAGATCAAAGCTTTGAAAAGATAACATAAATCAGATATTAGCAGATTTTGAAGGGGCAAATGAATTCAAATTTTGAAGTGCCTGAGAAGATCAGATTTCAGAGGAGAGAGAAGGCAAGTGAAATCAATTGTAAAAGAGACAAGTGTTTTATCAAGCATAGATTTTTAGGGTTTTCTTCTTTTGCTATTTATTCTCTTCTTTTCTCAGTGTTAAGGGTTCTTGTTCCTGTCTTCTACCTATTTTGGGGGTTTCAGACTGTGTTTTGCCTCTCTTCTAGAAGTTTAGAACAAGTTTCCAAGTGATCTTTTGTAATATTTTCTCTTTTCTTTGCATACTCAGTGTTCAGATTTCCTCTTATTTTCAGAGAAGAATATCATTGTAAAAGGTAGTTTTTTGCTTGTTTATGAATGAATTGCAACACTTGTTGTTCTGATATCAAGTTGTCTCCATTTACGTCTTTGAATCATATAGAATGAGGCATTAAGGATGTTTTAATCTTGTCTGTTGTTAATCATTTAAGGAATGATTAGCAATAGAGTTATTCAAGGGATAACTATAGTTTAAGATTTGGATTCAAATGTGTATGAGATTGAATATCAAGGGTATGTCAATCTTGCCTTTCCCGTGGATGTTGGTTATGTATTGTTTATTCCAAGGTCTCTTCCAAGGGGAGGGTTAAATTATTTGAGTAGGGAGTTGCATATTTGAAATACATAGGTGGATTCATAAGAAGAACTTGATTGTTGAGGTCTATTTTATGTAACGCATATAAATATTTCAAACTGTGTTGATTTCCTTTGTTCATAATCTCTTTGCAATGTTATGTTTGACTCTGTTGCCCAATGGATAAGGCACTAGTCTATGCAAGGTTTGGGATGTTATAGAAATCCATTCATCAAAACATAATTGAAAAACCATTTCCATTTCATGCTATTAGGAGTTAGGATTGCTCTGGTTTTCAGACTTACTTTATGTAAGCAGAATATTGTATAAGATTTGAGTAAATATTGAGGTAGTTGTTACCTAAAGAGTCTAAAAACTACTCAACAAGTTATATCTACAAGTTTGTATTTGTCACAAAGGATTCATGTGTGTCCAAATAAGGCAATAATCACTTGAGTGATGTGGAGCTTGAAGATGAAGGAGGATCTTATCCAATCCTCAGCAATTAGGCATTTCTTTTGTCTAAATCAATATTAGGAGGCATAGTGTTCAAGTAGTTATTCAAGCACTGTGATTCATACAAGAAAAATCCCTAACACCTTCTCAAGTAGAGGTATATCATGGATGACATCAACATCATCCTAATCATCATCATCAGTTGTGCCAATACCAAATGTGTCATGGATCAATGTATTAGTACCATGATCTGGTGCATCATCGTCATCTTCCATGGGATCATAATCTTTAGCTTCAATATTTGCACCTCCATGATCCTCCACTTCTGATGCCATACTCTCCATATTCACACCTCCATGCTCCATATCACGTACTCTCCTAGGGAGGTCGACCTATATAAAAATGATGAACACAAATAAACCATGATAATGATCTCATCATCAAGTGTATTTCATATATATATTAATTTTTAAATAAATATAATGAAAAACTTACCAATTCATGATAATCAAAACCTCCTTCAATGTGACCATTATCCCTACAATGTCTCTTAGCTATTTTGATTAGCAATATTCTAGTGTTTAAGCCCTTACAAATATTGCAGGGACAATAACATTTTCCATCGCCTTTTCTTTTCAAGTTAGACCATAATCTATTGATTGTATCCCCGTTATCTTCTTCACTTGGATTGTCTGACATGATCCTTCTTCACTGAGATTATCTATATCCTAATGAAAATAAAATATCATATATATTATACACAAAATATTATCCCTACAGTGCATCAAATTTGACCAAGCACTACTGGGAGCTAGACCCAGCAACAAATGGACTTGTGATGATTTTCACAATAATACATTTGTTGCAGGATATAAGGTCCCAATAGTGCTTAAGCAAATCTGCATGGTGAAGGTTGTATATGTTGTATATGTTGTGTGTGTGTGCGCATACAAAAGGGGGCCTTTATCTTTGATCTTAAAATGATAAATATGCCTATCTAATGCTTTTTGAGGGTGCAGGAAACAACAAATTGAGGCAACTTGAGACCACAAATGGAGGCAAGTTGTTGATTGAGGGTGTAGGGAACAACACCTGTCAGTACTTTTATCAAATTATAAATTTCAATTTTGAACCATTCTATGAATATAGAACATGGATTAATCTCATAAAATAACAAAATGTAGACATAATAGATTACTTATTTTGTTATTCTACATTACTTACTATTTGAGTGCACGTTCCACCTGCAACTTGATCAAGTCTTGTTTGATGCTTAAATTTTGTGTTCACTATCCTGTATAAGTACACAGTTTTGTATTTCCCTAATATGTTATTCAAAAAACAACAATAGAATAAAATACTTGTTGAGAAAGATCATCATAGGAGTATCAGAAACTTGAGATCCAAAGGTAACTTAACATTATAAGACTCTTTCATTCAACCTTCATCTCATGCACCTAATAAATAGGAGATAAAATACATGAAATTGAAAAATTAAATTACAAAACAATGAGCTAAAACTACCTACCAGTAGTTCTACAATTAAATCATCATAACTTTCCCATTACTTAATAATCACACATGGCACATACTCTCTTCAAACTCACAATACATTACATGTGTAGTACAAAACTCATGAGATTCTAAAGAAAGCCTCACTCTTAATCAACCAAATCTTCCTTGTACCACATAAAAAACCATGTGATAACTATGTCTACTCCAACCTTAATTATTTAAGAATTCATCATATCAGATAAAGTATTTTTAAGAATTGTTGGGACTGGTCCTTTGGTGTGTATTAAATAGAATACAATTTTCAGCATATTATTATCAGCCTCTTTCTTTGTTGTAAACATGTCATTGGTTCAGTTTTGTAAAAAAAATTGTGTTAGATCCATTTAAAATTATCTGCATTGTCTTCTAATTGTCTAAATGCTTCTCTATTTGTCAGTCAATTAATACATGCTAGTATATAAAGAAGACAATCCGAAGACAATGAATATTTGTCTAACAAAAATGAATACACTAAAATGAACCAATGGCATGATTACAAAAATTATCATAACTCACAAGCAAAACTAAAACAATGGCATGTTTATAATTGATTAAGAGTGAGGCCTTCTTTAGAATCTCAAGACTTTTGTAATACGCATGCAACGTATTGTGAGTTTGAAGATAGTTCATGCCATGTGTGATAGAACCTACTTTATCTAATATGGTGCATTGTTAAACAAATTAAGGGTAGAGTAGTTATTACTTAGTTTTTTGTGGGGGACAATGAAGATTTGTCTGACAAATAGCAGGTCTTCTTTAGTATTTCATGAATTTTTACCACATATACTATTTCAAGCCTTTGAGTCCTAGAGAAGAAGAATGGTGTAAGTTGAATAGATCAAAGTGAATGGTGTAAGTTGAATAGATCAACTATTTCTGTACACAGTCAGGAAATGTAATTGTCTAATGATTATATGTAATGTTGAATGGATTAAATGATTTATTCTTGGTAGAAGTGAATGGAAGGAATAGTGTTGGTGTTAGGTTTCATTTATTATTGAATTCAATGGTTTCCAAGATGTGTTAAGGAGTTTGCTCCTTGTTTAATGTTAACTTTTCCTGCACAATCCACTCATAAAAAAGTGAAATGCTATGTGGAAGGGATGGTTGATAGTGTTTCTTGAGGGAAGGGGGATTTTGAAAGACTTGTTATCATTGTATTGTGTATTTCCAATATGTTTGGATGCAGGGTAGACCAAGAGAATGAAGGATCACTCACTGATTGCATGATAACCTGGTTTTGAAGGGTCACTGGTTGAGGGGAATGAAGGATCACTCACTGATTGAATGAAAACCCCACCAAGCATTCTTTCCTTTAAGTTTCCACAATATCTCAAAGTATGATCATTATTCTTTACTTTCTTCTATAAACAACTCATACACAATAAAAAAAAGACAAAATCAGAGAACAAACATGACTACATATTACATCAAGTCATCTAAGATGTTATATTTTGGTATCTAAGTTTACTTGGATGACATTCAAGGCATAAGGATAGTATCTATAGGAGCTAGAGGTTAGTTTATCATCATTGTATTATGAGATTTTTGGAGGTTTGCCTCCTCAAAATAGTTTTTTATTATTAAGTATTATCAAGTACTTGCAGCATATATCCTATTATATTCTTCTCTTGTGCAACTCATTTCATTACAAGTAGTATTATAACATGATCTTGGCATGTAGAAGGCAATAAATAAGGCAAAACAAATCTGAGTAGGGAGTTCAAATTGTCAATTGCATATCTCTCTCAATTTGGTGAATTCTTGCTTGATTTTTGGAGGGTTTTTGAAGGACACATTAAACATGCTAAAATACATATTTGAGGTCAATCAGATAAGGTTTGAAGGAGTTATCATGAAGTTAGGGTTTCCACCAAATTTTCTCCTGGGGTTGCAAGTTAGTGATTTTTTTCACCATATTCATGAAATTTGAACACCTACCATTATGATTTGAAAGTATTTGGAGACATTATAGATCTATCAAAAATGGTTCTCATATTTCTTCAAGATCTATTTTAATCCTTTTATTGCAATTTTGATTAGATTTGACCAATAGTTGATTTCTTTAGTATTTTATAGCATATACTCCTAATGTGAACTGTGGAGAGAAAGAAAGAAACACACTAGGTATGAATTACACAATATACCCATCATCACTTAGCACTTAAATAATAAATTATGGACAGGGGACAACCCCCTAACTTTTGGATATTTTTTTCATGTTGGCCTCTTATTATATGCAAAGGTAGGCTTGTCTTAGACTAACAACCATAGTGTAGGGGCCATAAATTATGGATCCCAAAATAGGGCACACTTGTATTAAATTAGGTTCACTATACTACAAGGGAATGGAAACCATGCAATAGTGCCTCATGGAGATGGAAGCAACCCTTCACCAAGAAGATGATTATGTCTAAAATATTTACTAGAGGAAAAGAACATAATTTGGTTCCAACAATTACTCCTAGAAGATAATGACACCCACAAAACACTTGGAAAAGATAGCACTCACTATATCTTTTATCACTCTTTTAAAGTTGGGACAATAAATCTCAAAGATAGATCAACAAATTATTGAACACAAAGAACCATTGACAGTTATGATTCATGTGTACAATAGCCAACAACTAGTTGTTCCAATCATGGTGTCCAATATTTATGTTAGAAAAAGCATCTACAAATCCCTTACACAACCATAATAGATTCAAACCATGAACCATAAGAACCTAACAATGGGACTAAAAAAGATACAACCTAAACAAATCTTGATCATATAACACCCTATTGTAAGGCTCAAGAAGTAACTCTATCTTAAAGCTACACATTCCTCTAGATGAAGCTCAAAGGTCAGGTAGCTGAAGCATAGCAATACTTGAATTAATATAGGAATAATTTGATGTACAATCATTTGCTAGCTTGGTTTGTGGGTTGTCCACATAATATTTTCCCTTTAACCACATTTATAGTTTGAGAAAATTAGAAAAAATTGTTTCAGATTTATATTATCCTTTTGAACTAGCACACTACCATCAAAATGCATAATCATTGGTCATCTCAAGAAAAATCCTATTGATTAGTAGGATATCCTTATAAAAATTTGATGCATGGATTTCTTGTGAATTATCGACTGCTATGTATCTTGCAACTATGGAAGGAATAGTGTTGGTGTTAGGTTTCATTTATTATTGAATTCAATGGTTTCCAAGATGTGTTGAGGAGTTTTCTCCTTGTTTAATGTTAACTGTTCCTGCACAATCCACTCATACAATAGTGAAATGCTATGTGGAAGGGATGGTTGATAGTGTTCCTTGAGGGAAGGGGGATTGTGAAAGACTTGTTATCATTGTATTGTGTATTTCCAATATGTTTGGATGCCGGGCAGACCAGGAGAATGAAGGATCACTCACTGATTGCATGATAACCTGGTTTTGAAGGGTCACTGGTTGAGGGGATAGTCAAGGTCCGAATGATTGGGCCATTGGAGGACCCTATTTATTTGTATTAATTTCTATTCAAATTGGATGCATGGATTTCTTGTGAATTATCGGTTGCTATGTATCCTACAACTGCATCCGTAAATATGCATATACTTCTCTAGGGTTGTAAGCCACTTAGGGATCAAAATGGAGAAAATAAATCAAAATTGTTCTTTGTCCTATTTCCTTTTAACAAAGTCTCAACTATCAATGATACAATATATTTGATGCCCTAAGCTATCAATACAAATGGCACCTAGCTAGAAGCTCACAGGCTGTCCATTTGATAACCACAGTCAACATTTCAAAAAAATGAATATCCTTGAGCACAAGCACCAATAACATCAAATAATGGAGTTAAAGCATGGGCTAGGGCACGACACTAGTAGAATGTGGTCATTTCAGTGAGCATCTCATCAATATATAATGTCATCATTAAATGTGCCACTAATATCAACAAACATGAATCCAAACATTTGAAAACATCGAATCAATATCCTTGAGCACAAGCACCAATAACATCAAATAATAGAGATAAAGCACTGGCTAGGGCATGACACCAGTAGAATACGATCATTTTAGAGAGCATTCATGATCAAATAAAATGCAATGCATTTGAAATTTGTAGTCGAATATGATGTCACAGGCTCAAAAGATGAAGAAATCACATACCTTCTCTTGCACTCAACTTTCACTCCTTTTCTCCCGCTCCTTCTCTATCCAATCAAAATAAAAATGATGAGGTCGATTCACTTTTTTTTTTCATCTATACCTTGAATCTATTGGAATTTCAATGGTCAATTAAACACCCATCGGAATACCAATACCATCGATGCCTATTACAAAAAAAAACACCAAATTCATAATAAAAAAAATTACCCATCAAAAGTTTCTGTTGAAATTTGGGCCCAAATTTAGTAGTGTGTTATTGTGTACTCTTATATGGATAGTGGATCCAAAAGGTGGATGTAACCTTCACTTTGGGAAGTGTGCTTGAGAAGTGAGCCTATCTTTGTACTCAACTCCTAACAGGGTTGGAAAGACTCTTAACAGGGTCTGTCCTTTAATAGGGACATTTATTGAATGTAATAATCATCTCTTAATAGGGACATAATATTTGAGTGCATCATTAGTAGGTTCTATCCCCACCAAGGTTTTTCCCTTAACATGGTTTTACTCAACAAAAAATCTGTGTTATGGTACTCTGATTTTGTGGTGTTCTTGTGGTTATATTATTGTTTCAGTTTGTTTAAATTAATTAGATTAAAAAGGAATTTAAGTTTAAGATTTGGCACACAACTGATTCACCCCCCCTCTCAATTGTGTTGGTACAATATTGTTACTACTAACAATTTGTATTAGAGCATTTGGTCCTCAAATAGATAGCTTAACCACTTGAGGAGATCCTAAGATGGATTACTATAGGAAGGAGAGTCCTAAGTTTGATGCTGAAATTTTTGATAGTTTGAAAAACAAGATGAGGACTCATCTAATCTGCATGGGAATTGATTAATGGATGATTATCAAGAATGGGGAAGGAATCAAGATTGAATTTGAGATAGTTAATGATACTAAAGATGGTAAGGAATTGTTTCATTGCAACATGGTTGCAAGGGAAGCATTGATCAGTGCACTTGTAGAAGCAAAATTTATAGAGGTTAAGGAACTTGATTTAGCACACAAGATTTGGACAAGGTTAAAATATTTGTATGAAGGAGACAAGTACACTAAGAGGGTGAAGTTATCAAATTGGAAAGTGAAGATGGAGAACTTGTGGATGCAAGATGATGACAATGTCAGAGCATATGTATAGAGGATAACTAAGGTTGTTACAGGAATTTGAAACTCTAGAGGCACATACACTAAAGAAGAAGTGATTGAAAAGATTATGAGATCTTTAACAATAATTTACAAGACAAAGGTTCAGGTGATTGAGGAGATCATTCCACTCACTATGAACTTCAATAGAGAGATGTTGATTTCTATATTAACCACCTTTGAGACTGCAAAGTTGCAGGAGGCATTACCTAAAGTGGAAATTGCATTCAAAGCTAATATTCATAATGACAAAAGGGAATTAGCAAGCCTTGTGAGAACTAGCAAAGATAGAAAACATGTAGATCTTGGAGAGTACACTGATGATTGGGTTGAAATAGAGGAAGAAGAGATAAATCTAGATTAGCTAGTGGTTCTGATCGCAAAGAGGAAAAAGAGAGGTAAGGGTGAGTTTGAAGGCAAGTTACCCCTAAAAATGTTTTTCTAGCAATAAAATTGGTCACTTTGCATCCAGATGTCCTACTAGGGTTCCTAAGCACAAACCTAAGTTTTATAAGTCCAAGAATGATAAGAAATATAATTATGCTAGTGAGGGTGTCTCTAATGATGATTTTGCAAATGATGAAGATGAGATTGAATTTTTTGCAATTAAGGAGGAAGAACTTGTTCATGAAGAGAAAGCTTTAGTTTCACATGTGGAAAATAAATCAAAATGGATTATAGATATAATTTATCTTATCAGATGACTGGTTATAAAGACAAGTTTATTCAACTGAACAAAAATGATGGTGGAGTGGTCAGATTTAGTGATAACACTCCTAGGCTGATCATTGGTAGAGGATCAATCTCTTTTGCTGGAAAAACTTATACTGATGATGTCTTGTTTGTTTATGGCCTTAAAAATAACTTTTTGAGTGTTGGACAACTTGTAGACAAGGGTTAGCACTTGCAATTCAAGGATGGTAAATGCACTATCAAAAGTGAGATAGGGGACTTGATTGCATCAAGTACAAAAATAAGAGGTAATGTGTTTCAATTGATTATTGTAGAAGCTAGTTATTTTGTGGAAAAGGTAGATGAAAGTTGGTTGTGGCATTGAATATTCCATCATATCAATTTTGAAAACATTGTGAAGGCCATTAATACAAATGCAATCAAAGATTTGTCAAAGATTATCAAGCCTACTAGCACTATATGTAGAGAGTGTGTGATGGGGACACAAACAAAGAGAAAATTTTAGAGTAAGTCATTCTCAACAAAGGGAAAGTTAGATCTGGTGCATACAGATCTATGTGGTCCTAAAAAGATAAGGTCTTACTATGGTGAAAGGTATTTCATTCTTTTTGTTGATGATTATTCTAGGATGATGTGGGTTACTTTCCTTAGAGAAAAGTTTGAAAATTTTGATAAGTTCAAAATTTATAAGGAAAAATTTGAGAATGAATCAGGTCTAAAGATAAAATTCTTGAGGGTAGATAGAGGTGGAGATTTTACATATGATGAATTTAATTCATACTATGAAGAGCATGGCATAGATAGATAGACTTTTGCACCTAGGACTCCACAATAGAATGGGATAGCAGAGAGAAGGAACATATTCATATTAGATGATGCAAGAACTATGTTGATTGAAGGCAATGTGGCACACATGCATTGGAGGGAAGTAGTTAACACTACTACCTACACCTTAAACAGGGTTCAAATCATAGAGGGTACTAGTAAGACTTATTATGAACTGTGGTTTGGTCATATTCCTACTGTGAAGTATTTCAAAAAATTTGGTCACAAGTGTTATATCAAAATAGATGATGTAATATGATAGTTTGATGCAAGGAGTGATGAAGGTATCTTTCTTGGATATTCCACTAAAATTTAGGCATATAGATGTTACAATCTAAGATTAAGGAAAATAATTGATATTGCTAATGTAAATATTAATGATAGGTTTCAAATTCAAGAAAGGATGTATGAGTTTGATCCAATCCTTGAGATTAAGAACAAGATTGAGAACAAAGAGGCAGGGAAGATTTTTTAGATTGACAATGGTATATAGGTTTTCTTGAGTGAACAAAAGGAAGCTCCTAGAACACCAAGGTATGTTTTGATGAACCATCCTAAAAATCAGATTATTGGTGATACTAATCAAGGTTTGATGACAAGTTCTAAGGCTAGAAATGAGCTCTATTGAATCTCGCGAGTTGAATCTAAGACTACTAATGAGGCTTATAAAGATGAATCATGGATTAAGGAAATGTAGGAAGAGATGAATCAAATAGAGAAAAATAACACTTGGGAATTATTTTCTAGGCATAAGGATAAAAATGTGATTGGAACCAAATTGGTTTTCAAAAATAAAATGAATGAAGAAGGTATAGTTGTGAGGAATAAAGATAGACTTGTATACACATGTTATTCACAATAGGAAGATATAGACTTTGAAGAAACATTTCCACCTATTGTGAGGTTAGAGGTAGTAAGATTGTTCATGTTTTATGCAACACATAAAGATTTCAAGGTATATCAGATGGATGTGAAGTCTTCATTCCTGAATGGTGATCTCGAGGAAGAAGTATATATAGAGCATCCTGATGGATTTCCTTTGATAGAAGATGGCGACATGGTTTTTAGATTGAAGAAAGATTTTTATGGACTAAAGAAGGCACCAAGGGCCTGATATACTCAACTTGATAGGTATTTATTGCATCATGGTTTTAGAAAAGGTAGTGCAGATAGTAACTTTTATTTTAGAACTAGTACACATGGTATCTTTATTGTTGTGGTGTTTATGGATGACATTATCTTTGGAGGTAATGATTTCATCTCACAAACCAAATATCTTAGGAGCCACTAAAGAAATTTGGAATGGAGGATTTTAAACATATTGGGACACCTATGGTGACTGGCTATAAGCTTTCCTTTACTGATGAATCTAAAAGTGTTTTTTAGACTAAGTAAAGGTCCATGATTGGAGATTTTTAGTACTTGACACACACTAGGTCATACATAGCAAGTATAGTTGGAATTGTTGTGAGGTTCCAAGCTAATCCTAAGGAGACTCATTTTTCTTTTGCAAAAAGGATATTCAAATATCTAAAAGGAATAATGGAATATGGTTTATGGTATGATAAATCTAATGATTTTACATTGCATGATTTTACTGATGCAGATTGGGCAGGAAGTATGGATGAAAGGAAGAGCACTAGTGGAGGATCTTTTTTCCTTGGGAAAAGATTGGTCTCTTGGTTAAGCAAAAAATAGGATTGTATAGCTCAGTCTACTACTGAGTCAGAGTATGTGGCTAGTGCCATAAATTATATACAATTTTTTTGGAAGAAGCAAATGTTGAAGGACATTGTGGTAAGATTTGAAGAGCTTATTGTAATATATTATAATAATACAAGTATAATAAACATGTCAAAGAATCTAGTGGTGCATTCTAAAACTAAACACATTGATACTCCTAAAGAGTTATTTTGTTGTCATTGGTTTTGTTAAAGTCATATTGATTGTCAAAGTCAATTGGTTAATGAACAAGGAGTCATAGGAATTAGTTGGTAAAGAAAACAAGTCAATTGGTAAAGGAAAAGACAGTTTCGATAAAGGGAAATGAGATTCAAGCACCGAGAAAAGCAGGTTAGTTACCGAGATGAGTATACATGTTACCGAGTAATAATAAAATGTGTTACCAAGTAACATAGGCCAACATAATAGATTATGTTAGATACATTGAATTTGGACACCGAGCATAAAACATTTTACAAATTCTAAGAAGATTGTTTGGTAAAACATTGGAGATATAAACAAGATGATTTTTCATGATTACAAGGTAAGATCCACCAATGGAAATTAAGTGGAATATATACATTGGAGATGTAACCAATGCTAGCACTATTTAAGGAGAAGAATCTACAACTTTTCCATCGCTTCTAGATCGAGTATAAAAAGATCAGTGTATGAAGATCAAGGTGTGAGTGAGAGAGAAGAGAAGATAAATTATAGAGAGTAGGTGATGATCAGTTAGAGAAGAATTTAAAGGTGATGAAGAGCATAAAAGCTATCAAGTAACATAACAATTAGAGAAGAACTGTGAATGAGAATCAAAGTTAAGGCTACCGAGTACAGAAGTTGAATTGTGATTGAAATGCAGAATAAGGTAATATGATATTGAGCATATTGAGTATAACAAGCATTTATTGATGTATATTTATAGATATTTTTAGTACTGGTTTATAGTGTAGTCAAAGTTGTAAAATCCCTTAACTGGGTAGGCCCTAATAGGACTTAATTTTTTAATCCTTTAATAGGGTACATCTCTTAGATTAGAGTTGTAAAATCCTTTAGCAAGGTAGATTGAATAAGTCTTTGTACTCCTAGCAGGGTAAGATATCAGAAATAGCTAAATTTTGTAGCTCTAACCAAGCAACCTTTTTACTACAATAGTGAAGGATTATAGATACCATCCCCACCACAATTTTTCCCTCTAACCAAGGGTTTCTATGAGACCAAAAATCTTGGTGTTATGAGTTATGTTTTATGTGTTGATTTCTATATTTGTTAATGTTTCATGCAAATTTTATAATTCAGTAAATGGTTAGAAATTTTGATAAAAAAATTTGGAGTACTGATTCACCCCTCCCTTCTTAGTACTTAACTTTCCATAATTAATCTAACAATTGGTATCATAGTTGAGTCTCTTATTTAGAAGTTTAACCACTTGAGAGGAAAGATATCAAGATATGGAAATCTATAGGTATGAAAAGGTTATTGAGAATATGAACATGGAATTGAAATTTACAAATGATCAAATTGATGAACTAAGAAGAAAGTTGAAGCATTCACTTAACAAGAGAAATGAGTTAGCCCATCAGCTAAAAGATACTCAAGATCAGGTTGTGTTAATATAATTTAGAACAACAAAGAGGGGGGTGAATTAGTTGTTCTCAAGTCCATAAGTACCAATTGAACTTTTAAACACTTCAACAATCTCAAATCTAATCTACAATGCAACTTGGTCTCTAAAGAATATATATACCAGAAACATATAACATGCAGTCCACTGTCCAACAATATTTATCTTGCAGAATATAAAACATACACATGAAAACATTCACACAAGTATAACACCAGGATTTATAATGGAAACCCAATTTGGGAAAAACCACTTTGTAACATGTTACTAATATTTTCACTCTTCTGAAGTGGGCTCTGTGAAAAGCCAACCTTGTTAAGGGTTTACAAACACACTGCTAGGTGTGACCATGTTAAAGGATTTCAATCACCCTATTAGGAGTGGCCTTGTTAGAGGACTTAAGTACATTCCATTAGAATACCACCTTGATTCAAGGATTTAAACAATGACTGTTAGGTCAACCTTGATTAAAGGATTTAGTCTGATACAATGGTTAGAAAGTAGCAGTAGTTTTTTATCTGAAAAACATACAACTCACTTTGCAAATAATAGATCCAATTCGCACATATATGCTGATTTATTGACAACTCTGATCAACTCCTTCACCTTTAGCCTTCTTCTTAGACTAATCAGTCAATAACATCAACAACTCCAACATACTCTGTAACCTCACACTTAGGTTTCCTTTATACCTCCTCAATAGGTAGATCCTTCTTTTGCCTCTTAATCTCCTCTGTAGATCTTAGGTTTAGGTCAGATTCATCAAATCCTTCCATCATTTAAGTTCTTCATCCATCCTTTTAGAAACATCTTCAATCTCCTCATTGAATCCATAATAAAATGATTTACCATGCATTAAATTCTCCATACAATTAATTAATAAAGTCAACATGATTTACATAACCCAAGAATTCAATTGTATTAGCTGGGAATCTGAATTCTTCCTCCAAATGTAAATTATTGATGCTCGGTCAATATTGTGTTTGTCTCCTCAGTCATCACTATGTAACTCAATCATCTCTTCAAACTGTCTTCCTCGGCTAACATTGTCTTGCTCGGTAATTTCCTAACACTCGATATTTCCTTATGTTTGGTCAAACTACAATTACTAGGCATATTGACGCAAGGGAGGATGAGGAGAGGGGCCAACAGACACACCCTAAATAGATCCACCTTGCAGAGATCACACGGGAAAGCAACAACACACAAAAGTGAGAGAGAGAGAATGCAGAAACTTTCATATATTAACTTCAATTGATTCATACATGTTGGGATGTAAGGCCTTCCTAGTTTAGGCTAGATATAACAATCAAGTATATAAGTCCTCCAACATGCAAGGATCTGCCAATAATCTCTAATCTTCTAGCTTCTATATTCTAACTGAACTGACCTCTAAACTCTAACCAAACAACTACATTTATACAAGAGGCTATCGAACAATTTGGCCTTCAGATCCACCATCAACGGAAGGAACAACCAGATCTAGGTCCACACGCTTCCCAAAGATAGATACCATTATTAAATCCACAACCAATAATAAATGGAAGAGTTAGCCTCAACAGAAATCCAAAATAAACTTGGTAAGCAAGGATAACCGAGTGCTAGACAAGCATCAATGAGTGCCTGGGAAATAATCGAGTGCCAGAGAGATAACCGACCAACATCGGTAAACAAAGGAAATCGAGCAACAACAAACCAACTCAGTCAAAGAAGGAACCAAGCAACACAGAAAACTATAAACATGTTTTTGGTGATACAGGATTGCCAAGGACCCAAGATGCTCCTGCATCAGACACTCGAGGTTATTTGAAAATAATTCTTTGAATCATGAAATAGGTACAACCTGAGCTTAATCCAACTCAGATTATGAAATCCATGAACTATCTTCAATCGGTCTATTCTTCTACTTTACCAGATATTCCATATACTATTTTACTCTTATATTTATGCCAATTCTTTGCTCCAAAATATGCTCAACTTCTTCTATCTGCTTCTTAGGATAATCCATTGGTACTATCATCTCTTCATCCGACTCATGATACTCAAATAAATTAGCAATGTTGAAAAAAGGTGATAAATCCATGTCATCAAGTAACTCAATCTCATATACATTTCCACTATCAAATTTCTTCAAAATCTTGCAAGGGCAAAACTTCTTCATTTTCAGCTTTCCATATGTTCCAATAGGAAATCTGCCTCTCTTCAAATGAACCATTACTTCATCACCGATTGTAAAAGTCTTATGTCTTCATGATTTATTAGCTATGTCTTTGTATTTCTGATTACTTTTTTCCAACTTATGTTTCACATCTTCATGCAATGTCTTCATGTACTCAACAAATTTTACTCCTTCAACACTTCTCTTTCTTTCATCAGCAATATCCCTCAAATCTGATATACCTATTAGTTGTATGCCATTTACAATCTCAAAAGGTGTTTTTCCAGTACTCCTATTCACTGAATTATTGTATGCAAACTCTACTTGTGCCAACATAGAATCCCAATTACTTGGTATGTCTCCAACTAAACATCTCAAAAGATTTCCCAAACTTTTATTCACAACTTCTGTCTATCCATCAGTTTGTGGGTGAAATATATTTCAACTCAGTGCCAAACTTTTTCTAGAGGGTCTTCCAAAATTATCCCACAAATTTACTGTCCCAGTCAGAGATAATACTCCTTCGTAATCCTTGCAATCTAACAATCCCCTTAAAGAAAAGATATGTTATATGTACTGCATCTGAAGTCTTTCTACAAGGTATAAAATGTGCCATTTTAGAAAATCTATCAACAACAACAAATATGGAATCATTACCTCTCACTATCTTTGGTAAGCCAAGAACAAAATCCATACAGATGTCAATCCAAGGTTTCTCAGGAACAAAAATCAGTGTATTCAATCTAGTATTCTGACTTACTCCTTTTGCAACTTGACAAATTCCACAACTTCTCACAAATTTCTGAACATCTTTATATAATTGTGGCCAAAATTATTTCTCCTTAAGCAAATTCAATGTTTTATCAACACCAAAATGTCCAGTCAATCCACCACTATGTTTCTCCTTTACCAAATTAATTCTCATTGGTCCTCTCGGTATACACAACTAAATACCTTTAAACAACATACCTTCTTGAATGAAATATTCTTCCTACTTAGTACTCAATTGATCTTGAATAGATGCTCTGCACTTTCTCCATGGCTCAGAAAAATTAGGATCAAATTCATAAGAATCTCTCATGTCATCAAAGCCAAGAACTTCAATTTTCATCTCGGTCATCAAAGATCTTCTTCTACTCAATGCATCAGCAACTCGGTTAGTGACTCCACTCTTATGCTTTATCACAAATGTATAACTCTGTAAATACTCAACCCATTTCATATGTCTCTGATTCAACTTATTCCAACTACCCAAATACTATAAAGCCTTATGATCGGTATACAACACAAATTCACTCGGTATCAAATAATGTCTCCATTTCTTTAGTGCTTGAACAATAGCATAGAATTCTTGATCATACACAGAATATTTCCTTTTTGCATCATTCAACTTTTCACTAAAGAAAGCAATAGGTTTACCTTCTTGACTCAATATAGCTCCTATTGCACTTCCACTTGCATCACATTCTACTTGAAATACCTTATTGACATTAGGCAATGCCAAAAGAGGCAATTCAGCAACCTTCTACTTCAGGGTCTCAAAAATTTTATTAGCTCCATGTGTCCACTTGAATTATCTTTTATCTCCTCTCATAGTCTCAGTCGTAGCATTAAAAATTAAACTGAAATTCCTAATGAACTTTTGGTAAAAAATTGTCAAACCATGAAATGATCTTACCTCACTAGCATTCTCAGGTGTAGGCCAATTCAAAATAGCTTCAACCTTTTTAGGATTAAATTTCAAACCATCAACTGAAATCACAAATCCCAAATACACAATCTCCTCTTTCATGAAAGAACACTTTTTCACATTTATCAGCAACTTTTCTTCTTTCAACCTCTGCAATACTTGTTTACCATGCAACAAATTTTCTTCTCTAGTCTTACTAAATATTAGAATATCATCAAGGTATACAATCAAAAACTTACACAAGAATTTCTTCAAAACTTCATTCATCAACCTCATAAAAGTACTCGATGTATTAGTTAAACAAAAATGCATAACCAACCACTCATACAAACTTTTCTTTGTCTTGAAAGCAGTCTTCCACTCATCACCTTCTTTGATTCTTATATGATGATACCCACTTTTCAAATCAATTTTGGTAAAATACTTTGCTCCAGTCAAACTATCCATTATGTCATCCATTCTTGGTATAAGAAACCTATATTTCACTGTTATCTTGTTGATTTCTCTGGAATCAGTACACATTCTCCATTCTCCATTCTTCTTAGGTGCCAATACAATAGGTACTGCATAAGGACTCAAACTTTCTCTGATCAAACCTTTCTGCAAAAATTCTTGAATCTGTCGGTTCAATTCCTGATTCTCGGTAGGTGTCAATCGATGTGGTGTCTCATTCGGTAAAATAGCTCTAGGGATTAGATCCATGCAATGATCAATGCTTCTCTTTAGTTGAAAACCATCAGGTACATTATCAGAAATGATCTCACTATACTTGGTGAGTAACTTATCAATCTCCTCAGGAACACTATCCTCAGTTTTCTTACTTGGTTTGTTAGGAATCACAACAAAACATACATCATTCTATTGGTAAGTTGGCTATACTGATGTATATGACTTAGTATAGTGTTTTCATTGTGGAAACAAAGTCATATAGCAGTTTGGATTCAACACACTTGATGGGAAGATCAGAAATCAGCTAAGTGTTGAAGACTAGACAGTGTACAGAGTTCCATCAATGCACATGCATATGACCGAGTTATGGTATGCACCCTAGAAGATAAGTTGGTTAGACTATATTCATGCTTAGTCTATGAGTGCATGATTAGATATGAAAGTATAAGAAAGATATAGATAGTTGAAGTTACATAGCTAGTGTGTGTCAGAGAAGAACAAAGTAAGCAGCCAACTGTTAGCATTTTGAGTTGTGATTATATTCTAATGATGTAAAGGCTATGCACCTATTGTAATTATGTTGCTAACATGTAAATATGTTTATTTGTAAACATGCTTGAGGCAATTCAATTGGAAGCATTGTATATAATAGGTTTAAGGGCTGACCTAGTTGTTTGTTTTGTATGCGCATATAAATATGAGATGCGCCCATTATAATTAGTATGGATGTTGATATAGAGTTGTGATAAGAAGAGAAAAAGTGTGTGAAGAGACTATAAGATGTATTAGAGCTTTGCAAGAGGTCAAAGCATCAACGCATCAAAGGAACTGATTTGACAAACAGTGTCACAGTGACAGTTCATCCAACAGATATAGTGTGTATCTGAGATCAGAAGGTTGTAGCCTTCACCACTTGAGCAGTGAGCTCTAGGATAGTGCATCCACTCCCCTAACAAGGACTATTGTAAAAGACTCCTAACAAGGTCCGATCCTTAACAAGGTCTGCTATACTTAATGCATTGTAAAGCAACTCCTAACATGGTTAAGGATCTTCTAACAAGGATCATAAAACACTAGTACAAAATATTAGTGGGTGTCAATTCCCACTGAAGTTTTTACCTATTTGGGTTTCCTCGTAACCATATTGGTGTTATGTGTTGATTTTATGTTTCATGTTTATGTGGATGTTCATTTTAGTACTTAAGCATTTAAGTTTAGTTTAAATAATAAGTAAAAAGATAAAATACAATGAACATTGATTCACCCCCCCCCCTCTCAGTGTTCCCATTCCTAACAATTGGTATCATAGCTCTGGTCCTTAGCAAAGAAGTTTAACCACTTGAGGAGATCATGGAAAAAGTAGAAATAAAACATCTGAAAAGAAATCTTGAAGCTACTCTTGAAGACTTGGACAAATCTAAAAGAGAAACTAAAGAACTAAGGGAAAAACTCAGGGATGCTCAATTAATAAGTAGGAGATATTTTCCACAGCAAGTCCAATTGTGATATTGCTATCAGGATTCAACTATGTAGTTTTTTGAGTCAAACTCATTGACCCATGATTCATGAGTAGTGGTTCACATGAACCCATCTCTCATGAGAATGAATGGAACACTTAGCACTCATTGGATCTAGGTGATGCTCATAGAGGTGAAGCACCAAGACTTCCCAGGAGGTCACCCATCCTAGTACTAATCCAACTCAAGTGCGCTTAACTACAGAGTTTCCTCCATGGTTAAACCCACTCTACTTGCATCCTCATTTGCAAAACCTTCACCAAGTGTTGTGCCTAATGAACCATTCATTAGAAATCCCCTTAAGCTCATCAATTGATAAGTACGAGATATTTTCCACAGCAAGTCAAATTGTGATATTGCTATCAGGATTCAACTGTGTAGTTTTTTGAGTCAAAATCATTGACCCATGATTCATGAGTAGTGGTTCACATGAACCCATATCTCATGAGAATGAATGGAATACTTAGCACTCATTAGATCTAGGTGATGCTCACAGAGGCAAAGCATTGGGACTTCCTAGGAGGTCACCCATCCCAATACTACTCCAACTCAAGTGCACTTAACTACGAAGTTTCCTCCATGGAGTATTACTAGGATGGGTGACCTCCCAGGAAGTCCTGGTGCTTCGCCTCTGTGAGCATCACATAGTTCCGATGAGTGCTAAGTGTTCCATTCATTCTCATGAGAGATGGGTTCATGTGAACCACTACTCATGAATCATGGGTCAATGAGTTTGACTCAAAAAACTACACAGTTGAATCCTGATAGCAATATCACAAGATGCTTAATTAGTCATCAAAAGGCTAAGGAAGGATTTGATAGAATGCTCTACCAGTGATCTAGGGACAATGGTCAATAAGCTGAATGAATAAAATACATCCTTAAAAGAACAACTTGAAGAATTTGAGGATAAACTGACTAACAATCAGGAAGTCTATGATGAAAAGGTCAAAGAGAACCTTCAACTGAATGAAGAATTGAGGCAAGCAAACATGAAAATCTTAGAGCTAAGAAACAACAAAGAAAGCTTGGAATCTGAATTGAAAGATGCAAAGAATCACATTGACAAATTACACCAATTCTGATTTGATAAAATCTCAATTGTATGCAAGAAGAGCTAAAGGAGATACTAGTTGCATTGGATACAATGAAGCACAAAATCAAATTTACAACATGTGAGCAAGAATGAATGCACAAAAAGACTCTACTGATACTAAGAAGACTAAAGATCAAACTAAAAATAATGGTGAACCACCTAAGAATGAGCACAAGCCAGTAGACCGCACTTGTTATGCATGTAACAAGCATGGACACATAGCGAGGAACTATACAGAGGTAAGACCTTTTAATGGTTAATGTTATTCATGCAATAAATCTGGTCATAGAGCTATGAATTGCAAGACAAGTAAAAATAATAGGACTCAGCAATATCAGAGAAATCAGAATCAATCAAATGTAAGAAGTTCTCATAATGTTACATGTCAGATATGTAACTATAATGGTCACTCAGCTAAACAATGTAAGATGGTGACTCATGTCAATGCACCAAGGAATATAAGGCCTCTAGTCATTTGTCACTCTTGCAACAAGGCTGGACATATCTCAAAGTTTTGCAGATCAAGGACGCAAGGTCAGGAAAGCCCTAAAAAACCCAAAAAATTAGTTTTGGATCTCGAAGGAGAAGTCAATTTTGTGAAATCTTCAGAGGATGCAAGCTTGATTTGGTCAGAAGCTAAGAAGGACAAGGTTGATGAGTATGTATTGGATGCATCCACAGTGGACGCACCCTCTACATCTGGATGAATGGCCCTTGGGGTCATAGGGGGAGTGAATTTATCTCTAGACCCCTGCGTGGCTGGTATACTCACTCTCAAAGTATGTGCCTTTGGACTTAAGCTTTTAGAGACTAAGGGAACCTTCGTGCAAGAGTTCACTAGCTAATTGTTTGCAGAATGAAAGATAGAAATTTCCAAGTGACAACCTGGTTCACACAACAAGCATTAATGGCAGAAACTCTACTTTAAAGTACACAGAAGTTAGAAGATCTCTCATTGCATTCAAATTAAGAGAGATTGAAGAGCTGAAGAGCCTTAGCAGTTGATTAAGAAGGATTGCAGTTTGATTCATCAAGATTTTTTGTGCATTTGATCGGTTGCAGAAACCCTAGTTCATCACGCTGATTCATAATCTCTTGGAAATCTTTGTGAAAGCGATATACAAGTAAGTGATGGCTACTCCTATAGTATTTGATGTTGCAAAGAAGAAAAGATATGTGTTTAAGAGGCATCCATTTAAATCTACACTAGATGACCTAGAAGGGGCATTCTCCCGCATGTCTATGGGCGTTATGCATGTCGTGGACATTAAGGCATACATCTATTTTAAGAAAGAACCAATAGGATTGGACAAATTAAGGGTTCACATGGAAACTATGCTAAAACTAAACAAAACCTTCATGGATGAATATGCGTGGTGGAATAATCACCCGATAGTGGAGTATGCTATGGCATATGAGTTCTATGAATTAGAATGGATCAAGATTCCATTAAGCAAGATTCATGATGACCTATTTTGGATAGGTGAAGTGTCGGTCAGAATTACTTGTGACCTAATTCATGAGATGACAGGCCTCTCAAGGATAGGCGGCGTCCTTCCAGTGGGAAAAGATGTGAGGAAGATTATTGAACAGACTTGAAAATCAAGAAGAGATAACCACAATATGACTATCGAACCTATTGAGCAAGATGACATCAAATTGATGTCTATGATACTTGGATATAGGTTTCAACACACCAGCAAGGTAAACAATGTGTCTGCAGCCACAATTCTTGCAGCCATAAGAATTGTAAATGAGAATGGAGAGTTCAACCTATGTGAGATCTTGCGCGTATAGCTAATTGACAACATCAAGGCAATCAAGCATGATAAAACCAAGATATTCAGGTTTGGGTCCCTAATTATCTATATGTACTTCCATATTGTTGGAAAGGTGTCATATTCATACCTAGACAAGACTATTCCTACCATGCCTTAGATATCTTTCAAGGTATCTACAGAGAGCGCTCTAAGAGACTACATGACACTAGAGTTGAAGACATTCAGTGTCAAAATGTAGATGAGGTACAGGATACCAAAGAACATTGTTGAGAAATACAAGGATACTATTTGTTTTATGGTTGAGACAGACATAACATGCATGGAGGTAGTTGAACCAAGAACAAAGTGGATTCATCCACTAGGATATGAAGTGGAAGAGCCTATTCTCGAGGCCTATGCTCGAGTTCTATTGTCAGCACCTAAAGACCCCAATGAGCCAAGATGGGGAACCTATGAGGAGAAGACAAGAGAGATAGATGTTAAACTGAACAACGCAGCAACAAAGAGGAAGGTTGCTAAGGTTACCTTTGAGATCTTGAGAATATATGGAGTGTCTCAAGAAGACCTAGACAAATCAAGGGAACAAAATATTGATTTGGAATTAGAGAGTGTAGATGCAACAAAGGCAGAATCAGATGATCCTAAGCTGAAGAAAGTGAAGATTGAAAAATCTGATGAATAGAAGGGTAAAACTAATGTTACTCCTTCTGCGCCCAAAGAAACCATTGACCTTACTGCTCCTCTTGAGTATAAGGCAATGTCAAAGAGGAAGAAAGAGATTGGCATTGGTAATCCATCCTCGAGAGTAACAAGGAACATAAAGAACTCACAAGCACCTCCTAAAGTAAGTTTCAAACCTAGTCTCAGTGTGTTAAGTGCAAGAATAATTGATAAGGGAAGAATTGATCAAGTAGGAAATTTTTATGAAAAATATAGTGAGATAGACAAATTTGAGATACATGTAATGATAGTCAAACACATGTTGAAGTTCAAGAAGACAATCTTGAAACTTAAGACTATGATCCCTGACAATGTATGGAACATCCTAGAATTCCAAAAGAGACAAGCCATTGAAGAGGATTTAAGAATAAGGGAAAAGATTCTAGATGACACTCTTCTAGTATGTTCCTTAGAAGAGAAATCTCTATTGTTAGATTTGGTGAAGCCACATCTCAGAAAAAATTCAAGGACTTTGCATAAAATGGACAAAAACTATGATCTGGTGCCTAAGGAAATAGAGAAAGCCTTTGAGAAGGTCTTTATAAATAGGCACATGTATCCAGCTACTGCACCCACAACACAAGTACCCTTAAAGGAAGTCAAGGTGGTAGAGCCCACTAATGCATCAGTGACAGGTCCTCAGGACTCAGCGCCTGTAGTTGAAACACAAACAAAGATAGTTAAGTCTACGCACATGACAGAGTCACTAAAGGATAGCACCATTATCATTGATAATGTAGAGATAGCCATGGAGGCCACTGATACTGAGTTGGACAAGTTTGAAGAAGCTTTAGTGAGCACACAAGAAGCTGAAATCTTATGCAGTAACACTCCTACTCATCAAGAAGAAATATTGATTGAGGATATAACAAATGAGAAAGAAAAAGAAAAGGAAGCTAAAAAACAAAAAGAAGAAGAAGAGGTAAAAGGAAGTGAACAAAAAGATGAAATATCAATTGAACAAATCAAGGTAAAAAAAGAAGTGATGGATGTTGTCAAGTTTGACACCTGACACAGCCAGTTTGGACTCATGGGGAGAAGAAGACCTAATTTAGTTCAGTTTCTTAGCTATGGAGAAGGCCAAGGAGAAACAAGTGATGAGGAATCCTCTCCTTTAGATTCAATGAACATACTAAACAGTTTGTTACCTGTAGACAAGAAAGTGTCCAAGGTACACTTTGTTGATGATGTAAGTGCAGTCATTTCACAATTCAAAAGCAATTTCTCTAGCCTAGAAAATCTGCATCCTTAGTTTTAGAGGAGAAGTACTTAAAGAAGAGATTAAGTAAATTAGTTAGAAACTATACACTTGACCTAAGCTCACTAAAGGTTGGTCAAGCATCTTTGAAGGAGTTTGCAGCAAAGGGCAGAAAGATCATTGTTGACTGTATGGACCAGGACAAACTGACTAGTGGTCTGTACAAAAAGGTACAAGAGGTAGAAGTCATGATAGATAGCATAAATAAATTAGTGGAAGATCCCTTAGTTGATGTGAACATGTGCAATAATGTCTACCAAGGACAATTAGATAAGATTGAGAAGGCAGAAAAAGAGATGATCAAGATAAGGGCTAGACATACTCAGCTAAGGAATGCTCTTGCGCCCTCATTAGACATACTAAATTAGAATATCAAGGAGATTGATGCCACCATGGTGACATATGATCAAGGTCCTAGCACTAATCTAGAGAATATGGAGAAGCTACAGTATGCTTTATGCACCCATCTATAGATTGTAAATTCACTAATCACATTTTGGAAGAAGGAGATCCAAAATCTGCAGATAGCATATTCAGATGTTCTATCACAATAAGTTTTTGTAGATTCAGTTTTGACACACCTTTTTCATTAATGTCAAAGGGGGATTATGTGTAGAATATGGATTATAGATATGTATAAGGAGATATAAGATAGAAAGATATGTATAGGGAGATATAAGACAAAAGTTTTTTGTATTAAGGACAGTTAGCAACTTGGCCATATTCCTTTGTTGCCATCAATGAAAAAGGGGGAGATTGTTGGAAAGTTGGCTATATTGATGTATATGACTTAGTATAGTGTTTTCATTATGGAAACAAAGTCATATAGTAGTTTGGAGTTAGCACACTTGATGGGAAGATAAAAAATCAGCTAAGTGTTGAAGACTAGACAGTGTACAGAGTTCCTGAAGCTTAGAGCATCAGCGCACATGCGTATGACTGAGTTATGGTATGCACCCTAGAAGATAAATTGGTTAGACTATATTCATGCGTATTCTATGAGCACATGATCAGATATGCAATTATGAGAAAGATACAAATAATTGAAGTTACACAGCCAGTGTGTGCCAGAGAAGAACAGAGTAAGCAGCCGACTGTTAGCATCTTGAGTTGCGATTATATTCTAATGATCTAAAGGCTATGTGCCTATTGTAATTAGGTTGTCAACATGTAAATATGTTTGTTTGTAAAAACGTTTGAGCCAATTCAATTGGAAGCGTTGTATGTAATAGGTTTAAGGGCCGACCTAGTTGTTTCTTTTGTATGTGCATATAAATATGAGATGCACCCATTGTAATTAGTATGTATGTTGATATAGAGTTGTGATAAGAAGAGCAGAAGTGTGAAAAGAGACTATAAGATGTATTAGAGCTTTGAAAGAGGTCAAAGAATCAGCGCATCAAAGGAACTGATCTGACAAACAGTGTCATAGTGACAGTTCATCCAACAGATATAGTGTGTATCTGAGATCAGAAGGTTGTAGCCTTCACCCCTTGAGCAATGAGCTCTAAGACAGTGTGTCCACTCCCCTAACATGGACTATTGTAAAAGACTCCTAACAGGGTCTAACCCTTGACAAGGTCTAATGTACTTAATGCATTGTAAAGCAACTCCTAACATGGTTAAGGATCTTCTAACAAGGATCGTAAAACACTAGTACAAAATATTAGTGGGTGTCAATTCCCACCAGGGTTTTAACCTATTTGGGTTTCCCCGTAACCATATTGGTGTTATGTGTTGATTTCATGTTTCATGTTTATGTGGATGTTCATTTCAGTACTTAAGCATTTAAGTTCAGTTTAAAGAATAAGTAAAAAGATAAAATATAGTGAACACTGATTCACCCCCCCCCCTCTCAGTGTTCCCATTCCTAACACATTCTTTTTCATATCCTTAACAAAATTTCTTCCTTCCATCAAAAAAACTTTCATAGATGTACAAACATTACTAACAGGTTCTTCAATCAAAGGTAACAAGATTAATTGTCATCTTCCATCAGCCCAAATAGTATATTTATGCAATCTCCCATCATATATAGCATGTCTATCATATTTCCAAGGTCTACCAAACAAAATATGACAATAATCCATAAGCATGATATCACATAACACCTTATCATAGTACTTTCCAATTTTCAAATTCACATAACATTGTTCACTTACCAAGAGTGTATGTTCATCTTTGATCCATGAAATCTGATAGGGCTTCAGATGTTCCAACCTTTTCAACTACAACTTTGTGACCATTTCCGTAGATGCCAGATTCTGTGAGCTACCACTGTTAATGATTACCTTCCAAAATTTATCAGAGACTCTACATTTGGTCTTGAACAAACTTTTCCTTACCAAATCTTCCTTATTACTTTCACTCCAAAGTGCTCTCCTTACCATCAAGTTATTTTCCTTCTCAGGTTCATTCGGTGACTCTTCTTGCACCAAAGCATTTCTATTGTTACCGACTTTCTTACTTGCATGTGTACACTCAAATGATCTATGTCCTTCTTCTCCACAATTGTAACAAGTTCCTCGAAAACCACCTCTATTATAACCACCTCAGTAGTTACTGCCTCTTCCTCTAGATGAACTTTCACCTTTCCACTCGGTCTTGCCTTTATCTAGATTCATCTTTTCAAGTTCAAATCTACTATTTTCACCATAAGATCTACCTCTTCCTCTAGGGAATCTATCACATCTACCTCTTTGTCTTTGCTCATGTCTCTTGTTCAATTTCTCCTCAGCTTTAATGCAAATTTATAAGCCTCTTCAATGTTCTCCAATTTGACCAAATTGATTTCTTCTTGGATGGAAACTCTCAAACCATTCAGGTATCTAGAAATTCTTTCCACATCATCTTCATCATGTCCAAATCCGATATCTAATCTATAGAATTCCTTAGTATATTCTTTTACCGAGCTATCTTTTTGCCTCAAACTTTGCATTCACCTAACTAGGTTAATCTAATAATCACAAGGTAAGAACTTTCCTTTCAATTTATTCACCATTTTATTCCATACCTTGATTTTATCTTTGTCTTTCCTCTTTTTGTCCAACTACATATGTTCCCACCACAATGATGCATGACTTTTCAACTTTGTGCTTGCAATTTTCACCTTCTTTTCCTCAAGTACATTTTCATATTCAAAGTACTTTTCCATCTCGGTGATCCAGTCCACCAATTCATTAGAATCCAATTTTCCACTATACTTAGGAGGATTAAAGTTTGGTGTAGACTTCAGATTTGTCAAAGCCTTCAACAATCTTTCCTCACCTTGATCCATCATCGGTGCAAGTTCTACATCATCTTGTTCTTCCTCAATTTCATCATCACTAATATCTTCAAGATGTCTTCCTCTTCTTTGCGATGTTTCAACAGCTTCTAATCTAGCAACAAGTTATCTCAACATGTCTGCCAATCCTAGATCCACATCTCGCCTCCCATGAACTATCTTGAAACCCTCTGCAACTGCAAGTTAGATCATAATTTGCTACCCCATAACAAATCAACTAGGGTTTGACAAGAAGGAACCCTCAAACCTAGATTCTCAAACCTAGATCTAGATCTCACCTCACTCTGATACCACCTGCTGCAAGGGAGTATGGGGAGAGGGGCCAATTAGACACACCCTAACTAGATCCACCTTGCAAAGATCACACGTGGAAGCAACAACACACAAAAGTGAGAGAGAGAGAGAGAGAGAGAGAATGCATAAAATTTCATATATTAACTTCAATTGATTCATACATGTTGGGTTGTAAGGCCTTCCCGGTTTAGGCTAGATATTGCAATCAAGTACAGAAGTCCTCCAACATGCGAGGATCTACCAATAATCTCTAATCTTCTAGCTTCTATCTTCTAACTGAACTGACCTCTAAACTCTAACCAAACAGCTACATTTATACAAGAGGCTACTGAACAAGTCAGACTTTAGATCCACCATCAACAAAAGGAATGACCAGAACTAGGTCCACATGCTTCCCAAAGATAGATACCATCATTAAATCCATGACTAATAATAAATGCAAGAGTCAGCCTCAATAGAAATCCAAAATAAACAACTCGATAAGAAAGGATAACCGAGCGCCAGACAAGCATCACTGAGTGCTAGGGAAATAACCGAGCACTAGAGAGATAACCGACCAACATCGGTAAACAAAGAAAACTAAGCAGCACCAAACCAACTCAGTCAAAGAAGGAACCAAGCAACACAGAAAACTACAAACATATTTTTGGTGATACAGGATTGCCAAGGACCCGAGATGCTCCTGCATCACATATACTGGTGCTCAGTCAACACTAACAGCACTTGGGTTAAACTAGCTTTCTTCACTTTTTCTCGGTTAAGCCTACTTCTTCAGTCTTTCTTCTTACTTAGAAAAATAATACATTATCTTATCATTGTGCCAAATAATCAAGTACTCATTGAAGTATCAAATAAATCAACCTTTCCTTAGGTTTTATTGTTATCTCCCTTGCCTTAATCCTTTTCATCAATCATAGATATAGTATTATCTTAGATAGCAACTGTCTTACCAATTAAGGTTTGACATCAATGACAATACAATAATTGCTTCAATTGTAGTTTCCAACAATCTCCCTCTTTGGCATTGATGGCAACACCATATGAATAACACATGATTTACCAACCAATCCAAAATTTTGTCATTGCATCAGACATATGTATAATATCCTTAGCTTCATTATGATTCTTAACCATTTAGCCTTGCTTTCTTGACCATTCACATAATTACTCCCTTTGAATCTTTTATGTCTCTCCCTTTATCTGAATCTCTCCCTCTTTGATGTGTTTTCATTTTGAATCTCTCCCTCTTTGAAAATAATGCCAAAGCAGTTTCTAGAACTTACATCTTTCATATGTAGATGTCATCTTGTTAGTTCAGTATCAGTATTTCTCCCTTTGTCATCTTGCTTATGATTGTTTATCATCTTTGTTGTACTTTTCACAACTCTAGGCATCTCCTAAAGTGTGACCTTTCCTTCATCAATTTGTCCGATACTCTGTGTAGCACATTTGATGCAGTACTCCTAGCTTGACTAGGCAGCCTTAGTTAGGGAAAGCACCCCTAATTTACCTCTAAGATATTCATGAGCATCCTTAGGTAAAGCTTTTGTGAATATTTTTGCTAGTTGTTCCTTTGTGTTCACATATTCCATTCTCACTTCTTTATCTTGTACCAATTCCCTCAAGTAATGATACTTGATAGAAATATGTTTGGTCTTTGTGTGCATCATTGGATTCTTTGATATGTTGATAGCACTTGTGTTATCACAAAATATAATAACCGGTTCAGTGATCTCCTCTTTCATACCTTTCAACAATTGCTTGATCCATACCATATTTGAATAGTTCACTGCAACTGCTATACTCAGCTTCTACTGTAGATTGGGAAATGTATTTTTGTTTCTTGCTTGTCCAGGAGACTAACCTTTGTCCAAGAAAGAAATCTCCACCACTTGTACTTTTCCTATCATCAACATTTCTTGCCCAATCTGCATCAGTGTAGATCTCAGTTCAAATTTCTCATTCTTCTTGTAGTACAATCCACACTCTTCTGTCCCTTTCATATATCTCAGTATTCTCTTCACAACCATCATATGATTTTCTTTAGGATTGGCAGAGAATCTTGCCACAATCCCAACTATTAGGGCTATATCTGGTCTGTTGTGAATAACATATTATAGCTTTCCAATCATGGATCTATACAGGGTTTGATCTACTTTAGTAGTATCATCAGTTTTAGATAGTTTCTGTCCAGTAGCCATAAGAGTACTCATTGGTCTTGAATACTCTATTCCAAAGGTTTTCAGTATCTCTTTAATATATTTATCTCTTTAACATATTTATATTGTGTGATAAAGATACCTTTCTCCATCTGATATACTTGTAAACCAACAAAGAATTTGATCTCACCAAACATAGACATCTCAAACTCAGTTTGCATCTCATTTGAAAATTTCAGACATAGGGCATCTTGTCCTCCAAATATGATATCATCTACACAAATTTCAACTAACAAAATCCCTTTACCTTCTTCAGCTTTCATGTACAGATTGATGTTGTCATTTGTCCTTGTAAAGCCAATCTTTATCAAGTAATTGTGCAGCCTCTCATACCATTCTCTAGGGGCTTGCTTCAATCCACACAATGCCTTGTTCAATTTGCAAACCATATTTTTCTTGTCTGGATCAACAAATTCTTCAGGTTGTTCAATGTATACTTCTTCTTCTAATATACCATTCAAAAATGAAAATTTAACATCCATTTGGTATACCTTGAAATTTCTGTAAGCAACATATGCAAGTAGAGTTCTTACTCCTCCTAATCTTGCTACAAGGGAAAATGTTTCCCCATAGTCTATTCCTTCTTGTGCATAACCTTTGCATACCAACCTTTCCTTGTTCCTTGTGACTTGTCCATGTTCATTAAGCTTGTTTCTAAATACCCATTTTGTTCCAATAACATTCTTGTTTTCTAGTCTGGGCACCAAAGTCCAGGTATCATTCTTTTCAATTTGATCTATTTCTTCATTCATAGCTTGAATCTAGGCTTCATTTTCCAAAACATCTTTTACTGTCTTAGGCTCAAACTCACATAACAAACATGTAGGGTCTTTCAACTTACTTCTGGTCAGGACTCTAGTTTCCTTTGTTTTCTCTATTTGAGCATTGAAGATTGTCATTAATATCAAAGACATCGGTTGATTACCTATGCTACTCTATTCGGTAAAAGTAAGCACTTCAACCTAGTCGGTTAAGTCTTTACACCGAGCACTAGAGTAGTTTTACCAAGCATCAATGTACATCGATACCGAGTGATAGTAAACACCAAGTAGACTAGACACCGAGCACCAGTACAATTACTGAGCAGTATACACAGTGTTTACCGAGCATCACATAAAACAACATAGTAATCAGTATTGGCACACTTATCTATGCAAATGGTTACAACAGAATCACAAAATATTTTACCAAGATCAAGGATCATTTATTACAGATATATTCATTAATTGTGATGAAGATCTTTATGTAATTGCTAGATCTAGGTTATTTTTCTACACTGTAGATCTTAGGGTTTTCTCTAAGATATTGTAACCTAAGTTTGTTAAGTGACAAAAGTAGTATGCTATATAATTTCAATTTCATGTTAGTTTTAAATGTGTGAGAGAGAAGCTTGACAAGGAAGTTGAGAACATAAAAAGAAGTTCTTGAAGCATTAGCCAACTTCAAGATATCAGTTATTAGACATAGCAGAACAAAATACAGTGACATTCAGATTAAGTAAAATCAGACAAGGCTACCGAGCAGTTCAGAGTAGAGATCTTCACATGAAAAGGTGATATCTATTCAATATTTCATTGATCTGTATCAGACAAGATAGAGTTGTCAATTAGCAGATATATCCTATTATTTTCTAATCATGGTAACATAGTTTGGTAAAATCTCTTAACAGAGTAGACCTAACAGTCTTTTTTGTAAATCTCTTAACCAGGTGCACACTCAAGTAGTGTTGTTAAAATCCTATAACTAGGTAGATCTAATTGATCTGAAATGTTGCTCCTAATAGGGTAAGATCACCATAAGTGATCACCACTTGTAGCCCTAATAGGCAAACCATTTCTATCTGCAGTAGTAAAGAATTTGTGGGTGTCATCCCCACCGTAGTTTTTACCTTCTAACAAGTGTTTCTGTGTTACAAAAATACTTGTGTTATTTTACTGATTTATTGTTGATTTCATGCTATTTACCTTTGATAGTTAAATGAATGAATGATGCATGCAATGGATTCAAGTTATATTTGAAAGTTACCACTGTTTGTTGTTTAAGGTTTGAGAGTTGAAAGTTTTTGTGGGCACTGATTCACCCCTCCCCTCTCAGTACCCTATCTCTCCATTCCAACATCCTTGTCTCCAATGATTTTCTTAGGCTTATGATGTCTTCTTACATACTGTGCCAATGTAGGTTCAGATTTAATTTCTCCTTTCTCTTCAGGTATATCATGAAAATTATCAGATTCTGCTTCTAATTTCTCCGCAGCAGCCTCCTGATGCTCAACATTGCTTACCCCTGACTCTACATCTGGTATAGGTGTGTTACTTGCCTCTCCTTCTTCCATATAGATAAAAGATCTATAGTCTTTAGGTTCTCTTTTGCCTTCTTGTTCATTTTTCTCTACATATTCATCAACTCTCACATTTGCACTTTCCACAATTTTGTTAGTGTTAGAATTCAAACACTTATAAGCTTTACTATTTGTGGAATATCCTAGGAATATGCCTTCATCACTTTTTACATCAAACTTTCCATTTCTATTATCCTTCAATATATAGCATTTACTCCCAAATATTCTAAAATATTTCACATTAGGTGCATATCCATGCAATAATTCATAAGGTGTAACATTTGTACCTTTTTTCATTTGTACTCGGTTTAGGGTATAAATAGTTGTACTTAAAACTTCTCTCTAGTAATTTTGTGCAACATTATTCTCAATCATTAGTGTCCTTGCACAATCCATAATAGATCTATTTCTCCTCTCAGCTATACCATTCTATGGAGGTGTTCTAGGTGCAAACATCTATCTCTTGAATCCTCTATCATTGTAGAATAGATTGAACTCATTTGATATAAACTCTCCACCTCGGTCAGATCTCAAAAATTTTAGGCTTCTACCTATTTCTTTTTCAACCTTTGCCAAGTACCACTTAAACAACTGAAATGCATCATATTTTTCTTTTAAAAATATTATAGTCATCATCCTAGTGTAGTCATCAACAAAAAAAATAAAATACTTAGCACCACAATAGCTTTGTACACCCATAGGTCCACAAAGGTCAATATGAACCAAATCCAAAGTATTCTTAGAAGTAAATTTCTTGCTCTTGAAACTAGACTTAGTCATTTTACCCAACTAACATTGTTTACACATTACATTATCATGTTTCTTCAATCTTGGTAAACCTCTTACTTTCTTCTTTTTACTAATAATCACCAGATTATCAAAGTTAACATGACATAGCCTCTTATGCCATAACCAAACATCATCAAATTGTGCAAACAAACATGTCTCTTCAGATAGATCTAGATAGAACAAATTATCTCTAGTCTGTTCTCCACTTCCAATTAGCTCACCAGTATCATCAAATATTTTAGCCTTCCTGTGATGAAATTCCACTTGGTAACTAGTGTTATTAAGCTGTGCAACACTCAGTAGATTATATTTAAGACCTTCAACCCAATAGGCATTTTCACATGTGATCTTATTAGTTAACTTAATTGATCCTTTACCTCTCAGTACAGGGCATGGTGCATCATTACCAAACTTATCACTTCTACCTTTGTAATGATCTAGGGTTTCAAATTTACTTTTATTAGTAGTCATGTGATGTGAGCAACCATTATCAATAATCCATTTATCACCTTTACTCACATAAGAAATAAGTGCAGTTTTCTCATCCTCATCAGAATCATCTTTCATAGCAACATAGACTACTTCAATATCAAAATCATCACTATCACTATTAGTTTCCTCTTCTACAATATAACAGGATTTCTTACCTTTATCCTTGTAATCTATGTACCTTCAGTGATCTCTATTATCTCTCTTATCCTTGTACTTGCTTTCTCTTTCCTCATCCTTGTCATTCATGTCAGGACACCTTGTAGTAATATGGCCAACTTTGTTACATGAGAAGATGATTATAGGAAGTTTACCTTTATATTTGCCTTTTCCTCTCTTCAATCTTCTAGCAATGAGTTCCTCAAGATCATCTAGTTCCTCATCAGAAGTGTCACTATCACTCTCATCATCACTTTTACTTTTTACACACTTTTCTTTTTCTCTCTTAGATTTATGTAAAACCATTTGTGACTTGAATGCAGATTCAACATTAGGAATAGTGTAGTTATCATAGCTAGAAATTTCAAAAGCAGTAAGCTTACCAACAAGGCTTTCCAGAGTTAAAACATTACCAGGGTTACATCTTGATTCTTGAATTGCTAAAATTATGATGGCATAAATAGGAAGCAAAGTTCTCAATACCTTTCCAATTACAGTCTCATCTTCAATGATTCCATTAGCTCCTCTAATAGCATTCACTATCTCCTTGATTCTCCCACAATATTGAGAATTATTCTCACCTTCTTGATTTTCATCTCATCAAACTTACCTCTCAAGCTGTCATCTTTTGCTCTCAGTACATTTGTATCACCACCATAGATAGTTGCAAGAGTATCCCACATTTTCTTTGTAGTTGTGCAATCCTTGATGTCTTCAAATTTAGGATAGCTTAGGGCAGATGCAATCTCCAACATTTCTTGATTGTGCTCATGTTTTCCTTTCATCTCCTCGGCAGTCAAAGGTGCAGTAAGTATGACATAGTCATGTTCAACATAGTATTTTATTGAATCTCCAATACCAGTTAGATGCAATTTCATTAGACTCTGCCATGTAGGGAAGTTCTCCTTGTTCAAATTCGGTACCTCCTTTTTATACATCTTGATCATTTTCTTCAAGTACCTTTAAACTTGTTCTTTGTAAGCACCAACAACTTTGATACCATTTGTTAATATAATTTAGAACAACAGAGAGGGGGGGGTGAATCAGTTGTTCTCAGGTCTAGAAGTACCAATTGAACTTTTAAACACTTCAAAAATCTCAAATCTAATCACCAACACAACTCGGTCTCTAAAGAATATATATACTAGAAAGATATAACATGCAGTCCACTGGCCAAGAATATTTATCTTGCAGAATATAAAACATACACATGAAAACATTCAAGTATAACACCAGGATTTATAGTGGAAACCCAATTTGGGAAAAACCACTTTGTAACATGTTATTGATATTTTCACTCTTTTGAAGTGAGCTTTGTGAAAAGCCAACCTTGTTAAAGGTTTACAAAAATACTGGTAGGTGTGAGCCTGTTAAAGGATTTCAATCACCCTGTTAGGAGTGGCCTTGTTAGAGGACTTAAGTACATTCCATTAGAATGCCACCTTGATTAAAGGATTTAAACAATGACTATTAGGTCAACCTTGATTAAAGGATTTAGACTGATACAATGGTTAGAAAGTAGCAATAGTTTTTGATCTGAAAAAAATACAACTCACTTTGCAAATTACAGATCCAATTCGCACATATATGCTGATTTACTGACTGAATTTCGTTTCCATCTCAATCTCTGATCTGCTCGAAATTTGCTTCAAGAAATCACAACTATGATCAACTCCTTCACCTTCAGCCTTTTGCTTAGACTAACCAGTCAATAACATCAACAACTCCAACATACTATGTAACCTCACACTTAGGTTTCCTTTATACGTCCTCAATAGGTAGATCCTTCTTTTGCCTCTTAATCTCCTTCGTAGATCTTCAGTTTAGGTCAGATTCATCGAATCCTTCCATCATTTAAGTTCTTCATCCATCCTTCTAGAAACATCTTCAATCTCCTCATTGAATCCATAATAAAATGATTTACCATGCATTAAATTCTCCATATAATTAATCAATAAAGTCAACATGATTTACATAACCCAAGAATTCAACTATATCAACTGGGAATCTGAATTCTTCTTCGAAATGTAAATTACTGATGCTCGGTCAATATTGTGTTCATCTCCTCGGTCATCACTGCATAACTTGGTCATCTCTTCAAATTATCTTCCCCGACTAACACTGTCTTACTCGACAATTTCTTGACACTCGGTATTTCCTGATGTTCGGTGAACACTATAGTTACTTGATATATATTGACGCTCGGTCGACACTAACATCACTCAACTTAAACTAGATTTCTTCACTTTTGCTTGGTTAAGCCTACTTCTTCAGTCTTTCTTCTTACTTAGATAAACAATACATTATCTTATCACTATGCCAAATAATCAAGTACTCATTAAAGTATCAAATAACTCAATCTTTCCCTAGGTTCTATTGTTATCTCCCTTGCCCTAATCCTTTTCATCAATCAAAAGATATAGTACTTTATTAGATAACAATTGTCTTACCAGTTAAGGTTTGACATCAATGATAATACAACAATTGCTTCAATTGCAGTTTCCAACAGGTTGAAGAACTTAAAGAACAATTAGAGGGAAGTTTGTCTGATGAATCCGAGTCTTCCATATCAGAATTGACTGAAAAGAACAAATCCTAACTGATCAGGTAAAATCATTGAAGAGGGAACAAGAAGATCAATCTATAAGAATGTGTGAAGTCCTAGAACAAAAGAGAAAACTTGAAGATGATAAGAGAGTGATAGAAGATGAGAAAAAGAAAATGAGTACAAGACTAAATGAGAAAGATGTGGAAATACAAAGGTTGACACAAAATCACTTTAATATGAAAGATCAGTTAATCGATGTTAATTGGGAGATTGCAAGGAAAGTTGAAGAGATTGTTGGACTAAGATCAGAAAATGAACATCTAAAGAATAAACTGAAATCTGAAAAGAATGTAAATTAAGTATTGAAAAGGAATGAAGAAACATTAAGAATATTGGATGAATAGCTTAGAGGTCAGAGACAACTAAGAGATATAATTGGACTTGGGTTTAGTGAAAACAACACTACCGAGAAGGGAGAGTCCTCAAATCAAGACGCCAACCTAGATACTGCTACCCCACCGAAGACAAAGCAACCTATTTGTTATCATTGTGGGAAACCTGGTCATACAATCAATGTCTGCAGGAGTAAAAGAGGTAAACCGCCAAGCATTCCTAAATTTTATGGATATTTTTATAACTGTAATAGGTATAGTCATAAAGCATTTGAGTGTAGATCAAGGATTGCTAACAATACAAGGAAGCCAAAATTAAATGGTTACTGCAATACTTGCAATAGATATAGTCACAATTCTGAAGATTGCAGATCACAAAGAAATAATTTCAAATGGGTACCTAACTGACAGAATATTGCAAACAACCAAAAAGGCCCAACAATACCATGGGACTACTATATCACCTAAAATGTAGTGTTAAGGAATACTAAATTAAGTAAAGCATTCAACAAAACAAAGAAGATAAACACTTATGCTAAGACCATAAAGAATAACATAAACAAAATAAACAAGTTTGAAAACCTCTCACAAACCCAAATATGAAGCCTTCTTTGTTGAGTGGATTTGGTCCAAGAGATCATATGTGTGCTCAAGCTTCAAAGGATGAGTGGAAAATTTAGCATTATAAGGGCATGGATTTGTTTTTTTGTTCTTCAATATAACATGCTAACTTTGCTCAAATGGTGGATGAAAATGAAGGAGATGAGGGTTAAATTTATAGGCAAGAGGAGAGATGAATGGATGGTCAAGATGCAAACTTGAGGAAGGGTCAAGATGCATTTGAGAGAGAGCACATGGATTGTGCTTTCTCAAATGCATCTCCTTGTGACAAGTGTCACAATGGGAGAGGTTGGAAGAAATGGGGGAATGTGACCATTTTGGGAGATGTGAGAGGGGACAAATGTGCAAGAAGGAGATGGAGTGTGTAAGGGATGTCTAAGAGCATTTAAGGTTGACATGAGGTGAAGAAATTGGGGGATGTGAGGATGTGACATGAGAGTTGACTTAGGTTGGGTTAGGATTTCTTAATCCATGGATCATGATTGTGCAAATGCTTAGGAGGTGATTAGGTTTGGATTAGAGGGCAAGTGGGAGAATTAGGAGGATGTGATGGGAGGAGAGAGAATGAGTGGAGGATTGGATTAGCTAATCATGGGTCATTAGCTAATTAAGGGTGATTAACATGTGTGAATGTGTTGGGTTGAGTAGGAACTCAAGGTTAGGTTATTGGGATGGGTTTGGTTAGGGGTTAAAGTTAGGAGCCATGTGCTTAAATTGGATTAAATGCATTACTTAATTCCAAGTGGGAGGAAATATGAGGTTTATGAATTAATTTAAATAGATAAAGGCATCCATTTAAATTAATAGAGGAAAGGGTTTTAATTAATCATCAGACTATGGGTTTTTCATTTAGATAATTAATTGGGCTATAGTTAATTAATTAAATTAATTAACTAGGGGATGACATAAATTAAATCAAATAAATAATATTTAATTAATAAAATGCCTTAGGAGAGAACTAAATATGATTACTTAATCGTGTAATCAAAATTAGGTGTCTATAGAAACATCTAAAAATTGTTAAGTTAATATAGATCAAGTAAAGTTGGTTTCATAATTATTTTATTTTCTCAATCATCAAGATCCATGTAAGGGAAAGATGAGAGCATAAGGTGATAAATAAAAGCTTAAAAAAATCATGCATGATTATGATTAAACAAATCTGGTGGCATTGCATTCCAAATAAGATAAACACAACTTTAAGCAACAATAGAAGAAATCACAAATTAATATAGAAGAAAAAGTTGCTTCACTTAGAATGTGAAACTTTTGATCTATATATTCAGTTGAAAACAAAGAAGAAAGCATACAAAAGTATATAGAAGTTAAAAATTATAATGGAAAGTTATGATTATGATTAAAAAAAATTTGGTGGCATTGCCTTCTAGATAAGATAAACGTAACTTTAAGCAACAATAGAAGAAATCACAAATTAATGTAGAAGAAAAAGTTTCTTCCCTTAGAACCTAAAACTTTTGATCTATAATTTTAGTTGAAAACAAAGACAAAAGTATATAAAAGTTAAAAGTTATAATGGAAAGTTAAGCATAATGCATAAGGCATCGATACCTTCCATTTAAAAGGTCAACAATTTCAAGCACATTTTTGAGTAAATGTAGCTGGCAACATTGCCTTCCAAATAAGAATTGAATATCTATAATAACATATAGAGAAGCATAATTTTAACATATACCATACACAAATAATTAAAAAACTATTTAATTTACAAACAAATGAGAACATTTAATTTAAAAAACACCCCAAACACCCTTCTATTCATAATAATTGAGAAACAATATGTATGCTTAATAAACTTATACTTTACGAAAGCTAGAAACATGTTTTAAATTACTCAACGCTGATAAATGCAATACATAAATTCCTCAAAACTAATAATTTCAAAATGAAGGACTCATTAAATTGTACTATAGCAAGACTTCATTATAGTAGTGCAAAAACATGTGGAATTCATCAGTGATGAGAATGCAATTTTTCTCTTTCTCATATTCCTCATCATAACGTATTTCTTTCATGAATTCACAAAACCAATTGCTGTCCTCCATGTCTCATGAATTTCCCTTGTAAAGTCTTCCACTTGTAAGATTTGAAGATCTTCAACACCTCCAACTTAAGCTTGTGGTATCAATTTCATTGACCAATTTGCTACACCACTCTAAAATAACTGTTCCCAATTTATACAAATACGTTTCAATATATCCATTTGATTGTACAAAGTCATTAGGAAGTAGTGGGCTAGTAATAGATATTTCTGATTAATTTTGTTCAACATCCATATTCAATTATTTTCTGAGAATTATAAATTTGTGAAAATAAGGTTAGCATCCTAGGATGATGAGAATGAAACTATGCATTAATAATAAAACAATATTACAAAAAAAAAACATTTGTTAAAACACTTAAGATTATAATAGTAAAAACATTTAAACATCGTCAATACAAAAGAAGATTTTATGACACAAATAGAAGATCAACAATATGTTTTTGTTAACCAAATGTCCAAATAATTTATTTCATTAATTTTATGAAATAATTCATCATCTTTTCTAAACTAAATATTATAATCCTCTTATTTAAATATCATCATTATTACTATTTATTTATTAATAATAGTTTTTTTTTAGTTAACCTACATTATTAAAAGGGGATTTCATTCCCTTACCCATGAACGACAAGTGACCCTTTCAATGATAGTAAAATAATAGCATAAATATATTTCTTAGAAGATCATACATATTGGATTGACAAAATTACATTCATAGTAGTGAGCAAAGTGCATAATTTTGTGGCTATGATAGTAAAGCAATAGCTTGTATATGAAACAAAGCTACAATTGCAAATTACAAAGAGGTTAGAGAGGAAGGAGTTGAAACATTGATATTTTCCTTTGGAGACTTTGATTGCAAAGTGGATGTGGATACAGAAGATGCAATAGGTGTTGGAGGAGGAATGTGCATATATAAAAACATGAGTGCTTTGAAGATATTTGAAAGCCCGACTATTAGATGTTGGCCCAAGTGAGCACTATGTGCATGTAAAGCATGTGTGAAAACCACTTGACAATTATTAATGACTACCATTTGTAAACACAAGAAGTTGCGTCACATTCTTTTAGCATGTTGTTAGAGTTTATTTTGTTCCATTAGAATTCCATATCTAATATTTTATCTTACCTATGATTCCTAGTTAGGCATATGATTTTCATAATAATGAATATATGGTTCTCAATTCTAACTAGTTATTAATGTATGTTAATAGACATTTCCTACAACCTCAAATATCATGTACATTAAAACTCTACGTAATATTAGGCAAATCGCATAAAGTTGATCTCATAAGTGCAAATTGTACAATATTTATTTTATATTATTAAATTATAATATTTTATATATTGTACTATATATATATATGGTAGTCCATAAAAAACCATTCGTAATCATACATATATTAGGAGTCCATTTGCATAAGGTAGAACTCTTCTGAATTTGAGATATTTATGTCTTGTTAGGGGTTAACTTTTATATACTCTTTTATTCTCAAAACTTGAAACAATACGTTATGTAGGCGAGGTTGAAAACAAAGGTAAAGCCATATTTCAACTTCGTTTGGAGAGAAGAAAAAAGGATTTGGAGTTGCAGGTTGTCCAGCATTCTGCTTCTACAGTTTTCTTTCAACTAGTAATTGCAGAAATCTTAACACTAAGAATTCATAATTCTCTGTAGGAGTTTTTTTTTTGGCAACAATAGAATGTCACTTAATTCTATGTAGAGTCTTTTTTCTATTTCCTGATACTGTTACTAGAATTCAACTGTATAGTTTTCGAGTCAAAATGTTTTCTGTGGTACTTTTTTCAAACTAAACTGTGTGTAATTTATTTCTGAAATTTTTGTTGTGTGTTTGCACTTTCTACAATTTCAATTTGAGCCTGGTAAACTGGAAAAAGATAACGAAGTCACAACTGATTTATCTGAAGTTGAAATCTTACAAAACTAGGGCAGATTTACTTACGCCAGTTAATTTTATATAATTTTGTTATTGTCATAGTAATTATTTTAGTTGCAGGCAATCTAGATCTTATTGCCATTAGACGCTTCTACCGAATAGTCCTTGTCGTATTTTATGCCTTCGATAGGTTTTACAGGTATTTCTACCATTCTTCAGGCATTAGAGGCTTTGCTAAAGAGGAGACTAGGGGAAACTTCAAGGAAACATATACTTTTAGATGTTAACGAATTTTGGTATATCTCTGTCAATACGAATTCTCAAATTTCTTTAGTATGTTTGCCAAATTTAAAATATTTTCCCATCTCCTTTTGATTTAATACGATTCATGAGAAACCTAGGGACGTTTGCAGAGAACTAATATAGAAGTGAGGTGAATCTTTTTTTTCGGTTAAGGGTAACTGGGAACACCCCTGGATTCATAGCGTTAACAGCTAATGCATTTATGTCGAGTTATGGGTTGCTTGTTGTGATGTGGGATTTTAACCTGAATGTTCCCCTTTACGAATGAACCACTTCACCATTACACCACAACTTGATGGACGAATTGAGGTGTTGTCAAGGTCTAAAACTTGGTCGAAGCTATGTCATAGTAAACTGAGTTGATTCTTTCTCCATAGCACTCCAATTGAGTAGGGCAATCTCTCTTGATGGTATGCACAGGTGGGACTATTGTGCTTTTACTGTTTGCAGTGGTGAGCGAATTCCTCCTACATTAGATGTAATCCCTGGGTAATAGAGATTTCCTATCTCCAGTTACTAGTTCATATACCCTGCATGGGAAATTCTCTACAGCTGAGGATGAACTTGGATGCATAGAATCGAAAAACACGAATGAAAACACTGTTAACCATGTTTAACCTGTAGCCTAGGCTCTGCTTGGTCAAATCTGGTTTTTTTTTTGCAAAAAATAACCCACATTTAAAACCTGCACTTGTCTTCTATGTTTTAAAAAAAAGTTAAAACCTATCTTTGATTTTTCTCAATTTAAATCCATGTAACTGAATTCCATTTACATTTTCAATTTTCCGCGTCAATGCTGTGTAAATGTAACGATACCATGCTTAGATGTATTGTATAAATGAACTTGGGTTTATTAGAGCTGCATGATGGTTTTTAAGCCCTCATTTGCATCAGTTCAAATTAAAAAATTATCACTGCCAGAACTGCTGTGTAGGCTGTTCAACAGGAATAATGCCCTCCTTTACAGGTTTTCTGTGGTCTAATTCCCATAGCCAATGCAATACAAGTAGAGTGCAGCAGGTTGAGCTTTCGCAATGGTGGATACCTGATCCCAAAGAACAACATTCTAGAGATTAGAAAAGCTCCAGGTGTAATGTGTAATGCACCTACTAAAGCATTGAATGTTTCTGATAACTTAAGTGTGTTAATGCCCTCATAGTCATTTTTGCTTCCAATCTTTCATTGGAGCCAAACCAGATGGAGTCCACTATATCTTTTCTTTCTTCTATTTGGAACATGTTTGAGTCTTTGACTACATTCATTATCCATTGAGCAATGGTTGACTGTAAACTTAGTTGTTATGGCTTGAAACTGAATATAGTGTAGTGTGAAATTTTTCGAGGCAAATAGATAAATTGATTTGTAGATGGTTTATGTTGTTGTGTTTATATTTGCTTCTTTTGGAATCTCTTTTTGGAAAATATTTAACCATGGAGACATTAGTCTACTCAAAGTTGATTACTATTTTGGTCTAACTTGCTTGATTGTAGCTAGTGTAATTCTTTTGAATATGTAGTGAACTGCTTATTAACACTTAGGAACACCAGATAATATAATATCCATGCATCTTGATTGTTGAAAGCTAAGACTCCTAAGACCATCTACTTCTACTGCTAGAGCAAAAAGAGGGGGTCCCCATTTGCAATGGGGCGATGGTGTGAAAACCTCACAACAAGTATCAAGAGATATTTTCTCATCACCATAGGATTGATCAAGTCTACAAGATGAGGATGCTGAGGTGGCGCCCACTTGTCTTCAACCAATTAGAAAATTCTAGTTACACGTGTTCAAACACATTCAATCATATTATGCCAAATGTACCATTTTCTCATTGGCTCTCAAAAGCATTGTAATTTTCTTATTGGCCCAAAGGGTGGTGCCTTCATGTAATTGATTGATAGTGTGACAACCCTAATTAGGGTTTGTAGGGATGAATCTTGGCCCTTGATCTTGTATTGATCTTGGCCCTTCATTATGATTGAACAACTATAAAAGGCCAAGGCCTTCTCATTTGTAAGAGTTAGTTAGAAAAGTTAGAGAGGAGCTAGTAGTAGAAGTAGAGTACGAGAGGAGACTTGGTGAAATTGTCGCCATAATGCTATCAAAGTAATTGATGATTCATTGTTGGTCTTCATGGTGGATTACTTAATGTTTCTTTGAGTATTGCACGGTTTCTTCAATTCCTCATTTAAATTAGATTTCATTTCATGTTAAGTAGAAGTCGAAATAGATGAATGAAAGATATTGTTGAATGGTGATTAATGGTACAACTAGTGTCCATACCTTTTGGTACTTACTAATTGTGAGTAACAGTGCAAGGTTAGTCTATGCCTAAATTGCAAGTGTTTAATTTTTATTGGAGATGTTCATTTAGATTGCGCCTTCATAAAGTATTTGGATGAGCATTGACAATGTGAAAATCATTCATGCATCCATAGAAGATAACACTCTCCTATGCCTACTTGATACAACGAAGCATGGATTGGTTAGAGGCTTACTCCATCATCAACATTGTCTTGCGTTCTGTGAGTAGAATAGATTCTCTAAACCCTTTCCTTGCAGTTTATTTGGTTGAAAGTGATTTGAAGAAGTTAAAGATAGTTGATATCCATTGATTGAATAACGTAAGTCCCTTTGTAATAACCAACACATCACATCATAAAACTTAGTAAAATCCACGATTAAGAAGGAACCTTGAGTTTGTCTCATTTGATTACACAATTCATCTACATTGTTTAACATATGAGCATCCTTATTCAAGAGAGGGTTGAAGATTTGGTGTTTCATCTCGAAATAATAAGTATTGGATTCTGTATGTTGTAGGGAACAAAACTCACATCAACAGGGTATATGTGATTTTTACCCAAAGTAACAATTCCACAACAAAATTTGTTTACAAATAGTATTCTATAATTAAACATATTATAGCTATTGAAACTTAAAGTAAACAAGGAATTAAATTAAATAAAATTTGATATGAAGATCTAATTTATTTACAATAACGAACATAGTAGAGGTTGAAGAGGAGAGCACGATAGGGTGCCCTGGAACATTTGCCTCAACTAAGCCCAAGGGTGTGAACAACATCCCTCGGCCCACAAGTGGCAAGAAGACATCCATCCAACATGGGGTGGCCTACTTAGGAGGGGAATTCACATCTGCCTCCTAGCTCGTGTCTCATTGTTGACCTATATATAATTGCTTCCATCCTAAGTTCACTCCTATAACCAACCATTGTAGAGATTGGAGATTGAAGCATAATAGAGTGCCCTGGAACATTTGCCTCAACTAAGCCTAGGGGCGTGATAGATAAGTGATCCTTGAATTCTTGGAATGATTTCTCCTTTATACTTTTTTGGTAAAAGGATCACCACCTTTCATAAGAATTGAATCACCACTTTTTATTGTTGCCTTTGAGAATAATATATTATTCCCCAAATTGATCTCCCTTGGATCAACTTTTCAAATGAAACCTCCTCCCCTTTATATCTTCCAATGTGGGGGAGAGTTACACCTTTTCATCATGTTTGCCCTTTGCAATGGTCACAACCATTCACAATTACCACTCTTTGAAAGAGTCACACCCCTTCATCATTTCTACCCTTCAAAAGAGTCATTGTCTTATTTTCTTCCCACTCCTTTCTTCTTCCATTAACCCTTCCTTAATTCCTATGCTCCATTCTTTCTATATTCCTCCTCTTTTCTCAAAGAGTAGGTCCTCCTTTATAACCATCAATGGAAACATAGAGTCACAACCTTTACTACGTGTCTCTCTTCATAAAGAGGCATCCCTTCTAAACTTCATAAAGATGGGTCCCTTCTAGACTAATTTTTGTTTATACCTAAATTTCAAATCTGATGTCCATGCCTTTCTCTTCCCCTTCCCCACCTCCTCTAAATGAGAATCCACCTTATGTCGTATAGGGCAACAACTTTTGCAAAGAACATTCTTTTTCATAAAGAGTTGTCTCTTCTAAATTACTTGCCATCCCTTGATAAAACGTGGGTGCGTGGAACCGATGTGATTAAGGCTTGTTTATAATTTGTTTTTAGATTAACATCTGCTTGTTTTTTATACTTTTAAGATTAACATTCTTATGCTCAACAAGTTGCTGATCATATGAAGAAGCCCCTTTGTTCAAAGGGAAAGAATATTGTGGAATGATCAAGTCCTTTGTGTATTTGTCGACTTCAACCTTAGAGAAAATTGTGAAGTCTTATTAATAAGGCAATTTTTTGAATATAAATATATCTAAATAAATTGATTAATTATGTTTTCTTCTCACTTAAGGATCGTGTATGAATGTTTTATGGTGGGGGCATGGCAGTACTGGTGTCCTTTATGAATAAAACTTAAGACTTTAGAGATGGGCTGGTAATAGTGAGGAGAATCTGAGTTTGTTTGTGTGGCACACCAGTGATGGCTTTTTAGGCTAGGAAACAACAAAATGAGCCCTAAAAATGACTAGAGTGGTGGAGACCAAAATGAGGGCAAAAATGTAAATTGGAAAGTGTAAGTATGATAAGTCCTAGGTTGTTGCAGGTTTCTACCAAGTATATTTATTGCTGTAATCCTTCATTGATACTCTTTTTTTGAAGATCAATTCTATTTGCGGTTTGACAAACCCACCTAATGACTGGTCTAAAAGGTTTAAGTTCATGTGAACCCCTTTCCTTGAATTAAAAAAAAAGCAATTCTTTTTCTTGATCACCGCTTGCCTATTGTAGAGCTACATGATCCCTCTAACACTACTTGTAACAATCCTTATAGTTAGAACCAACAACTTACTAACCACTCTATTGTGCCTACTGAGGCTTGCCTCTATTATGACTTCTTGTTCATTGGGTGTAGAAGATGTCCATAAAGATCCTTTAGGGGTTGGGTTGGGATTGTCAAACCTTTGACCTTGCTTGATAAGGAGCCACTGCTTAAGTTCCATGCTAACCTCTGAGGCCTTGTTGATGTGAGTTTTGTTCCACTACAACATACATAATCAAATACATAGTATTCCAAGATGAAACACCAAATCTCCAACTCTCTCTTGAATAAGGATGCTCATATGCTAAACAATATATATGGATTTTGTGATCAAATGAGACAACCTCAAGGTTCCTTCTTAATCGTGGACTTCACTTAGTTTTATGATGTGATTTGCTGGTTATCACAAAGGGACTTACTCTGTTCATTCAATGGATATCAACTACTTAAACAACTTCAATCATTTCTAACCAAATAAACTACGAAGGGGAAAGGATTTAGGAATTCTATCTAACTCTAAGAATGTAAGATAATGTTGATGATGGGGTGAGCCTCTAACCAATCCTTGCTTCGCCATGTCAACTAGGCATAGTAGGGTGTTATCTTCTACAGATGTAGGAATGATTTCACATTGTCAATATTCATCCAAATACCCTATGAAGGCGCAATCTAAATGAACATCTCCAATAGAAGTTAAACACTTGCAATTTAAGCCCAGACTAACCTTGCACTGTTACTTACAATCAATGAGTACCAAAAGATATGGACACTAGCTCCACCATGAGTCACCATTCAACAATATCTCCTATTCATCTACCTGTACTTCTACTTAACATGAAATAAAATCCTAAATGAGGAATTTGAAGAAACCATGCAACACTTCAAAGCAACATTAAGTAATCCACCATGAAGACCAACAATGAATCATTGATTACTTGGATAGCATTATGGCAACAATTTGATGAAATCTCCTGCTCTACTTCTTCTACTAGCTAACTTTTCTAATGTCTAACATCTAAGCCTTTACAAATGAGAAGGCCTTGGCCTTTTATAGTTGTTCAATTACAATGAAGGGCCAAGATCAATTCAAGATCATGGATCAAGATTTATCCCTCCAAACCCTAATTAGGGTTGCCACACTATTATCCAATTACATGAAGGCATCATCCTATGGGCCAATAAGAAAATTACAATGCTCTTGAGAGCCAATGAGAAAATTGTACACTTGGCATAATATGATTGAATGTACTTGGACATGTGCTACTGAAATTTTCTGATTGGTTGAAGACAAGTGGGTGCCACCTCAGCATCCTTATCTTGTAGACTTGATCAATCATTTTGTGATAAGAAAATATAAGAAAATATCTCTTGATACTCAACACTATGAAGCCTTCGAGTGTGATGGCATATTCCCAAATTGCTTCATCTTCTTAAATTTTCTCCATCTTAGTTCTTGGAAATTTTCTCATTGCCATGATTTGATCTTGATTGTACTTGCAAACTTGAAACCTGAACTTTCTAAAGTGGTGAAATCTTTCATGTATTTGGATCCTTTGAATGTGAACTTGGATTTCTAGAGGAAATTCAAGTTGGTGAAAATTTCCTTTCACTTATATCTTTGCTTTCTTGAACTCCATCTTGATCTTGATCCTGAATTTGCACTTTGATAATCTGATTTAAACCTCCTTCCCATTTGAAGTCCTCGAGCTTGATCTTGTTCTCTCCTTACTTGAAGTCTTGAATTTAGCCTCACCATCATCGCCTTGCTCTCCAAGCCTCTCCTTGTTCTTCATGTTTGCCTTGCAAAACAAAAGAGAAAAATGTGTTAAGTTCATGAAATAATGAAATTCGAGAAATCTGAATGTTTTCATAAAATCAACATCAAAACAAAGAGGCGAAATGGACTTTCTTGAGTTCAAGACCAAACTTCTCTCTCATCTTGCAAATCCCAAGTTTTAATTTCATTGATGAATCTCTTAAAATCTGGAAAATAGATAAGTTTTTCAATAAATAGCATGCCCAGATTTCATTTTCCTTCTCTGATTTTTTGAAAGAAAACTGCCTTTTGAATGCTCAAAGATCGCTGCTCCAAGAAAATTTACTTCCTCTCTTAGATATTTTCCTTCCCCTTATGACAGATTGCTGCCTTTCCAAGAGAATTTTACTGCCTTAATGAGGAGAGATTGCTGTCTTATAGCAGAGGTAGAATTATTTTGATTTGATGCTAAAAAATAAATTCATGCCTCCTTTATATAGGTGATGGGGTTTTGAAAAGGTATGCCTCTTATGAAGGCTGACTTGGCCTTTTTAAGCCAATAAAACATTTATTTAATCCCTTTTTATCTGTTTAAGGACGACATGATCAAGGGGGCTGAAAGCATGTTTTCCTTGTTTAATCTCTCCTTGAATCGCATCTTCCTTATCTCCATCGAATATCCTCTTTAGGGGCAGAATTTGAGTATTTGAGAGGATAGTAGAGTCCTTGGAGGGTGGCGGAATCCGCCACCCTTCAAGGATTTTTTCTTGATTCCAAGTTAATCCAAAACCTTACTTCTATCTGATTTTATTATCATTCCATGTTCTCATTCCTCATTTGCTATCCCTTGCAATTTTCAGGTTTTTGTTCATCATTTCATGAATTTGGAAGGCTACATTTGGGTTTTTATCACTCTAAGGACAAGACGGAAATTGGGGGGGTCAAGAGGAATTTGAATTCCTCCAACGCTGGCGGATTCCGCAATGCCTCGAGGAATTTTCCTCTTTCTCTTTTCAGCTTCTCAAACACATAGCTTTCCCATTAAATTTAGCTTGATTGACTTCAATTCTCCACCTTCAAACTTGTTGTCATTATGTTTTCGTTTTGTGCAAGTTAGTTTTCATTTCCATCTTCCTTATATAGGGGTGGAGTTTAAGGCATGGAGAGGATTTTGGATTCCTCTAAGGGTGGCAGAATCCGCCACTCCAAGAGGAATTTTCTTCTTGTCTTTCATTTTTCCTCCAACTCATCATCCTTCATTTACCTCGGCCAATCACTTAGTCTTTCATTTTTGTTGATCATCACACAAATTTGGAGAATCTTGACTCATGTTTTATGTCATAGATGCAAGGTGGAAATCATGGTGTCAAGAGGAATTTAGATTCCTCAAGGGCAAGTGGATTCCGCCCTGCCTTGAGGAATTTTCTTCTCGATCTCTTCAATCGTCTTCTTTTCTCATTTTGGAAACCATCTTACTCCTTACAACCTCTCTAAACTCCTTTAAACTCATGGCCTCTTCCCTTACCTCTTTTGTCCTTCACCATGTCAACATCTTTGCCTTCAATTGCCTTCAATATGGTGGCAGAAATCAGGGATAGGAGAGGAATTTTCTCTTGTTCACACTTCAAACACTTCAATTTGCCCAATTATCTTGTTTTTAGCCTCAAACTCAGAGCAATTATGTCAATTTGGGGAGGAAATGGATTTGTTTCACCCTTATGATGCCTTTTCCAAGCTAGACTTGAGGGCAGAAATTTGGGGGGAGAGAGGAAAATAGACTCCTCTGGGGCTGGCGGAATCCGCCATGCCCAGAGGAATTTCCTCTTTGACTTTCTTCTTGCTCAAACTCATTCACTTCACTCCTCAATTGAGTTTGAAACCATTCGAGGAAATGGATTTGTCTCACCCTTATGATGCCTTTTCCAAGCTAGACTTGAGGGCAGAAATTTGGGGGGAGAGAGGAAAATAGATTCCTCTGGGGCTGGCAGAATCCGCCATGCCTAGAGGAATTTCCTCTTTGACTTTCTTCTTGCTCAAACTTGTTCACTTCACTCCTCAATTGAGTTTGAAACCATTGCATGCCTTCTTCAAAGCAATCAAGCCTTTCATCATGTTTCTAAGGTGAGGTTGATGATCTCTTCATTCTGATTCAGGCTCAATTAAGTTTGATTCCATGTTCATCCTCCACTTTACTCTGATTTTCAACTTTCCTTTGAGATTTTGACCTCAAAAAAATGCCATTTGTTCACTTGATTTCCTTAATTACTTGCCCATAGGCGGGTTTGATGGGCATTGCAAGATTTCGAGCCATAAGAGGGAGGCGAAAATCAGGGGTACCAGAGGAATTTGAATTCCTCTGAGGCAGGCGGAATCCGCCATGCTCAGAGGAATTTCCTCTTTGACAACTTCACCTCAAAACAACATTTTTGTATTTTCTTTCACTTGTTTTCAACAATTTGCACTCGGAAGTTGCTTTTGCAAGGGGTAGAATTCTGGGGGGTTAGAGGATTGGAATCCTAGGACATGGTTGGATTCCGACCTAGTGCCAGGATTTTTCATTTGCAAGTTAACTCCCAAATTATGCAAGTTAGTCTCTTCAACTCAGAGGCTGGGAGGATTTATATAAAATTTAACATTTAAGTATAAGTTTCCTTTCTTATACTTTAAGTTATATTTTATATAAATATTGTCAGGGTGTTTGAGATAGGTTTCAGCTTCATAGGAGTTATGATAAAGATTTTAGATTTTGGGAGTTTTCAAAAAATTTCAGACTTAATTCAACACACGTTCAGTAGTGTTACCTCCCACAACCTTTCCTGACTCTCTAAGGTCAAGTTGAAGCCGGAACAAGGATTTTCTAATGACTCTAACTCATTTCATCACAAATCACTTGGTTTCAACTTCGCCTTCCTGGCTAGCTTATCCCAGCTCTCAGTCACACCTCAGATAGACTTGACTATCCAGCAGGCTAAAATTGCTCAAACTCATCTCTTGGACTTGGAGGCTTGAAAATTGCTACCAACTAAGACCACTACTCCTACTGCTAAAGCAAAAAGAGGTCCCCATTTGCAATTGGGTGATGGTGTGAAAACCTCACAACAGGCCTCTCGCTACATTCTCATCTACTAGCTTCACCTTTTCCATAATAGCTAATTTGACCACCTCTAGCCTTTTGTAGAGCTACATGATCCTATTTTGTCGATCCTTACAGTTAGAACCGACATACTGATTCATCTTACCAAGTATATTTTTTGCTTGTTATCCTTCATTGATACTACTTTATTTGAAGCTAAATTCATTTTGGGGCTTGACAGATCCTCCTGATGTCTGGTCTAAAAAAATTAAGCTCATGTGATCCTCTTTGCTTGTACCAAAAGAAAAACTTTTCCTTGGTGGACATTATTCACAACAAGCTTTCTTTTAGGTCTATTTGCTCCTTTTCTTGCTTGAATGCTTGTTTGGATTATGGCTATGTTGAATCAGCTTGTTATTTGTTTAGTCCAATCTGCTTGTGAACAACAGAATTAGCTAATTGAATATTCTTATGGGATTTCCAACCATTTGTCAGATCTACAGTTGCTGTTCTGTACTGAGATTTCTGGTTTTCATAGACTCACTTCTTAGAGAAGTCATTCTTTCCTGGATTTCTGTGCATGTTAGTTTACAATTTGGAGCTGATTTCAAAGATACAAAAAAGTTTTTTGCTGTTGATGACTTGGTTCCTCAAAAGGCTAGTGTTCCTTAACCCTTTTGGTCTGCTGGTCCAACTTGTAACATGCTCAGAGATAACAACATGAATTGGCCTATGCAAGATGATCTGCACTGTTGATGATGATTGGTCCATTGATAATTCCCAGGACTGCAGTTCTCTTGGTGATGCTACAGATGCCTCCAAGATTACGTACCCTGACTGGTGGATTAATTACGTACCCTGACTGGTGGATTAAAGACTGCATGTTTCATGGGCTAAACAGTCAAATCAAAAAAGTTGAGGCTGTGCTATCCCTTCTTGATAAGAAAGCTGTTGGTAAAGGGAAAAAGACCAAAGATGCTAATGTCTGATTTGCAGTCTTTCTTGTTTGGGGTTATGATATGCAATTTGTTTTTCTAGTTCTGTGATACAGCCTCCTTAGGCTAAGGTTCTGTAATTTTTTCATAAAATTGTTGCTCTCCTTGGGAAATTTGTTTTGCTTGTTATGATTTATACTGCTTGCTAGAGCTATATTTGTAGTCTTTCCCCAAGAATTAAAAAAATCATTGAAGTTTTGATTTGTTTTTTTTTTCAATACAATCATTTAATTTTTTTTGGGTCACATGTGACTTCCTCAGTACGCTCAGAACTATTTCAGAAGACTTTGTAATGAATGTGAATCTTACTTGTGTGTATATAGGCGTACTGTATCATGTAATGAGTTTCTAATGCATGCTTTACTGTTTGTTGTTTGTATTCTAGAGCATACGTGCAAAGCTTCTAAATTATAGAGGTTGCAAAAATGGCAGGAGAATTCAATAGAGAGGTATGTTATTGTGGCCATGGATTTGTGGTTTGATTCCTTAAAATTTAGGAGCATAATTGTGATACAGTTGACTGATATCAAACTTGTACAGTAGCACTAAATGATTGAAGGATTTATTTTCCCACCAGAAATAAGTAGTCTGTTTAATAGACAGGCCATGCATACGATTACTTTATTCTGTTGCAGCTGGTGATATAGTCCAAAATATTGCCCCTTTCAAGGTATAATTGACATTTTTTGACTGTTTATATCACAAGCTTTTTTGTGTGCTGTATTGATATCTTTTGATTTCATTTGAACTTAGATGTAAGATTCTTTATAGGCATTACAGGTGCGTATCTACTTGCTTGATAGGAAGTACAGAGGCTGATTATGCAGGATCATTAATAATAGGATAACCGATAAACTATGCAAGGTGCATTTTAGGATGCCAGCCATTTTAGGAAAGAAACATTTGTGACTAAGAGATATGAATTAATAGGTGTTTTATTTGGGATCCTAGTTATTTATTTCTTAGCCATTGTCTATCAGTGCTAGTGCATGTCATTTTCAGATGGCTAAGTCATAATCAATGTCTCTTTTGTTTTGGTAGTCTTTCTCTGTTTGCCGTTATCAACCATGCATTTATATTATTGGAATTTAAAACTTTAATTCTTCATTTTTGGCATAAATACCTTTCTTGTAGTTTTTCTTTCAAAAGTAGTATTATGTCTGAGGTGAGAATTGTTATAGCATGCCACGTGATATGAAACTGTTTTTCAAGTATAAAAGCTGCATGGTAAGATTAAACTGTTTGTTATAGTTTTTCACATATTTTGTTTCTATCAAAATACTTAGTTTATTTCCTTGATTACATAGGCATTTGTTGAACTACAAGGTCGATTGATTGAGGCGTCTACTAAGATTAAACAGGTGAGTTAAAGCTATCTATTTTTTCCTTTGTTTAGGATTTTTTGGTTGATATTTTATTTTGTTGTCCCATATTTCCAATTCACAACAAATTTTTTACTTGTTGATGCTTAGGTGGTAGGCTTTGTTGATGTGAAGGTCAACATCTTCTGTTATTCTATTTAGTTTCATTTGATCCTTGACTTTTGAATATATTCATGCATTTTTTCTCCATTAACTTGTGTATCAAATGGACATTCATTTATTTTCCTAGCAAGACATTTATCAACTGTGAAGTTATCTATTTAATAGATTTTGCGTTAAAAAACCACAAGACCTTTAAGAATTTGGATGGTTATTTGATGATTCTCATGTCATAATCATAATCTCCATGCTGTAGGATGGTGCTTTCATGGGCATGCATGACTGACGATGATTGGCCAACAGCAGATATCCCTCTAAATTCAAACTTCATACTTTCTACACATCTCCATGGCTCAATCATTTAACTGCTTCATTTTGATGTATTGTCCATAAAGGTTAGTTTAATAACATTGTTGGTGGAAAAATTGGACAGGTTAGTAATTGAGCTAGGGCTCCTCTCTGACTGATGTTCTGCTCTACCACAACCTTCTTGTACTGAGTTTGTTCCTTACATGTAGTTTTGAAAGTGTTACCATCAACACTCACCCTTTATCTATGCTCTACTCAATATCAGCAGCCATCCCCAGCAGGCACTATTTCTGAAATTAGGATGGAAGAACTAGAGGAGCTAGTAATAGAGCTCATCAACAATAAATTATGTCAGGGAAACAATAAATTATGTGATGATATATATGTACACCAAAAAGCATAGCATAATGCACGAGTTATTATCATTCTTTTTTCCTTTGTATTTTATGACAGCCCAGGAAAAATGTGCTGATGTGGCACAATCTTTAAATAAGGTGGACCACAAATCATGCGTTTAGCTAGTTGAATTGCTAAATAAGCTGGTTTAAAAACTTGAGAGGCATTTGAATCATCTCATAAGTGCTAGAGGTGTACAAGGCTAACCCTAACAACTACCGAGTTCCCTTCCCTAGGTTGTTAGTCTTTGGGGAAATGTAGCCCAAACCCTATATTATGGTTACCATGATTACATCCCAATAGATTTTTATCGGTGAGGTACTTGAAGGGATCCAAGAGGGTTGTATAATCCCCTAGATTCTCATAAATATCCCAAACAAGATCCTTATTATCCCCAAAGAGGGCCATATAAATCAGTCTATCTTCCATTTAATAATCTGTCTTTCACACTTAAGTATTTGAATTCTTTATCAATTATAGGGGTCAATAATAGGATTTTATTGAGAGACTGGCTCTGTGCCTATGTTGAGGATATTATTGAGTTTATCAATCATATTCTTTAGGTATGACTCGTCTTGTTCCACATGCCTATTTAAATTGCAAGTACCTTTGTAACATTGTAATAAGTAGATCCTATTCTTAAAAAATGAATCTAGCACTGTACATTTAATATTCCAAGTGAACCTACCATAGCTAGCTTGGCTTGGATTGCTTCTAGCCTAGCGAAGGGTATCTTAGTAGCCTCCAAAGCTTGGTCCCCAGTGTTGGTTCCCAAAACCACAGATTGGAAATCCAAGAGCCTGCCAATTCTCCAATAGGATTCCAAATTAGTTATGGCCAACGAACGAGAATAATCTAAATTACCCTGCACTTTAGGCTTCCCTACACCTAGGCGGGTAAACCTTCACCTCGAACTTGATCACTTTATTCAAGGCTTTTCTATAACGAATTTAAGCTTATGAGTTCTCTGGTTGGCAAAATCCTCAAACTCGATCAATATAAAGTTATGTGATTACTTGAAATGATTTGAATGTTTGTGTAAGGTTTATCAATAATTGATTAGATGCTTGCAAGAAGGAAGTATATAGATTTATGACTTCAATTAATAACTCCAATAATTATATTCCAATGATTTTAAATGACCAGTGTCTTTGTTTATCCGGGCGATAGAGTCAACTATAACAAGGATTATTACGTACAACTTTATGAGACAATATTTATCAAAAATATCATCAATTACTCCCGAGCTCTGCAATAGATACCTTTTTTATATGCAATTCTATGCTAGCCAAAAGGAATTTAACTTCTTAGGTGGGAAGTCCGATCAACTAGAGAGGAGGAAACACATGCATATCTCACATCATCCCTGTTTGTTGAACACAAAATGCAAAAGAAAGCCTTGTCAGAATAATTCAATAATCTCTTTATTGATCATAAAGGGCAAATCAACATGCCAGTTGTAATCTCTTTGCCTTGAAAAAATGACCTTTTATTTATTACTAAAATATAATATTGAAATTTATATTAAAGTCATGCTTTAATATTTACATCTTCCCTTACAAATATTCTTCTTCTAATTGCTTATTCAAATATGTCTCCTTTTCCCCCATTTATCCAAAATGAATTCCACATATATATCTCATATATTTTGGAATGTGACTTTTCAAAATGAAATAATGGTTTTCTAAACATCTCTTAATCACACCCCTTTGAATAAATTAATTTCTTTAACAAAGAAAGCATGTCTCATTGCCGAATTACTTCAAACATGATCGCAGCTTTTGTCTGTTGTAACAATAACAAATATATCTAGTCTTTTAGTACGGCTCTTCCAATATTAAACCACTGCTTTAAATATTCTGTTTATTATTATACGATGAATTCTATAATAATAATTCTTCTTGCTGGCGCTTCTATCTTCTCTGCTGTCTTATCACAAATGGTTTTCCCGTTAATGATGATATGTGTAGTCTTTGATGTGCAAATCTAGTTCACTTATTTTGCTGCCTTTGTGCTCATCGAAACTTTTATATATTGACCTTTGCCGTCTTTTATAGGTTCATCCTTTGTAATTTGTGCTTAACAGAGATGTTATGTGAAGTAGAATCCTTCATGTATATGCTCAGAACAATGGCAAAGCTAATTGCTTGTAAGGTTACTATTCAATGTTTGGCAGATTACAATCTGACTGGATACCCACGTTGACTGTTCAATCTGTAAATTTTTTCAAACAATCCCTGCACATAGCTGCTTTGTTTGTCTTTAATGTTGCTGCTTATACACGTCTTTCTTTTATTCCATCTGCAGACTAGTTTTTAACATTGAATACTTAGGAGTATTTGAATAATCACCGAGTATCATTGGGACTGATTATCGTTGTATATATATTGGATGAGTTTATCACTGTACTTTTGTCTTCATTGCTAACTTGAGTTGTATTTAGCTGCTCCAATTTGAACTTACTGTTTTCATTTCTGTTCACTAACTTCTTAATATTCCTCATCTTTATTCATTATGACATCAATGGCAAGTCTCCAAACATTATTTGTCAGATGGAAGCCCTAATTTTTTGTAAAAATTAGGGCTCCATCAGTTGCTCTTATTGGAGACATATGCCCCTTGTGGGCATAATGACATTCCAGCTATCTCTGGAGAAGCAGACCATATTCAATCTGATGCGAAATGAAATTGGGTGGCCCCTGGCCCCCCAAAGCGAACACTGATTTTTTCCTCTATCAAATACCTGATTCTGATTATGCAACAACTTCTTCCATCTGGTCATGGTATGCTTCCCTTTCATTATTTCAGTCGGCTGCCCATATTCCAAACTTGTATTAGGTGCATCATCTTCATGGAGAATATTTATTGGTTCGATTTGATTAATATATTTTTTGTTGTCCAACCTTTGTCTTGCCTTTGAGAAATCATCAGGGTAACCGTCCTTGCTAAATAGAGGATCTCTATGCATTTGATCAGCCTTACAAGTAGCTAGATTAAGCTCTTCTACTTCGGTGTTTTCTTGCACATAATATGCCTTATACTCAACATGTTGTTTCTCTTTACAAGATGGTTTCAAAGATAGCTCATATTTAGGAAATGCTACCTCTCTCTCATCAAGAATTCCGTTAGATATGACACTGAAATTTTTTTCAGAACTATTCTTCAACACATTCTCCTCATTGTGCTTCACTGATTCAATCTTGTCTTCACATGTTTGATACAACTTCTTCTCATAGGACGAACTGGAAAATGTCTCACCTTCTGAGTACATTTCCCCACACATATTTTGAGTTTTATTATCCTCAAAATTATCATTAGGCCTATCATCTTTACCATGATGTTGATGGATTTGATTGCAAATAAGATCTTCCTCAAACAATGGATTCATGAACATAGAGAATTTAGACATGCTTTCTTGTGAGCTTTCATTTGGATCATCAAGTGTTTTATCAACAAGACTAGTATCTTCATTGACATTATCTCCCGAAGCTTCCTCCTGTTCATACACCGTATGCAATTCTTTTTCATCTCCACTATTTGATTCTTGGAAATTATCATATCCTTCGTCTAATACCTCTTGAATATGCGCTGATCCGTCAACCTCCTTACCATGGTGGATTGAGAAAAAATTTGGACCAATCTTCTCAACGCATCTTTGGTATGCTATGTCTAATAAGGCTGAAATCCCTTCCACATTGAGAAGATCCTCTTCCTCATTTTCACATTCACTGATGTTTGATATCATACAAGTATCATCATGGAAAAGTCTTTCCCCAGACTGTCCAAAAAAGTCTTCTCCATTCAAATCTGAAACTTCACTTGACTCATATGTTATTTCAGTTATGCACTCATTCTCCTCTGCAACCAATTCATTATTCATAAGTTTGAGAAAAGTAAGAAACTGATGATCATATAAGAGACCTAGTTCTTGCATTCTGTTGAAATTATCAGAGGATGGAGGTCTGCATTCTAAAGGTATTTCTTGACATATATTAAACATCCTCATGAAGAAATGTCCTGCAGATTCTTCTTCTTGTTTCTCTAAGTTAAAAAATGCGTCCAAAGGGGATATGTAATTTGTATCTTCTTCATCATCACTGAGATTGTCATCAAGAACAAGGCCTTGTTCAATCTGATCATAAGCCTCCTCTTCTTTGTCTTCATCATCTTCTTCTAATATCTGAAAAATAAGCTTCAAATCAGGGTCATCTAGCGAGATTCCCAAATTTTTGACCTTTCTCATTAATTTTTTTCATGAAGGCATAATTGTTATAGGTATCCTCTGATACATATTTACCATCCTCAAGAATAAGTGTGCAGAAGACTCCCCTTCAAATCTCTCCAAACTGAAAAATGCATCAAGTAGAGAATTACTATGATCCTCCTCCATGCTGCAGCTTTGGTCTTCATATTGTTCATAACACATGCTATCTTCATCGCTTGCATCATGGAATTTAGATAGGAACCATTGTTCAAATTCTTTCCACGATGAAATACTTTGTGTAGGTAATGATTCATATGCTTGTCTTGCATTGTCTTTTAATGTCCTGATAAATAGCTTCATTACCTGATCCTCTGCACAAATTTCATAATCCTCTATAAATGTATAAAACTCATCCAAATGCCAAAGTGCTGATTCATCCCATTCTCCGTGGAACTTTGGTACAAGTTTTGAAAGTTGTGGGGATAACTTGCTAGGTTCATAATCAAAATTGCTAAAATCCAATGGCCTGATGCCATCTGGAATAAAAGGCTTTCTTTGAAATGATCGATAATTTTGAAAAAGCTATCTACCATTTAAGTCTTCTCCCTCAGTAGAATTACCAACTGAAATCTTATTGAATAGAGTCGCCACCTCTTTCGAGGAATATATTGATTTGTTGATCTTCTAGGTTCTTTCTTCCAGCAGAGTACGCTTCCAAACAAATGGATTCAATTGTTTTCTGAATCTGGTCTGCGAAATCTGAAATTTTGGGTAACTTCACAATATATATTGTGAGCAACTCTCCTCAGTAGAGTCGCCAATCTGTTGGTTCCCAAAACCACAGATTGGAAATCCAAGAGCCTGCTAATTATCCAATAGGATTCCAAATTAGTTATGGCCAACAAACGGGAATAATCTAAATTCCCCTGCACTTTAGGCTTTGCTACACCTAGGCGGGTAAACCTTCACCTCGAACCTGATCATTTTATTCAAGGCTTTTCTATAGCGAATTTAAGCTTATGAGTTCTCTGGTTGGCAAAATCTTCAAACTCGATCAATATAAAGTTATGCGATTACTTGAAATGATTTGAATGTTTGTCTAAGGTTTATCAATAATTGATTAGATGCTTGCAAGAAGGAAGTATATAGATTTATGACTTCAATTAATAACTCCAATAATTATATTCCAATGATTTTAAATGACCAGTGCCTTTGTTTATCTGGCGATAGAGTCAACTATAACAAGGATTATTATGTACAACTTTATGAGACAATATTTATCAAAAATATCATCACTTACTCCCGCGCTTTGCAACAGATACCTTTTATATGCAATTCTATGCTAGCCAAAAGGAATTTAACTTCTTAGGTGGGAAGTCCGATCAGCCAGAGAGGAGGAAACACATGCATATCTCACATCATCCCTGTTTGTTGAACACAAAATGCGAAAGATAACCCAATGCAAAAGAAAGCCTTGTCAGAATAATTCAATAATCTCTTTATTGATCATAAGGGACGAATCAACATGCCAGTTGTAATCTCTTTGCCTTGAAAAAAAGACCTTTTATTTATTACTAAAATATAATATTGAAATTTATATTGAAGTCATGCTTTAATATTTACATCTTCCCTTACAAATATTCTTCTTCTAATTGCTTATTCGAATGTCTCCTTTTTCCCCATTTATCCAAAATGAATTCCACATATATATCTCATATATTTTGGAATGTGACTTTTCAAAATGAAACAATGGTTTTCTTAACATCTCTTAATCACACCCCTTTGAATAAATTAATTTCTTTAACAAAGAAAGCATGTCTCATTGCCGAATTACTTCAAACATGATCACAGCTTTTGTCTGTTGTAACAATAACAAATATATCTAGTCTTTTAGTACGGCTCTTCCAATATTAAACCACTGCTTCAAATATTCTGTTTATTATTATACGATGAATTCTATAATAATAATTCTTCTTGCCGGCGCTTCTATCTTCTCTGCTGTCTTAACACAAATGGTTTTCCCGTTAATGATGATATGTGTAGTCTTTGATGTGCAAACCTAGTTCACTTATTTTGCTGCCTTTGTGCTCATCGAAACTTTTATATATTGACCTTTGCCGTCTTTTATAGGTTCATGACCGTTCATCCTCTGTAATTTGTGCTTAACAGAGATGTTATGTGAAGTAGAATCCTTCGTGTATATGCTCAGAACAATGGCAAAGCTAATCGCTTGTAAGGTTACTATTCAATGTTTGGCAGATTACAATCTGACTGGATACCCACGTTGACTGTTCAATCTGTAAATTTTTTCAAACAATCCCTGCACATAGCTGCTTTGTTTGTCTTTAATGTTGCTGCTTATATACGTCTTTCTTTTATTTCATCTGCAGACTAGTTTTTAACATTGAATACTTAGGAGTATTTGAATAATCACTGAGTATCATTGGGACCGATTATCGTTTTATATATATTGGATGAGTTTATCACTGTACTTTTGTCTTCATTGCTAACTTGAGTTGTATTTAGCTGCTCCAATTTGAACTTACTGTTTTTATTTCTGTTCACTAACTTCTTAATATTCCTCATCTTTATTCATTATGATATCAATGGCAAGTCTCCAAACATTATTTGTCAAATGGAAAAAATTAGGGCTCCATCACCCAGTAAGCTTATTGATTGCCTGATCTTTACCCTATCAAGGATATATTTATATTACAATATTGATTATAATATAATGCTTCCTATAAATTGGTATTCATGTGTTCTATGTCTCAGTCTAACATGTCATCCCATGCTGTGGATTTTTATCTCTGACATTCAAGAGATCAGCACACTAACATAATTAATCTAATAATTGAGAGTACCATGCTCCACAAGTCTAAAATCCTTGCATAATAATTTATCAATTCATGTCCAGAAATACACATTAGGGCTTTCCAAATTGTGAAAACTGATCGAGCTACTTCCAAAGAATCTCATTTTTCTTAGGAATAGAATTGAAAACAACATTCAAATATGAATACCAAACAAATCTGAGGTGTAATTGATTAAGAAATATGAAGTGGAATTTCTTTCAATGACTTTATTCTAGCTAGTAAAATGTTAATTTTTTTGTTCTAAATGATCCGATGGAAGTTTTATTTGTTAGAGTACCGTATGTCTGTTTATTAATCTATGTAGCTGGCAATTTACAATCTTTTGCTTTGAATTCTACAGTTCATTTGGCTCGTGTACAATATTGAATATAGGCCCATGTACCAAACAGAGATATTTTGATAGCGATCATACCTATTTGATGTGGGAAGAATCATATTGTGAAAAGCATTTATATATAAATGACGTAACAAGGTGTTGTGTTTCAGAAATTTACAATCAGAAGCATCCATCTCCTCTGAAAATATGAATTTGGGTTTTTTCTTTAGTTTACATCGCACCTAATGTTGTTACAGAAGACTAAACATGCATACATGCAAGATTGAAAGTAGCTTCAATAACTCATAGTATCAAAATAAAGATGGGTTTAAATGTTTGAAGGTTAACATGTTTCAGGTGAACTTGCAAATTCGTAACAAAGAAGCAGAGAAAAAGCGTGCTTTTCTTACATTGGAAGAGCTACAACAGTTGCCCGATGATACAAATACATATAAATCTGTTGGTATAGTTACAGATCCTTTCATACTAGCTTTATTGCATGAATCCTATTATTGCAGAATTTACGAATTTTGATATTAATAAAAATTCTATGAAACTTTTTAAGAATAAGATGAATATTGAATACAATATAGCATTTACTAGTTTAATATTCATATTCTTTCTTCTGGTTTCTGTCCCCCTTTTCAATGTCATTATTTTACTGTATTTCTTAATTTGTTCTAGTGCTATAGCTTGTATGTTAAGTCTTGTAGCAATATATGTAGTCAATCTATAGCCATTTAAAGTCAATGCTTCTTGTTTGTTGTTGACATTAATTTGCAAAGATAACATGCCATTGGTGTATAATGTGGACATGATTACAAAATTGAAATTCTTACTTTTCTGAGTTTGGTTCCAGCGATAATGCTTGGAGACAATAGAATTCACAACACCTTATGGCATTTGTTGTCAAGTGGAATGGATGGGTTATTTATCACTTCAAGAGATTGCCTTTTTAGTGTACTACCAAATTGATATACCAAACCTCTAAACATGCTTGCCCTTTTGATGTAGCTGTTGATACGTGCAGAAGTTTGGCTTTTCGATATACCCATTAGTAAGTGAAAGTGATATTAAAACACATGAGAGTAGAGATTTACATGGCACATAGGTAGCACATGAAAAGTATTTTGCCCTATCAATGACAACTACTTAAAAAGAAATCAAAATTTCTTTCAGTCAGGATTTACGTCTTACAATAGCAACAAATGAGTAACAGAGATAATGAAAATAAAAAATGACAAGATCATTATTTCTCTCCATCGATTTATATAGACAAAGCCACACACATCGTTGTTGCAGCTATATTAGGCATCGGGTACAATAGTTCAATTGTAATAGCTCGACTCATAAATGTGAGTAAAAGGCAACATCTAGTTGAGATGTCCGTTGCCCCACTAAAGTAGAAAAATGTTTAACATGGCCTTCCATAATGATTTTCCCTTTTTCACTTACATGACCTTCCAAAATGATTTTCCCTTTTTCAATATGTTAATGCACCTTGTGACTGTTAATAAATGCCTTCAAATTCAAAAAGACCTCACCATGATGCAAAATTGCCATGGCCCTGAATTGACAAAAGACATGATCTAAAATATCAACTAAGATCGATAAAAGAAATAGAAGATCACTGCCAACTGATTTCAAAAGGATTGTGTTACATAGCGGAGTTTGATCTTTCTCTAAGGAGATTTATGGGAGATAAGAAAGTCAGATAGAATAAGAAGTGGTGTGACTCACAGCATCTCAGATGTAAACTATGAAGGCAAATTCAATAAAGTCGTCGCCACCATCAACAACGCACCAATAAACTGTTAGTATATTTCAGATTTATCAAGGAATGATCAATCTATAGAGATCTAAGAAAACTAAGCACAGGATATAGAATGATAAATACCAGAAGGGTGAGATGTTACTTGAATTTGGAGACCTTATTTTGTCTTCAGATCTGCCCTTGTTGATCCTCAAGATCTTGATCTGATGTGGCTTCTTGGATCTTCAAAGACCAACTGCAAACAAGGTTCACACTCTATACCTCGAGGTCTGATCCGATCCAAATATGCATGTATCGCTGATCCAAACAGATTGCAGATCTTGAACATAATCAAGATCGCAATAGGTGACTCCAGTCAAGTATCAGCCTAAATGATGTTGGACTTTGCTCCATGTAATTTGCACCATGCTGATTAATATCGCACATTTGATGTGCGATCTATCTTGCATAAGCTCTGATCTTATTCATTGATTGAATCGCTGAGATAGTTCCCTAAGTTCGCTCCTTAATGCACAACCGATCTGCCATACCAATGCTACAGAAATTCGCACTTAGACCATTAGAATTTCGAACCTATAAGGAGGGAAGCACGTTATGTTTTTGGTGGTCTTCTCCTTTAGAATCGATAACATATATATATGATGATTTTAGGAGATAAACTCCTCCACCCAAGGTGGCCGACTTGGGCCCTCCCAAGTGAAATAATAAATAACCTTTTATTATTATTCACTTAAATTGCCACTTATATATATATATATATATGTAATTAATATCGATAAACAATAAATAATAAATATCACCTATATTTATTATTATTATTTATATCGATTCACACTAATAAATATATCCTATATATTTATTATTATTGCCTTAAGATGGTTGATCTATATGCCGTAAAGGCCATAATATCAACATAAATGTTGATAGTTGGAGACGTCAGGGATTATCACTATTCACTTAATAAATGATTAGGAATGGTATAATAATAACCACTGTCAACAATTAAGAGACCAATTAAGATAGAGGATAATCATCAATAACAATAATCTGATAATATCAAGCAATACCAATTATTAATATTGTTGAGCATCGATAATGATAGCTGGTGGTGTTATGAACTAATCGATTAAAATAACAATGATCGATATTGTTGATAACGATTAAAATACAGAAGTACCAATGACATTCCCTAATGACAGCAAGTAACAACAACGATTCCATTGAAGAAGCAGTTAATATTATTGCTAAGCCCCAAAAAGGTTACGAATTGGTTTTATGCATCTGTTGTTATAAGTGCAGCGATTGAAAATTATTTGGGAACGGCACGAATACGATAAGACACAAGAGGTGTCTCATCAAACATAACTCATCTCCGATCACAACTATAAGAGGAGTTTACTGTCAGCCATTGAAGGCATGGATTTTAGGGGATAATAAGAAAGAGAATCAGAAATAATTATTTATAATCAATACTCTTCAAGGAATCTTCAAGGAAGAAATGGGAAAGGAAATAAATCCTTTAGAGGGCTTTCTGTAACAGCAAGGTTGTAGCATATCTGAATTAGATATGTATATATATTAAAGATAAAGGACCATCATATGGTCGTATAAATATATAAAGAAATATAGATATAATAAATATATATATATGTAATAATGATAATCAGACATATATATATTATATGTACATTCATTAATAATAAGAGATCATATATATATATATATATATATATATATATATAACAGTGAAATCAGATAGAAGATCTATATAGATAAATTATGTTATATATACAGTATATATAAGAGATTGTGATTATATATATGTTAATAATAAAAAATCAAAATAATTTATATATAGAATACATATAGATACATGTGAGCATATATTAAGAAGAATAAAATCTGAATTAATTAATGAGATTCTAACATATTTTAGACTCAAATCTTATTGCTACTTTGGTATATGAGAGGCAAGGGCTGAGGCTGCCAAAGAGGGGCAGTCTAAATCCAATAGGATAGTGTTGATGTCAGTTTTGTACCACTACATAACATATAGCAATTGAAATACTTGATACGGCGTACCAAACACTCAACCCTCTTTTGAAAAGTATATAAGAATACTCCAAGGTTCCTTACACCTGTGGATACTAACTCAGTTATATAAATGTGATTTGCTGGTAATTACTTCAGCGGGATTACGTTGTTCACTCGAAGATGTTAAACTCTTGCTATGATAATGATGAGATAACTTTCTCCTTTTATATCACTTCCAACTTTTGCTCATCAAACTAATTTATATAACTTCTAGCTTTGCTCTTCAAACTTTCGAACTTCAACTTCTCAACTTCAACTACTGAACTACTGATTACTTCTACTATTACTCCTACTGAATGGAAAGATTGGCAAATGCACGGGGATTAAACCAAATGAAAGCTTGCCAGCGGCACTACTTCCATCGGTGCGATGATTCTAAGGGATATTCTCAGGATTTTCACACTAACACCTATCTTCCAACCCAACTTGAAGTACAAGCGGAAAGATGAAATGCAAGTAGAACTTGGGAGCAATTGGACTAGATTACCACACAAGGCTTCCTAACAAGCCGCTAGGATGCTAGTGGCCTAGTATATAGATCCTCATCAAACATTCACCAATATCACCATTGCAACTAACCATTTACTTCTATTCTGCCAACATGAAATGAAATCCTACTTTAATTTGAGAGATGAGAAGAACCATGCAAATACACCAAAATGATCATGTATATCCACCATGCAAGTCACAACAATGAATAGAGAACAATTTTGATAGTATTTTGGCAACAATTTCTCCAACATAACTCTTACAAATGAGTACAAATGGCCTTATATAGAGGCTCAAAATTACGAGTGGCCAAGATTAAGAGGCAAAATCAAGGGCCAAGATTAAACCTTACAAACCCTAATTAGGGTTACCATTTTTCAACCAATTACATGAGGGCACCAACTTTGTGGGCCAATGAGAAAATTACAATAATTTGTCAACCAATGAGAACATAGGACACTTGGCATGATTTGATTGCATGCACATGAAATTGCCACCTCATCAACCTTTATCTTATAAATTCATTTAATCCTTGAGATGAGGTGAAGCTTTGGATGCTTGAGCTTGTCCTTAGAAACTTTCTCATCACCACTTGAACTTGCTTGTACTTGATGTCCTGACCTCGAAAGGGTGAGGTCTCCATGCACTTGGGGTAATCTTGCCTTGACCTTGGTGGCTTGCCTGGATGTGAACCTTTTTGCAATTTGAGAACCTTGCTCTTGGCCACCACCTTGAAATCAAACCTGACCTCCTTTAACCTTCCTGATCTTTCGAACTGTCTACTTGAATTCGATTTGCATGCATCCCTTCTCTGTTTTACTACTTTTGGGTTTTGGGGGCACCTGCCTCGGCCATATCTCTTTGATCATTCCACAATCCACCTACTACTTGATTTGAGATAATCATTAAGTTCATCAACTACCTCCACATTCGTAGCCTCCCTCTTTGGTTAACCCTTGGATGCCTTCAACTGTTCAAACTACCACAACCTCGCTTCTTGGCATAAGCATCCGCCTCAACCATAGTGGTGCAGTGCATCTCCCCAATTAGATTTGGTTCGACTGGCAAAGCATCACTAGTAGTCTTGCACTCGAATTGAAAAAGTAGGACCCATGTAGATTTGCCTTTGATTTTGTACTATCTAAGTTGCAACTCTAAATTCATGCTAATGATCCTAATCCAATCAATCTTTCCTTTACCATTTCCAATGCCTTCAATAAAATAAAACATCCAAGGATCAAACTGTGTACTTTGAGCAGAGCTTGGGATCCGGTTGAGAAGTACAATGAAGTTGCCATACTTTGACTTGCTGTATTCTGTTTGCTTCTGGGGTAGACTGAACACTTCCTTGCACAAATCCATACTTATTGATCTTCTTTGCCACAGGGGACTAGCTGTCTCTCAACCTCTCTCTTAATTGAATCATATCAAGGGTACCAATGTTGGTGTCTCCAACGTGTCTCAGTTTCGAGCAGAAGTTGGAATTGGGTATCATGACTTCCTTGTCTCTTATTTTAGCATTAGTTCCTTTGGGTTGCTTGCTTGCATTGACATCCGCCATCCTAAACCCTTATCACTCCCCGCCTTTCTACAATGATGGTGGGACTACACTTATCACTCCAATCTTCTTCCTAGTGATGATGGTAACTACACTTATCACTCCCCACCGTTACCTATGAGATGGACTACACTTATCACTCCAATCTTCTTCCTAGTGATGATGATGAAGACTACACTTATCACTCCCCGCCGTTACCTATGAGATGGACTACACTTATCACTCCAATCTTTCTCCTAGGGGTGGGACTACCATTTATCACTCCCCACCGTTACCTATGAGATGGACTACACTTATCACTCCAAACTTTTTCCTAATGATGATGAAATGATGGAATGCAAGTAAGAACTTGGGGAAAAAAGCTAATCAAGACAATCGAGTAATCAACCTACTAACCAAACTTCTGACTCTACTTTTGAAACTAATTTTCAACACTTAACAATAATACCAATAAAGTGAAAACAACTAAGAAGAAAATGATAAGATAGACCACTCATCGGTTATGCAATTCTGAATCCTACTTTGATGTATTTGCTTTGTCAAAATCACAACTCCACACTATAATTCTTCTATCTTCAAAATTTTGATAATATGGCCCAAATCTGGATCAAAACTTATCTCAAAATACCTCTTCAAGATTATGAGATGAGGCCTCCAATAAACAAACTCCACCACTTGATGAATCTAGGAATGATATGCTTCAAACAACAATCTCCCTTCTCCAAGTTTTGAGATCAATATGTTGCCAAATTGCTATTTTCGGATTTATCTAAAAATGCTGGAAAAACTACCTTTAAAACTTCGATTTTGGAGATAATATGCATAGGAAAAGGCCTCCCAATTCATGCACCATATATCTCTGCCTCTTCCTGGACTGAAAATGCTGTCCCTGGGCCTTAAATCTGCGTCAAATTGCTTCAAAACGACTTAAAAATTTGCCCAGATCTGATACCAAACAGGGCCGCCACCCTCAAATTGAAGATCATTGCCAAAACAGTGATTATGGGGCTTGAATCTGCTCTCAAATTGCCTCCGAATCTGCCACCAAAACGTCCTTAATCCACCCAGATCTGATACCTAGACAAACTGGCCACCTCTAGGTTGAAAATCGATTGTCAAAACACCAATTTCGGATACCAAAATATGAAGAAACTTGCTGCTTATAATCACTGATTTCGCTCTTGATTTGCAGAGAAGAGAGCGATTTGCATTGTGAAAAAATGAAAGACAAGGTTCCCCTTATATACTTGACGCCTATGCCCAATTAAAGGGCCGACCCCCTACACGTTTGAAAGAAAAAACAAACAATTAATAAATGTTAGCAGGGCCGACTTTGCCAAAATTAAATGAATTTCGAATTTGAAAAGAAAAATTTTAATATCAACTTCGAAAATATAAAGAGGTGATACCTATTTGAGTTTGAATCATTAAATTTCGATTTTATTAGACACAATCTCCAATTCCAATTGAAACATAATCCAAAACAATTTCAAAAATGCCAAGAAATATATTTGAAAATCGAAATTATGAATGGCATTTCCAGATTTTAAAATCTTCAAAAATTTCATTATCCAATCATTTATGGCATCGAAAATTGCAAATCAATATTGACACATTAATTCTAATGCAATCGAATTTTATTAACATGAATTGCTTTGCCCAATACCAAAATCGAAGATGCCAAGAAGATTGATTGGAAATCGAAAATTTAGAATCACTTCCAGATTTCGAAAATCTTTCAAACATTTTACTATCCAATGCAAAAAATTGAAAAAAGTCTCCAAACTTGCAAATTGAAAATTGAAAGCACCTGAATTGTTTTGCCCAATGAAGGATTTTGATTTTGACACGAGCAAAATTAGCACAAACAATCAGATTTCGAAAATTAATTCCAAATAGCAATTGAGTTCAAAATCGAAAATCACAAGGTATTGAAAATGATTTGATGAAATTCTAATGAGATTTTGATTTGATGAATGCCTCGAAATTGGATATTCAAATTTTAGACATTGCTAGATCCACCCAAAAATCAAAATCAAAAAACTGATAATGCCATGAAATCGTATTGTCTTAATTGCTCTTTTCAAAATTTCAAACCTTCAAGCACGATCAATTTTAAATTTGAACAAAGAACTCTCAACACTCAACTTGCCAAAATTGAAATTTCATCACTAGCAAAATACCATTAACAACAAAATTTCATGCTTTGCAAAAAATTCATCATTTCATCAACATTTTCAAAATCACTTCACACTGCAAATCAAACCATTCAATCATTGGGGTCCACACAATCACAACTGAGTCAGGAGGCTAGGCAAAATCTAAGTTCAAAATTTTAAAACGGGGGTCCCCAAATATTTTGGGGTGATGGTGTGAAAACCTCACAACATTTAGCATCAACCCAAAGAAATGTTCCTGAACATTTCAAGAATAAAGTAACTTAGAACACAAATCTCAGGATGACCTATCTGAAAACCCACTTAAGGACAAGCACTCAACTCGGGAAAGAACTCCCAAATTGAACCTAAGCACCCTGACCATAAGTTACTCACGTGTGTGCAAATGATTTATTCCCCGCTCAATGAGAACTTGATGATCTCTTAGATCCACTAAACTTAGCCATTACAATATCCTCACTCCAAAAGCATCCTGGATAGAGCCCCGCTGCCAGTTAGGCGTCCATAGCCCCGACGGAGTTATCGCTGTGGCTCCACAATCATGATTCTACCCTTAGTGACCACTTAGTAGCACTGATAGAGATGATTGCACGCTCTCAAAGCCAATTTTCATCTTTATTCTCATTTTGATACTGCTTTTCATTTTTTGCATTTTTCATTTTTTTCTCTTCTTTTCTCATGATATTTCCTTCTTTTCTCTTTCAATCAATCTTTCGTTTGGCTTGTAGGCAATGAAGCCCGCAGAGGGTTTGGAAGACCACAGTGGCACTGAAGCAGGTGTATGATTTTTACTAAGTCCAACTTCACTTCGAAACACCAAGAACTCGGAGCAATTAAGTGTGAGCATAATGTTGTAACCATGTCGAGGGTAACTCAAGAACCACTATCGAGTCTGACCGGAATTTAGTATAAGTCCTACCATAGATCAACGACTAAGCACATCCTAAAATCTCTGAACCTCGTCAAATGTATTCAAGAAATGAACAAGACGGACTCCTGTTTCATGACCAAAGTGTAAGATCAACACCATTCACCCACGAATGATAACCGGGACCCCCTCTGGCTTGCAAAGCTCCACAACCAAACTGCTCTCAAACTAAGGGAAACTAAAAAAAAATCCCAAGTCAAGTGACTTAGTGCAAAAATAACCACTGAGTTCCCTCAACCGGAAGGAAAACTACTCTAACCGACAAAAAGGAAATCTATTCTAACCCTTGGACCAAGTGGTCCAAGACAAACTCTACTCTAAGAACAGAAAGCAAACTAAACTAACAATAGAAAGCAAACTGAACTACTCTCCTGAACCAAATGGTCCAAGACAAACCTACCCTAACTATGTACAAGACTCTAAAGGGATGACACTGATTAAACTGATATATACAGTGGATCTAACATGGTTTCTCAGGATGCTCAAGAGTAACAAGGTTTGGGTGATAGTTCTCAATCTTGCAAACTCATCCTTGTACTCTGAAATTTTTTTTATCACCTCAAATTCAAACTGAAGAAAATTATCATGAAAAATCAACAATTGAGGCAATTCATAGGGTCCATGATCAATCCATAAGCAAGTTGTTTTTCCAAAATATCCATAATCAAAATAAAAACTTTTATACCTTTCATCCTTAAGAGTAGGGAAAGAAACAACCTGGTATGATTTATGTGGTAACTCTTGTTCAAACCTCAATTGATCATCTATAGCCTCAGGAGGTCTCAACTGGTGACGGACCGCCCCACTAACATCAACATCGAACTCATTGGTACTCAAGACAGGATCAATCATAGAATCAAGCTCATGGAAAACTGCCTTTGGGGGCTTGTCCTTGTGAAACATGAACCATGCATACTTGTGAATCTCCTCAAGTGTATCCTCAAAAATAAAGGATTCCTTGATATTCTTCCCATCAAACACCTCTCCAAGTTGCTCCAACACAATACCCAATTGTAGCATCAACCCAAACTGTTCTTTGTTTTCCTTTTCCATGGGAGCAATTTGATCACCACTTAACAATCCTTGCATATCTTCACCAATAGGAGCCTCATCATCTAGCATGTAATTTCCGTTTGCACTCTCTTTAGGAACATCTTGCACTTCTTTATATAGACTCACCAAACATAGCATCCTCAAGACTGATAGGAGAATCATCATACCTCTTTGTGAGTTGCCCATCAACTTTTATTTCAAGTGGTAAAATTTTTGGAGGTCGAAGTTGATGGTGAATCGTGCCACTTGCAAAAACTTGATCACCTTGAAAGGCTTTGGGCAATGACTCCATTTGTATTTCTTCCTTAAGATCCTTAAGCATCCCTCCAAAGAATATGGTGGTAATGATGTCCTGGAATGCTTCATCAAACTTTTCTTCGTATCTTGATTCACTTGTAGTAACTTGCAATTCCTTGTTCAACTTGTCCACTTGATTGCTTCTTCCATGAAGGGTGCTAGAGATTTCTTCCAACTCATCCTCAAGAATTTGACCTTGTAGCATGAGGGAAAGTTCACCAAGGATCACCTCTTCAAACTTGTTATGATCTTCTAGCTCCTCAAGCTGTGGATCTTTGTCTGATACACTTCCTCTTCTTTGGATGAATTCAATTGCTTCCTCAATTTCTTTCTTAACACCTTCCTCCTGAGGAGTAAAGTGTCAAGGTTCCTCCACTTGGTCATCTTGAACATTGGAATCAACCATATCATCCTGATGCATCTCACTCTCTTCATTTTTCGGTGTCCAACTTAAAAGCTGAAAGAAATCCTTACCACCTCCCACTAATATTTCCTCATACCAACCCAATTGAAACTTGACCAAGTCAATGGTGTCTTGACAAGATGGGCAAGTAGATTCCGAATGTGAGAGAGACTATGTACACTGCACCAAGAACTTCTTCCATATATGTTTTTTGGTTCCCTATTGATATCTTCTTTGAAATCAAGAAAATCTTCCTCTGAATTGACAAGGACCATAGGCTCATGTATTTGTGAAAAAGAAAATTTTCCTCTTAATGCCAAGTCCACTCTCAAGAGAAACACCAAACAATCCATCTCCTCATGATTTGTGGTAACATGTATCCTACACTTTCCTGATGCTGCAAGTTGAGACAAATCCCATGAAGGTAACCTCTTGTTCAAATCAAACCAAATAGGAAGAACATCCACCTGTCTGTCCATTGAGAAACCTTTCCTTTTTATTTTTTTATTTTTATTTTTATTTTTTATTTTTGAACTTTTGAGGAGATCTATCACATCTCAAATATAACATGAAAGCTCATTGTTGCTCTTCGATAGTCCATGAATGAACTCTATTCAGCCCTCCTAGCGCCAAATAATGTTGATGTCAGTTTTGTACCACTACATAACATATAGCAATTGAAATACTTGATACGGCGTACCAAACACTCAACCTTCTCTTGAAAAGTATATAAGAATACTTCAAGGTTCCTTACACCTGTGGATACTGTTGTGAGGTTTTCACACCATCGCCCCAAAATATTTGGGGACCCCCACTTTAAAATTTTGAACTTAGATTTTGCCTGGCCTCTCGACTCAGTTGTGATTGTGTGGACCCCAATAATTGAATGGTTTGATTTGCACTGTGAAGTGAGTTTGAAAATGTTGATGAAATGATGAATTTTTTGCAAAGCATGGAATTTTGTTGTTAATGGTATTTTGCTAGTGATGGAATTTCGATTTTGGCAATGTTGAGTGTTGAGAGTTCTTTGTTCAAATTTGAAATTGATCGTGCTTGAAGGTTTGAAATTTTGGAAAGAGCAATTAGGACAATACGATTTCATGACATTATCATTTTTTGATTTTGATTTTTGGGTGGATCTAGCAATGTCTAAAATCTGAATATCCAATTTCGAGGCATTCATCAAATCAAAATCTCATTAGAATTTCATCAAATCATTTTCAATACCTTGTGATTTTCGATTTTGAACTCAATTGCTATTTGGAATTAATTTTCGAAATCTGATTGCTTGTGCTAATTTTGCTCGTGTCAAAATCAAAATCCTTCATTGGGCAAAACAATTCAGGTGCTTTCAATTTTCAATTTGCAAGTTTGGAGATTTTTTTCAATTCTTGCATTGGATAGTAAAATGTTTGAAAGATTTTCGAAATCTGGAAGTGATTTTGAATTTTTGATTTTCAATCAATCTTCTTGTCATTTTCGATTTTGGTATTGGACAAAGCAATTCATGTTAATAAAATTCGATTGCATTAGAATTAATGTGTCAATATTGATTTGCAATTTTCGATACCATAAATGATTGGATAATGAAATTTTTGAAGATTTTAAAATCTGGAAATGCCATTCATAATTTCGATTTTCAAATATATTTCTTGGCATTTTCGAAATTGTTTTGGATTATGTTTTAATTGGAATTGGACATTATAAAATCGAAATTTAATGATTCAAACTCAAATAGGTCTTAGCTCTTTATATTTTCGAAATTGATATTAAGACTTTTATTTTCAAATTCGAAATTCACTGTTTTGGCAAAGTCGGCCCTGCTAACATGTATTAATTGTTTGTTTTTTCTTCCAAATGTGTAGGGGGTCGACCCTTTAATTGGGTATAGGTGTCAAATATATAAGGGGAGCCTTGTCTTTCATTTTTTCACAATGCAAATCGCTCTCTCTGCTCTGCAAATCAAGAACGAAATCAGTGATCATAAGTAGCAAGTTTCTTCATATTTTGGCATCCGAAATTGGTGTTTTGGTAATCGATTTTCAACTTGGAGGTGGCGAGTTTGTCTAGGTATCAGATCTGGGCGGATTTAGGACGTTTTGGTGGCAGATTTGGAGGCAATTTGAGGGCATATTCAAGCCCCATAATCACTGTTTTGACAGTGACCTTCAATTTGAAGGTGGCGGTCCTGTTTGGTATCAGATCTGGGCAAATTTTTAAGTGCATTTAAAGCGATTTGAGGGCCGATTTAGGGCCTAAAATCACCACTTTCAGTAGAGGAAGAAGCAGAGACTTGTTGATTATAGTTTGGAGGCCTCTTTTCTGTAGTCTATCTTCCTAAATTTAAGTTTCAAAAGCCTTTTTTTCAGCACATTTTATACAGATCCGAAAATAGAAGTTGCGATATTTTAATCTCAGAATTTGGGAAGAGGGAGATTGTTGTTTTGAGTTCATTTCTAGATTTTGTTGGAGGTTGAGTTTAATTGTTTGAGGCCTCATCTTAGATTTTGAAAGACATTTGAAGGAAGATTTGATTTACTTGGAAGCCATATTTTCAGAATCCGGACAAGTGTGAGGTTGTGATCTAGCTAAGGCAAATATATCAAGAAGGAATTCAGAATTTCATAGCCGGTGAGTGGCTTATCTTTTTCCTTTCTTCTTAGTTGTTCATTTCATTGGTATTATTGCTAAGTGTTGAAAACTAGTTTCAAGAGTAGAGTTAGAAGTTTGGTCATTTGGTTGATTACTCGATTGTCTTGATTAACTTATTCCATCAAGTTTTTGTTTGCATTCCATCATTTCATTTCATCATCATAGGAGGAAGATTGGAGTGATAAGTGTAGTCCATCTCATAGGAAACGACGGAGAGTGATAAGTGGTAGTCCCACCCTTAGGGAGAAGATTGAAGTGATAAGTGTAATCCATCTTGAGGCAAAGGTGGGGAGTGATAAGTGTAGTCTTCATCGTCATCATCATTAGGAAGAAGATTGGAGTGATAAGTGTAGCCCATCTCATAGGTAACGGCGGGGAGTGATAAGTGTAGTTTCCATTTTATTAAGAGGAAGTTTGGAGTGATAAGTGTAGTTCCACCATCATTGTAGATAAGGCGGAGAGTGATAAGTGTTTAGGATGATGGATACCAATGCAAGCAAGTGACCCAAAGGAACTAATGCTAAAATAAGAGACAAGGAAGTCATGATACCCAATTCCAACTTCTGCTCGAAACTGAGACACGTTGGAGACACCAACATTGGTACCCTTGATATGATTCAATTAAGAGAGAGGTTTAGAGACAGCTAGTCCCCTATGGCAAAGAAGATCAATAAGTATGGATTTGTGCAAGCAAGTGTTCAATCTACCCCAGCAGCAAACAAAATACAGCAGGTCAAAGTATGGCAACTTCATTGTACTTCTCAATCGGATACTAGGCTCTGTTCAAGGTACACAGTTTGATCTTTGGATGTTTTATTTTATTGAAGGCATTGGAAATGGTAAAGGAAAGATTGATTGGATTAGGATCATTAGCATGAATTTAGAGTTGCAACTTAGATAGTACAAAATCAGAGGCAAATTCTACATGGGTTCCTACTTTTTCAATTCGAGTGCAAGACTACTAGTGATGCTTTGTCAGTCGAACCAAATCCAATTGGGGAGATGCACTGCACCACTATGGTTGAGGCGGATGCTTATGCCAAGAAGCGAGGTTGTGGCAGTTCGAACAGTTGAAGGCATCCAAGGGTTAACCAAAGAGGGAGGCTACGAATGTGGAGTAGTTGATGAACTTAATGATTATCTCAAATCAAGTAGTAGGTGGATTGTGGAACGATCAAAGAGATATGGCCGAGGCAGGTGCCCCCAAAACCCAAAAGTAGTAAAGCAGAGAAGGGATGCATGCAAATCGAATTCAAGTAGACAGTTCGAAAGATTAGGAAGGTTAAAGGAGGTCAAGTTTGATTTCAAGGCGGTGGCCAAGAGCAAGGTTCTCAAATTGCAAAAAGGTTCACATCCAGGCAAGCCACCAAGGTCAAGACAAGATTACCCCAAGTGCATGGAGACCTCACCTTTTCGAGGTCAGGACATCAAGTACAAGCAAGTTCAAGTGGTGATGAGAAAGTTTCTAAAGACAAGCTCAAGCATCCAAGGCTTCACCTCATCTCAAGGATTAAATGAATTTATAAGATTAAGGTTGATGAGGTGGCAATTTCATGTGCATGCAATCAAATCATGCCAAGTGTGCTATGTTCTCATTGGTTGACAAATTATTGTAATTTTCTCATTGGCCCACAAAGTTGGTGCCCTCATGTAATTGATTGAAAAATGGTAACCCTAATTAGGGTTTGTAAGGTTTAATCTTGGCCCTTGATTTTGCCTCTTAATCTTGGCCACTCGTAATTTTGAGTCTCTATATAAGGTCATTTGTACTCATTTGTAAGGAGTTATGTTGGAGAAATTGTTGCCAAAATACTATCAAAATTGTTCTCTATTCATTTTTGTGACTTGCATGGTGGATATACATGATCATTTTGGTGTATTTGCATGGTTCCTGTCATCTCTCAAATTAAAGTAAGATTTCATTTCATGTTGTTAGGAATAGAAGTAAATGGTTAGTTGCAATGGTGATGTTGGTGAATGTTTGATAGGGATCTATATACTAGGCCACTAGCATCCTAGCGACTTGTTACGAAGCCTTGCGTGGTAATCTAGTCCAATTGCTCCCAAGTTCTACTTGCATTTCATCTTTCCGCTTGTACTTCAAGTTGGGCTGGAAGATAGGTGTTAGTGTGAAAATCCTAAGAATATCCTTTAGAATCATTGCATCGATGGAAGTAGCGCCGTTGACAAGCTTTCATTTGGTTTGGTCCCCGTCCATTTGCCAATCTTTCCATTCAGTAGAAGTAGTAGTAGAAGTAATCAGTAGTTCAGTAGTTGAAGTTGAGAAGTTGAAGTTCAAAAGTTTGAAGAGCAAAGCTAGAAGTGATATAAATTAGTTTGATGAGCAAAAGTTGGAAGTGATATAAAAGGAGAAAGTTATCTCATCATTATTATAGCAAGAGTTTAACATCTTCGAGTGAACAACGTAAGCCCGCCGAAGTGATTACCGGCAAATCACATTTTTATAACTGAGTTAGTATCCACAGGTGTAAGGAACCTTGGAGTATCCTCGTATACTTTTCAAGAGAGGGTTGAGTGCTTGGTATGCTGTATCAAGTATTCAATTGCTATATGTTATGTAGTGGTACAAAACTGACATCAACATTATTTGGCGCTAGAAGGAGAGCTGAATAGGGTTCATTCATGGACTATCAAAGAGCAACAATGAGCTTTCATGTTATATTTGAGATGTGATAGATCTCAAAAGTTCAAAAAACAAAAAAAAAAGAAGAAGAAAGGTTTCTCTATGGACAGACAGGTTGATGTTCTTCCTATTTGGTTTGATTTGAACAAGAGGTTACCTCCATGGGATTTGTCTCAACTTGCAGCATCAGGAAAGTGTAGGATACATGTTACCACAAATCATGAGGAGATGGATTGTTTGGTGTTTCTCTTAAGAGTGGACTTGGCATTAAGAGGAAAATTTTCTTTTTCACAAATACATGAGCCTGCGGTCCTTGTCAATTCAGAGGAAGATTTTTTTGATTTCAAAGAAGATATCAATAGGGAACCAAAAAAATATATGGAAGAAGTTCTTGGTGCAGTGTACATAGTCTCTCACATTTGGAATCTACTTGCCCATCTTGTCAAGACACCATTGACTTGGTCAAGTTTCAATTGGGTTGGTATGAGGAAATATCAATGGGAGGTGGTAAGGATTTCTTTTAGCTTTTAAGTTGGACACCGAAAAATGAAGAGAGTGAGATGCATCAGGATGATATGGTTGATTCCAATGTTCAAGATGACCAAGTGGAGGAACCTTGACACTTTACTCCTCAGGAGGAAGGTGTTAAGAAAGAAATTGAGGAAGCAATTGAATTCATCCAAAGAAGAGGAAGTGTATCAGACAAAGATCCACACCTTGAGGAGCTAGAAGAAGATCATAACAAGTTTGAAGAGGTGATCCTTGGTGAACTTTCCCTAATGCTACAAGGTCAAATTCTTGAGGATGAGTTGGAAGAAATCTCTAGCACGCTTCATGAGAGAAGTACTCAAGTGGACAAGTTGAACAAGGAATTGCAAGTTATTATAAATGAATCAAGATATGAGGAAAAGTTTGATAAAGCATTCCAGGACATCAATACCACCATATTCTTTGGGGGGATGCTTAAGGATCTTAAGGAAGAATTACAAAAGGAGTCATTGCCCAAAGCCTTTCAAGGTGATCAAGTTGTTGCAAGTGGCATGATTCACCATCAACTTTGACCTCCAGAAATTTTACCACTTGAAATGGAAGTTGACGCGCAACTCACAAAGATGTATGATGGTTCTCCTATCAGCCTTGAGGGTGCTATGTTTGGTGAGAGTCTATATAAAGAGTTGTAAGCTGTTCCTAAAGAGAGTTCAAATGGAAATTACATGCTAGATGATGAAGCTCCTATTGGTGAAGATATGCAAGGATTGTTAAGTGGTGATCAAGTTGCTCTCATGGAAAAGGAAAACAAAGAACAGTTTGGGTTGATGCTATAGTTGGATATTGTGTTCGAGCAACTTGGAGAGGTGTTTGATGGGGAGAATATCAAGGAATCCTTGATTTTTGAGGATACACGTGAGGAGATTCACAAGGATGCATGGTTCATGTTTCACAAGGACAAGCCCCCAAAGATGATATTTCATGAGCTTGATTCCAAGATTGATCCTGCCTTGACTGCCAATGAGTTTGATATTGATGTTAGTGGGATGGTCCGTCACTAGTTGCGACCTCCTGAAGCTGTGGATGATCAATTGGGGTTTGAGCAAGAGTTACCATATGAAGCATATCAGGTTGTTTCTTTCCCTACTCTTAAGGATGAAAGGTATGAAAGTTTTTATTTTGATTATGGAAATTTTGGAAAGACAACTTGTATTTGGATTGATCATGGACCCTATGAGTTGCCTCAATTGTTGATTTTTCATGATAATTTTCTTGAGTTTGAGTTTGAGGTGACAAATTTTTTTTCAGACTACAAGGATGAGTTTGCGAGATTGAGAACTATCACCCATGCCTTGTTACTTTTGAACATCCTGAGAAACCATGTTAGATCCAATGTAAATATTAGATCGGTTAGTATTGTCCCTTTAGAGCGTTGTATATAGTTAGGGTAGGTTTGTCTTGGACCATTTGGTTGATGAGAGTAGTTTAGTTTGCTTTCAGTTAGTAGATAGTTTGCTTTTTGTTCTTACAATAGAGTTTGTCTTGGACCACTTGGCCCAGGGGTTAGAGTAGTTTCCTTTTTAGTTGGTTAGATTAGGTTTGCTTTCGATCGTTAAGTTTAGGTGTGTGAGGGAGCTCGAGTTTAATTTGCACCAAGTCACTTGACTTGGGATCTTTTAGTTTCCCTCAGTTGGAGAGCAGTTTTGGTTTTGGGGCTTTGCAAGTGCAAAAGGGGTCCCGGTTATCATTCGTGGGTGAATGGTGTTGATCTTACACTTTGGTCACGAAACAGGAGTCCGTCTTGTTCATTTCTTGAATACATTTGACGAGGTTCGGAGATTTTAGGATGTGCTTAGTCGTTGATTTATGGTAGGACTTGTACTAAATTCGGGTCAGACTTGATAGTGGTTCTTGAGTTACCTTTGACATGGTTATAACATTATGCTCACACTTAATTGCTCCGAGTTCTTGGTGTTTCGAAGTGAAGTTGGACTTAGTGAAAATCATACACCTGCTTCAGCGCCACTGTGGTCTTCCCTACCCTCTGCAGGCTTCATTGCCTGCAAGCCAAACGAAAGATTGATTGAAAGAGAAAAGAAGGAAATATCATGAGAAAAGAAGAGAAAAAAATGAAAAGTGCAAAAAATGAAAAGCAGTATCAAAATGAGAATAAAGATGAAAATTGGCTCTGAGGGCGTGCAATCATCTCTATCGATGCTACTAAGTGGTCACTAAGGGTAGAATCATGATTGTAGTGCCACAGCGATAACTTCGTTGGGGCTATGGACGTCTGACTGGCAGCGGGGCTCTATCCAGGATGCTTTTGGAGTGAGGATATTGTAATAGCTAAGTTTAGTGGATCTAAAAGATCATCAAGTTCTCATTGAGCGGGGAATGAATCATTTGCACACACGTGAGTAACTTATGGTCAGGGTGCTTAGGTTCAACTTGGGAGTTCTTTCCCGGGTTGAGTGCTTGTCCTTAAGTGGGTTTTCGGATAGGTCATCCTGAGATTTTTGTTCTAAGTTACTTTATTCTTGAAATGTTCAGGAACATTTCTTTGGGTTGATGCTAGATGTTGCGAGGTTTTCACACCATCGCCCCAAAATATTTGGGGACCCCCATTTTAAAATTTTGAACTTAGATTTTGCTTGGCCTCCCGACTCAGTTGTGATTGTGTGGACCCCAATGATTGAATGGTTTGATTTGCAGTGTGAAGTGATTTTGAAAATGTCGATGAAATGATAAATTTTTTGCAAAGCATGGAATTTTGTTGTTAATGGTATTTTTTTGCTAGTGATGAAATTTCGATTTTGGCAAGTTGAGTGTTGAGAGTTCTTTGTTCAAATTTGAAATTGATCGTGCTTAAGGTTTGAAATTTTGGAAAGAGCAATTAGGACAATACGATTTCATGGCATTATCAATTTTTTGATTTTGATTTTTGGGTGGATCTAGCAATGTCTAAAATCTGAATATCCAATTTCGAGGCATTCATCAAATCAAAATCTCATTAGAATTTCATCAAATCATTTTCAATACTTTGTGATTTTCGATTTTGAACTCAATTGTTATTTGGAATTAATTTTCGAAATCTGATTGTTTGTGCTAATTTTGTTCTTGTCAAAATCAAAATCCTTCATTGGGCAAAACAATTCAGGTGCTTTCAATTTTCAATTTGCAAGTTTGTAGACTTTTTTCAATTTTTGCATTGGATAGTAAAATGTTTAAAAGATTTTCGAAATCTAGAAGTGATTTTGAATTTTCGATTTCCAATCAATCTTCTTGGCATCTTCGATTTTGGTATTGGGCAAAGCAATTCATGTTAATAAAATTCGATTGCATTAGAATTAATGTGTCAATATTGATTTGCAATTTTCGATACCATAAATGATTGGATAATGAAATTTTTGAAGATTTTAAAATCTGGTAATGCCATTCATAATTTCAATTTTCAAATATATTTCTTGGCATTTTTGAAATTGTTTTGGATTATGTTTCAATTGGAATTGGAGATTGTGTGTACTAAAATCGAAATTTAATGATTCAAACTCAAATAGGTCTTAGCTCTTTATATTTTTGAAGTTGATATTAAGACTTTTATTTTCAAATTTGAAATTCACTGTTTTGGCAAAGTCGGCACTGCTAATATGTATTAATTGTTTGTTTTTTCTTCCAAACGTGTATGGGGTCGGCCCTTTAATTGGGCATAGGCGTCAAGTATATAAGGGGAGCTTTGTCTTTCATTTTTTCACAATGCAAATCGCTCTCTACTCTGCAAATCAAGAGCGAAATAAGTGATCATAAGAAGCAAGTTTCTTCATATTTTGGCATCCGAAATTGGTGTTTTGGCAATCGATTTTCAACCTGGAGGTGGTGAGTTTGTCTAGGTATCAGATCTGGGCGGATTTAGGACGTTTTGGTGGCAGATTTGGAGGCAATTTGAGGGTAGATTCAAGCTCCATAATCAATGTTTTGGTAGTGACCTTCAATTTGAAGGTGGCGGCCCTGTTTGGTATCAAATGTGGACAAATTTTTAAGTGCATTTGAAGCAATTTGAGGGCCGATTTAGGCCCTAAAATCACCATTTTCAGTAGAGGAAGAAGCAAAGACTTGTTGATTATAGTTTGGAGGCCTCTTTTCTGCAGTTTATCTTCCAAAATTTAAGTTTCAAAGGCTTTTTTTTTCAGCACATTTTATACAGATCTGAAAATAGAAGTTGCGATATTTTAATCTCAGAATTTGGGAAAAAGGTGATTGTTGTTTTGAATTCATTTCCAGATTTTGTTGGAGGTTGAGTTTAATTGTTTGAGGCCTCATCTCAGATTTTGAAAGACATTTGAAGGAAGATGTGATTTACTTGGAAGCCATATTTTCAGAATCCGGACAAGTGTGAGGTTGTGATCTAGCTAAGACAAATACATCAAGAAGGAATTCAGAATTTCATAGCCGATGAGTGACTTATCTTTTTTCTTTCTTTTTAGTTGTTCATTTCATTGGTATTATTGCTAAGTGTTGAAGACTAGTTTCAGAAGTAGAGTTAGAAGTTTGGTCATTAGGTTGATTACTCGATTGTCTTGATTAACTTATTCCCTCAAGTTCTTGCTTGCATTCCATCATTTCATTTCATCATCATAGGAGAAAGATTGGAGTGATAAGTGTAGTCCATCTCATAGGAAACAGTGGGGAGTGATAAGTGGTAGTCCCACACCTAGGGAGAAGATTGGAGTGATAAGTGTAGTCCATCTTAATGCAAAGGCGGGGAGTGATAAGTGTAGTCTTCATCATCATCATCATTAGGAAGAAGATTGGAGTGATAAGTGTAGCCCATCTCATAGGTAACGGCGGGGAGTGATAAGTGTAGTTTCCATCTCATTAAGAGGAAGTTTGGAGTGTGTTTGCTCTTTTTCATGTAGAATCGTCAATATCGCTATTAAGTTTGACTCTCAGGATTCCAATTTCAGATTCTTACAGGGAAAATGCTAATTGATAAGGACCAAGTCCTTCTACTTCGGGCTCCACAAACCCAGGCATGTGTACCTATCTTCAGACTCACTGCTTCACAATGAAATCTTTGTAGTGGATTAGGGGTTCTCACAATGACTTGCTAATGTCTCTTGCTGCAACTGATGCAGAGCTTAGAAAGCCAATCCATGATGTTAACAAAAGCAAACAATCATTGCAGAAAAATGGCAAAAGTGACAAGGTATTCACCCTTCTTCTCTTCGAGCTTAAAACTCAGGCAGGCTAGCCTATTTGATTCATCTCTTCAAAGAATCACTAAAAGTACTTGCACTATTCAATGCAACTTATAGACATTTTTGCTCTTAATCATGAAAGGGAAAAGTGATTTGAAATTAAAATTTGGATGCAAGTCTGGTGTAAAACCAGTGCCTTATCCTAGGGTGCGGAGTCAAATTGAGAAAACATCCACAAAACTTCAACTCAAAAACACCTGAAATCAATACCCTGCCTTACAGACTACCATTTTCACTGCAAACACATGATCATCAAATCTATACATTATTTAAATTCTCAGAGATTATCCAGCCAGATTTACTCCTTCCTTAAAGGAAACTTATGGACAAAATCACAGTCTACCTTGTAAATGACAAATTGGACATTGCTTTACAAATCCAATTCATAAGAACTTCCAAAACACACAGAGACATCAAAATACTTGCAATGAGATTCCAACTATATTTCATTAATAAAACCTGTTTCAGTACACTCAAATTGACACTACATCTAGACTAAAACACCAATTTCAGAACCAAGCTTGCATTAATGGAACTTGCATTGGATTTCTCCCTAGGAGAACCAAAATTCAGAACCCTCTACCAAGAATCAAAATCAGAATAAGGAGAAGGGGAACATTCTAGAAGGAAACAAGAGAGGACACTTGTCGATTTCTTCATCCGATGAATCATCCCTCTGAACTGAATGAACCATCTGCTCTTTTCTCCCGAGAACACCTATTTTCATCTCCTCAAACAAGCTCATGAGTCACCGGATACAACAAATCAGATATTTCCAAAATATCTTCCTGCCCCCCTGTTTCTTTCAACTGCAAATATCTCGAAACCAATTAGATCTGCACTGAAATTGACCCTAGAAATGGATTCCTCGTTCTCTCACCTTTCCGGCGGTATATAATACTTGGTACTTGGGCGAAAAATAAAGCCCCCAGCCATTAATTTAGTCTCTCAGGCCTGTAACTTCAATTTTTGAATTTATTCATATAGTCAAAACTATATAAATTTACATTTATAACTTTAATTTTCCACACCATGCACAGGAAAAAGAATAAAATATCAATTTAATATTTTAACTCTCCTTATAACTCCAACTGGGCGCCAATTCGCTTAATAATTTCCCTTAACCGCCACCTATTCAGAGAATGGGCGACCACATATTCTCTAAGTCGCTAAATGCTTGTCACTATCCGTGAGGAATTCGGAGAATGGGCGACTGCACGTTCTCTAGTTCTCCAAATCGTTTGGCCTTAACCGCCACAACTCGGCGAACTGGCGACTAAGTCCATTCTCAGATTCGCTAGATATTTGACTAACCGCCCGGTTTGATTAAGCGAACACGCGAATGAAGGGTTTTCTTTGGCTTTTGTTTGACACGTCAAAATTTTATGGGACCCACGCACTCAGACTTCCAACCAACGAGGGCTGCCGAGAAAACCTCGGGGCTTTCTTATTTACATTAGGATATGTCCGCTATTGCATAAAAACACTAAAATCTCCCAATTGCCATTGCATGTGGGATAAATGCTTTTAGTTTGGTATCTTCAACAAAACGCGAACAACACCTCCTTCCATTCACGAGGCACTCCAGGAAAGAAGACGATCAATCCAGACATTGATAAACCAGGGAAATTGCATTGCAAGTGTGGCGGACATTTCCTTTTCTAACTCTCCTGTCAAGTTTTCCCTTTTCGATCATGGCGTTAAAGACATGGGCAAGTGCGGAATTTACAGCGTCGGAGGACCTTTCAATGCGCATTGCCCTCCCATTTCAAACGCTGCAAACATACATTGCGCGGGCCGTCCTCTTCCTTTGATGGCGCTGGACACCATTTTGAAACACTGGTCTGTGTCCTTTTGAATGCGCTGACTTCCCTTTCTTTACACAATGCGTGAATTCCTTTTTATATTGCATGAAGTCTCCATCACTGTTTAGTGCAAAGTTTTATTCTTCGTTTGCTCTGGCCGCTCCTTTGGAAATTTGCGCAACATCAACTTCTCCCAAATTAGTGCCTTGGTCACCATTGCACTGCGCTAGCATATTAAACTTAGCGTAATCCACATCAATGTTTGTTGAATGTGTTGGTTCCTGTAAAATGGCATTTGTGTTGATTCAAAATGAAGTATTTTGCATAGTTTTTATCATGTCTCCCTTTGTGTAGGCCCTTTTTGTTTCAAATGCATGGGTTGCCATCTTCTAACCGTTGGCAGCCTCCTTACCTTGCATATTCAATCCACTCAATGCATGAGCAATATAACCTTTATTCTGTGTTTTGCGTTGGCAATTCTTCATATCACAGCCGCCTCCATTCAAATGCAAAACATGCTTGGTGGGCACCATGCAATGCAAGCACTTCCAAACATTGCGTGGGTCTTCATTTTGAATCGGCAGCCTCTTTGGGCTTGTGTTTATGCTGACAACCCCTATCATTTGCTAACGCTGGTCCCTCAAATATAGGCGGCTCCTTTTAGTTATTTGCGTAGGCCATCAAAGAACAAACTAACGTGATACCTCCCTTTTGGCTTTTGATAGCCTCTGCTCATCATTTTAAAATTTGCGCTGGTTCACACCTTTTTGAATTTGCTGGGCTTTCAGTTTGTAATGTTGAGTCCTTTATTTGCAATGCGCATGCTCTCCTTTGGATTACGCAGCCCTTCCATTTGAATGCACTGGATCATCTTTCCTCTACAATGCGTAGGCTTTCCCATTTTATCGTTGTGCTTTGTCTCAACGCTTTTCCTCTTGTATATGCTCAATTTTCTTTTCCAATGCTGAGTCTCCCTTTTGAAACGCTGGTAGTTGCCTTTTACCTTTTAAATGGTGGGCATTCCCATCATGTGGGTCATTTTTTCACATTTGGCGTGGCTTATTCATATTACATGGCACTATTTTCATTACTCTCATTTAGAAGGCAATTTAAAAGCTCTCTTAGGAGACGGTTACAATTACTTATCAGCTTTGTCTTTTGTACAATGAGACCTCTAGTAACAAGCAGTGCCCCTAGTATTTGAGAGAGAAATCTATCTTTCACAAATCTTGAACGGATGTTTGGCACCTCTAGAAATTTGCTGAGCAGCTAAATCAATTTATGAAGTATAAAGTCTTGTGATATGTCCATATGAAAGCTTCGCTCCTGTGCTTTTATTCTGGCCACCTCTTCTGTTATTAGCCCACATATTGTACTGAGAAACCCTCTTACTGTCAAATACAGAGGTGCATCTTCAGGTTCAACCATCTTGAAGAGTAACTCAAACAATTCTGCAGCACTTTCTCCTACAGATTTTGTTGCTGGTAGCAAAGTCATGAGTAAGTCAAGAAACCTTGATCGCCGAAAGATCAAAAAACCTTGTTTTGCAAAAGCACCAAAATCATGCGAACAGGCCCGGAAGATGGCTTCAAAAACTGACACAGTGACCTGATCGGACCCTGCCCTCTGACAGGCATACTCTCTGATCTATAAACTATCATTCCCCAAAACGGCAACTCATGACTGTACCCGAGTCGAAAGATATTAACCTTTGAAGTTGTCATTTTCATTCTTTTTTCTACAAACACATTGTCAGAAGTAATAAACTGCCTTTGAAAACACCCTGGCAAAAATACCAAACAGATTCCTGTGAAGCCACAAACTGGCATGCAAGTACGTTAAGATGTCTACAACCTGAATCTACAACTGATTTGATCTGGTCATCTTTCAGACAAAAGATATAGCTCACTGAAAATAGGTACTTTGCAGAAGTAAACTCAGGACATGCAGAAAAGTATTGAAAATTGTAAATGGAATCAGCTTCAAAAACTGAGAAGGTGGATTGGCAAAGAGCCCCAACTGAAACTGGAAATAGTATGTTATGTCTACAATGCTGAGTAACAAAAATTTCAACAATAGGCCTGACTGGTCAAAATTTATAGCCTCGCAAAGTTGATCCCAGGCAAACTAGTGCACTTCACAGTCTTTGCAAATAGTAGAAATTGCAAATGGAATCGCATTGGCAAACTCATCCAATGGATTCGTCATGAGCTACAAACTGACATGGATGAAGTAAAACTTGTTTACAATGCAAGGACATGACCATCACTTTACTTCCAATCACCGGGCAAAAGATACAGCTCCACAAACAGGGCCTTCGAGAATAGCTGAACAAGTGCTCAAGTGCAAAATTAAGAAAACACCTCCGGAAGGGGATGAATAGACGGGGTCAAAACTTATCACAGAGACCTGAAACCACACACAGAGAGTACGCAATGTGTAAAACAAGACGCTAGGCTCAGACTTTTATGATACTTATTAGATTTCAAGATATTAAATCTCTAAGTAGCCCTTCCCGGTGAATTCTACATTTCGCAATTTTCTGATTTTGAGACCCTCTAGGAATGAAATGATGCAAACCCATTTCAACATGCCATCTAAGGACTCCAAACAACTTGATGGGATGAATGCAAAGCACCGAACACATAGACCTCAAGATATGACTCCAAAAATGCCCATACTAGCATGCAATACAAAGCCAAAATGATCACTTAATCAAAATTTTACATGGTACTTCAAAACTGCATTTTGAGTACCAACAAAGTGATAAGTGTAGTTTCACCATCATTGTAGAAAAGGCGGGGAGTGATAAGTGTTTAGGATGACAGATGCCAATGCAAGCAAGCGACCCAAAGGAACTAATGCTAAAATAAGAGACAAGGAAGTCATGATACCCAATTTCAACTTCTGCTCAAAACTGAGACACGTTGGTGACACCAACATTGGTACCCTTGATATGATTCAATTAAGAGAGAGGTTGAGAGACAACTAGTCCCCTATGGCAAAGAAGATCAATAAGTATGGATTTGTGCAAGGAAGTGTTCAGTCTACCCCAGTAGCAAACAGAATACAGCAAGTCAAAGTATGGCAACTTCATTGTACTTCTCAATCGGATCCTAGGCTCTGCTCAAGGTACTCAGTTTGATCCTTGGATGTTTTATTTTATTGAAGGCATTGGAAATGGTAAAGGAAAGATTGATTGGATTAAGATCATTAGCATGAATTTAGAGTTGCAACTTAGATAGTACAAAATCAGAGGCAAATCTACATGGGGTCCTACTTTTTCAATTCGAGTGCAAGACTACTAGTGATGCTTTGCTAGTCGAACCAAATCCAATTGGTGAGATGCACTGCACCACTATGGTTGAGGCGGATGCTTATGCCAAGAAGCGAGGTTGTGGCAGTTCGAACAGTTGAAGGCATCCAAGGGTTAACCAAAGAGGGAGGCTACGAATGTGGAGGTAGTTGATGAACTTAATGATTATCTCAAATCAAGTAGTAGGTGGATTGTGGAACGATCAAAGAGATATGGCCAAAGCAGGTGCCCCCAAAACCCAAAAGTAGTAAAGCAGAGAAGGGATGCATGCAAATCGAATTCAAGTAGACAGTTCGAAAGATCAGGAAGGTTAAAGGAGGTCAAGTTTGATTTCAAGGCGGTGGCCAAGAGCAAGGTTCTCAAATTGCAAAAAGGTTCACATCTAGGGAAGCCACCAAGGTCAAAGCAAGATTACCCCAAGTGCATGGAGACCTCACCCTTTCGAGGTCAGGACATCAAGTACAAGCAAGTTCAAGTGGTGATGAGAAAGTTTCTAAGGACAAGCTCAAGTATACAAGGCTTCACCTCATCTCAAGGATTAAATGAATTTATAAGATAAAGGCTAATGAGGTGGCAATTTCATGTGCATGCAATTAAATAATGCCAAGTGTTCTATGTTCTCATTGGTTGACAAATTATTGTAATTTTCTCATTGGCCCACAAAGTTGGTGCCCTCGTGTAATTGGTTGAAAGATGGTAACCCTAATTAGGGTTTGTCAGGTTTAATCTTGGCCCTTGATTTTGCCTCTTAATCTTGGCCACTCGTAATTTTGAGCCTCTATATAAGGCCATTTGTACTCATTTGTAAAGAGTTATGTTGGAGAAATTGTTGCCAAAATACTATCAAAATTGTTCTCTATTCATTGTTGTGACTTGCATGGTGGATATACATGATCATTTTGGTGTATTTGCATGGTTCCTCTCATTTCTCAAATTAAAGTAGGATTTCATTTCATGTTGTTAAGAATAGAAGTAAATGGTTAGTTGCAATGGTGATGTTGGTGAATGTTTGATAGGGATCTATATACTAGGCCACTAGTATCCTAGCGGCTTGTTAGGAAGCCTTACGTGGTAATCTAGTCCAACTGCTCCCAAGTTCTACTTGCATTTCATCTTTCCGCTTGTACTTCAAGTTGGGTTGGAAGATAGGTGTTAGTGTGAAAATCCTAAGAATATCCCTTAGAATCATTGCATCGATGGAAGTAGCGCCGCTGACAAGCTTTCATTTGGTTTCATCCCCGTCCATTTGCCAATCTTTCCATTCAGTAGGAGTAGTAGTAGAAGTAATCAGTATTTCAGTAGTTGAAGTTGAGAAGTTGAAGTTCGAAAGTTTGAAGAGCAAAGCTAGAAGTGATATAAATTAGTTTGATGAGCAAAAGTTGCAAGTGATATAAAAGGAGAAAGTTATCTCATCATTATCATAGCAAGAGTTTAACATCTTCGAGTGAACAACGTAAGCCTGCTAAAGTGATTACCAGCAAATCACATTTTTATAACTGAGTTAGTATCCATAGGTGTAAGGAACCTTGGAGTATCCTTGTATACTTTTCAAGAGAGGGTTGAGTGTTTGGTACGCTGTATCAAGTATTCAATTGCTATATATTATGTGGTGGTACAAAACTCACATCAATAGATACTAACTCAGTTATATAAATGTGGTTTGCTGGTAATCACTTCAGTGGGCTTACGTTGTTCACTCGAAGATGTTAAACTCTTGCTATGATAATGATGAGATAACTTTCTCCTTTTATATCACTTCCAACTTTTGCTTATCAAACTAATTTATATCACTTCTAGCTTTGCTCTTCACGCTTTCGAACTTCATCTTCTCAACTTCAACTACTGAACTACTGATTACTTCTACTATTACTCCTACTGAATGGAAAGATTGGCAAATGGACGGGGATTAAACCAAATGAAAGCTTTCCAGCGGTGCTACTTCCATCGGTGCGATGATTCTAAGGGATATTCTCAGGATTTTCACACTAACACCTATCTTCCAACCCAACTTGAAGTGCAAGCGGAAAGATGAAATGCAAGTAGAACTTGGGAGCAATTGGACTAGATTACGACACAAGGCTTCCTAACAAGCTGCTAGGATGCTAGTGGCCTAGTATATAGATCCTCATTAAACATTCACCAATATCACCATTGTAACTAACCATTTACTTCTATTCTACCAACATGAAATGAAATCCTACTTTAATTTGAGAGATGAGAAGAACTGTGCAAATACACCAAAATGATCATGTATATCCACCATGCAAGTCACAATAATGAATAGAGAACAATTTTGATAGTATTTTGGCAACAATTTCTCCAACATAACTCTCTTACAAATGAGTACAAATGGCCTTATATAGAGGCTCAAAATTACGAGTGGCCAAGATTAAGAGGCAAAATCAAGGGCCAAGATTAAACCTTACAAACCCTAATTAGGGTTACCATCTTTCAACCAATTACATGAGGGCACCAACTTTGTGGGCCAATGAGAAAATTACAATAATTTGTCAACCAATGAGAACATAAGACACTTGACATGATTTGATTGCATGCACATGAAATTGCCACCTCATCAACCTTTATCTTATAAATTCATTTAATTCTTGAGATGAGGTGAAGCCTTATATGCTTGAGCTTGTTCTTAGAAATTTTCTCATCACCACTTGAACTTGCTTGTACTTGATGTCCTGACCTCGAAAGGGTGAGGTCTCCATGCACTTGGGGTAATCTTGCCTTGACCTTGGTGGCTTGCCTGGATGTGAACCTTTTTGCAATTTGAGAACCTTGCTCGTGGCCACCACCTTGAAATCAAACTTGACCTCCTTTAACCTTCCTGATCTTTCGAACTGTCTACTTGAATTCGATTTGCATGCATCCCTTCTCTGCTTTACTACTTTTGGGTTTTGGGGGCACCTGCCTCGGCCATATCTCTTTGATCGTTCCACAATCCACCTACTACTTGATTTGAGATAATCATTAAGTTCATCAACTACCTCCACATTCGTAGCCTCCCTCTTTGGTTAACCCTTGGATGCCTTCAACTGTTCGAACTGCCACAACCTCGCTTCTTGGCATAAGCATCCGCCTCAACCATAGTGGTGCAGTGCATCTCACCAATTGGATTTGGTTCGACTGACAAAGCATCACTAGTAGTCTTGCACTCAAATTGAAAAAGTAGGACCCCATGTAGATTTGCCTATGATTTTGTACTATCTAAGTTGCAACTCTAAATTCATGCTAATGATCCTAATCCAATCAATTTTTCCTTTACCATTTCCAATGCCTTCAATAAAATAAAACATCCAAGGATCAAATTGTGTACCTTGAGCAGAGCTTGGGATCCGGTTGAGAAGTACAATGAAGTTGCCATACTTTGACTTGCTGTATTCTGTTTGCTGCTGGGGTAGACTGAACACTTCCTTGCACAAATCCATACTTATTGATCTTCTTTGCCACAGGGGACTAGCTGTCTCTCAACCTCTCTCTTAATTGAATCATATCAAGGGTACCAATGTTGGTGTCTCCAACGTGTCTCAGTTTCGAGCGGAAGTTGGAATTGGGTATCATGACTTCCTTGTCTCTTATTTTAGCATTAGTTCTTTTGGGTTGCTTGCTTGCATTGGCATCCGACATCCGAAACCCTTATCACTCCCCGCCTTTCTACAATGATGGTGAGACTACACTTATCACTCCAATCTTCTTCCTAGTGATGATGGTAACTACACTTATCACTTCCCGCTGTTACCTATGAAATGGACTACACTTATCACTCCAATCTTCTTCCTAGTGATGATGATGAAGACTACACTTATCACTCCCCACTGTTACCTATGAGATGAACTACACTTATCACTCCAATCTTCTTCTTAGGGGTGGGACTACCACTTATCACGCTCCGCCGTTACCTATGAGATGGACTACACTTATCACTCCAAACTTCTTCGTAATGATGATAAAATGATGGAATGCAAGCAAGAACTTGGGGAAAAAAGCTAATCAAGACAATCAAGTAATCAACTTACTAACCAAACTTCTGACTCTACTTTTGAAACTAATTTTCAACACTTAATAATAATACCAATGAAGTGAAAACAACTAAGAAGAAAAGGATAAGATAGGCCACTCACCGGTTATGCAATTCTGAATCCTACCTTGATGTATTTGCTTTGTCAAAATCACAACTCCACACTATAATCCTTATATTTTCAAAAATTTTATAATATGGCCCAAATCTGGATCAAAACTTATCTCAAAATACCTCTTCAAGATTATGAGATGAGGCCTCCAATAAACAAACTCCACCACTTGATGAATCTAGGAATGATATGCTTCAAACAACAATCTCCCTTCTCCAAGTTCTGAGATCAATATGTTGCCAAATTGCTATTTTCGGATTTATCTAAAAATGCTGGAAAAATTGCCTTTAAAACTTTGATTTTGGAGATAATATGCATAGGAAAAGGCCTCCCAATTCATGCACCATATATCTCTGCCTCTTCCTGGACTGAGAATGCTGTCCCTGGGCCTTAAATCTGCCTCAAACTGCTTCAAAACGACTTAAAAATTTGCCCAGATCTAATACCAAACAGGGCCGCCACCCTCAAATTGAAGATCACTGCCAAAACAGTGATTATGGGGCTTGAATCTGCCCTCAAATTGCCTCCGAATCTGCCACCAAAACGTCCTAAATCCGCCCAGATCTGATACCTAGACAAACTCGCCACCTCCGGGTTGAAAATTGATTGCCAAAACACCAATTTCGGATGCCAAAATATGAACAAATTTGCTGCTTATGATCACTTATTTCGCTCTTGATTTGCAGAGCAGACTGAGCGATTTGCATTGTGAAAAAATGAAAGACAAGGCTCCCCTTATATACTCTACGCCTATGCCCAATTAAAGGGCCGACCCCCTACATGTTGGGAAGAAAAAACAAACAATTAATACATGTTAGCAGGGCCGACTTTGCCAAAATTAAATGAATTTCGAATTTGAAAAAAAAAGGCTTAATATCAACTTCGAAAATATAAAAAGCTAAGACCTATTTGAGTTTGAATCATTAAATTTCGATTTTATTAGACACAATCTCCAATTCCAATTGAAACATAATGCAAAACAATTTCGAAAATGCCAAGAAATATATTTGAAAATCGAAATTATGAATGACATTTCCAGATTTTAAAATCTTCAAAAATTTCATTATCCAATCTTTTATGGTATCGAAAATTGCAAATCAATATTGACACATTAATTTTAATGCAATCGAATTTTATTAACATGAATTGCTTTGTCCAATACCAAAATCGAAGATGCCAAGAAGATTGATTGGAAATCGAAAATTCAGAATCACTTCCAGATTTCGAAAATCTTTCAAACATTTTACTATCCAATGCAAAAAATTGAAAAAAGTCTCCAAACTTGCAAATTGAAAATTGAAAACATCTGAATTGTTTTGCCCAATGAAGGATTTTGATTTTGACACGTGCAAAATTAGCACAAGCAATCAGATTTCGAAAATTAATTCCAAATAGCAATTGAGTTCAAAATCGAAAATCACAAGGTATTGAAAATGATTTGATGAAATTCTAATGAGATTTTGATTTGATGAATGCCTCGAAATTGGATATTCAGATTTTAGACATTGCTAGATCCACCCAAAAATCGAAATCAAAAAATTGATAATGCCATGAAATCGTATTGTCTTAATTGCTCTTTCCAAAATTTCAAACCTTCAAGCAGGATCAATTTCAAATTTGAACAAAGAACTCTCAGCACTCAACTTGGCAAAATCGAAATTCCATCACTAGCAAAATACCATTAACAACAAAATTCCATGCTTTGTAAAAAATTCATCATTTCATTAACGTTTTCAAAATCACTTCACACTGCAAATCAAACCATTCAATCATTGGGGTCCACACAATCACAACTAAGTCGGGAGGCCAGGCAAAATCTAAGTTCAAAATTTTAAAATGGTGGTCCCCTAATATTTTGGGGCGATGGTGTGAAAACCTCACAACAGATAGCTCCCAAGATAGGGTGGGGACCAGCATTCTCTTTAGCCTTGAGGGCTTGAGCCCGAGACAGGTTAAAGGCTGGATCTGTAAACTTTGAGGGAGCTGTCAATGGTCTCTAAGCGCTTTGGTGATTGCCTCCAATGTCTTCTCCCATCTTTATAACTGAAGCAATAATAAGATCTGTTCTATAATATGGATTGGAAACAGTCAATTTCTTAGTTCATTACTTATTACTTATTTTTATTACGAATGTTATTGTTAAATTACCATGGGACATTACAAAAGTAGCAGTCAAAACCTTTAGGCTGGAGTTTGTGATGACTGATGGCTTAAAAATAGCAAAATATGAAGTGACCTCTGCAGATTGGAATGAGGCCTTTGAAGATGCTAAATCAAAAAATAGTATTTAAAATCTCACTGGAAATGAGCAGATAATGTGCTGTAAGAACTTTTTCATATGCTTAACATGTGAAGAGTCACCAGTAACGTTGGAAGAGCAGAGGTCGCACAGTGTTTGGCCTGTGAATGGTGTGGAGAATCCAGGAATGATAGGATTATAGATATCTGCGATGCCACCTTAATAAGAGTCTCTCTGATTGATTAATCTCAGCAGGAAAGTCAAAACCTAGATTTCTATAGAACTGTGCTTCAACATATGACAGTTTTCGAAGTGCATCACCGCCAACGATAATGTTGTGTAGGATGCCACAGCTATGGTATAAACCAGAATCTTAGTTAAAAATCTGTAGACTTTGAAAAAGATAACCTTGGCTCACAAGCAAAACCATGAACCAGGACAACTCCACAAACCAGAGAACACAAATAGGTTTGAGTTGTATGAGACAGTGTTGAGGATGCAGCAGATCTGGCAGTCTTCTCTTGTCATAAACATGAAAACAATGGTAGCATATTGAACTTCTGGAATGTTTAACTTTTTTAACAAAGTGCCTACAGACAAGGTGCAAGCAATCATGTTTCTTGCAGATGGGAGAAATCCTGCTAGTAATCTATTTATGAAACCTACTTAGCAGATCTCTTTCAATTTGTTTATAAGCGCCCCTTTAAACTCCATGCCAAGAGCAGCTTTATCTCTTCAAACTGACGGTGGCAATTAAGAAGTTTCTATTCAACAGATACGTGCAGGTTACTATCTGATCTTCGGATTGCCAGGAAACATTCTCCAATGTTTTCTTGAGAAATGGAAAGACAGACTGAGCAGCAAGACACGTGATAACAATATATAAGTTTGAAGGACTGGAAGTTTTCTAAATTAAAAACTAAAACCTTAGAGAACTCAAACAATATTTTATTGCAGGAATGGATTTTGAATAACCTGCTCTGATATTTAAGTCGAGCCCAAGAATGTGATGCACAAAAATATTGACAAATGAATGGGACTTGGACAACCAGAAAGGTATTCAATGAAAGTTTCTTCTTCATTTATTTGAAATGTACATATTTAACAATAGGAAAATGACCGTTCAGTTCATCTTTTGGATGACTCTTCAGCTTCTTGTGCAGCTAGGGAATATAAATATAAAATATAATCCTACTAAGCCGAGGATTATGTACATTGTTGTTAACACTATTAATTTTTTCTGAGTTATCTCATTGATATCTCTTGATAGATATTGGTTCACTTTGTTTATTAACCTGATTTACTATTTACCCAGCTGCAGTTTTAAAAGAAGAGGCTGTTCTAGGTATGGTAGATAAAGTAAGAATTAGAAAAACCAGATAAATAAATAAAGAACGACCTAAGAGTAATCTCATTGGGGCATGATTTCTTTTGGAAGCTAATGATCTTATATTTTTTATTCTTTTGGCTGGGTTCTAGTAGTAAACGCATGCAATTTGCGGTTTATATTTTAATTTTTAATCTATGTATTGTTCTGTTGAGGGTACAAAACCTGGAGCAAAATGAAGCTCAACACTTCACCATTATATATCATGCACTGTTTTTCTTTGTTGTTTCCTAAAGTAATGTACTCTCTTCAAATTTCATATGATTGAATTTGATATGCATGCTTATAAGAACTTCTGTTGAGATTGCTCTTCATTGCATGGAAGGCTTGGGCTAAACTGGTACATATTCTGTGATTATGCAGGCAAAGCGTGAGTCCTCTATTTGACCTTAATGATATCTTTGATACCACCTTCTGAAGCTGACTCTACAATTCCTTCCAATTTTTTTTTGAAAGAATTTGAGATGTTGCATTCCGTGGACTTTTGCAACAATTCTTAGAATAGTCGAGGATCTATAGTTAATTTAGTCATTACAACAAAATGAGAAATTTGTTTACGGTTCCTCAATCATAGATTTCATCTTCTCGTTTCTGTTTCTACAGATATATACATTTTCATTACATACAAGTGTTATATGATATATCTTTAGCCGTAAGGTCTGTTATTATAATTGTGAGTGTTGCAGGTTTATTTTGGAGCCAAAGTCAATTTTAGTGAATGAACAAATAGAGAAATTGAAAGAATGTGATACTACCATTGCTGCATTACAGGTATTTGTGGTTATAGTCAGGAGAGTCTAATTTGAATGTTCCTTTCTTTTTCAAAGCTGAATTCATTTTTTGTTGTGCAGACCTCAAAAGAATACGTGGAAAGGCAGAAGAAAGAGGTGGAAAGCAATTTCAAAGAGTTACTGCAGCAAGATCCTGAACTTGCTCGTCAAGTCATGATGATGTCAGTGTCACCATAGTATTTGATTGTGGACAGCCTTTTTTTTGATAAAGTTTGGCTATATTGGTCTGGAGACCTTATTTATAGTTTCCCTTTTATCGATTATATAGATAATCTGGGTATAGTTTACAACTCTCACGACCTTTAGATGTAGGAACAGTGCAGATTTTAACTAAGAGTTGAATTGCTATCATCAAAGGTGATTCAAGGTTGCTGAAGCATGTATCGAGTTATTATTGGAGAGCCAAATTTTCTTTAGCAGTCTTCAAGTCAAGTATCTATGTGCAGCCTTCCAATGGTTGGATTAAGTTAAAGTTATCATTTTGTCAATTTGACAACACATAGTCTTCAATGCTGTTTGTGAGATAGGCTTACAAAGGTAATGGGCAAGATGTGTGTCATTTTACCTGGCAGTTAATTTTTGTAAGTCTTGCATGTTTCTTGACTTTCGAGCGACAATGACTGATAAATATTTTACCATCTCTAGTTTCCTACTTGACGTGCCACTGTATTTCCCATACTCCTGATATATTGGTATGGGATCTTGAGATTTTTAATTTCCATCTTAGTTCCTTGAATGTTATGGTTTATTTTTCAGTCACTGTATCATCCTTTTTTGATTACTTCAATTAATTAGCTTCAATTCCCCTTCCGTCCAAATTGTCTGCCATCCATTTTCCTTGGACAATCCCATTTCTTGGAAGATAGCCATTACTGCGGTATTTATTATTCATATTCAGTCCCATGCAGACTTAAGACATCAATTAAGGTTTTGCATCATCATCTTTAAATATTCCTTGACCTGCAGCTTACCTTAGATTTCCTTTTGCAGTTCCAGCTAAAGTTAGCTGAACCCAATCTTAAGGAGCTTTCATTCACACATTTTTTTATTATTTGTAAATTGAACACAACCAAATCCAATATGAGAGATTTTGATCAACTTCTATCCTTTAGTCTTTCCTTGTGTGATTGAGATGGCTTAATTTGTTTGAACTTCCTTGTATTGACCAGTTTTGATATTGAAGTCTCCATCTTCCTCTATATTTTTGTGTTGGATTTTGCTTCACTTAAAATTATGGATTTTATTCCTAGCATGGACTAATTGTCTAGATGGCATTCAAACATTATTCTTAATATTTTTTAGCAGCAACTCCAAAATTAGTCTTTCCATCATTCAAATGATGGTATGAATCAAAAGAGGCTGTTATCAATTAATAAAAAGATCCATCTGAAATGCAACATTAAAATTAGTCTTTCCATCATTCAAATGATGGTATGAATCAAAATAGGGTGTTATCAATTTATAAAAGGATCCATCTGAAATAGTGGAATAATCATAATGTCTCATCCTTCAGGAAGATCACTAATTTTTACCATAAGTGAATATTAGTCAATGCTCATTCACTAAATAATCAACAACCTAATTACATTCCCTGTGACAAATGCCCAAAAGAAATGCCCTCAAAGCTTTGAGAAACTAAACTTATTCCTGAATGACGATCAATCACACTTTATCTCTAATCTTTTGTTGAGTTTTTTAAACGATCCTTGAATAACCAATAGAAAATCTCCATCCACTTACCCCAAAGCTGCAATCAATTGGAGGCATACTTTTATTGCAAGAGATTCTGCTTCATTATTGATTTGGTGCCCAAATAGCAAGATTCAAGAAGGAATGAATCACTGCACTAACACTTGCCGAAGTAAGGTTACTTCTAGTTGCTCCATCAAAGTTCAATATATATTGTTTTCATAAGTAATTTCCAAAGCTTTGAGAAACTAAACTCATTCTTGAATGACAGTCAGTCACACATGATCTCTAATCTTTTGTTGAGTTTTTTAGACGATCCTTGAATAACTAATAGAAAATCTCCATCCACTCCTCTTTTTATACCCTACGGCTCCAATCAATTGGAGGCATACTTTTATTAGAAGAGATTCTGCTTCATTATTGATTTGGTGCCCAAATAGCAAGATTCGAGAAGTAATGAATCACTGCAGTAACACTTGCCAAACTAAGATTAGAAGTACTAAGATTACTTCTAGCCGCCCCATCAAAGTTCTCTCTCTCTCTCTCAATATATATAGTCTCCATAAGTATTTTCGAATATAACAATAATACACTTAGATGAATCAACAACTGCCCATTAATGAGGGAACTGGGACACATTTTTAAGTTAAATTTATTATTCTTTAAAAAGAAATTAGTCGAAACTCATTCAGAACTTTTATCCCAATTGCTGAGAATTTGATGTGGAATTTGAGAATATCGCTCAACAACACACCTCTACAATCTTATTATTTGTGTCCCACCTTGATGTCCTAAAAAGGTGTCGCTTCTATCGATTCATTGCATGAATTTAATAATTGATTTGAAGCTTCGTGTACTGCACTATAGATAAAGGTCAAACTAATTGATCATGCATGATACTCCCACCTTTTAATCTCCGCCACACCCTTGCCATCTAGCCGACTTGACATGAGCCTTACCAAAGCTTTGCATTCTAGTACATACTTGTCATTCTCATCCAAGTTTGATCACTAGAAAATTAAAGTTTCAACTGCCTTATTAACTCTTTTATCTTCGGTGCCAACTTTACTACGTTGGTTAGGGTTATATTATGTTACTTTCTATGCCATCTTAACCTTTGTTGTATCTATTTCTGAGATCAGTGCTGTCTTCATTAGAGGGACAGCCGTCTCTAACTAATAAGAGGGATGTTCCAAATACTTAAGATAAGCATGCCAAGTAAAGCATATTGCCTTGCTTTGTTTAGAATAACCAAAATCACCATTGTTTGAATACGTGTATGTGCGCGTGCCTGTGTATGTGTTGTTTGTGTTTGTGTCTATGTACATGTATGTGCGTGCACATGCGTGTATTTGTGTGTGCATGAGCACACGTGTGTGCCTACGTGTGCATGTGCACGTCCATGTCTCTGTGCGCACGCTTGTGTGTTTCTATGCATGTGTAGGTGTCACTGTATGTGTATCAATCATCTTCACAAAAAAATATTGTGTTAGAATTTGATTATTAAATAATTAAAAAATTCTTTTATAATCTATTTTTTCACTTTATGTTTACATATCTCATAATATTTATATAATTTTTTTTCTTGTGATTATTTTTGATGTAATGTTGGTTGTTGATACCTTCATATCAATTACATAAATATTTTTGATATTAAACAACAAAACAAGGATGTTGGCCCTTACATAGACAAACTAAAAGGGCTATATACAATAAGGTCAATAATAGGCCATTACCAACACACTAGTAGAATAGCTAGTAACCCACATCAAGAGTGGGTAGGAGAATGAGAAACTCAAGAGCGATCTTTCTTATGCCATTGGACCATTGTCCAAGTAATACTATCACTAATATCCCCATAGAGGGAGCAAGTGAGAAAATCCTCTCTACAATATTGTTAGTACAATGGGCAGAGTGTTGACAAGGCTACACATCATCAGGTAGAGGTTGACGTAGAACATGAATAGCAAATAGAGAAGGGTCTGTGTGGCCAAATGTGGCCACACCAACAGTAGGAGGTGGGGTAGGATCCATAGGGTATGAGGAGGCCAAATTAACACTAGGAGCATTATCCCTTGGGGAGTCATCATCAGCTTGTGAAGAGTCATCAAAGAAAGAGTTTGAAGCCAAATAGTCAAATGTTCATCATTAGCTTCCTTCCACCAAGTGCTAGCGCTTTTACAGTATGAGAGAACAATTGGTTGTCAAGTGAACAGTAGGAAAGCATCAATGACAATGGAAGGGGAAACCCTCATAATCCAACGATTGAGTCCATGACCTATCCTAACTATGAGGACATCTCTAAGAAGAGGTGTGGAGATGTTAATGTCAATCAAAATTCGAGCAAAGATGGAGAGGCACATTGAGGTCGTAGTATCATTCACCTTTAATTAATGACCAATAGAGTTGTTGATGACTTTAAAACAAGAATTCTCCTAAAAATGCAGAGGAATATTTGGGAGACGAACCCACATTGGATGCACACTGAGTGGTTCAGTAAGAGGTTGAAGGAAGTTTAGGGTTTGGTCGAAAGAGAATGATTTGCCCAAAACCATAACTTGCTCATCGCTGGATCTTGTTCCTCAAAAGAAATGAAAGTAGCAATAAAAAACCCCTTAACACAAGGGAAAAGTTCAATGTTACCAGAAACTAAGGGTCTCTAAGAATCAGTCACTCAATGAAGAAGATCTGATAGAGAGGGTGGGAAACCAACAAATCTACAAACTAATCCACAACATAGGTAGAAGTCCACATTATTAACCACACATAAGTCATAGACTACCACATGGGAGGTCTTGGCATGGGTAACATGTCAAGATCTTGCCTTGGGAGGAAGAGTATCAACAACACGAGCAAAGGACCGGGAGAAACAATAATACCGAGACTTGCAACCACGGTAGCATCCAAAACAGTGGGGGACCAGAGCCAGGGCATCAAAAGGTAGTGTGGAACCAGAGTAGTGGAGCCAGAGACATTGACATATTTTTATCAGGCCTAGAACCAAGGCATACTTCCTTCTATCGAGACCAGCCTGTGGAGAGGTGTGCCAGTTTGTTTTTTCTACTGTTTCCTATTTTTCTACTTTCCTTCACACTTTTTCACAACACTCAAGAGGGCAATATTGGAAACTGAAAACTTAAATATATAACCAGTATAACTATGATACTAGTTTTTTCTTTTCAAACTGGGGGTATTGAGATAACACTGAAACTAGTCAGTTTTGGCACAAGACACCATTCGCTATGGGGCCTAGCCCTAGCAAATCAGATAGTAACCTCACAATGGTCTGTCATGGACCCAGCAGGAAGGGGTCTCATTTGCCAACTGGAAATAAAATATTTTACACCAATACTGAAGATGGGGTGGGGTTCAACTGGGCTCTTCAAAGCCAGCTGGGAGGACCAATGGTTAACCGTATGAATCAAGAAGGTTGGAACCAGGGAACAGGAGGACACTTTATGCCCCAGCTTTCAACTCCAACGGAAAATATTACAAGGATTTGGGAATCAGCTATAACAAATTTTCTCAAACAAGCACGTAATACAGGCGAAGGATTTATTCTAGTAAATGCGAAACAATACAAAGGTATCCTAAGATGTAGACAAATGCGAAAAGCCAAACAAACGAATAAAAAATGTTTCGCTATGATTTTACCGAGGATCAACGAAATTCCTGACAAAACATATCAGAATAAGAAGAAGAAACAACACAGGATGTTAAGAATAAAGAAGGGATACCAAAACACAATGAAACTAGCAGGAATCTTGAATTGAAATTGAATCACGTAGAAACTGGCGCAATGAACAAAGGGGACAACGATGAAACTAAACAAGACAACAGTGTTTGTTACAACCCAACTAGAACACCACTTTTATGGTCGTCAGAGTTATATGTGGAAGAGCTTATGGACCTAAAAAAAGGATGGAAACTCTAGAAGCGAGGAACTCGGAAGAGGAGAACAAAGTGTTCGAAGCAATGGAATACACAAGCAAAATAGAACAAGAAAATAAAGGTCTTAAAGAACAAATTTTGAACATGCAATCAAGGATGGACATGGGACAGCAAGAGCTCAAGGCTCTAAAACAGGAAATAGCACTTCTGAAGGTAACTGGGAATAAAGGACATGAAGTCAGGAATGAGGTGGACAACACACATTTGAAGGAAATTCAATCAGCCTTGGCAGACATAGAAGTTAAAGAAACTCAATTAAAAGAGAGGATAGAAGAGGCCAAACCGTGGTCACAAGTGGTAAACGGGTCAACAAATTAAAAAAAGAACATCATTGAACAACAAATCAGAATTCAGATAAGAGAAGAACATGACAAATGGGGCAAAACTACAAATATCATCATCAAATGGCTAAAAGATTTTGGAGAAAGAGAAAGGACTAACATCCTAGCAAGGGACTTAAAGATAAGTTGAAATGGACAGGTGCTATTCTTCAAGCTAATAGGATAGGTAAAAAGATGGATGGAGGGAGAGACAGGCACGTAAGAGTTATCCTGAGAGACCTAGAAGATAAAAATACTATCCTTAAGAATAGAGGGTTGCTTAGAGGAACACAAATCTATTTAGATGAAGATCTAACTTTCGCTCAGCAAGAGGAACAAAGGAAGGAGTGGGAAAAAGTAAAGGCAGCTAGAAACAAGGGAATGTGGGCTTGGCTAAAAAATGGGAAAGCTCAAATAAGCGAGCACTTCTTTAATAAAAAATAAGAATTTGGGGCCCCATAGGATCACTTAAGGGTAGTAAGTTGGAATTGTAGAGGCTATCCGTGGAGAAGAGGTCCTGGGTTGGGGCCCATAGTGGAGGGGAAGGATATTATCATACTTGTTGAGACACCTGAACATGAAGAGTGTATGGTCCCAGATTGTGACGGGTACAAGAAATTTTCAATCTGGAACAAAGGAAATGAAACATGTAAAGGAAACGGCGGAATCACAATTTTTATCAGAGAAAAGTGGTATGGAGCTACTAAGTTCGAAAAAGAGGATCCAAACAAACAATACATATGCCTGCAAATAACAATAAACATGACAAATTTCAAATTGGTTGTCTGTTACTTTGCTCCAAAAAACTCTAAATTCCACAAGAGACGAAAGTTAGACAATGAAGACCCATTTGCCTCTTTAAAAAAAGATATTTCTATTTTCAACACTTTGGGAGAAATTATGCTTGTGGGAGACTTCAATGCTAGGACTGCCAACAATCAATCACTACAATTATGTAATGTGGAAAAAGGAGAGTCTAACCCTCTATGGCTAGAAGAAAGCAGTGACCACTCTTGGAAAAGAAACTCTCAAGACAGTGATGGGGGCGTTTCACACTTCGGGACATAATTATTGGGGCTGTGTTGTCTCTTTGACATGGTTATTTGCAACAACATGAGCAGTTGGGCTACATCAGGAGGGATCACTTGCAAAACTTACAATGGGCAAAGTGTAGTGGATTATGTGATATGTTCTCAAAAACTTACAGGTAGAGTGTTAGAGTTCGATATTGGAGAAACGTCTATGGAGCTAAAGTCCGACCACATGCCTCTTTATATTAAGTTAGATGTGGGTCCTAATAATCAACATAACAAACATGACCTCCACAAGGATAGAGCAGCAGTTAACAATGGAAGAATACTCTTAAATCAGGAAAATAAGGACTTATTCAGTGCAACTCTTAAACATCAATTTGTGGAGATAGACAACAACAACAAGTTTAAGGACGGGGTCAACAATAATTTCGAGCATATACACAACAGTTTGTTGATTCCTATTATACAAAAAGTGTTAAAGACATGTAAAAGATCTAACATTAGAAAGAGGGTAGCTAATACTTTCCTGGCTAATCCGTGGTATGATGAGGAGTGTAAGGCTGCCAAGAGATCTATGAGAGGGAAAGATACGAGCATAGAAAATAAGAAGAAATATACAAAGTTGATCCAAGCTAAAAAAGAAGAATATGTTAATGCTAGACGGAGGGAGTTAATATCTTTGAGCAAACACAACCCCAAAGACTTTTGGAAAGAATGCAACAAAGAAAAAAACAAACTGAAAATAGTATTACGGATACCCAATGGTTAGAATATGCAAAGTCACTTTATGAACGGATTCATGAGAAGAATTCCCCTCCTATTGTTAAAACTTCATTACAGCTCTTCACTGAAGACGATATCAAGAGAGGAATAAAGAAACTGGCAAATAGCAAGGCAAGTGACATTAATGGGCTGCAAGCTGAATTTCTAAAGTGGGGAGTTGATCTCCTCGCCCCTCACATAAAAGGTGTCTTTAACAAGGTCATTCAGGAGGGTTTTCCGGTTGATTGGACTACTAGTGTGGTTATCCCTCTATTTAAGAGTGGGGACATTAATAATCCGTCCAACTATCACACTATTATGGTTAACCCTCTTTTTGACAAACTTTTTGGGGGCATGATAGAATGTAGAATCAACAATTGGGCGGAAGGGGAAAGAAAAAGGGAGGAAGGGGAAAGAAAAAGGGAAAGTGGGTTTCAAACCTAGGCATTCTACTATTGATCATTGCATCACTCTTAGGCATTTAATAGAGAAAATATGGGACAACCAAGGGGGAGAAGCCTACTGTTATTTTGTGGACTTCAAGAAAGCCTTTGATACGGTATCGAGGGACAAGCTATGGAATAAAATGGAAGAATTAGGCATTCCAGATGTGTATAGAGCAACAGTACATAGACTTTACGAGAGGGTTAGAGCTAAAATCAGAACTAAAGATGGTATGTTTGAGTGCTTTGGTAGTGACATCGGGGTGAAGCAAGAGTGTCCATTATCCCCCACTTTGTTTGGTTTATACATTGATAAACTCAAAGCTTGGTTAGATAGAATTGATGGTGAGGGAGTTCATTTGGCGGGGTATGTGGTGAAGCTTCTTTTATATGCCGACGATCTTATCTAAATTTCAAAAACAGCCCAGGGACTAAAAGATTAGTTGGTGGCTTTGGAAGGCTTTTGTCAGGAAGTGGGAATGCAAGTGAACATTACCAAGACAAAAATCATGATTTTTTATTTGAAAAGAAAAGAGAACCACACTATTTTTCTCTTCGAAGGCAGTCTGTTAGAGATGGTGAAAGAATACAAATATTTGGGGATTGACTTTCATTATAGGCTAAGCTGGGAAACTAGTAGAGCCAAAAGGATACAAGGAGGTTGGAAAACTTTCTATTTTCTTCAAAATAGGTGCAGAAAAGTCGAGCTGTGGGATTGGAAAACTAAGAAAATTCTTTTCGGTTTGCTGGTCACACCGGTTGTTCTCTACGACAGTGAGATTTGGGGGGGCAGCATGACAAGGTGTGGGTGGAGACAGTTAGAGAGGATTCAAAAGCATTTAATCACTAGCAATATCAAGGTCAAAGCCTTAATACCTTATGAAATTCTTTTAGCGGAAGCTAGCATCTTCCCATTGGAGGCTGCAACAATTACCCGGTTAATAAGTTATTTAAAGAAACTTGAAAATATGGATAACGAACGATGGCCCAAAATTGTTGTGAAAGAGGGTTTGGTTCGCAGGAAGAAGACTTGGATGAAATAAAACATAAAGTGGTTGAGCAAGTGGAACATCAAGTTACAAGATTGCCCGAACACAAATATGGAAATAAAGAAGTTTGTCATGGATAAATTTCAGACTACTATGTGGTCTAATAATATGGGGCAGAAAAAGGCGCATTATATAGAAGTGTTCAACCCTTCCTGTGAGCATAGGGATAAGGCTTATCTAGGGGCAGCTATTAAAGGTAAACCTAGAGCGTTGTTGGCTCAGTTGAGGATGGGCTCTCACCATCTGAGATGCGAGACTGGTAGATGGAAAAGGCCCAAAGAGGAGTGGGAAGAGAGGATTTGTAGGTTCTGCAAAAAGGGTGCGATTGAAATGGAATGGCACTTTCTCTTCGAATGCACAACTTATGATGACATTCGGGCTCAATATAGGGACATCTTGAAAGATGGCAGCATGTGTAGTTTATTTGAGGAGGATAAGATCAAGCAGACATGTAGTTTGATCGTCAAGTTTCACAGCAGGAGAGCGACTATGGAAAAAAACTATGGAGTTAGTTTAGGGCTGTGCTCTTGTTGTCCCTTGGACTAATGGTCTCATGGACATCATTAAAATTCTTCATTCATTCCCATAAACAACAACAAATTTCCCAATAGAGTGCCTAATGAGAACAGTACTGAAGTACCCAACCCAACAAGTACCGCCACAACAGAAGCTCCTACACCAAAAATAGTACACAAACCAGAAACACACTCACCCTCAAAACCCATAGGCACCAAAATAATTGAAACAAAGGAAGAAGGTAGCGAACCAATGCAAGCATCACCAATACTATCTCTAGTAACACCAATGACTCAGATCCCAACTTGGGAAGCAACATTGAAGCAAATAGAATTAAATTTTTTCCAAGGTGGGCGACAGAAGAGAGAGGCGTTGGAGCCATCAAATCTAGTCTTGTTAAATATTATATAAATGTTATGGCCTATTCAAACACAGTAAAAATATTATAATGTAGATACATTTTTTAATTGTTAAATAACTATTTCTACTACGTGAAATATTTTTTTTTGAAAAAAGTGACAAATGCTTAAAACATTGAAACATCTACTACAAAATATTTTCTCATATAATATGGTTTTAAAATAATTAAAAATTAAAAATATAGGTCTTCCCATATGGGTCCCAAGGTCCTATATAGGTTCTAAGGTCAATTTTTAGTTCTTTGGATTAGATCCCATATAGGTCCCGAGGTACCGAGCCAAAAGAGATGGAGGTGGACTAGATCTCTATTTTATTTTGGCTCACGATTTAGAATTTTGCAATATTTATCAAATTGTTACTATATTCACATGATTTAGAGTTTTGCAATATTTATCAAATCATTACTATATTCATACTAGAAAATATGGTAAGAAGAAACTATAAGCTAGGAAAAACTTGTCATAATTTATCACTTAGAAGTTCCCTTGGAGATCTACAAATGGCCAAAGAAACATTCAGTTACATGTGTTTACTGTAAAATAACTACCCCTTTTTGATTTGATAAAGGAGTTTCTCAATAGGCAGTTGTACTTGCAAGATTTGAAACCTTACAAGATCCTTGGCACTTGTTGCACAAAAAAGGAGAAATCTTTGTGGGAATTTGATTGAGAATTAGATCTCATTAATATGATATGTGAAACAAGTTGAAATCCCTTAAAGTCTATTAAAATGGTGTGTCAAATTTGTTATGAGATTTATATGCATCAAAAACTCAACCATCATATTAAGGTGTCATGGAATTCTTCATCATCCATCACTTTTTTGGAGCTTGGATCCACACCCTAAATATGAATAATACTCTTTCTAGGTGGGAAAGACCAATTGGGTAGTTGCAAGAGTCAAATTGAGAATCAATGATACTTCAAGGAAGTTCTAGGGAGTGCAAGTTAATAGATGTGAGAAAGGGAAATATGGGATTTCATTACAAAATAAGATACTTGAATTAGACATTTGAAATGAATTATAGAAGCTCCTTGAAATCTTTTAGAATCGGTGAAATGAATGGATTAAAACTATGAAAGAAAGTGCGGGAAAAGTTTTATATATAAAATTCAAGTTTAACTGCACACGAGAAGAAATAAGCAACAAAAGACATGTTGAACCTTTGTGAGAATTTGATGAAAAAGTAGATGCTAGAAATGAATATGGAGATGAAGAATTTTTTTTTAAAAAAAATGAATATCAATTACGAATATCTTGCTCATATGAGCATCAACATCATACCAATACAAGCTCAACACGAACAAACACATTAGAAATCACCTATGGAAGACCAAGAGTCACTACCTAGAAATTCACTTTTATTAAGAAACCACCTCCATATTAGAAGGGAACCATGGAAGACCAAGAGTCGCAATTGAATTCTAGTTTAGATGTCCCTTTGGGGAATTGAACTTGAGTCTCCATAATGAAAACCCAATATTTGAACCAATTAATATCAACCTCATGGACAAGAACCTAAGTTCCATCGAAAGCCCACAGGGAAGGATAGGAGGGGCTCATACAAAAGGAGGGAAGAATTGGAGGTGTAAAGTTTTGATATGAGACTGGAGGTGGGTAGTGGGCATTGGGATAATATTCTAAATGTCCAACAAAAAATTGCAACAAGATGCAAATGAATGAAATGTGAGTGTGGTAAAATGATTTGGAGTTGGGTAAGCAAGGCAAAGGAAATGGAAGGATAAAGGAAGTCCAATTCCATTTTGAAAATCTATAGATAGAGAAGAAAGAATGAGGACATGTAGGAAACCTTGTGAAACAAGATGATGCAAGAGGATGAAGTGAAGGGAAAAATATTTGGAACCACTTCAAAATTTATGTAAAGAAGGGGCGAATGAAGGTTATGAGAAAGGACAGGAGTTCTAAGTTACCATTAGGTTTCTAAAAAAGGAGGAAGTGAAGGAAAAAGGAAGGAATGAAGGACATGAAGAAATTTGTGAAATTGGACACTGGAACTAGATGTTGAATTGGTATGAAATGTCTAGATGTTCATTACAAGTTTACAACTTCGTAGAAACACTAGAAAATGACCACAAACATATCATACGTCACATTTTCTCATCCTTGCAATTTCATCTAGAACCTTGGGCGAACATGTTGATATCTAAGCTTACTGGGTATTTATCAACACTTTGGGCTTGGGGAAAAACTTGTTAGCATTTTTGGTGGTTAGCAAACCTCGTATACCTCATACACCTTTCTTGTGGGAACTTTTGGAGGTTCATGAACCATAAAAACATTCACCCTTTTCTTATTAGTACTCACTAAAGTTTCATAACCTTTGAAAAAGTGAGTTTGATGAGAGAAAGATTACTTGTTAACATTTCAATAAGTTAGCAAACTAATGAAAAGAATGACATAGATTTACACTTATAAACCTTTAGGATCTTTACAACTTCCAACACCTAGTATGCACATGGGAGATAAAGGAGAAATTATAGTTATGAAAATTTGACAAATGGAGACCCATACCCATATCTCTCCTATGATGGAAAAATGAGGCCTAAATGCATGAAGACCATGAAAGTCAAGAAATTTTTAGTAGTGTCGAATTGAATCCAAATATACACAACCACACATACCTTACACTTGTGAAACCATGCATTTACAATATCTCTCTTGCTAGAAAGGCTCTTTTGATTTTTTTAATTATTACATCTTGATTTACTAAGCATAATTTTTGACATAATGACAAAAAGTTCTCATTGCCTACAAATTATGAAGCCCGAACTTTATTTTGAAGATTAGCTAAATTTTTTCAATCATTCACATTGATACTTTTCATAATTACATATTCAAATTGGTAATTATATAATTGGCAAGAGAATCAACTACTTGATTTGATAAGAGAATCAATTAGTCTATTTTGATCTCTTAAACAATAATTGATCTTAAAATTTTCAAGTTTCATTTGTCCCAATAAAATTTCTTCTACTTTTACCCTATACTTCCAATTTAAACAATCTATTATATTCATTGCATTTTTTATTTTCAATATATCTACCTTTATTTCTAGATCTCCAATCACACCAAATATGTTACTTTCACACTAACTAAAAAGACATCCTATTCAACTTTATTATTGATCTTATAGCCTAACTACTTTGAACATTTAAATAAAAATAAATAAAATAAAATCATCTTCAATATCTATGAACACACAAATTCTCAAATTCAATATTATACTAGTGCCAATTCATTTTAAAACCCTATTATTATATACACGTTGGTGAGATGTCTTTCAAGCAATTCAACACGCTACCGAGGTTACATACACATTAAGTCACGTGGCAAAAAGGACGAAATTATCAATAATTATTTGACTCGTAAATAGGTATTTTAAAAAATTATAATCATCATTAAAAATTAATTATTCTTGTGTAAAATAATAGCAAAAGATAAAAAATTAATTGATGCACATGGAATGATGGAGCTATCCAACTTGTCATCTTCACCTAACATTAAAAAGATTCTGACTTTTGTTGGGGGTGGGATAGAGACAGATTTAGGGTTGTCTTTTATGTGCTAGGCGTGTGTTTTGAGGTCTATTTTTTAATGTAATTAAATAATGTATGTAAAAATTTAAAAAATATCTAAATATTTTTTTAAAATTATTATTGTCAAAAATATTTAAAATATCTTTCTTTATCATTATTAATTATTAATTATATTATTATTGTTATTAAAGTTTAAATTTGATGATATAGTATGATTATGGGTTGATACATAGATTTTAATATAGTGTGTTCTTTTTAAATTAGATTGTGCATAGGAGTTGACAAGGCTAATAAAAGATATGGCAATCTTGAGATTATAAATCATGATGATACTATATTAGAAGAAATATTGATGTATGTTTTATTATATATTCCTTGTTGAAACTCCTATATTCATGAAGGTTTATGATTGTTTTATAACTATGGGACAAGCTAATTCACAAGAGTGAAGGACAGATAACTAGATAAAATGAGGAAAGAGAATCAATAAAATATATCTATGATTATGAATTTTGAGAATGTAGGATTTAGTGAAGGAAAATGGTGTGTTTAGCTAGATAAATTAATTTTAATCAAATTAAATATATTTTTAAATTAATTTAAATGAAATAACTTAATATTTATGTATTTTTTGTCTTAGTTTTTAATATATTTAAATTCAAAAAAATTAACTTTTTATTTTTATTCTTATTTACAAAATGTGAATTAATGATTTTGACTTTAAAATTATGTAATAGAATTATGATGAAGTATTATGATTATATATACATATTACTGATACTTTCAAATGGATAAAGTATGAATACATTAGTACATGAAAATAATATCCATCATAAAGAGGGAATTGTACTTATAAAAGTTAGTTTAATTAGGATTATATTAATATAATATAATAATTATTCATATATTGATAAAAAATTAAAAAAATAAAATTAATAAATTTTTTTATTATATTAAATAATATAATATCCTTTAGTTAGAATAAATATCATCTAATTTAATAATTATTCATATATTTATAATTTAGTAGGAAAAATAATTTATTAGTTTGTTGATAAAATAATATAATATATGAAGAAATATAATTAGAATTAAAGTATGTTATTATTATAATCTAATATAATAACATATATAATAAAATAAAAGTTTATTTTAATTAATAATATAAAAAATAAAAAATATAAATATAATATAATTAGTATTAAATTATAACCTGAATATTTTAATTTAATTTAATTTAATAATGATATAAATATAGTATAATATAATAGAAAGATAATTTAATATTATAAATATTAATACTCATATAATATAATATAAAATATAGTTTATTAAGTAATAATTATAATGTATTTGGGTTGATTAAATAGCTCAATCAAAGAGCCAACTATAAAATATCACATTCATTTTTATTTTTATTTATAAAATAGAATACGAAATATAATTTGTATATAGATTTGTTAGATTAAATTACTTAGAAAGGCCTTAGTAATTCACTAACTTCTATATAATTAACTTAATATTTTAATAAATAGAGAACATTACTTTTAAAACACTTTCATAGTGAGAGAAAATGAATTTTGTAAATATATATATACCCCTTTATCTATTCTTGTGTATTTGGTACAATTATATTTTTTAACATTAGTTTAATTAGAATTATATTAATATAATATAATAATTATTCATATATTAATAAAAATATAATATAAAATTAATTAACTTTTAATATATTAAATAATATAATATACTTTAATTAGAATAAATATGCATATAATTTAATAATTATTCATATTTAAAATTTAATATTAATAGAAAAAATAATAAAATTTAAATTGTGTTACTCTCAAATTTTGTCTAATTAAATTCTATGCATAACTTTTGCAATAATGTCACTTAAAGCTCTCCTCTATATTGATCATAAGAAAATGGCAGAGGTAAATGAAATAGAGTGCACATTGAATCCCTTTAAATATGGAGACAATGAATAAATTGTGTTAACAAGATTTGATTTTAATTTTTTAATTTTAGTGGTTAGTAATTGATCTCTAGGAAAAGAGTAAGGCGTGATAGAAAATAATAGGAATGAAGAATGTCAAATGTATAGGTAGATGTGTAAACATTGTTAATATAAGGTTAAATTCATGTCAATATGTATAAATGAGGATAGGTAAAGGATCAACAAAAGAACTTGATTTTATTAGAGATTGCATCATTTACTAATGTGTAATTGTATTACTATATTTAGTTAGAATAGACACAAAAATTTAATGTGAATTACCATGGATATTCAATTTTCACTAACAATAAGTAAATAAGATTTTTGAAAAATCTTCAATTTTTTCTTTTAATAAATAGATATTTAAATGAAATTTTCTCAATTTTTATTTTATTCAAAATTCTATCTACATTTTTTATTTTTTAAAATACAATATCACTATGCTTCTATGAAATTTGGTCATAGGAAATGAGAATGACAAAGGCACTTTGATTTAGAAAAGTCAAAAGATCATGAAAATATTTTTACTTAAGATAATCAAATGACTACATAATTATATAAAGAAAGACAAAAATCATATTTTCTAGAGTAGATCCATTGAATATTATACACCAATTTAGTTTAATTGACTATTTTCTTGTACATTATCTATATTTTTATGAATTTAATTCTTCTAAGAAAAAAAATATATTAAAAAAATATCTTTGTTTTAAACTTTTTAAAAATCTTAAATTGTTTCTAATTCATTAATTTTTTCCTTAAACAATTAATTATTAATTATTAAGAATTTTTTTAAAATAATAAAATTGTATATTAATTCATTCAAACTCATTTTCAATTTCACTCCACTCATTTTCAATTTCATAGTAGAAAAAAAATGCATACCCTACATGTTGGACTTCATTCATTTTACATTATTTTCATACATTGATATCATATTATACTAATTTGACTATTCTAACAAGCTCACTAATTCCAAATCAAAATAATTTATTTAATATTTTATTCTTTACTAACTATCATATAATTTCTATTGTATCTTTATCATAAAAATACCAATATGATAAACAATATTTAATTTTTTCTTTTGCTTACTGTGCACGTATCTTCAACTTATTTGCTTCTAGTGTGATGGTAGATTGAGAATATCATAAGGCCCAAATAAAGGAACCTTGTCTCGCTTCCAACAAATGGGTGGTTGAATTCACTCTCTTTTTGGCTATGAGGTGAAAGATAGATTGTTGTGGGGTCTCTGAAGTTGATTGCTTCTATTATGAGTTCCATTAAGTGGGTGGTTCCAAGTCATTTGTTTAAAATTTATCCAACAAATATTTTTCTCATAATCTTTTGAATTTTTAAAAAGATAAAATAGAAGTTTATTAAAATGTTTATTTTTTATTATACTTTATTGAGTTTACTTTTATTTAGCCTAATTTAGATTAATAAATAAAATATTTTAAATAAAAATTAATGATAATTGTAGATATAATAATTTGATAATTATTGTAAAATTAAATAAATAAACATAAAAATATAAGTATTTAATTTAATGATTGAAGAGTGAATTATTACATATGATGAGGAATTGCAAACAAATTTTGATCTAGAAAGACTCTCTCTTTCTCTATTTATATAATGCATTGAATTGTGTATTGGACATCAGTATTATATGAGTTCAAGTTCACACATTAGGACCTATGTTGCCTTTGTTGTTCATCCTTCTATCACATAAATCAAATATCTTTTATTTATTTATGAACAAACAAACATATAAGAAAATAAATAAAAAGACAAATCAAGAAATGAATTAGAAACAAACACAGATACTCTCAAGATACTATGTGATGAAAGATTGAATCAATTAGCAAACAAGCAACATAACATTATGCTCATGAAAAATATGAAAAGTAGCCCATATGATGAGCTATTTATAAAAATGGGCGAGGCGGAATCAAGGGGAGCATGTGCACCAAGATGGTGAACATAAAATTGACCACTCATTAAAAAAAAAAAATTAAAACCAAAAAATGCAACTAATGCATTTGGCTTATTTCAAAATTCAAATAACACAAACATGTTATGGTTTGGAAAATATGAGCCTTAACATGTATGGGGTTTATAAATAAAAACAAAATAAAAATAACTCAATCTTATAATTATATTATTTTAGAAAGTAGTCAATTGGATTATTATAACCCACAATTGACACCAAAGAAACAACAAACATTCCCCCAAAATGAAGGAAACTTGATCATGTTATTGTTGCTATCAACCAAATCAAGATGCCATGACATTGAAGGGGAAACACAACTCTCATAAACTAACTGCATGAAAATGTAAGCTAAGTTGCTACTCTTTTTGTCTTCTAGATTGACAAGTGACATTCACGAAAATAGGAAAATCTTAATGAATCTAAGATAGCCCTAATGAATCATCCCAATGTGACTTAATAAGTTGATACAACATTTAATGCAATGGAATCGATTTCCTTGGTTGTATAGCTATATATAGTTGTCCAAATAGTGGACTTGGAAATCACTAAGTTGTGTAGCTCTAAATATTGTGAGAATTATTAGGCGAACCACATAGAAAGAAAATATATGCATTATGAAAGATGATAGGTATCAACATAAGCCATGATGATTAGTTTGAACCTATGGAATATGGAGTTTTTTCCACCTTCACAATTCACATATGTCTATACCCTCTTCATAAACTCCATCCTATTTTCTTCCCCTGGATCAATAGGGAATGCGCCAAAACTCATGATATCATACCATATCTTATATTCACTACATCTATAGATGAATTATATTCCACCACTCCCTCCACAGATTTTCCTTGTGATTGGTTGCCTCATTCTTTTTCATCTTGTGAATACTCATGTCCCTTATGGAAGAATATTGGACTTTTCAAATTTCCCAAGTCCTAAGAAGGTTCGATTGAATCTTCACAACTATAGCCACAACCTTATACAAGTGCTCTATCTCTTAGCCTTCTTCTCACTTGTCCCCACCTTAGCCTACTAGAAGAGATCTTTACCAAAATTTGAGAACATGGGTCCCATTAGAGGCCTCCACCTATAAATAAAATATGAGTTTGTGTCTTCATAGTGGATTACTTTGACCTCACACATGAAAAAATATCTTAACTTGATCCTATAAAGGCTTATTGCATGCAAACAATCCAAATGAGGGGTAACAATAAATAAAAAAATATTAGTTCTTAAAAACCATATCATTAGACCATAACAAATGAATAAAATAATGCAAGACTTTTTTATGTATCAACTTGATACCTCCTTCCATCTCTAGTAGTATGCTCTTGCCACTCTAAAGAACTTTGTGAATTAGAACTCAATGGTTATATAGAAGCTCCTTGAAGAAATCTAAAAGAAATGTTTATTTCACAAAAATAATAGTTAAACTAGAATGTTGACACTAATGACAAGACCCCTTAACTACATACCCCAAAACTAAAAAAAGGCAAAGGAAAATGAAAGGTATTAGTAGCATATTGAGGTTGTTGGGATAGAGAAGACCTAGTTACTATTGGCCTTGGTCGTTGGGATAGAGAATACCTAATTACCATTGGCCTTGGTTCTTGAGGCTGAGAAGACCTAGTTACCATTGGCCTTGAAATCCAAAATATAGTTAATGTTAACTTTTTAGCTTTAATTTGGCCCCCTTGAACTTTTTGAGTTTAAAAATGTATGTTGTACAAGTGACAATATTTCAGATTGGATTCATCATGCTACTCTCAAAATGTGAGGCAAATTGGAATCAAAGATAAATGTGCTACTTGCAAAGTCCTTAAGCTCCTTCCAGATTTGGGAACTACCAAAGAGCCCCTCTTGTATACTCTAAAAGAGACCCATATACATTGGGGTAGTATTCTTTTAATATTAACATGGTTTTGGTTCCAATTCAAATCCTACAATATCAAATCACAAACTAAATCATGTCAATTTCAATCTCTCTCTCTCTCTCTCTCTAATTTAATTACACTTATTAAAAGCTACCCCTAAATAAAACTAAGCAATTATCTTGTAAGGTTATTAATGTAGCATAACAACTTCCTACACTAACCTTGATAGGAGGATCATGTAGAAATTTATCACATCTTTACAATAGTTACAAAAACTTAATAGAAATAAAATTAGTAACATGCATACCACAAAATAATGATTTGCATGGGGATAATTCTTTTGAGAGAAAAATTACACTCTCCTAAAGCCACCCAATATATTATTCATAAATTAATAACATATTATAATATACTTCCAGGAAAAGATTCTCATAGGAGTGTCACTAACCAGATATACATAGGAAATTGGATATATATAAGACTCTTAGAAACACCCTCCATCTCACACCCTAATAAATAGGAGATATAGTACATGAAACCATCAAATGACCATACTACAAAAACATGGGCTAAAAACCACTTATAAAGCAACACTCATCTTATCTCTAATCAAATATGTCCTATGATGTTTCAAAAAACACACCAACATGTGTATCTTCCTTTTACAACTCATTTATGTGTTCAATACATTTTTACATTTCCTATTTTCGGAGACCCGACTTCCAAAGGCCATAACTTTTGAATTATGTGTATGATTGACGAACTGTTTAAAGTACTAAAAATTTCACAATGTGCTCTATTAAGCTATAACCTACTATTCTAGTTATGGGAACTTTCAAGCCATTTTAGAGCTTTTAAGGCCTTCAAAATTAACTTCATAAAATTTATTCGAACTTAAAAAATGAAATCTTTAATATCTTTAAAATTGGACATGATCTTGCCACAAAAATTTACCTACATGCTAGTTTAGGGAAAATATATGCTCAAATATAAACTTACTATGAATAGTAACTATATGTAAATGTAAGTTTGAGATGCATCTTCCTAACAATATCCCACTTTTCAAACACCTTTCAATAGAAAAGGGAGTATCTACACCATAATTTAATTGTCAGGGATCATGAGGCTCATATACTTCAAACACCATCTAAAATTCTTTGTTATTAGCCTTAGTTAATAGATCTCCAACACTCATCAAAGTCTCTACCTTAAAAATCTTCACCCTACCATCCTCAACCATATCTATGACAAAATGATATACATCAATATGCTTGGTCATAGCATGAAATGACAAGTTCTTGGCTAGGAATATCACACTCTACTCTTTAAGTGTCATAATAAACTATAACTACTCCTTTCTTTATTCCAATATCTAAACATAATATATTGATCTAAATAGATTCTTTACAAGAATGAGGAGATTTTGTATACTCAACTTCAGTAGTGGACAAAGAATTCACAACCTATCGCTTACTCATCTGGTTGTTTGCACCACCAATATTGTAAATACATAAGCATTGGTGGATCTTCTTCTATCAATATCACTTAGCCAATATGAATCCATATAACCATGAATATCAAGGGAAATTTAATCTCATATCATATTACCATGATAACACATAGAATACTCTAAGGTGTCATTCAAATTTATAAAGACTCTATTAATTGCATACCAATGAACTCTACCAAGATCAAACATATATCTAGAAAGAATTCTCACTTCTTGGGAAATGTATTTGTTGGCAAAATGGTCAGCGCTCCCCTCAAGATTTGTGACATGGCTTAACTGCCTCATGCGTCTTCTATAAGTCTAGTGGTTGTATCATGTTAGGAATGAATGTTGAATATGTCCTATGAGGGAGTATTTAGAGTCATTATGTAGCAGTTGTATGTTGCATTCATGACTATTTTTGTCATTGATGTCAACACATTGATCTACTAGAGAATAACAGAGAAGCAGACAATGTTTGTATTAGCACACGTGGAGAATTGAAGATCAAGCTATGCAAATTTGAGGACTTGTTATATATTGTGTCTTGAGATTTTAGGTAAGAGCGCGTACAAAAATTCAATTATTCATGACAGTTATGTGTAATTTAGTGGAAACATTATTTAGACAGTGTTCCCGAGAAGCGGCTTGTGATAACTAGATTATATCTCCTAATCGAGATAGAATCCAGACATGCAAAGTTGAACAGAGGTTGATGATATTTTAGAGGTGACCTGGATGAGATGACATAGTCAGAGGTCACACATGTGAAGAATTATTTAGTTTGGAAGCCGATAGTTTTATGTGATCATGAAACATTATGTAACGTGTAATGATTTATATTTTGTATTTGGTTAAGCCTAGTTGGATGACTCTATTGTAAATTATTTGAGTATGGTATAAATGAAGGATTGTTTTCCTTGATTAAAATATAAATTTGAATAGAGAAGTGGAATGAAAAATTGTAAGAGGATATACGAATTAAGCAGATATGGTACTGAGATTTGGTGAAGCAGTTGGTGCGGTTTTGGCACAGACAAAAGAGTTGTTGAGATCAATAATTATTGGTATTATTCTATTCAAATAGTACAAAGATATGTTGGACAGTGTGTTCGGTGATCTTTCCCTTGAAGTTGTTTGGATAGTGGGTCCTTCTGCCTTCCATAACTCTTAATCGGGTTAGAATCTTTTAACAGGGATTCAAAGTCTCCTAACATGGACTAATATGTACTGAATGTATTTCATAAGACTCCTAATAGAGACCATCCTCTCACAAGGAATTTTCATATTAGTACATCTTTTGTGGGTACCATCCCCACCGGGGTTTACTATTTGATCAAGAGGTTCCCTAGTTAACATATCTTGTGTTATTGTGTCTGTTTATCTTTCTATGGTTGTTTTTTATATTGGTTACATGGTTGAAATCTGATAATGGTATTATAAGTTGTTTTTATCAGATAATTGATTTACCCCCCCTCACTTATCTTGGTGGACTTTACTTTCTAACAATTGGTATTAGAGCGACAAGTCCTTGAAGAAAAAGTTTAACAACTTAAGGAGATCTATGGTGAATCATTTCAAGAAAAAAATCCCTAAGTTTGATGGAGTTAACTATGACAACTGGAAGGAAAATATGAAGACACATCTATTATAGTTAGGACCAGGATATTGGTTGATTGCAAAGAATGATAAGACTATCATTGAAGAGGAGAAACTTGAAGATTGCATTGATAATGGAAGATATCTATTCATGTGTAACATACTTTCTAGAGAAGCACTTTTGTCAGCTCTTCCAGAGAATGAATACAGTTAGGTAAAAATTCTAAGAACATCTCATGAAATTTGGTTAGCTTTACAATCTACTTTTGAAGGTGATGTACATGCTAAGAGAGTCAAATTAAAAAATTGGATATGTTCATTTGAAGATATAAGAATGATGGAAGATGAATCTGTTAGAAGCTATATTGGTAGGATATCATAGATTGTTGCAGGTATCAAAGCTTGTGAAGGAAACAAAACTGAAGATTAAGTCATATGGAAGATCTTAAAGACATTGACCTAGTGTTTAAGTAGACAATGCAGATGATTGAACAAGTTATACCTTGTTGGAAATCTATTGGTAAAATGTGATACTGAGAGAGGGGGGGGGGGGTGAATCAGATATCACTGATTTATCCATTTTGACATAAATGAAACTTGCATAGCATAAGCATAAAACTCAACAATATAACAGATCTAATAAGCTAAACATCACCCATGAAAATAAACATAACACAATGAGTTTGTTTACCCGAAAACCCTTGAAAGGTAACACTGGGGTGGGGATGACACCCAAAAATCTTCACTACTACAGTATAAAGTTTTCCTATTAGGGCTACAAGTTTGATCATAAAATATGATCTACCCTATTAAGAGCTTTGAGACTTATACAATCTACCTTACAAAAGGATTTAAGACTTACAACTAAGTAAGCACTTGGTTAAGAGATTTACTAAGGTCTGTCAAAACCACTCTCTTCCAAGATTTACCCTGATACACCTGTTAAAATGTCTTAGTACCTGATCCTTCGATTTGCACTATGATGTTGATTACATATCTTCTCCTTATAGTATAGATTTGATCTCTTCTATCAAATATGTCTCTATTATGTCCTTCACTACTTTGCTCTGTTCTACTTGGTTACTGAACTCTATCTCTGATCATCAAAATACTTCTATGTTCTAAAAATATGAGATCTCCTTCATATTGTCTCTCTCACACTATTTTAGGGTTCATATCACATCTTATATAGACAATTAACTTTCTCCAAGATTTAAGATCTACGATCTAGATTATCTCTTTTTGCCTCTTAACCTTTCCCTAATTTTGATTGGTTCCATGTGTTACATAGGGATTAATGATTGCAATACAAGAGTGTAATCAACTCCGTGATTTCCTCAACAAACAATAAATGAAATATGAATATCGGCCAAAATGGTTTACCTAAGTGTTTGTGCCATAAAAAACACATATGTCAATTATGGCTTGCTCGACATGAGATATCTCTAGCACTCGGCATTCATTGTTCTTTATAGTATGGTGCTTGGCATTGTCTTCTTTACATAACTCGAAAAAAGCTTACTCAGATAATACAGAAGTACTCGGTGACCACTGTTTTACTCGGCAGTGACTACTGCTCAGTAAATGTACATTATACATGACTCGGCCTATATATGATGACTCGGTCGTAGTGATGACCAACCAACATTTCCTAGAAAATGACTAAGTGTAAGACACTAATAGACAACAAAACTTTAGGGATCAACAATCTCCCCCTTTGACATTAGTGGCAAAAACACTTCGCCATGACATTTTCATTACATTATAAGAGTACTTAGTACTAACAAAAATATTTACAGAATACTCCCCCTAAAACTTAACTCGGTCTTACAAAACAAAAAAATTACATTTGTACACATAAGACTTCCTTATTTGACATACATTCGAATAAATATACACATTTACAAAACTTGGTATGTCATACCATTCATTTCTGCTTTCTTCATTTTGATTCTACTTTCTGATGTTGTTCTCTCTTTGTGACTTAACATGTCATGTCACTCCTATTTCCCCCTTGTTTTTGTCACTTGAAGTTCTTGGGGTGTAGGGATCTTTAAATACTTGTCTAAAAATGGTTTATGAAGCTGCATGACCATATGCAATGCATTGTCCCAACTAGATGTTGCAATCTTCAAAACCTCAAACTTTACCTCTACCTTGTCAACTAGGTCAACTAGGCTCTCGACAATAGAAAGATGGGGATCTTTCTAAACTAATTCATTTGTCATAACTAACTCTCTTTGTATGGCCTCCAGATGAGGTGTTAACATTATTTGAATGGAGAGTAAGAAAGCCCTTATCTTACCATCATTAGCCATCAACTCGGCTAACCTCCCTTGAGTATGTAGAAGCTTGGTATAATGCACAGAGCTGGAACTTGCACCCAAGCTCAATGAGTAACTTGTAGACTTGATATCTAACTGTAGCTTATCTATCAAATCTTGGTTGTCCTTGGTAAACACTTCTACATCACACAATTTCTTGTACAAAGAATGAGCATATTGTACAACTTCTTCTGAGTTTGTTATTAAGGTAGAAAGTTCTACCTACTTCACTGTGATGTCTGCAGAGACCTTATTAAATACCTTAGTCTCAAATTTCCTTTCTAACCACTGTAACAACTTGTTATTAGCCTTGTTGTTATCATCAGTCACTTTCTTGACAATGTGAACAATTTTTTCCATAATAGGGTCAGAGTCATTTACATCAGTCATATCAAAAGCATCTATGAATATACCTTTTATTTCACGAAGTACTTTCTTTTGCTGATGTTCCCTTCTCATTTCTTCCTATTTTCTCTTCTTCTTCAGCAGATCTTGCATAATTTGCATTTGATAATAGGTCAAGTTATTTGTGTCCCATTTAGGAATCACAATAACTTTCTCGAGTGTCACCTACGGAGTGGGGGATTTCTCCTTCTTTTTATGTGACTTCTTTCTAGGTGTTGTACCACTCGACATCTATATAAGAGCTTTTATTGCATCTTTCTCCTTAGGCTCTTGAGTATCTATTTCTTTTTTTGTCTCTTTCTTTTCTGATTCCTTTTCCTCCACATGAGGATTTACTATAACCAATGCAGACTATTATGCTTTCCCTTTACTTGACTCCTCGACAGATGTAGGCGTAGGTGTAATTACTGACTTGTCTCATTCCTCAGTAGTAGTACTATGACTGTCTAGCATATCAATTGTATCTATGTGTGGAATGAGAGAGGTAACTTTAATAGTTGATGTATCCTCAATCTGTGGATAATCTAGCACTTGTAATAACACAGGTTTACTTCCAAACAAATATGTATCTTTGGCTTCCTTGACATGAATTTCTTCCTTGGTCAATATATGAGTTTTTAGTGGGGTGTCCTCAGTGATATCAACAATGATTATTTCAGCTATCTTCTCATGATCCTCGGTCTTCTAAGCTGCTTCCTTTTGAATTTGAGGTTCACTAACATCTTCTTTATTATCTAGTTCAATTCCCATAGATGTGCTAGCTTACTGTTGTGTACTTTTATCAATTATAAGACCAAAAATGATCTTCCATACCTTTAGACTTTGTTGAACAACATATTCAACCTTGTGTTGAAGGATAGAGTATGCCCGTAGCTTGGGAATGAATCTATTTATGTACTACTCCATGTATTGTTGAATGTAAGAAGGGGATAAGTCTGGTGTGACTTGAGCAAGTGTGATTTCCCTAATTTTCTTTTCTGTTATAAGGGCATATTCCCATTTATGTGCTATCCTATGATATAACTCATCAAGAATCAGTTTCCCCAATTGAAGTGGTACCATTTTAAATATGCATAGCATCCCAAGCATTGATTCTTCAACTTTTTCCTTATCCTCAATACTCATCCTTTCAAATTTTATTTGTTTGAAGCCTGCTAGTCCAACAATGCTCTTAATGTTGTGGCATATTTCATCCACAGTCAGTGTTTTCTTCTATAGTGATACCTTCTTCTTTATTTCCTCATCACTATCGGTTTCCTCATCATCCTTCTCCAAAATGAGTTTTCTCCTTGGTTTCTTTTTCAACTAGCTCGACACTACCTTAGGCTGAGCAATTTTTCTCTTCCCTGATGCAAGAGTTTTCTTTTGAGGCTCAACAACTACAGTGGTAGAGGTTGCCCTAGTTCTTGGCCTAAGTACAGGTGAGGAGATAGGTTTTGGTTTTTGCATTGTTTTCCTTATAGGATCGACAACTGATGCCTTCTTACCTTTCTTTTCTACCACTTTCTCCTCCTCTTCACTTTCACTAGATTCACTTAACTTATCTTCTCCTAATCCTTGAGTCAGTTCTAGAGGTGCATCTACCTCTCCTTCTCCTATCATCTTCTTAATGTTTTTCACTATATTTTTCATCTTTCTCTCCATGGTAGCATACTTTAGTCACATGGTTATGTTCACCTTCGCTTCCTCATAGGTTCCAAAATATGTAGCCTTCCTATCAACTTCCTCGGCTAATAAGGTTGTGATTGTTGATGTTGTTTCATCAATGTTTACCTCGTAAGGTAATATCATTAGCCATGATACCCTCGGTATTACAGCTTGAGCATATGTGAGGTTAGTGTCAACTAGAAAGCATATGTCCTGATTGTATTTCTCTACTAAGGATACATGAATTCTACTTCTTTTCCTCATTTTATTTTTAAAGTCAACAAATTAATTATCCATAATGCTTTCAAAGTTATCACCCATTTGACTAATAAACTCATTAACCTGAACAGTCACTGGTCTACTCTTATCCCATACTACTCCTCCAACAGTAGGAATTTTTTTTCTGAATGTAGAAGAATAAACAAACAAGTAGGGAATTGAACTTACACATTGAATTATTTGCTTTTCATATTGATGTAAGATTATCAACAAGTTGTGTCAGTTGGAGCTCAAAAAGGTCATATGTTTGATCCTTCTTTATTATCTTCCAAGCTTGGTCCACTTCCATGCATGGGACACTATCCAACCGACTTTACTGATAAAATTTGTGTTTTATCACCCTTACTACAAACTCAATTTCTGGGTCGATGATAGTAGAGATAGTTATGCCCCACTTGTTCCATAATGCCTGTGTGTTTGCTTGTATTTCCTCCATGCTTTGACATCTCATTGTTTTCTTCCCAGAGAGTTTACGGTATCCAGTTACCCAATGAATCATGTCTTTGGTGATTTGGACTGGTCCATCCTCCAGCCATATTTTCATATCATGTACCATGATCAGTACAATCTTGATCCACTCTACTTTGAGATTTTGTGAAAATTCAAGGGCGTGAACCAACCCTTGCTCAGAAACCTTCTGATGTTCCGACTTCAACACCCCATTGCTGCATAGTTTATCGTATGCCTCTCTTAGTTCATAATTGCTGATTTCTCCAATCTTGCACATATAACACGATAGAATATCATTTATCATTAAGAATTTCTTTGAAATTGACGACAAGGCTCCAGTCAGATCTCCCATGATTGCACTTTCCAGAATGACATGAAACCTTTGTGGCTTGCACACCTCATTCCTCACTAATTGAACATTAAAGACCTCTTTTCCTTACTTCTTCATTGTAGTTGATGATGATGATGCCATGTATTTTAACTTAAGGTTTAAAGTACTAAAAATATTTACTCAGTAAAATACCTTTCACAAGTTTTCTTCAAATATTTTGTCGACGGAATGCCATGAGGATTTTTGCAAATCGTACTTAGCACTAATCGCACTGGTTACTCACTTTCTGAATCGCTCTACAAATTCTCAATTCACTGGTGGAATGAAATAAATGGAAACTTCCCTCTTTATAGACTTCAAACAAATGGATTAGGGCTTCATTAATTATCTATACACTTTCTAGGTGAGATATAGTTGTCTTAGCAATCTCATGTTAAACTTGGTCAACATAATCTCAGTCGATACAACCATTCGGTTACAGCTCGGTGTACATCTTATCTTGGATATCACAGGTACTTAGCATACATTAGTGACTTAGTCACTATAGACTAGAATATTGATGCTCGACATCGAATATGCTGTGTAGTTCTTTGCTCAAATCTATCCTAATGCATCTTAATCTATGCAGATATGGACTTTTTATCAACAACTGTTAGGAACTGATGTAAGATTAAAAATTTATAGGACTCAGTTCCATACATACCTTCATTACTTAGTTTGAAGTAGTTTGATAACTTGATCCATCGGATTGGATGACCTCAAGTGCACTGGCTTCACTACTTCTTGCCTCTTCTTTCTTCTTCCATGTTTTGTTCATCTGATTTCTCATTTTCTCAATGGTTTCTTCATTCTTTCTTTTCTCATCGCTCAGTATGTGTGTTCTGCAATCTTTCTTTAGATGACCTATCTTATTGCATTTATAGCATACCATACTTCCATTCATCCAACTCTTGGATTTACCCCTAAAATGTGTCTTCAAACAATTTTCTCCAATGTGACCATATTTTCCACAGTAATGGCAATTGTACCAAGTGTTTTAGTCCCAATTGTATGTATTACCCTTCTTAGGTGACTTCATCTATTGATTTGATGACCATTTGTGTTTTTATCTGCATTCAAATTCTATGTCCATATTTCTGATAATTGAAACAATGTCCTCAAAATTTAGGTGAGGTACGTGGATTACTAACCTTTGTCCTGCATTCATGTGCCTGATGTCCATGTTTCTTACAATTAAAACAATGTCCATTAAATTTTGGTTCAGGATCAGACTTACCATGTTTGCTTCTGCAAATGCTGGTTTTATGTCCTATCTTTCCATAGTGATGGCATGTGGGCTTGTTGTTCTTTGGTTTTTCACTCCTTTTCTCTCTACTTTGTGATGATTCACCTTCCTCAGTGGATGATAAGTTCTCATCATGTCCAAGTCCAAATGTATGACTTGATCTTCTAGGTGACCTTAACAGCTCTTCAAAATATCTCACAGATTCATTAGGATTGTTCATCCTTTCATTAACTTCCTTTTCAGTTCTCAATTCATTCCTTAGTTGATTGTTTTTTTATCTCAGATTGGTGAGTTCCACATCTTTCATGCCCAATTCTTGATTAACTAGTAGCAGTCGATTTACCATGTCTAGTTGATTATTTGTCAACCTTTGCATCTCACTTGTCCTTTCATCAAGTCTCATTGATATTTGTCTTTTATCTTCTTCACCCATTGTCTTGTCTTCTTAAACTTTATTTTTCTGTTCAAATACTTCATAGAGTCTCACAGATTGTATTTCTTGTTCTCTCTTTAGATTTCTGATGTCCTCATTCAATATGCTATTTTTCTCCAGTAGTTCTTTTATGATTTGTCACTTTCCATAGAGTTGTCACTATCAAATAGTCCAATAGTATCCCCTTCTTGATATTGTGTTTCATTTTGTTGAATAATTATTTCTCTTCTTCTGCTTAAGGATTTCTTCAGTTCTCCTCTGACTGCTTCAAATTGTTGTAATGCAAGCTGAATGTCAATCTTCTAATTTTCTATGTTTTTTCCCAACTTATAAAACTCCAACTCAAGATCTTTATCTCACAAGTGGTTAGACTTCTTTAGGAGACCAAGGCTCTGATACCAATTATTGAAAATCTATTAGAAAAATGTGATACTAAGAGGGGGGTGATGTTAATATGATTTAGAACAACAGAGAGGGGGGGTGAATCAATTGTTCTCAGGTCCTGATGTATAAAATAACTTCAAAAATTTTTCCTTAAATCAGAGCATGCAAGCAAAACAAACTTGGTCATCATTGATTCAATAATAGAAACATATAACATTGCAATCGACTACCCAGCTGTAACTAACTTGTAAAACATAGAAATGTTCAAACCAAAACATTTAGATAAGTATTGACACAAGGATTTATAGTGGAAACCCAATATGGGAAAAACCACTTTGTAACATGCTACTATTATTTTCACTCTTCTGAAGTGAGCTCGATTAAAAGCCAACCCTATCAAAGGTTACAATACACACTTTCAGGTGTGACCTGTATACACCAAAAAATGGTCACCTAGACTATTAGCCCCTTTTGCTAAATCATAAATTGCTTGTTCTTGATCAAATCCTAGTTCTATCATTTATTCGATTATTTTCTATGGGCTAACCATCTTATCCTAAGTTTTTATTTATTTAAAAGGAATATTTCCTCCCCTTTTAAATAAATAAAAGCCCCACTTTTCCTCTTATCTTAAGTTGCACAAATAAAGCATTATTCTTATTTTATAAAAAGGGAAAAAACACTTTTTGTCTCATATGGACACAAAAGTCAACTCTTATTTTCTCATTAGAGGATATTTGTGCACATGGATTGCTCCTCTTTCAAGCTCCACCCTTGATTAAATCTTTTGCCTCTTAATCTCCATGGTCCATTGATTTTTCACCTCCTATAAAAGAAGAGCTCTCTTCCTCATTTGCACACACAAATTTTTATGCTATTGTTATGCTACAGGTTTTCTAGGTCATCTTGGAGCTTTTGGAGATATTCTTGCATCTAGGATTTGAAGATTTGAAGCATTGTTGGCATTCATCTTGGATCTTCATCAACACTCTATCTTCTTGTCTTCATTCTTGCATCATCATGGCTTTCTTGCTTCATAGTTAGATTTCATTTCTTGCATAGTAGTTTCATTTTCATGGCATTCTTAGTTTAGATTTTCTTTATGCTTTAGATTAATTCATTGAATCTCTCATTGCATGGTTTACTAGCAAGGTTATTGGCTTAATAGCTCTAGCTGAGAGCATTCTTAAAAACCCTTGCACTCCATGCCTAGGGAGCTATGGATCGATTTGTGAGGGCTCATTCTTGAGTTTCCTTGCATGTAATGATCCATAGAAGTGTGACACATTTATAGCACACATGACCCAGTTAAAGGATTTCAATCACCCTGTTAAAAGTGAGCCTTGTTATAGGACTTACATACACTCCATTAGAATGCAACCTTGTTCAAAGGATTTAACATATGACTATTAGGTCAACCTCTATTAAAAGGATTTTGACTATTACAATGGTTAGAAAGTACCAACAGTATTGATCTGAAAAACATACAACTCACTTTGCAAATATCAGATCCAATTCCATACACAAATGCTGGTTTATTGACTTTGAAACTTTTCCATCTCCATCTCTGATCTGCTCGAAACTTTTCTTCAAGCAATCACCACACTCCTCCTTCAGCCTTTTCGCTTATACAGTCAATAAAACTTACTGTTCTTCCAGCATCTACTTCACCCATGCATTCTCATACCTAATGTTTAGGTTCCCTTAATACTTTTCTTTGTTAGGTTAACTTATCTTTTGCCGCTTAATCTCCTTCATAGATCTTAGGGTTAGGTTAGATTCATTGAATCTACCCGCTTCATGTTCTTCATCTCCTCTTCTAGAATCATCTCAAATCTCATAAATATTTACAATAAAATGTGTTACAAAGCATTAAATGCTTCCATACAATCAATAAATAAAGTCAACACGTTTTACATAATCCAAGAATTCAACAATGTCAGCTCCAAATCTGAATTCTCTTCAAATATAAAAATGTTGATGCTTGGTCAATACTGTGATCATCCACTCGGTCTTCATGTAAAACACTCGGTCACTACTAAAACTATTTCCTTGGCATATACTGTCTTCCTCGACAATTAACTGATACTCGGTCGACACTAGATTTTTGCTCAACATACACTAACTCGGTCGACACTAACATAACTCGGCTTAAACATGATTTCTTCATTTTTTCTCGGTTAAGCCTACGAGTTTAGTCCTCAATCTTACTAAGATAAACAATACATTGTCCCATCATTGTACAACATAGTCAAGTACACTTTGTAGTATCAAGATAACTCAACCTTTCCCTAGGTGCTATTGTTACCATCCTTTCTTTCTCTTCTCACAATAGATATAGCACTTTCCTAAGTAGCAACAATCTTACCAATTAAGGTTTGACATCAATGACAATACAACAATTGCTTCAATTGCAATTTCCAACAATCTCCCTCTTTGGCATTGATGGCAACACCATATGATATCACCTGAATAACACATGGATTACCAACCAATCCAAAAACTTATCTATCCATTAGAGAAGATTTATAATGACCTTAGCTTCATTCTGATTCAAAATATATAAATCTCACTTCTGTGACCATCAGAAGTATTTGGATCTCCCTCTATCCTGATCTTTCATTTCTGTTCATCATCGCTACTCTTCAGTTCATGTGTTATAGTACAATTTCAGTTCAATCTCCCTCTTTGACAAAAATGCCAAAGCAACAATGAAAACTTACATCTAATAGATGTAGATATATCTGTGCAGCTTAGTGTTTCTCCCTCTATCATCTTGCTTATGACTGATTTGTTGTCTTTGCTTCTTCTTCACAACTCTAGGACAGTCCTAAAGTGTGACAATCTTCTGCATCAATTTGTCAATTATTCTAATGTAGCATATTTGATGCAGTGCTCTGAGCTTGACTAGGATGCCTCAATTAGGGGAAGGACCCCTAATTGACTTCTCAAATACTCATAAGCTTCTTTAGGTAAAGCTTTAGTGAATATGTCTGCCAATTGTTCTTTTGTATTCACATATTCCATTCAGACTTCCTTGTCTTGTACCAATTCCCTCAAATAGTGATACTTGATTGCTATATGCTTGGTCTTAGTGTGCATCACTGGATTCTTAGAAATATTGATGGCACTTGTGTTGTCACAAAAAATAACAACAGGTTCAGTGATTTCTTCTTTCATGTCTATCAACAACTTTTTTATCCATATTAAATTTGAATAGTTTACTGTAGCAACAACATACTCAGCTTTAGCAATAGATTGGGAAATGCATTTTTGTTTCTTGCTTGTCCAGGAGACTAATCTCTGTCCAAGATAGAAAGCTCCACCACTAGTGCTCTTTCTGTCATCTACATTTCCTGCCCAATTAGCATCAGTGTATACTCTAAGTTCAAATTTGTCATTCTTCTTGTAGTATAACCCATAGTCAACAGTTCCTTTCAAGTATCTCATGATTCTTTTCACAGCCATCATGTGTGTTTCCTTAGGATTGGCAGAGAATCTTTCTACAATCCCAACAGCTAGTGCAATATCTGGTCTACTATGTACAACATACTGCAATTTTCCTATCATGGATCTGTACAAAGTTTGGTTAACTTCTACAGCATCATCATTCTTAGATAACTTTTGTCCAGTAACCATAGGAGTTCCCACTGGTCTAGCATCTTCCATTCAAAAAGTTTTCAGTATTTCATTAACATACTTAGACTGTGTAATGAAAATTCCTTTCTTCATCTGATATACTTGTAAACCAACAAAGAATTTGATCTCACCAAACATACTCATTTCAAATTCAGTTTGCATTTCTTTTGAAAAACTTTTACACAATGCATCTTGTCCACCAAAAATAATGTCATCAACAAAAAATTTGGCCAATAGAACACCTTTACCTTCTTCATCCTTCAAGTACAGATTGCTTGTGTCATTTGTTCTGGAAAATCCAATCTGCATCAGATAGTTATGCAACCTCTCATACCATGCTCTGGGAGCTTGTTTCAATCCATACAATGCTTTGTTCAATTTGCATACCATGTGTCTTCTATTTGGATCAATAAAACCTTCTGGTTGTTCTATGTAAACTTCTTCTTCCAGTACACCATTTAAAAATGTAGACTTGACATCCATTTGATATACCTTAAAATCTTTATAAGCAACATATGCAAGCAGAGTTCTTACTCCTTCCAATCTAGCTACAGGGGCAAATGTCTCTCCATAATCTATTCCTTCTTGTGCGTAGCCTTTGCATACCAGCCTAGCTTTGTTCCTAGTGATTTCACCTTTTTCAGTCAACTTGTTTTGAAACACCCACTTTGTTCCTATAACAGTCTTATCTGTAGGTCTCAGCACTAGAGTCCAAGTTTCATTCTTCTCAATCTGGTCAATCTCTTCATTCATTGCTTGTATCTAGATTTTCTAATGCCTCTTTAGCTATCTTAGGTTCAAACACACATAGTAAGCATGTTGGATCCTTGGTTTTGCTTCTGGTCTAAATTCCAGTGTCTTTATCTCCAATTATCTATTCAGGCTTGTGATGTCTTCTTACATATTTTTCCAAAATAGGTTCAGCATTTTTCTCCTCTATTTCATCAGGTTCCCCAACAAGATTGTCATATTCAGCTTCTAAATGCTTGACAACCTCTTCCTGATACTTGACAGCATTGTCTTGTAGCATGACATGTTCTTGTTCTCTCTCGGCACTATTTTCCTGACGCTTGACAATCATTTCCTGTCACTCAGCATCAGGTGCAAGTCTTTTACCTACCTCTTCTATTTCCTGAATGTACACAAAAGATCTATAATCTTCTGGTTCTCTTCTATTGTCAGCTTCATTTCTTTCTGCATACTCATCAATTTTTACATTCACACTTTTCACAATTTTGTTAGTGTTAGAGTTCAAACACTTATAAGCTTTACTTTTTGTGGAGTAGCCTAGGAATATGCCTTCATCACTTTTGGCATCAAACTTTCCATTCCTATTTTCTTTCAATAAGTAACACTTGCTTCCAAAGATTCTAAAGTATTTAACACTCGGTGCATGCCCATACCATAATTCATAGGGTGTCAGATTTGTACCTTTCTTGATCTGTACCCGGTTAAGAGTGTAAACAACTTTACTTATAGCTTCTTTCCAGTATTTTTGTGCCACATTCTTTTCAATCAATAATGTCCTTTCACAGTCCAAAATAGATCTATTCCTTCTTTCTGCTATACCATTTTGTGGAGGTGTCCTAGGTGCAGACATCTATCTTTTGATTCCTCTATCATTGCAAAATAGATTGAATTCATTTGATGTAAATTCTCCACCTCAGTCAGATCTAAGACATTTTAGGTTCCTACTTGTCTCCTTCTCAACCTTAGCCAAATACCACTTAAAATTTTGAAAAGCATCAGATTTTTCTTTTAGAAACATTACATGCATCATCCTGATATGATCATCAACAAACAAGATAAAATATCTAGCTCCACAGTAACTTTGTATACCCATAGGTCCACAAAGGTCAGTATGAACCAAATCTAAAATGTGTTCAGAAGTAAAGGTTTTGCTCTTGAAACTTGACTTGGTCATTTTTCCTAACTCGCATTCTTTTCACATCACATTCTCAGGTTTCTTCAATCTAGGTAGGCCTCTTACTTTCTTCTTCTTACTTATCTCTACTAGATTGTCAAAGTTAACATGACATAGCCTCTTATGCCATAACCAAATGTCATCAAGTTGTGCAATCGTACATATTTCTTCAAATAAGTCAAGATAGAACAAATTACCTCTAGTCTACTCACCACTTCCAATCAGTTCACCAGTAGCATCAAATATCTTAGCTTTCTTGTGATGAAATTCCACTCGGTAACTAGTTCTGTTGAGCTGAGCAACACTTAGCAAATTATAATTCAATCCTCCAACCCAATAAGCATTTTCATAAGAGATTTTATCAGTCAGTTTAATCAATCCTTTTCCTCTAATAGGACATGGTGCATCATTACCAAATGTTACACTTTTACCTTTATAATGATGTAAGGTCTCAAACTTACTTTTGTCACCAGTCATGTGATGTGAACAACCACTGTCTATAATCCATTTATCATTCTTTTTCACATAGGAAATCAATGCAGTTTTCTCATCCTCATCAGATTCATCTTTCATTGCAACATAGACTACCTCAATTTCAAAATCATTACTATCAATGTCAGTCTCTTCTTCAGCAATGTAACAAGATTTCTTACCTTTTCCTTTGTAGTCTTTGTACCTTTGGTAGCCTTTGTCATCTCTTTTGTCTTTGTGTCTATTATTTCTTTCTTCATCTTTATCCTTCCTATCAAGACATCTAGCAGCTATATGAATGACTTTATTACATGCAAAACATATAATAGGGAGTTTACCTTTATATTTTCCTTTTCCTCTTCTCAGTCTTCTAGCCATAAGAGCTTTTAGATCTTCAAGATCTTCATTAGTAGTGTTACTGTCACTTTCACGTTCACTTTCACTTTCACTGGTGCATCTTTCTTTTTCTTTCTTAGGCTTGTTCATAACTAACTATGACTTAAAAGCAGATTCAACATTTCCAATACTACCAATAGTGAAATTATCATAATTAGATAGTTCAAAATTAGTCAGTTTGCCAATCAAACCTTCCAAGGTAAGCACATTTCTATAGTTACATCTAGATTCCTGAATAGCTGAGATCTTAATAGCATATATAGGATGCAGAGTTCTTAGCACTTTTCCAATTATGGTCTCATCATCAATTGTTCCATTTTCTCCTCTAATAGCATTCACAACTTCTTTTATTCTACCACAATATTGTGCAATGTTTTCATCTTCATTCATTCTCATTTCATCAAACTTACCTCCGAGACTCTCGACTTTAGCTTTTAACACATATAGATCACCACCATAGATCTTTGCAAGAGTGTCTCACATATCTTTAGCAGTTGTGCAGTCCTTAATATCCTCAAATTCTGGATAGCTTAGGGCAGATGCAATTTCCAATATTGCCTGATTATGTTCTTGCTTAGCTCTCATTTCCTTGATAGAAAAAGGTGCAACAGGTGTGACATAGTCATGCTCAATGTAGTATTTTGCAGAATCACCAATACCGGCCAGATGCAGCTTCATCAAGCTTTTCCATGCAGGGAAGTTTTCCTTGTTCAGCTTCGGTACCTCCTTCTTATACATCTTGATCATTTTCTTCAAGTCCCTTTAAAATTGTTTTCTGTAGACACCAATAAGCAACACAGCTCTGATACCAATTGTTAATATGATTTAGAACAATAGAGAGGGGGGTGAATTAGTTTTTCTCAGGTCTTGATGTATAAAATAACTTCAAAAACTTTTCCTTAAATCAAATCAAGCAACCAAAACAAACTTGGTCATCACTGATTCAATAATAGAAACATATAACATTGCAGTCCACTACCCAACTGTAACTAACTTGTAAAACATAGAAATGTTCAAACCAAAACATTCAGACAAGTATTGACACCGAGATTTATAGTGGAAACCCAATATGGGAAAAACCACTTTGTAACATGCTACTATTATTTTCACTCTTCTGAAGTGAGCTTAGTTAAAAGCCAACTCTATCAAAGGTTACAATACACACTGTCAGGTGTGACCCGATTAAAGGATTTCAATCACCTTGTTAAAAGTGAGCCTTGTTACAGGACTTAGATACACTCCATTAGAATGCAACCTTGTTCAAAGGATTTAACATATGACTATTAGGTCAACCTCTGTTAAAAGGATTTTGACTGTTATAATGGTTAGAAAGTAGTAGCAGTATTGATCTAAAAAACATACAACTCACTTTGCAAATATCAAATCCAATTCCATACACAAATGTTGGTTTACTGACTTTGAAACTTTGCCATCTCCATCTTTGATCTGCTCAAAAATTTTCTTCAAGCAATCACCACACTCCTCCTTCAGCCTTTTCTCTTATATAGTCAATAAAAATTATTTTTCTTTCAGCATCTACTTCACCCATGCATTCTCATACCTAATGTTTAGGTTCCCTTAATACTTTTCTCTGTTAGGTTAACTTATCTTTTGTCGCTTAATCTCCTTCGTAGATCTTAGGGTTAGGTCAGATTCATTGAATCTACCCACTTCATGTTCTTCATCTCCTCTTCTAGAATCATCTCAAATCTCATAAATATTTACAATAAAATGTTTTACAAAGCATTAAATGCTTCCATACAATCAATAAATAAAGTCAACATGTTTTACATAATCCAAGAATTCAACAATGTCGATTCCAAATCTGAATTCTCTTCAAATATAAAAATGTTGATGCTCGGTCAATACTGTGATCATCCACTCGGTCTTCATTTAAAACACTCAGTCACTACTAAAATTGTTTCCTCGGCATATACTATCTTCCTCGACAATTAATTGATACTTGGTCGACACTAGATTTTTGCTCGGCATACACTAACTCGGTCAACACTAACATAACTTGGCTTAAACATGATTTCTTCATTTTTTCTCAGTTAAGCCTATGATTTTAGTCCTCAATCTTACTAAGATAAACAATACATTGTCCCATCAAGATAACTCAACCTTTCCCTAGGTGCTATTGTTACCATCCTTTCTTTCCCTTCTCACAATAGATATAGTACTTTCCTAAGTAGCAACAGTCTTACTAGTTAAGGTTTGACATCAATGACAATACAATAATTGCTTCAATTGCAGTTTCCAACAGATGAATCAGATATCACTGATTTATCCATTTTGACATAAATGAAAATTTCATAGCATAAGCATAAAACTCAACAGTATAACATATCTAATAAGCTAAACATCACCCATGAAAATAAACTTAACACAATGATTTTGGTTACCCAGAAACCCTTGAAAGGTAAAACTGGGGTGGGGATGACACCCACAAATCTTCACTACTATAGTATAAAGTTTTCCTGTTAGGGCTACAAGTTTGATCACAAAATATGATCTACCCTATGAGAGGTCTATCCTATTAAGAGCTTTGAGACTTATACAATCTACCTTGCAAAAGGATTTAAGACTTACAACTAAGTAAGCACTCGGTTAAGAGATTTAATAAGGTCTATCAAAACCACTATCTTAAAAGATTTACCTTGATACACCTGTTAAAATGTCTCAGTACCCGATCCTTTGATTTTCACTATGATGCTGATTAAAGATCTTCTCCTTACAGTATAGATTTGATCTCTTCTATCAAATGTGTCTTTGTTCTATCCTTCACTACTTTACTCTATTCTACTCGGTCACCGAACTCTATCTCTAATCATTAGAATACTTCTCTATTTTGAAAATATGAGATCCCCTTCATATTCTCTCTCTCACACACTATTTTAGGGTTCAGATCACATCTTATATAGACAATTAACTTTCTCCAAGATTTAAGATCTACGATCTAGATTATCTCTTTTTGTCACTTAACCTTTCCCTAATTCTGATTGGTTCCATGTGTTACATAGGGATTAATGATTACAATACAATAGCATAATCACCTCTATGATTTCCTCAACAAACAACAAATGAAATATGAATGTCGGCCAAAATGGTTTACCTAAGTGTCTGTGCCATAACAAACACATAGGTCAATTCTAGCTTGCTCAACATTTGATATCTCTGGCAGTCAGTATTCACTATTCTTTATATTCTAGTGCTCGACATTATCTTCTTTACATAACTTGGAAAAAGTTGACTCGACTAATATAGAAGCACTCGGTGACCACTGTTTTACTCGGCAGTGAATACTGCTCAGTAAATGTACATTATACATGACTCAGCCTATATATGATGACTTAGTCATAGTGATGACCAACCAACATTTCCTAGAAAATGACTAAGTGTAAGACAGTAATAGACAATAAAAATTTAGGGATCAACAATACCTTGTACTAAAAATTTTACCAGAGAAACTCTTCTTGGAAGATTAGAAGCAGCAGAGACAAGCTTAAGATAGTCTAGAGACTTACCTAGAATTGAAACATCATTTAGTGCACTTAGTGTTCACCCTACTTTGACAATAAGTACAAGTGTCAGTGGAGATTATGCCAGTTGCAACAGATCTAAGACTGAAGAAGACAAAAAGATTGAGGAAGGAATTTCCTTGCTTGTGAAAAAAGAACCCGAAGGTAAGAAAATCTTTAAATGTTGGACTTGTCAAGAATATGGTCATTTTGCATCTAAATGTCCTACGAGAGTGAAGAAATATAAGAAGAATTTTAAACCTAGAAGATTTAAAGAATGTTACTATGCTAATGATGAATAATTTGAGGCTAGCATTGATAAAATCTTAACTGAAAGTGATAATGAAAGTGATGACATAGGATTTGTAGCAATAAAAGAAGAAAACTCTGAAACTGAAGTGAGAGAAGAAAAAGCTTTAGTTTCTCAAGTAGAAAAGAAAACTGATTGGATTATAGCTAGTGGTTTTTTACATCACATGACTGGAGATATGAAATTTTTTATAAAGTTTAACTATGATGGAGGAATTGTTAGAATTGGAAACAATGCACCTTGCATGATAAAGGGAATATGATCTATTACTCTTGATAGAAAGACTAACACTAATGTTGTTTATTTTTTTGATGGATTGAAACATAATCTTTTAAGTGTTGGACAATTAGTTGATAAGGGATATCAAGTTTGGTTTACTGAGAAGACTTGTGTGATCAAAGATAAGAATGATAATATGATTGGAACTGGATCAAGAACTAGAGGTAATGTATTTCAGTTGACTCCTGCTAAAAAGACATGTTTGATTACTAAAATTGATGATAGTTGGTTATGGCACAAAATATTCTATCACATAAACTTTGATAACATTGTGAAAGTAAGTACGACACTTGCGGTGAGATATTTACCTAAGATTATGAAACCTACTAACATGATATGCAAAGAATGTGTTATGGCTAAGCAAAAAAGAAGTTCTTTTCCCAGTAAGAAGTTTGCCATAGCAACAAAATTGGAAATTATTCACACAGATCTGAGTGGTCCCACAAGGACTAGAGGATTCTATGGTGAAAGGTATTTTATGATTTTTGTTGATGACTTTACTAGAATGATTTGGATAGAATTTCTTAAAGAAAAGTCTAAAGCATTTGATAAGTTTAGATTGATTAAGAACAAAGTTGAGAATGAATCTGGAATGAAGATTAAATGTTTAAGATCTGATAGAGGTGGAGAATTTACTTCAAAGGAATTTAATATTTTTTGTGAAGAGAATCATATTAAGAGATAATTTTTAGCCCCTAGAACACCTGAACAAAATGGTATTGCAAAAAGAAGGAACAGATCAGTAACTAAGGCAACAAGAGCCATATTATTTGAGAATGATTTGGAAAAGAGATTTTGGAGAGAAGTAGTAAACACAGTAGTATATATAATGAACAGAGTACAAATCAGAGTAGACACATTTGAGTATTTGAGAGGTATGCTTGGGATTATGCCCCAACCTACTCTTGAGTAGTGATGTAGAGAGTTGCATCAGTCCAGTGGTATATGATCTCTACTATTCTAGACTGTATGATGATACTTCCTCTATAGGGGAGTATGTGTGTTTTTGAGCTGAGTCATGAAGGACTCTTTGACTATATTTTCTGAATAGTGCCTTTTGACATTTGAGCTTGTATTGGATTGACATATTGATGCTTTCTTTGTCATTGATGTCGATGGGGAGAAGGATACATGAAAAAAACTTGGTGATTGATTGATGAAGAGGAATGGAATAAGTAAAGTAAAAAGGACAATGATACATTCGATGATTGATTGATTTGATTAATGAAGAGGATTCAAAAATATAATGCAGAGCAACAATATTGCAGTTTGGTATTCATGGAACTTGGATGTTTTTCATCTATGTTGCCATCAATGCCAATGGGGGAGATTGTTAGGAATGAATGATTAATATGTCTTATGGGGGATTATTCAGATTCATTCTCTAGAAATTTTATGTTACATTCATGACTATGTTTGTCATTGATGTCAATACATTGATCTACAAGAGAATAGTAGAGAAGTAGACAATGTTTGTATTAGCGCACATAGATAATTACAGATTAAGATATGTGGAGTTAAGGACTTGTTATATATTGTGTCTTGAGATTTTAGTTAAGAGCGCATACAAAGATTCAATTATTCATGACATTTATGTTTAATTTAGTGGAAACGATATTCAAACAGTGTTCTTGAGAAGCGGCTTGTGATAACTAGATTATATCTCCTAATCAGGATAGAATCTGGACATGCGAAGTTGAACAGAGGTTGATGATATTTCAGAGGTGACCTAGATGAGATGGCATAGTCAGAGGTCACATGTGTAAAGAATTATTTAGTTTGGAAGCCAACAATTTTATGTGATTATGAAATATTATGTAACGTGTAATGATTTACATTTTGTATTTGGTTAAGCCTAGTTGGTCGACTCTATTGTAAATTATTTGAGTATGGTATAAAGGAAGGATTGTTTTCCTTGATTGAAATATTAATTTGAATAGAGAAGTGGAATGAGAAATTGTAAGAGGATATGCAAATTAAGCAGATCTGGTATTGATATCTAGTGAAGCAGTTGGTGCAGTTTCAGCGTAGACAAATGAGTTGTTGAGATCAGTAATTGTTGGTATTATTCTATTCAAATAGTATAGAGATCATTTGGACAGTGTGTTCGGTGATCTTTCCCTTAAATTTGTTTGGACATTGGGTCCTTCTTCCTTCCATAACTCTTAACCGGGTTAGAATCTTTTAACAGGGATTCAAAGTCTCCTAACAGGGACTAATATGTACTGAATGTATTTCATAAGACTCCTAATAGAGTCCATCCTCTCAAAAGGAATTTTCATATTAGTACATCTTTTGTGGGTACCATCCCCATCGGGGTTTACTCTCTGATCAAGAGGTTCCCTAGTTAACATATTTTGTGTTATTGTGTATGTTTATCTTTCTATGGTTTTTGTTTATATTGGTTACATGGTTGAAATCTAATAATGGTATTATAAGTTATTTTTATCATATAATTGATTCACCCCCCCTCTCAATTATCTTGGTGGACTTTACTTTATAACATATCAGACATTAACAAGTCAATCTTTTGGTGCAACAGAGACTACTACTTGTAACAAGTGGTATCAGAGCTTGTTCACAGGTTCAAATCCCTTCAGGTAGCACTGAGGGGGAGATTGCTGAAAAAATGGTCAGTGCTCCCCTCAATATTTGTGAGATGGCTTAACCTCCTCCTGTGTTTTCTATAAGTCTAGTGGTTGTATCAGACATTAATAGGTCGATCTTTTGGTGCAACATAAACTACTACTTGTAACAGTATCATCTTGTACAAATTCTAGCATACATCAAACATCCAACTATACTTTGGTAAGGTACTCTTCTCATGCACTCCATCTCTAATGGGGATATAAGACAATCTGAAATAGACAATTTTATTCCAACTATAAAAGGAACACATAATGATCTATAATCTTGCATGTTGAACCTCTGTAAAATGTAGCTCACATAATTACTCTAGCCTATCCATAGCCTTCTATTCACTCCATCTCTTCTAATTTCCATTCCAAGAATGTGCTTATCTACACCAAGATCTTTCATTTCAAATTTAGCAACAAGCTAAGACTTTATTTTTGAAATCATACATTTCCCTTTACTAATGAATGACATACCATCAACATATAATGTAATGCATAGGAAATTATCACTATCAGATTTACAATAAACATTTTAATCTGATTTAAAATGCTCAAATCTCAAACTCGACACATATGTATTAAATTTCTAGTACCACATCCTAGGACTTTACTTGAGGTTGTACAAACATTTCTTCAATTTACAAACCAAATTACTTTTACCTTTTATCATGTAAAGCTTTGACTATGTCATATGAGTATACTCCAAATCACCATGAAGGAAAGTAGTTTTCACATCCATTGTATTAACCTCTAAATCATAGGCAACAACAATAGAAAGAAAAAATATAATGGATGTGTTTTTTGCAATAGGATAAAATATCTTATCATAATCAACACCCTCAGCCTGAGAGTAGCCTTTCACACCCAACATTTCTTTATAATTATCAATATTTTCATATGAGACAATCTTTTTCATGCAAATCTATTTGCAACCAACAATTTTAATCCTTTATAAAATGGTACAAGATCCCAGTCCATTATTTTTCAAAGATGTCATTTCTTTATCTATAGAAAGTTTCTAGGATTATGCATCATTCATTCCAAATGCCTCTTATATAGATCTAGGTTCATCTACATTATTATTCAAAGCAAAAATATATTTCCATCATTAGGAGAATTTACCTTTTAGGTGGTTGTCTATCCCTTGTAGTTCTTTGAACACGCTAAGTTGGAGGTTCTTCTTCCTCTTCTAAATATTCAAAGCTTGATGATTTCTTATTAACTTCTTGTCTATCTAGGGGGTCTTGATTTAAATTTGTTAGGAGAAGAATGTATTTGAATCATATATTATTTTTTCATTTTTTATGGCTACAATGTAATAGGAGGGTTAGTTTCTCTAAAAATAACACTTCTAATATGTATCACCTTTTGTGCAAAAGATCCCAAAGTGTGTATTCTTTCACACCAAAATTATAACTAATGAAGATACATTTCACAATCTTGTTCTCCAACCTTTTTTTCTTCTCCATTGGCACATGTGCATATTTCACGCAACCAAAAACTCTAATATGTCTCAATAAAGCCTTGTGACTTGACCATGCCTCTATATGTGTTTTATCAACAAGAGATAATGTAAGAGCCTTGTTAATCAAGTAGAAAGCAATGGAAATAACTTCAACCTAACAACATTTTTCTAGGCCAATTAAACCACTCAACATACTCCAAGCCTTCTCAATCGATATTATTTGCATCCTTTCTGTAACTCAATTCTTTTGTGGATAAACTTCTACATATGAATGCCATAATATTTATAGAATCTATCAAAATTGTTAGTGAAAAATTCACCACCATTATTGGTCCTCAAACATTGTATTTATCTTCTAATGTACAATTCAACCATACTTTAAATTCTTTAAATTGAACAAAAACATATGATTACTCTTTAAAAAATTTACCCATGTTCTTCTTGTTTTAATCATCAATAAATGAAACATAATACATGGATTTTCCAATGGAATGAATATCTACATGACCAATTACATCAAAATGAATAAGATCCAAAATATCACAAGATTCATGAGAACTCAGCTAAAATTGTATGTGGTTTTGGTTTCCATAAATGAAATGATCCCAAAATCAAGATTACAATTATTGAAACTTTCAACAAGGTTTTTATTTATCAAGGTCCTTATATCCTTTTCTCCAATATTGTCAAGTCTTTGATGTCATATCATAGTCTTATGTACATGTAACTTTGATTCAAAATTAAAAAACACTCTTAGGTACCCAAAATCCATGACCATTTGCTAAAGGTGAAACTCTCACCTTTTCCAAATAAGTATGCATAGATTTCATCTTTATACAAGTAACATTACAATAAATAGTGTATGCATCAAACTTATACAATGTGCCAATTGTGACACCTCTAGAAATAATCTTAGCACTTCTCACCATTTTGTATTTTGCATCAATAAAACTTGCTTGCATACCTAAATCTATTAGTTTTCTCATAGATAAAAAAACATTGACCAATGAGATGCAGAACGCCATTAATCCTTATTATTGAATAGAGGTAAAATGGAATCACCTCTATTTAGAATGTGTATGATGTATGTGTATGGGGGAAATATGAAATCCACTCCTAAATCCAAGTTCCCAAAGGAGAGATCCAATTTGATCAACCAAAAAGGTTAATACACAATCAAATCAATCTATGGAGAATATGAATGAGAGAGAAAAACCCTATATTTTCCTATGGTAGAATTGAAATGTTTAGAATTTGAAATAATTGAAATACAAGTACTAACCTCAAATTAGGGAAAATCTGGAAAAATTCCAATTTCTGATGTCTGTGTGTACTTTCAAGCAAATATGCAACCTGTTTCAGACGGGACATGCCGAGATGAAGAAAACCCAAAAATATTTTGTCTTTCTGCCGGCAGGTAGTCTTTGACCCTCATAAAAGTTCAAAGGCTACATTCTTTGTTTGAAGGTCGATTCTGACTTTGTTTGCAAATCTGGAAAGTTCACCAAAAAGGGTATCTGAATCCAATCTCAGATTCAAAGTTTTGCACCTGTACCTGCAAGAAAAAGAGGGGTTTTGTTGTTTGTTTGAGGGGTTTGCCTTGGTCAAACCCCGGTTTGGAATTAACCTTAATATTGAAATTGAAATAAGAATGCTAGCAAGTAGTAGAAATAGATCTAACAATGAAGCTATGTAATTTGATAGATATGTAATTGTATTTTGAATGTAAACAAGTATATTGATATGAAAGCTTGAACATCAATAAACGTAAATCAAAACCTCCATGATTGTATTCTTGGAATCCACCTTGATAAAAGAATGAATGGATCTTGAAGATGAACAAAAGATCTTGAAGGAAGATCACACCATCATGATGGCTAGATCTAGGGTTTGAAAGATGGATCTTGAATGCTTGAACCAAATCCCTTCAATGGATTGAATGCTTGAATCCTTGATCTTAAATGGAGAACTTGGATGGAGAAGAGAACTTGAATGCTTGAATGAATGCTTTCTTGATCACCTTGAGAGATTGAGAGCAAATATTACTTGAGGATGAGATGTGAAAATGAGAGAGGAAGGCCTCCTTTTATAGTGAACTAGGGCACAATCCTCTAGAGGGGCCACCTTGGAGAATTAAATCCCAATTAGGTTTTAACCATTAGAAAATATACCTAGATTAAATGCAATTAGAGGATTTACCATCCCAAAACCCGAAATGGTCGACTCGGAGGCGGGAAACAAATATCCTTGAAAACTCGACACCCAGAAATCAAGGAAACTTGAAATTTGAATTAGGGGGTCAAGGATGAGGTTGGAATTGACCATTTCAAGATCAAGGTCGATCCTAACTAGGTCAGGATAGAGGTTGACTTTGACCCCAAAAGGTCAACTTTGACCTTTTGGTCAAAAACCTCAGGATCCTATCCCAGAATGTTATGAAATACAGATTGGAGTGAAAATTAGGGGTAGATAGAAGCAGAATGAGGAGAACAAGTATGATCTGAGCAATGAGATGATTCCAGGTGCTTGAAATGACCTAAACTACTCACTCAGAGGGCTAAATGCTCTTAACATGGAAGTGCTTCCATTTTAAGATGATACATTAAGCCCCCACTTTAGCAAGAGTATGGATTCGATGAAAACTCTTGGTAAAGGAGAAGAAAGAAGAGATCCCAGTGGATTTGAAATGAGATATAATGACACTTAGTTAGGGACACAAGCCCCCAAGATAAGAATTCTAACTCAACATACATGTAGGAGGGTGCAAAAAACAAAAGGACACAAAAGAGGGGTTAGTACTAAAACAAACCCAAATCAACTAGCATAAGAAACCTTGCTAAGAAACATTTCTTATACTAACATCATATTTGGAAAGCTATCATAAAAGCATAAATGTTTACATAAGAAAGACAAGAACAACACTATAAATGACATAGCTTCATGATCCAGTCCTACTAGCATGAAAGAAAAAAGGGAGAGAGGGAAAATAGTGATTACCTCACCTAGTAAGATGCTCACCTTACCATGAATCAACCTAGAGGGAGAGCCCAACAGGTTCACCATAAACTATGCTTACAATTGTAATGCATCTTTTGACGACTTCTGGAATATCCATAGATCCACCTTCTTGTATCACTATGAATATAAAATGCATGTCTTCTCAGGATTTAGCAACTTATGTGTGTTACCTTTGGAATATTTAGCATATGAATGCGTGTCTTTTTAGGATTTAGCAACTTATGTGTGTTACCTTCCAATATTCAGCATATTTGAAATTGGAAATGTGTGTCCCTTTAGGATTTAGAAACTTATGTGCGTTACCTTCAGAGGATTTAACATATTGAAAAATTTGAAAAATACGTGTCTCCTCAGGATTTAGCAACTTATGTGTGTTACCATCGAAAGATTTAGCATATAAATGCATATCTTTTCAGGATTTAGCAACTTGTTTGCATTACCCTCCAAGATTTAGCGTGTAAAAATAAAAAAATATAGTACAAGGGAGGCCCTATATATGCCCCCCTCCTTAATATGACAAAAACATACTATTTTGACATGTTAAGGAAAGAAAAGAACAAGGATAGTTCCTTCTTCAGCATCAAGATAATATCCACAAACAACACCCAGTCCAAGCCAAGAAGGTCACAACTCCTATGAGGCCATGGAAGGGATGAATGTAAAGAGATATCATGTAAGAAGTGAAAAGAAAGTAACCCTTATGAGGGATAGCACACTATTCAGTTTCTAGGGTGAGAGATATATCAACCATGGAAACCCAATGTCAAACAACAAAAAAGGTTGTGATCAAGGACAAAGATCCTCAATACAAACCAAAATTTTCATGTATGATTGGATATCACATAATAGATAAATACTGCTTGCCCAAGGAAAGAGTTGCATCCTGGAAAGATAGAAAAAGAAGGAGATGGCATCCCTGCCCCCCAAGTGTAGGAACAAAGATGGAATAGGATACCTACTTCACAATGCAATGAGATATCTTGTTTAGCAACAATGTACACCATATCCTTAGCGAGGGATATTGACCCCTACATCCAAGAATATAGATAATCATGAAAAAGGATATGTCACTCATGGAAAAGGATCCTCAAAGAAAGAGATCTTATCAACAAGACCCCAACCAAAGAGGAGTGCTTTAGATAAAATATCATCTTTCAACAACGGGAACAAAGATTCAATCATCAAGCCCCCTACAAAGAAGATGAAGAGGAATCTTTGGAATGAGGGAAACAACTCTAACACCAAAGCAAGGGTGAGATTTTATAAAGAACATAATTTGCAACATAGAGAAGAAGTGATGACTTAGGACAACAACTTCTCATATAAGAAGGTTATCCATATTCAGAACATCTGTAAATATGTTGAAATAATATTGCAGTATAAACAAATACCACTAAGCTAAGGAAAGCGGCTCCCTAGACAAAGAAAAAGAAAGAGGTACCTTGCCCCCCAGAGATAGAGACAAGGGATACCCTCACAAAACAAATGCCTTAGAAAATATATCTTGAAAAGAAAGGATAGAATCTATGGATGATTAAAAACAAAATGCAAAGCCATAGAAAAATAGGAGAGAAAGAATACCAATTAAGCCCCAATACAGGACCTAATGGATTCTAGGTGACTGGATGAAGATACACCTCTTGCCCCCTAGTCACGAGACAAGAGGGAAAGAACATCTACATTATATCTAAAGGAGGGGAATCCCCTATATCAAAATTATGAAGGAATTGTAAAATTGCATGAGAGTGAGATATAATTCCTAAAGCAGCTCTTTCTCTAACATATAACTTGAAATGTTTACAATCAGCAAGTAAATGTTTGTTACTATAATGAAAAGGACATTTGTATTTGTGTAAATCATCGATCAGAATAGGTCTAAAGATTTCTTTCTTGGAATTCATTAGCTCAACATATACCTTCTTAGCCACTTCTTGATGAGTATTAATGTTATCTAGGATAGGTGTAGGGAGAAGAATATGAAGAGGAGGACAATGTTTAGCATCACCTACCTTAACTTGAGATTTTGAACACCCAACACCATACATATCCGGTTTAGGGGGTATATGAACTAGAAACCTAATACCATGCTCATTAACCCCAAGCCCTAAACCTTTATAACCTTGTTTAGTCACCATATTATATCCAATAGTGTACATATTATGTACAGCTTCTACAGGAGGTGATTTTTTATCATGTGCATGAGTAAAGGTTGTATAAGGTGGGATAATAGTTTTTGAAGAAGTTTCTTTACCCTTTCCTTTAATATCATCATGAATCCGAGGAGAAGGTAAATCCAAGAAATCTTGCACATCTACATCCTGAGCTATAGCTTGAATCCCATCATAAGTACAGGAAGAGCGAGGATGAACAGATGGAGAATTAGGTATCAAATTAGGATTAGGAAGATTAGGATTAGGATTAGGATTGATAGGATTAAGATTAGGATTGATAGGATTAGGATTAGGATTGATAGGATAGGATTAGGATTAGGAAGAGTAGGAGATGGTGTATCATCTACCAAATTCTTCACATAATCCAAAAGATTAATAAGGCTACCACATAAAGCTTTAATAAAGGTTTTAAATGTAGGCAGACTAGTGTCGGTCAACTTCACAAAAGAATATGCAAGAGCAAAGTGAAGGGTCATCAACATAATGAAGTGAATGATACTCTCATAAACATCATAGGTATTATAAAGAGATGCTAAAAGAAGAGTAATAAAGAACATAACTACACACAAAAGCATCTTAATGATCTCCATAGAAAATGAAATGCAAGAAATATTTTTGGATTTTATTGATTATATAGATTTTTTTTGTATTTTTGAATTTTACAATGCAAGAGCATAAACTAGATCTAATCTAAAAGGTAATCTAACACCAAAAAGAAAGAGAGTAAGGTTGTCAGGTTCACCAAGATGAATAGAGGTAAAATGGAATCACCTCTATTTAGAATGTGTATGATGTATGTGTATGGGGGAAATATGAAATCCACTCCTAAATCCAAATTCCCAAAGGAGAGATCCAATTTGATCAAGCAAAAAGGTTAATACACAATCGAATCAATCTATGGAGAATATGAATGAGAGAGAAAAACCCTATATTTCCCTATGGTAAAATTGAAATGTTTGGAATTTGAAATAATTGAAATACAAGTACTAACCTCAAATTAGGGAAATCTAGAAAATACCAATTTCTGATGTATGTGTGTACTTTCAAGAAAATATGCAACCTATTTCAGACTGGAAATGCTGAGGTGAAGAAAACCCATAAATCTTTTGTCTTTCTGTCGACAGGTAGTCTTTGACCCTCATAAAAGGTCAAAGGCTACATTCTTTGTTTGAAGGTCGATTCTGACTTTGTTCACAAATCTAGAAAGTTCACCGAAAAGGGTATCTAAATCCAATCTCAGATCTGAAGTTCCGCACCTGTACCTGCAAGAAAAAGAGGGTTTTTGTTGTTTGTTTGAGGGGTTTGCCTTGGTCAAACCCCGGTTTGGAATTAACCTTAATATTGAAATTGAAATAAGAATGCTAGCAAGTCGTAGAAATGGATATAAGAATGAAGCTATGCAATTTGATAGATATGTAATTGTATTTTGAATGTAAACAAGTATATTGATATGAAATCTTGAACATCAATAAATGTAAATCAAAACCTCCATGATTGTATGCTTGGAATCCACCTTGATAGAAGAATGAATGGATCTTGAAGATGAACAAAGGATCTTGAAGGAAGATCACACCATCATGATGGCTAGATCTAGGGTTTGAATGATGGATCTTGAATGCTTGAACCAAATCCCTTCAATGGCTTGAATGATTGAATCCTTGATCTTCAATGGAGAACTTGGATGGAGAAGAGAACTTGAATGCTTGAATGAATGCTTTCTTGATCACCTTGAGAGCTTGAGAGCAAATATTACTTGAGGATGAGATGTGAAAATGAGAGAGGAAGGCCGCCTTTTATAGTGAACTAGGGCACAATCCTCTAGAGGGGCCACCTTGGAGAATTAAATCCCAATTAGGTCCTAACCTTTAGAAAATATACCTAGATTAAATGCAATTAGAGGATTTACCATCCTGAAACCTGAAATGGCCGACCCGGAGGCGGGAAACAAATATCCCTGAAAACCTGACACCTGAAAATCAAGGAAACTTGAAATTTGAATCAGGGGGTCAAGGATGAGGTTGGAACTGACTAGGTCAGGATCGAGGTCAATCTTGACCAGGTCAGGATAGAGGTCGACTTTGAACTTTTGGTCAAAACCCTCAGGATCCTATCCCAGAATGTTATGAAATGCAAATTTGAGTGAAAATCAGGGGCATATAGAAGCAGAATGAGGAGAACAAGTATGATCTGAGCAACAAGCTGATTCCAAGTGCCCAACATGACCTAGACTACTCACTCAGAGAGCTAAACACTCTTAAAATGGAAGTGCTTCCATTTTTAGATGATACAATTATTATAACATCATAAAGTATGATTCTAACTTCACCACAACCAATAATATTTTAATGAGAATTATCGCCCAACTAGGCCTTACCTCCATCAAATTCTTCATATTTAGAAAACTAAACTTTATTAGAGATCATATGAAAAGATGTACTCAAGTTAATTAATCATGCATCATCACATGCATGAGGGGCCAAAGATGCAATAAATGCATCACCATCTTCCTTCTCAGACAAAGAATCGTAATCAGATTTCTTCATTTCTTCCTTTCAATCCTTGGCTAAATTATTTACTAGGACATTCTGAGATAAGACCTTATGATGGTTTTGTTCTTTACCCCTTGTTCTATTGACCCTTTTTAAAAATTTGCTAATTTTTCCATTCAATAGTTTCAAAACAATATTGGTCCTCAAATTTGTTTGACTACTTTAATCCATTGTAAGAAAGGTGTTAAGGAAAAAATGATTAATTTTATTGGTAGATTAAAAAAATTTCATGTTTAAATCACTTATCCAGTGACTTACGTGGATTTTAAAAGAATTTTCATTTCTAATTTTTAAAAATAAATTAGAGATAAGTTATTATATTCTGAGTTTACTTCTTTTACCCAATTGTGTGTAGTGCTTCATAATTATCAACTCCAAGTGATTCGGTTTGATTCATCCACTTCAATGGCTCTAGTTGATAAGAATGATGTCGCTTAGCAATATTTCCAAAAGTTTCAAAAGCCCAACAAAGGATTCATCAAGATCAATAATTCATGAAACAATGTTGATGCACAAGTGGCACTAGAAGCACTAGGTGTGGCTCTATTATTATCTATTTTCAAACCATCTCACAATTGTATATCTCTTTCTTAATCATTGCATAATGTTATGTTGAAGTTTATTAATGATAATATTTTGAAACTTCATCCCATCAAACCTATTGACCCTTCTAAACCATCACCATCTTTCTATGATTGTAAAGTCTTTTTCTAATATTAGTGTCAACTTGGCCATGATATTGAAAGTATTATCATTTGAATAATCTTGTCCAAGACCTCATAGATTCTAATAGCATAATTGTTAAGGGGTGTTAATGAAAATGTAAACTTTGCATTACCTTTAATCCTAAGGAGACTATTAAGGCCCCCGATGGTTCTCTTTACATTTCTACAAAGATTAATGGTACAAGTTCTCCAAAAGAGTGCTTATCAACCTTGCATGTTGAATATTATGACTGAAGAAAATATTTTCACAAGATAATTCCATCAACAAACTTATGACAAGTCTAATGTGATCATTAGAATCATAATGGTTTTACTTGTCCTGCCCAAGGTTCTAGTACCCTTCCCATTGGAGTTGGTAAAAGGTTCTTAAATGTCACCTTTCTCATTATCCCTACCTCCAATCAATTCCAAGTGATACTATAGTTTATTTTTCTTACTTCCATGAAATTTATTTCTTCTCCTATCTATAAGTGCTCAAAATTTACCCATAATGGAGAATTTATCATGATAAATCAAAGTCTATATAAGCCTTTAGCAATTCATAGAAACTTTGAACTCAACTTATTTTATCCTCAACACCTCAACCTTTTCAACCTCACCAATACATTTTATTCCCACCTTACCAAAAGGTCAAACATACAATGATATCCAAATTGATAAAACCTAAGGATGTCACATCCCCTTGTCTTGGACCTAGAATCCTTCCTACACCTTCCATTCCTCTCATTTAGGCTTGATTTCCACCTCTTATCTCATACAAATGCCCAAAATTATCTATATCTCGACCTAGTAAGGTTCCTTCCATTACTCCTTCTAAGGAATAAAATGAGCCCACCTTGATTGATCCTATAGCTAACTAGATTTCAAGAAAAACCAAAAAGAATTATAGTGCTCATGATTTCCAATGTAAATGTCATGCCAACACCCATGAGCTTGTAACATATTGTGACATTTTCACACATCACCCCATTGCAAATGACAAACCCCTACATTTTAGTCCACTTGGTCTTTTTTTCTTTGGTTCTTAGTTATTTTGGCATCAGTGTCTATAAGTTTCTAGTGTTTTGAATGAGATTTTGTGAGTCTTGCTAAGTGTAGAACTAAAATGTCTTTTGCCTTTGGTTCTTAAAATGGAATTCCTGTGAAAAATAGTGAATTTGTTAAGTATTAAAATGAATTGATCTTCCAAAGGGAATGAAAATGAGATTTTGATAATTTTGATGTGCTTTCTATTTTTGGAAATTTCTAATTTTAGTAAATTCTATTTTTTAGTAAGTTTTACTAGATCTTGGATGATCAAATTTTGAGTTTGGAACAACTTTTTATTTTTAGCGATGTATATTTTTAGTAAGTCTATTAATGGTAAGTTTCATTGTATCTCATATTGATCTTATTTTATGTTTGAGCAAACTTACTATTTATAAAAAGTCTATTTGTGCTAATTGATGAGCATTGGTAAAGGCATGAGTAGAGGGAGGTCTAATTCTAAGTTAGGAAAGTTGAATAGTTGAGGTAGTTGGTCCATAATGCACTAAGTCTAGAAATATCTTTGAAAATCATTCAAAAGAGGAAAGGGTGTGAAATTTTACTAGTATGGAGGGTCCTTGAAGAATTGGCTAAGTGTTGAGAAAGAAATAGAAAATGGCACAAAAATGACTAAGTGTTTGAAAATTCCTTGATTTCATCCCATCTACGCCCAAAATTGGATAGGCATGAGAAATTAGCTAAGAATTGAAGCACTACACCTACTTGTCTAATTAGCACCTAAGATAGAAGTTGAGTAAAAATGGGAAAAATGACTAAGCATTGACCAAGAGGATATGGAAATGCATAAAATGATGAATTCATGGAAAATTTCAGGACACCCTCTCAAGAGTTCCCAAGATAGAAATTGAAGGTAAAGAAAAATCCAAATGGTCAATGTGCACCCATGGGTGCTACTTTTCTATAGGTAAGGAATTTTATCAAAGTGGTAGTATCCTTCACAATGTCTAAAAAGTGCTCAAGAATGTTAATTTCAGCATGCCAAGGGATTACTCTCAAAGTATAAAATCCATCACCTTGTCTCTTTGTCACTCATGAGCACTAGTTCTATAAGGTCAAGGAATTGTACTCAAGTTTAAAAATATGTCACTGTACCCAAATGGTGCTCAAGGGTTCTAATTCTATGGTATCAAGGAATGAGTTTCAAGATGAAAAACCCTCCAACCATGCTAAAATGTTCTCTAGAGAAATGATTAACCATTTCATGGAATTCTCCTCAAACATTAAAATCCTCCACAAGGTTTTATTTGCACCCATGGATGTGAAATTCCCTATGCTAAGAAATTGTTCCAAGTGCTCAAGATCCTTCTAAGTATGTCATTTTTTGTCAAGGAATAGCATGCATGGAAGTATTAAAATTATTTGAAGTATATCTATTTTTTTCTCAAGAACAAAATTATTGAAAGTATTAAAATTATCTGAAGTATGAAATTCCACCCTATATCTATTTTTTTCTCAAGAACAAAATTATTGAAAGTATTAAAATTGGTTAAGTGTTGGACATCCATGCCCGTGTCTAATTACCACCCATGGAAGGAATTGCAAAGGTTGATTTAAAATGGACTAAGTGTGGAAATCTAAGGTCAATGTGACATGAAATGTTAAAGTGGTGGAATTTTTCAAGTATAAAATCCTTGACTATATCTAAAATGCATCCAAAGTCAAGACTAAATAGAACATTGGAAATAATAATAAACTTTCAAAATTTGAAAAAAAAATGGTCTCTTTAGCTAATGGGTGCCCATGAAGGAAGTAAATTAATGAAGTTAAAAGACAACAACACTTCACAATTGACATAATAGGTTTTTAGGCAACTTGCAAAAAGATGAGAGATAATCTTTCCCGAAATAGCAACATGAAAAGAAACTTAATCCAACTATTGAAATTAACTTGTGGCCAACTTGGAAAGTTGGTGGGAAAAAATATATATAAGAGAAGAATTTCATTTCATTTTCACACATCAAATTGGAGAATTCAAAGAAAGGGCATGAGTTTCTGGTGAAAGAAGAAGAATTTTGTAGTGAGTTTTTAATTTTAAGAGGCTTCTTCTTCAAGTTTTAAATTATTCTAATTCTAGAGTAGAATGTAGGGATACTTTTTCTTTTTCCTAAATGGCATTCTTATGTTAACTATTTTTTTTTGTAGGAAGAAGATGGAAGAATCTAGAGGATCGGTATTATCAAGGCAATCTTTGATCAACAACGAGATGAAAGGATTTCTTTCAAAATCCAAGATCATATTAAAATGGAAAGAAGTTAACGAAATAAATTTGGGGCACCTCAACATTAAAAAGTTCAAGAAAGGGATATTCAACAACAATGAATACTCTAAAACATCCCTGAGAAAAAATATATAATTAGAAGTGGAAGTTTTAGCAGCAGTTGGATTCGTTCCTACCATTTAGTGCCCGAAACTTATTGTGAAGTGTGCAAGAAGTTACAAATTAGAGGTGAGGGTGATCTGGGCTCTAGATGACATGTTGCTGGAAAATCTCTCTCCACTAGAAATTATTGAAGCCTTTGGAATCCCTTTGTATCCTTAATGGTGCACAAATCCAAGGAGAGGGCACTAAGAGTTTATAGTGTTGGAGTTGATAGCTATGATAAAGTTATAAATCAAAATCAGCTATTGAATCCTAAGGCTGATCATTCAAAATTTCCTAAGAATATTTTCTAGTTGGATCTCAAGTGGGAGTATAGAGACTAGTGATTATGTTGAGAAGAATATTTAGGTGCCCACAATCTTGCATTTTCAAGCCTTGGATGTGGTATTTTATTGAAGTAGTGACTAATGGAGTCAAGGCTCTAGATTAGTCAAGGATTATCAGTAGCAACCTAGAAGAGTAATTCACAAAGTTAGAGCAGTCTATAACTTTCTATATGAGTTCTTATGTTATACATATGCTAGCAAGGATTATTGAATATGATGGATAAGGGGAAGAGGACCCATAGGGTGTCATCCAAATCAGTTGAAAGTGCACAAATGTTATCTATAATTGCACTTGTATAACATGCCTAGTTACTTGAGATCTAATGATGCATTTTCCATGCATATCGTTAGGTCTCTTTAGGAAGGCTTTCACACAAGGTTATCATAGGAAGCCATGAAGTTAGTATAAAAATACGGCTCCTTGTTTATTCAATTCTCAACATTCTTATATATCAAGATTCAAGGATTCTCTTCTCACTCTTACAAAATTTTGAGGTATCCCACAAATAAAATGGTGTTTTTGGAGGTCATGAGGAAATTGAATGCGTATGAAAACATCCAGAAGAAGAAGAGGAAGGGTGAAATTGAATCCTCAATCATCATGGGAACTTTATATGAAGTATGTTCATGTCTACTAGCAACAAAAATATCAGTAAAATAATTATGGTTCTATCATTTAGAAATTCATATGGAAAAGTCACCATTTTATCCTTATAGTAAAATTAGAATGGTGCTTGGTAGGAAATACATGCATAGGATGCACCTTGAAGACTACTAGATTAATGCCACAGATGAATATGAATTTAAATTTAAAAAAATTTCCAAGGTACCTTCCCAAATGATCAGAATATGAAAGATTCATTGAGTGCCAAATCAAGTGGAGGAGGATGCAAACATGATTCAATAAAACTTTGAGAAAGTTAAGAATAAGACCATTCATCCATACAATTGGAAGGGGCCAAAATAAATAGATCTTGACATGCTATCCAGGATAGTCACAAAATTCACAATGTGGTAGATTGAATGTCAAGTCAACAAATTGTAGGCAAAGAACATTCTCTTAACTTACGAGTAGATGGGAGATCTAGAGCCACATGATATTAGACTTGGGAAACCATTAGAAGCTATAATAGAAGGAGAAGTTCCACCACATAAGGAGCATGGAAAAGGGAAAAGAATCATGCAGGATGAGATGACCAAGAGAAGATTAGATGAGGTAAGTGAAAGGCCTCCATAGAAAAAGAAAAGGTCAAAATTAGAACCATCATCACCTGCTAGTTCCTCCAATGTGAAAGAAATTGACATTATTATAGGAGAAAGGATTGGAGCCATCAAAATAATATGGTCACAAGACCAAATCACTTTACCAGTGTACAATTTTTTGGAAGTTATCTAGCCAAGGAGTGAGGAAAAAATACCTACAAAAATTGATCATCATTTCTAGGAATCTCTTGAGAAAATATTAGTTGAAGAAGTAGTAGAGCCATATATTCCAATCCTAGAGGAAGAGTGTCATGAAGAAATAATACCAAAGCAAGAAAATATACATGTGCATGAGCACTAATTAGGCACTGTACGATGGTTGAAATAGAGGATGTAGAAAGATCCATAAGAAGATATTGATCCCACAGTATAATTCCAGGAATGTTTGAGCAGAATCAACAAGAAAATGGAGGGAAAGGAAAGGAAGTTCTCTAAGGTCACTAAGGATGCATCTAGATCAAGAACTATACATGTAGTAGTGTTGAAGGTGGATAAAACCAAGGATGAAATCACCCTAGAGGAGTATTATGTGACAATAATTGACATAATACATGCTAATAAGGGACATGTGGCGGATGAATTGGATGATTCCACCTAGGAACTCAACGAAAGGATGAAGAAGATGGAAGAAAAGAACAATAAATTAAAAAGAGAGAACAAATACTTGTGTATGTACTTGCAGCATCTAGTAGATCAATTTAGGAAAGAAAGTCAGTAACTTGTTCCTCTGTATAGTTTTTCCAAAAGAGTCAATGGATGACATTGAAAGAATGAGGAGAGCCATGCAAGGTATTGAAAATAGGTAAAAAGTATCCAGGATACAACATATAGGTTAATTGAGGACCTGATTTAGATGCATGGAAGAACTTTATCTATTCTGTCCAAGATACATTGCATAGATGAGGCTTAGAAGGCACTCATATTTACTAAAACAAGACAATCCCGTAATTGGAGGCTTTCATAGAGATTCCTAAATAGGCACTAATAGATGGAGGACTAAAAGGGGAAGGTGAAACTTATGAATTTTCTCAATGGTATATTTCAATAATCATAGGGAAGGAGTTGTTCAAGAAGTCAAATGAAAAATTATCTCGACTAAGGAAGAAGATTATAAATATTCAAGAAGGAATCCTTGATTCCATTGAGGAAATGTTTGGAAAGAGGTTAGTTGATGAAGAAGTAACAAAAAAAGGAGTGAAAAGTAGAGTATAAGAATTCTTTAGCATAGAGTCCTTCTTGGTAGAGGATTTTGAAAGTATTTAAATATTATTGAACATCATATACAAAATTTAGGACACTAAACTAGGAGAATAACTTATACAAGTGTGAATGGGATATAGATATTATGGAGCTCAAAAAAGAGACCACGCTAAGTGTTTGTGTGGACGAGCTTGAAATAGTCATGTCTAGATTTTTATCATTTAAGGAAAATAATCAAACTTGAGTCATTTTGGGCAAGTGGGAATTTAATGTTGAATGGGAATCTTGCCTCCATTATGGGCTGACTTTGACCACTCTCCCATTAAGTGGGCGACCCTCTTCTTATTGGCCCATTTGGACCTTATTATTTATGATAGATTATCTCTCTATGCCCTAGCCCATATTAGGGTTGAGATGGAAACATCTGGGCTCTCAATTCTATTTTAATCATGGCCACTCATTGTAATTTGAAAAACTATATAATAGACTCACCCCCTCATTTGTAAAGGAGAAACATTTGGGGATTTATTCTAGAAACTACTAGAATAAATGAGTTTTTATTGAAGTTTGGTGATTAGTTGAAGTGTTTTAGAGCTTGTGTGGTTTCTTATTCCATCACTTAGATTAGATTTGTTTTGAAATTATTAGATGAATGAGATCAATAATATTATAATGGTAAAATCATTTTCCATACCTTTTGCAATTAGAAAATTTATATGTGCAGTGTAAGGTTGGTCCTAAGTTTTTATGTGGATCCTTAATTTCTACTACTAAATATGGATTATTCACGATGGTGTTCATTTGTGATATGAAAATTTCTTGCACTACCCTTTAATATTGCACCTCCTTTGTTTTGTTGATTTGAAAAATCAAAGTGTGCTTGATCTCACCAAATAAATTGCTATCTTTCAAGTTCTTAGGATTATAATAGGATCTCTCAACCTTTTCTCATTTACTTTCAATTTTTTTCTCAAAACATCAAAAAGTAATTCTCATTGCTAGATCATTTTAAAATCTCCCAAAACTAATATTTTCTAATGAGAACAAATTATGTGTCCCTTTGTGTGATCAATATATCATAATGACCTTCAAGTTTGTCCACACATTGAGACCTAACAATATAAAAGAACCTTAGAATTGCCTATATGATCTTTCGCAATCTTAGCATACACATGATTGTTTTTAAGAGAGGACAATATGCCTTGGTATTTTATTTTATGTTGTTGTCATCAAAAAATACCCATCAATAGAATTGGCACTAGAAAGAGGAAATGAACATGAACATTGGATTGTATCAAATCATCAAGAAAAAGAATAATTATCAATAGTGGAATGATCAATTGGAGAATCTATTAGAGAAGATATTTCAAGAAACACCCTCCATCATTGTGCCACATTAATAGAATTTGTGTTAGAAGGAGAGCCATTGAAAACATTTTTTAAATCATGAAGATTTCACATATTGGAGCGTATCAATTCATTCTCACTTAAGGTGCATTGAATAATCGTAAGGTCTACTCCAAGAGAAAAATAATAACAAGAATTAAAGTTTGACCCAAAGCCTAGACAAGGAAATAAAGAAGCTTCAAAAAGTTAGAATTCACCAATTGTAGAAGATCTTGTAAGTTTTTTCCAAACTCCACCACCTCATCATCAAGTTCAAGGAATGGATCATGTTAAAAAAGGACCAATTCAAGGAAGTAGTCAACAAGGGGCTGCTCAATTTTTGCAAGTACCAGTTCAAGTAGCAAACCCAATAGTCATTGAAAAAAAATTGGTTCAATCAATGGTACTTCAGTATCCATATAATGCATCTCCTCTTGTTACATTTCCTACTTATCATGATATGCCTAAGAATCCTGAGCATTTCTATTCCAAGTTATTTGTCAATGATATTAACCATATTGTAGATGAACACATCAATATTTTCAAAGATGTTCTCTAGAATAGAAACATTCAAAATGAAGATGTTTGTTGTAAATTGTTTCATTATTCATTCGGAAAAGAAGAATTTTATCGGTACATCAACTTGCCCAAATATTAATTCAGACTTTCCAACAACTGAAAGATGCATGCCTAGAAAAATTTAGATTTCCAATCATTTGAGTAGAGTTGTATAGATAATTAATTGAACTAAGAAGAAAATAATGTGAACCAATTAGTGCCTATTAAAATAGATTTAAAAGAGCCCATTCAAGGCTGTTTGATCCATCTCATAGAGCCAACAATACAACTAAATAGATTTATTGTGCTTCTTTGGATTTTTTCACTTCTATATTCATCCAAAAGGTTCATCTAGCCCTAACCAACTTGATAGGATCTTATGTGGAAGCTGAAAAGGTTGGCCTCTAATCACCAACAACTAATAGAAGAACACCTAGCTACTTTGGAGATGTTGGTATGTTGAATTAAGGAGAAAGTAGCACCATGAATAATTATGCTATTGTTATCAATCTTGTGCCTTCTTCTATGAACTAGTTAGTAAGTTCCACATCCAAGAGCTTCATTGTTGCAAGTAGTACCAACATGACTAGTTTATATTTAGAGTACAACATCATAAACTTGGACTCAAGAAGAAGAGGATGAAATAAAATAATTGAACAAGAAATTTAAAAGGTTTTCCATTGAGGTTACTTACCTTAGAAATCATAACAATCAAATTCAAAGTTCATGAAGAAATTATCAAGCATATCAAGGTGTCAATCGAGAATATGAATGAAATCCTCTATAACATCAAGAAAATCACCAAGGATATGGTCAAGGATATTAAGAGAACAATTATGGGTACCAAAAAAATCATAAAGGATTCTAGAAGAGAACATGGAAGAAAAATCCAAAAGATGGAGGTGTACCTTCACAATTGGACAATCCACCAGCTTCTGAAGGAAGACCTACAGATAAAGTTACTTAGCAAAAGAAGCTCTATCAAAATGGTGTAGATTACATGAAATGGAACAACACTCTTAATTAAAATTTAATGAATTTCAAATAGCTTCCAATATCCTTATAGATTAAATAAGGAATACAAAGGCCCTATAAAATCCTCTAGCAATGAGGTACAAGCTAGTTCTTGCACTTGAGTAAAAGTACAAAGTCGTGTCACACTTTTGTAAAGGAAATAGTCAATAGTGATTCAAGTTTTTAAATTGAATCACTAAAAAGTGGGAAATATGTTAGAATTTTTAAATGATGTGAACTAATGAAATGTTTAATTTTATATATATTTTATGTTTGTAATTTTTGTAAAAAATTGAAAAATTGTAGAAATAAAGTTTTTAATCAAATAAAAACTTAAATTTAGTTGCTGATAAAATGTTGAAATCATAGTTACATCTCCCGTCAACCTTTATATAGTATTTTTTCTATATTTATTATATAAAATGACGCAAGGCAGGGAGCAAGAGGGCCAAGAAATGGTGCACTCTAATGATCCAAGCCTGCCCAACACATGCGGAAGCAACAAAAAAAATAGTGAGAGAGTGTTAGAATAACTAAGAGGGGGGTGAATCAGTTATCCAGTGTCCAAATACAAAATGTATAATCCAAAAACATACTTAAAACTTTTGATACTCGGTAACTTAAAATATTGTATTGTCTATGCTTTTACCGATTACCAGTCTAAAACACATAGTAGTTACCGATCAAATAAAATATGCAACATGAAAATATGATATCAAACAAACATCACAATCAACACATAACACAAGAGATTTAACATGGAAACCCTATGAAGGGAAAACCACTGGGACTGGTAACCCAAAATATTCACTCTTCTGAAGTGAGGTGGGTGAAGACCCAACCCTGTTAAAGGTTACAAACATAATGTTAGGTGTGACCTTGTTTGAGGATTTTAGACCAACTATTATCGTCCAACCAGCAGTCACTCTGGGGTTGACAGGATAACAATGTTCATTCTATGAATGATACATAAAAGACTTTCTTAGTCCACTCAGTTAAGAGATTTGATTGTGTACAATGGTTAAAATGTAAAAGTAGGTGATCTGCCTTAATACAACTTCAATTGTATATGTACAAATCAATGTTAAGCTCATTCAATCCTCTGATCATTAAATCAATTATGTTCCAATCAATGTTCAGTAACTTACTATCGCTTGGTAATAGCTTCCTGTAGCTCTGTAAAAACTTTGCAGTTCAGTTCTCACTAACTAGTTTGATCAAGTATGCATGAAAACTTGTTCACATGATAATTCTACAGTCTCCTCCTTCCAACATTACATTGACTATGAAATCTCCAGTCTCTTATATAGACAAGTAAACTATTTTCTTCTAATCCATCAAATTTTGCAGCTTAATCATCTTCGTTGATTTTGCCACTTAAACATACCTCAACTGATGTGTCAATAACACATTTGATTCTCATCCTTAAGATCTTTCCTGAATTTTGTTAGTCGTCGATCTGTGTAGCAAACATTATCTGTTACCTCAAAATCATACACTTTCCAGCTCATCAATCTTATCGGCTAAGCTAGTCATTTAGTTCATTTGTTCTGCTCGATTAGCAAAGAAATGCATCACTAAACACAAGCTCAATTTACACTGTGCTCGGTATACACTACACTTCATCGGTGTACACTGAAATTCTTCATCAACCGACAACACTACTTTGTGTCTTTCAACTCTGTTCCTCATCATAGATGAATGAAACATAATCAAGTCAATATCATAAGGTCATAGACTCATCTACAAGTTACTCAATGTATTCTTTATCCTCATCTGTCATATCCATCTTCCTTATGTAGATATTTATGTACTTCATCTCTTTCACTCCTTTACTACAGATGTTTCAGTATAGTAACTTACAAGATAAGTGTTGTCAAACTAGTTGACATCAATGACAACATAATACTGATTTAATCATATTACATATCTAATCAATCAGCTCGGTGATCTTAAATCATAGATTCTTCAATCAAGTTCTAAATCAATTGTAGTTCATCAATCTCTCCCTTTGGCATTGATGGCAACTCAATTAATATGAAATATACCATACACATACCAAAAATGTATTCTACAACTCTGTGAACAAATTTTGTACAAGCTCTCCCTAGCTTAATATGTTTAATCACTATGTTACTCAACAACATTACAAATGCAGCTTTGACATTCTGCAAATAAGATCTTTTTAGCTTTCAGATTCCTTCTTCTATTCTCAGTAACTGATCTTCAGTGCTCTCCCTTTCTTCGATTTGTCTCTCCCTTAGATAGTTCTCATCGGTGCATATTGTTTCATATTGTTTATCTCTCCCTTTGACAACAATGCCAAAGAAAAAAATAAACACACTACTCTTTATTAGCCAAGTAACTCTCTATTCTCCAATGCATTCTCTGTATCTTTGTATATTGATATCCCAATCTATTTCAGTTCTCCAAACTTATCACAACCTTGAACATGATCCAAAGTGTGAACTATGTTGCATCAACATGAATGATCTTATGATAATATTAGGCTGATGCAACATCCAGATCACATTAGTGACCAGTAGACAGGGGATAGACCCCTAGTCTATTTCTTAAGTACTCAAATGTATCCTTCGGTAGAGCCTTTGTAAATATGTCTACAAGTTGTTCTTTTGATGTAACAAATTCTAACTTCACTTTCTTCTCTTGTACTTGTTCTCTCAAGTAGTGATACTTAATTGATATATGCTTTGTTTTAGAGTGTGTCACTGGATTCTTTGAAATATTAATTGCACTAGTGTTGTCATAGTATATAATCACCGGCTCAGTGATTACCTCATTCATACCTTCCAACACTTGCTTAATATATGTAATGTTTGAATAGTTCATAGCAGTAACAACATACTCTTCTTCAGCTGTAGACTGAGAAATGTAAGCTTGCTTCTTACTTGTCCATGTAACAAGTCTTTCACCAAAGAAAAATTCTCCTCCAGTGGTACTTTTTCTATCATCCACATTTCCAGCCCAATCAGTGTCGGTATAGACTCTGAGTTCAAAGTTTCCTTCCTTAGGATACCATAATCCATAATCTTCTATTTTATTCAAGTATCTTAAGATTCTCTTTGTAGCAATCATGTGTGACTCTCTAGGGTTTGCAAAAAATATTGCAACAATTCCCACAACATGTGCTATGTCTAGTCTACTATGCACTACATACATTAACTTACCAATCATTGATCGGTACAATGTCTGGTTCACTTCTATAGTTTCATCTTCCTTAGTCAGTTTACATCTAGTAGCCATCGGTGTTCCCACAGGTTTAGCATCTTCCATGCCAAATGTCTTCAATACTTCCTTGATATATTTGGATTGTGTGATGAATATACCATCATTATGCTAAATCACTTGTAGTCCTAGAAAGAACTTAATCTCTCCAAACATACACATTTCAAACTCTTTTCTCATCTCATTAGCAAAAGATTTACATATGTTATCTTGACCTCCAAAAATAATATCATCCACAAATATCTCAGGAATAAGAATAGTATCATCAGTATCTCCTTTCATGTACAAATTGTTATTCTCACTAGTTCTAACAAATCCAATACTTAACAAATAAGTATGAAACCTCTCATGCCAAGCTCTCGGTGCTTGCTTCAAGCCATACAAAGCTTTATGTAATCTACATACCATGTCTTTGTTGTCTAGATCAATGAACCCTTCTAGTTGTTCTTTCTAGACTTCTTCTTCAAGTATTCCATTCAGAAATGTTGACTTAACATCCATTTGATAACTTTGAATTTCTTGTGTGCAGCATATGAAAGTAGCATTCTAACTCCTAATCTAGCAACAGGTGAAAAATTTTCACCATAAGCAATTCCTTCCTCCTGTGCATATCCCTTGCATACTAATCTATTTTGGTTCCTTGTTACCTCACCATTTTCATTCAGCTTGTTCCTAAATATCCACTTAGTATCGATAAAATTCTTATCTTTAGATCTGGGTACTAAGGTCCAGGTTTTGTTCTTCTCTATCTGTTCTATTTCCTCTTTCATTGCATAAAACCATTCATCATTTTCTAATGCAACTTTTACATTCTTCAGTTCATATTCACAAATTAGACATGTACCTTATCTTGTCTTACTCCTTGTTTGCATGCCAGCTTGTTTGTCTCCAATAATTTGTGTCTCAGGATGATGTCTCCTAAAAAATCTTTCCAGTACTCCATCTCTTCTTTCTTGTTCATCCTATGCAGGTTCATTTGCTTTCTCGGTAGGTCCATCCTACTCGTCGGTTTCTCTTTCCTATTATTTTGTGTTGTTTTCCTGCTAATCGGTTATCACAGGCTGCGGCTTTGGTAGATACTCTAGGTGTTCAATGTAAGTGAATCTACCATAGTCTTCTAGTTCCTTTGTACTTTCCTCTACATTCTTTTCATCAAACTCATCAACTCAGACATTAGTACTTTCAATCATTTTATTAGTAGTTTTATTCAGACACTTATATGCTTTGCTTTTACTGGAATATCCTAGAAATATCCCTTCATCACCTTTTGAGTCAAACTTCCCATTTGTCTCATCTTTTAGAATAAAACATTTTCTTCCAAAAATCCTAAAATAACTTATAGTAGGTTTGTATCCAAACCACAACTCATAGGGTGTCTTGTTAGTGTCCTTCTTCAATTATACTCGGTTCAAAACATAAACAACTATACTGATAGCTTCCCTCTAGTATGTCTGAGCAACATTCTTTTGCAGCATTAGTGTTCTTGCATAGTCAACTATTGACCTATTCCTTCTTTCAAAAATCCCATTATGTTGAGGTGTCCTTAGTGCAGAAACCTATCTTTTAATACCATGCTCATTACAGAAATTAGTAAATTCATCAGAGATAAATTCACCTCCTTTATCAAATCTTAGGCATTTCAATTCTTTACCAGCCTCTTTTTCTACCTTTTCTTTATACCACTTGAACATCTTAAATGCTTTAGATTTTTCTTTCAAGAACATAACAGTCATCAATCTAGTATAGTCATCAACAAAAAGAATAAAGTATCTATCACCATAATAACTTTGAGTTCTCATAGGACCACATAGGTTAGTATGAACCAACTCAAGTATCTTCTTTGTTGAATAATCCTTGCTTTTGAAACTAGATTTAGTCATCTTACCTTTCTAACATTCATGACACATAACATGATCAGGTTTTGACAAGTTAGGCAAACCTCTAACTCTTTTGCTTTTACTGATCTTAATCATGTTATCAAAATTCACATGGCATAACCTTTTATGCCACAACCAAGCATCTTCATTTTTCATCATCAAGCAAGAAGATTCATCGGTATCAAGATAAAATAGATTACCTCTTGATTGTGCACCAGTTCCAACTAATCTTCCACCATCATCAAAGATTTTCACTTTCTTTCTCTCAAAAGCAACTCAGTGACCTGAATTGTTCAGTTGTGCCACACTTAACAAGTTATAGTTCAGTCCATCTACCCAATAAGCATTTTCACATTTTATCCTATCATTTATCATCAGGGATCCTTTACCTCTTACCATATAGAGTGTGTCATTACCCATCTTAACAGATCCTCCATTATATACTTCAAGTTGATCAAATTTCTCTTCATCACCAGTCATGTGATGTGTACAGCCACTATCTATGATCCATGTATTATTTTTTTTAACTTTAGATATCAGCATTGTTTCTACATGTTTTTCTTCTTCCTCAAAGTCATCTTTCATAGAAACAAATACAACTTATACATCATCATCATCATCAGATTCAGATTCATTATCTTCGGCTATGTAACATACCTTTTTGCCTTTATCATTACTATCTCGGTTATGTTTGTTGTGTTGGTAGCCTCTGTTGACTCTTCTCCCATAGCTTCCTTCAAATCAGTCTTTGGTTCTTTCATCATCTTTCTTATGTGAACATCTAGTAGCGATGTGGCCAACATCTTTACAATTAAAGCATGCCAAAGGTAGCTTACCTCTATACCTTCCTTTACCTTTGGGTAATCTTCTAGCCATAAGAGCTTCAAGTTCATCAAGCACATCATCGGTATTGCTATCACTATCATCATTCTTATTATTCCTACTAGACTTGCCAATCTTCAGAGAAGACATGAAAGTGGATTCCACAGATGGAACAACACTATTGTCAAAGTTATTCAATTCAAAGGTTGTAAGTTTACCAATCAGATTGTCAAGTGTAAGGACATTACCAGCTGCAAACCTTGTGTCATGAATAGCAAATATTCTAATTGCGTAAACCAGCAATAAGGTTTTGAGGACTTTTCTTACAACTGTCTCTTCACTAATAACTCCATCAAATACTCTAATAGCATGTACTACCTTTTTCAGTCTATTTGTGTATTGCGCAATATTCTCACCTTCCTTCATCTTCATATCATCAAATCTACCCCTTAAGCTTTCTACTCTGGCTCTTTTTACATTCACATCTCCACTGTAAACTTGAGAAAGTTTATCCAACATGGCTTTTGTAGTAGTGCAACTTTTAATACCTTCAAATTAGGCATCGGTACAGGCAGCAGCAATCTCCAGCATAGTAATATTGTGTTCATGCATGTCTCTCAATTGATCAAGTGTTAGGGGACCAGCGGTCGGTTCTATATAGCCATTCTCCATCAATTCTAGTGTAGAATTCCCAATTCCATATATGTGCAGCTTCATCTAGATTTTCCATACTGTGAAGTTCTCTTTGTTCAGCTTTGGCACTTCCCTCTTATACATTTTGAGATCTTTTTACTGAAGTCCTTAAAACTCTTTTCTAAGCAACCAACGCTCTCATACCAATTGTTAGAATAACTGAGAGGGAGGTGAATCAGTTATCCAGTGTCCCAATACAAAATGTATAATCCAAAAACAAATACTTAAAACTTCTGATACTCGATAACTTAAAATATTGTATTGTCTATGATTTTACTGATTACCAATCTAAAACACATAGTAGTTACTGATCAAATAAAATATGCAACATGCAAATATGATATCAAAAAAATATCACAATCAACACATAACACAAGAGATTTAACGTGGAAACCCTGTGAAGGGAAAAAACACCTGGGACCGACATCCCAAAATATTCACTCTTCTGAAGTGAGGTCGGTGAAGACCCAACCCTATTAAAGGTTACAAACACATTACTAGGTGTGACCTTGTTAGAGGATTTTAGACCAACCATTATCGTCCAACTAGTAGTCACTCTGGGGTTGATAGGATAACAATGTTCATTCTATGAATGATACATAAAAGACTTTCTTAGTCCACTCAGTTAAGAGATTTGATTGTGTACAATGGTTAAAATGTAACAGTAGGTGATCGGCCTTAATACAACTTCAATTGCAGATGTATAGATCAATGTTAAGCTCATTCAATCCTCTGATCATTAAATCAATTATGTTCCAATCAATATTTAGTAACTTACTGTCACTTGGTAATAGCTTCATGTCACTCGGTAAAAACTCAGCAGTTTAGTTCTCACTAACCAGTTTGATCAAGTATGCATGAAAACTTATTCGCACAATAGTTCTGCAGTCTCCTCCTTCCGCCATTACATTCACTTTGAAATCTCCAGTCTCTTACATAGACAAGTAAACTATTTTCTTTTGCTCCATCAGATTTTTCCACTTAAACATACCTCGGCTGATGTGTCAATAACATATTTGATTCTCATCCTTTAGATCTTTCCTAAATTTTGTTAGTCATCGATCTATGTAACAAACATTATCTGTTACCTTGAAATCATACACTTTCCAGCTCATCAATCTTATCAGCTAAGCTAGTCATTTATTTCCTCTATTCTACTCAGTTAACAAAGAAATGTGTCAGTGAACACAAGCTTGGTTTACACTGTGCTTGGTATACACTAAACTTCGTCGGTGTACACTGAAATGCTTCATCAATTGACAACACTGCTTTGTGTCTTTCAGCTCTTTTCCTCATCATAGATGAATGAAACATAATCAAGTCAATATCATAAGGTCATAGAATCATCAACAAGTTACTCAATGTATTCTTTATCCTCATCTATCATATCCATCTTCCTCATGTAGATATTTTTGTACTTCATCTCTTTCACTCTTTTACTACAGATGTTTCGGTATAATAACTTACAAGATAAGTGATGTCAAACTAGTTGACATCAATGACAACATAATATTGATTTAATCATATTACATATCTAATCAATTAGCTTGGTGATCTTAAATCATAGATTCTTTAATCAAGTTCTAAATCAGTTGTAGTTCATTAGAGAGAGAATGTCAGATCTTTCATATATCATCATCAAATAGAACCATACATGTCAGGTTGTAAGGTCTTCCTAGTTAGGGCCAGATATTACAATGAATCACATAAGTCCTCAAACATGTGAGGATCTTTCAAAATCTCTACTTCTATCTTTTGCCAACTCCTCACTCATAAAACTGCCTCCTAAACTCTAAACCAACAACTACATTTATACAAGAAGCTGCCGAGTTGAGTCGGCCTTCAAATCCATAATCAATGGAAGGAATGGTTAGATCAAGGACCACACACTTCCCAATGATGGATTCCAACATTAAACCTATGATCCAATATAAATGCACAAGTCAGCCACAACAGGAACTAAAACTAAACCCGTCGGTGAGCAAGATAACCGAGCAGAAGACAGGCAATGTCAAGCGCAAGTGAAATAACCGACCACCCAGGAGATAACTGACTACACTCAATAACCAAAGGAAACTGACCAACTACCAACCAACTTGGTCAAAGTAGGAACTGAGCAACACAGGCAAACTCAAAATTGTTTTTGGTGACACAGGATTGCCAAGGACCCGAGATGCTCCTGCATCAGAAACCTGGGGTTATTTTGAAATGATTCTCCAAATCATTTGGTAGGTTTGGTCCAAGCTACATCCAACTCAGATTGAGAAATCCATGAACTATCTTCCATTGGTCTATTCGTCCACCTTACCAAATATTCCATATACTATTTTCCTCTTGTACTCTTGCCAACTCTTTCCTTCAAAATCTGTTCAACTTCATCGTTCTGCTTCTTAGGATATTTTGTCAGTACTATTACTTCTTCATCGGGTTCATGATACTCATACAAATTAGAAATGTTTAAAATTGATGATATGTCCATGTCATTAGGTAACTCAATCTCAAATGTATTTCTACTGTCAAATTTCTTCAAAATCTTGCAAGGTCCAAACTTCTTCATCTTTAGCTTCCCATATGTTCCAACAGGAAATCGACCTTTCTTCAAATGAACCATCACTTCATCACCAACATCAAAAGTTTTATGTCTCCTTGATCTATCAGCTCTATCTTTGTAAACCTGATTACTGTCTTACAGCTTCAGCTTCACATCTTCATGTAATGTCTTCATGTACTCAACAAACTTTACTCCTTCGGCACTTTTATTATTCTCATCAGCAATGTCTCTCAAATCAGATATTCCTCTCAGTTTTGTGTCATTCACAATCTCAAATGGTGTCTTTCCAGTACTCCTATTCATTGAATTATTGTATGCAAACTCTGCTTATGCTAACATAGAATCCCAATTACTCAATGTGTCTCCAACTAAACATCTCAAAAGATTTTCCAAAATTTTGTTCACCACTTCAGTCTGTCCATCAGTTTGTGGGTGAAATGTAGAACTATATTTCAACTCAGTGCCAAATTTCTTCCAAAGGGTTTTCCAAAAATATCCAACAAATTTACTGTATCGGTCAGAGATAATACTCCTCAGTAATCCATGCAATCTGACAATTTCCTCAAAGAAAATATCTACTATATGTAATGCATTTGATGTCTTTCTACATGGTATAAAATGTGTCATCTTAGAATATCTATCCACCACAACAAATATAGAATCATTACCTCTTACTATCTTCGGTAAGCCAAGAACAAAATCCATATTGATATCAATCCAAGGTTTCTCAGGAATAACAATCGGTGTATACAATCCAGTATTCTGACTTACTCCTTTTGCAATTTGACAAATTCCACAACTTTTCACAAATTTTTGAACATCTTTATACAACTGCGGCCAATAGTACTTCTCCTTAAGAAAATTCCATGTTTTATCAATACCAAAATGTCCAGCCAAACCACTACTATGTTTCTCCTTTATCAAATTAGTTCTCATTACTGCTCTCAGTATACACAACTGAATATCTTTAAACAACATACCTTCCTAAATAAAATATTCATCCCATTTAGTATCTTTTTTATCTTGAATAAGTACTCTGCACTTTCTCCATGGCTCATAAAAATTAGGGTCAAACTCATAAGAATCTCTCATCTCATCAAAACCAAGAAATTCAATTTTCATCTCAGTCATCAAAGATCTTCTTCTACTCAATGCATCAGCAACTCAGTTAGTGACTCCACTTTTATGCTTTATTACAAATGTATAACTCTACAAATAATCAACCCATTTCCTATGTCTTCGATTCAACTTATTCTAACTACCCAAATATTGTAAAGCCTTATGATCAGTATACAACACAAATTCACTCGGTATCAAATAATGTCTCCATTTCTTCAGTGCTTGAACAATAGCATATAATTCTTGATCATACACTAAATATTTCCTTCTAGCATCATTCAACTTTTCACTAAAGAAAGCAATAGGTTTACCTTCTTGACTCAACACAGCTCCAATTGCACTTCCACTTGCATCACATTCTACTTGAAATACTTTACTGAAATCAGGTAATGCCAAAATAGGTAATTCAACAACCTTCTTCTTCAGAGCCTCAAAACTTCTGTCAGCTCCATGTGTCCACTTGAATTCTCTTTTGTCTCCTCTCATAGTCTCAGTCATAGCATTACAAATTGAACTAAAATTCCTTATGAACTTTCAATAAAAACTTTCCAAACCATGAAATGATCTTACCTCACTAGCATTCACAGGTGTAGGCCAATTCAAAATAGCTTCAACCTTTTCAGAATCCATCTTCAAACCATCAACTGAAATAACAAATCCCAAATGCACAATCTCTTCTTTCATGAATGAACACTTTTTCAGATTTATCAGCAATTTTTCCTCTTTCAATCTCTGCAAAACTTGTCTAACATGTAACAAATGTTCTTCCCTGGTCTTACTAAATATCATAATATCATCAACATATACAATAACAAAATTACTCAAGAATTTCTTCAAAACTTCATTCATCAACCTCATAAAAGTACTCGGTGCAATAGTTAAACCAAAAGGCATAACCAACCACTCATACAAACCTTCTTTTGTCTTGAAAGTAGTCTTCTATTCATCACCTTCTCTGATTCTAATCTGATGATACCCACTTTTCAAATCAATCTTTGTGAAATATTTTTCTCTAGTCAAACTGTCCATTATGTCATCCATTCTCGGTATAGGAAACCTATACTTCACTGTTGTCTTGTTGATTGCTCTGGAATCAGTACACATTCTCCATTATCCATTCTTCTTCAGTGCCAATACAATAGGTACTGCATAAGGACTCAAACTTTCTCTGATCAAACCTTTCTCTAGCAACTCTTTAATCTTTCAGTTCAATTCCTAATTCTCGGTAGGTGTCAACCAATGAGGTGCCTTATTCGTTAAACTAGCTCTAGGGATTAGATCCATACAATGATCAATGTTTCTTTTCAGTGGCAAACCATTAGGTACATTATCAAAAATGATATCACTATACTCAGTGAGTAACTTATCAATCTCCTCGAGGACATTATCCTCTATTTTATCACTCAATTTGTTAGGGATCACAACAAAACATACATCATTCTTCTTCAAAGAGTTGACAAACTTTCTTCCTTCCATCAATAAAACTTTCACAGATGTGCAAACATTACTAACAGGTTCTTCCATCAATGGTAACAAGATTTGTTTCCTTCCATCAGCCACAATAGTATACTTATGCAATCTCCCATCATATATAGCATGTCTATCATACTTCCAAGGTCTACCCAACAAAATATGACAACAATCCATAGGCATGATATCACATAACACCTTATCATAGTACTTTCCAATCTTCAAATTCACATAACATTGTTCACTTACCATGAGTGTATGCTCATCTTTGATCCATGAAATCTGATAGGGCTTCAGATGTACCAACCTTTCCAACTGCAATTTTGTGACCATCTCTTCATATGCCAGATTCTCTGAGCTACCACTATCAATGATTACCTTCCAAACTTTATCAAAAACTCTACATCTGGTCTTGAACAAAATTTTCCTTACCGGATCTTCCTTTTTGCTTTCATTCCACAGTGCTCTCCTTACCATCAAGTTATTCCCTTTCTCAGGTTCATTTGGTGACTCCTCTTGCACCAAAGCATTTCTACTACTTCCATCCTTCTTACTAGCCTGTGTACATTCAAAAGATCTATGTCCTTCTTCTCCACAATTGTAACAAGTTGCTCGGAAACTTCCTCTACCATAACCACCTCGGTAGTTATTGCCTCTACCTCTACATGAACTTTCACCTTTCCACTCGGTCTTACCTTTTTCTAGATTTGTTTTTTCTAGTTTAGATCTACTATTTTCACCATTAGATCTACCTCTTCCTCTAGGGAATCTACCACCTTGACCTCTTTGTCTTTGCTCATGTCTTTTGTTAAATCTCTCCTCAGCCTTCAAAGCAAATTGATAAGCCTCTTCAATGTTCTCCAACTTGACCATACTAATTTCCTCTTGGATGGAAACTCTCAAACCATTCAGGTATCTACCAATTCTTTCCACATCATCTTCATCATGTCCAGATCTGATATCTAATCTATTGAATTCCTCAGTATACTCTTTTACCGAGCTATCTTTTTTTCTCAAACTTTGCATTCGCCGAACTAGGTTAATCTGATAATCACAAGGTAAGAACTTTCCTTTCAATTTGTTCACCATTCTATTCCATACCTTGATTTTGTCTTTGCCTTTCCTTTTTCTATCTAGCTATAGGTGTTCCCACCATAAGGATGCATGACTTTTCAACTTTTTGCTTGCAATCTTCACCTTATTATCCATAGGAATGTTTTCATATTCAAAATAATTTTCCATCTCCGTGATCCAGTCCACCAATTCATCAGAATCTAGCTTTCCACCATACTCAGGAGGATTGAAACGTGGTGTTGACTTCAGACTTGTCAAAGCTTTCAAAAATCTTTCTTCACCTTGATCCATAATAGGTGCAAGTTGTGCATTCACCTGTTCTTCTTCAACTTCATCATCACTAACATCTTCAAGATGTCTGCCTCTTCTTTGGGCTATTTCAACAGCTTCTAACCTAGCAGCAATCTGCCTTAGCATATCTGCTAATCTTGGATCTACATCTCACCTCCCATGAACCATCTTGATAACCCTCAACAATTTTAGGTCAGATCACAATCTGCTACCCCACAACAATCAACTAGGGCTTCAAGAGGAACCTACAAACCTAGATCTGTAGAACAAGATCAAGATCTCACCTCACTCTGATACCACCTAACACAAGGTAGGGAGCAAGAGGGGCCAAGCAATGGTGCACCCTAATGATCTAATCCTGCCCAACACATGTAAAAGCAACAAACAACAACAGTGAGAGAGAGAATGCCATATCTTTCATATATTATCATCAAATAGAACCATACATGTCAGGTTGTAAGGCCTTCCTGGTTATGGCCAGATATTACAATGAATCACAGAAGTCCTCAAACATGTGAGGATCTATCAAAATCTCTACTTCTATCTTCTACCAACTCCTCTCTCATAAAACTGCCTCCTAAACTCCAAACCAACAAATACATTTATACAAGAAGCTACCGAGCTGAGCCGGCCTTTAGATCCATAATCAATGAAAGGAATGGTCATATCTAGGACCACACACTTCCCAATGATGGATTCCAACATTAAATTCATGATCCAATATAAATGCACAAGTCGGCCACAACAGAAACTAAAACTAAACCCGTCGGTGGGGAAGATAACCGAGCAGCAGACAAGCAATGTCAAGCGCCAGTGAAATAACCAACTGCCCAGGAGATAACCAACCACACTTGGTAACCAAAGGAAACTGACCAACTATCAACCAACTCGGTCAAAGTAGGAACCGAGCAACACAGACAAACTCCAAATTGTTTTTGGTGACACAGGATTGCCAAGGACCCAAGATGCTCCTGCATCATAAAAAAATGTGTGTATAGATAACTTGAAACTTTAGTGCATGGATATATCTTTTCACTAGTTTTATAAATGTATATTTAAATATAAAATTAAAATTTATGTGTATTGAATTATATCTCTTTCCATTCGGCTATGTCACTTTTTTGTTAGAATGATTTTAGAATAACTAAGGGGGGGGTGAATCAGTTATCCTCAGGTCTAGATGTACCAATTCAACTTTTCAATACTTCAACAACCAACTTAGATCTATTCAATAATCAACTCAATCTCTATAGAATATATCTAGTAACATAAATATGCAATCCAATGTCCAAAAGTAATCAACTTGCATAATATAAAACTCTTAACTGTAAAACACATCAAATAAAATTCACACAAGTATGACACTAGGATTTAATGGGGAAACTCAAATTGGGAAAAACCACCAATAACATGCTACCAAATTTTCACTCTTTTGAAGTGAGCTCTATGAGGAGCTAACCCTGTTAAAGGTTACAATACATACTATTAGGTGTGACCCTGTTAGAGGATTTAATCACCATATTAGGAGTGACCTTGTTAGAGGGATTAAGAACATCGAAAACTTTAGTGGCTTATATTTTTTATTTGGTGAATGTCGCATATTGGCAACCCGAGATTTGGCGAATATAATGCATATCTTGGATTGATCCTATCATCCACAATTTATTAATATTGGGTCCAATTCCCGGGCCCATTGCCCATCGGTTTATTTAATTTTCTCCCTTTCTTTCACATTATGGCCAATGGAATATAATTTTTGGACACGTCAAATTTTAAACATTCGCCTATAATTTCAAAGCACCCCCAAATGGACAACCTATATTTGCCAATAGTTTTATACATGTATATTTATAAGTGGCTCTAAATTTGCCTACCATTTTGTGGATGTGTGTCTCAAAATGACACATTTTTTCAAACTTTATTAATCATACCAAGGTATTGGATGACCCATAATCACTTGAGAAATATCACGTGACATGTTATAATTATGTGGGTGTCGCCAAATATTTTTATACCTAATACCTCCTCTTGAATTTTCAAAAAAAGGATTAGTATAAATACATTCATAGATCAGTGTTATTGTACATAATTTGGTTTGGTTCAGGGTTGGTTGGTTGGTTTTGATATCTCAATTTGACTGATAGCGAAGTTTCAGACTGTTGAGTGCATTGGCGAGTCACGACTACAATTGAATTTTAGATAAAGGTAAGTGATTATTATTCTATGACTATGTGATTTTGAGTTCAATCTTATTTAGTGGGGACTGGTTAGTGAACAGTGATGACCAGGGAGACCTCAGACATGATTTTAGCACCAACAAATCATATTTATGTATATTAAAGTTCTATTGTCACTTATTCAACAAGTAAACATTTTTTTTTTGCACTGGTAGCCTTTATTTTGTTGAAAAATTGATATGTCGAACAAGAATAAGGGTAAGGCTCCCGCATATGGGGAAAGACAAGAGAGGCCAAAAAAATGCAGGACCTTATCATCATATTTTGGTCATGGTGGTGGAAATGTTTCTGGCCAAAATCAGGAAGCTACTTCATCACAAGAAGATTTTCAAGATTCACAACCTAAACCTACATGGCATATTGAAGAAGTCAGTGAACCTGATATCTCAGATCATGATGAACTTGAAGAATATTTTCAAGTAATTACCAAGAGTATCCATAATGATATAATCAACTTGGATGAGATTGAGAATGTCAGAGATGATGATGGTGTAGGGAAGAATAAAAGAAAATACAATTCAAACAATGATAGAGAAATAAAAAAAGATTGGATGTGGGATCTATCGAGGAATTTTCAAGTAGAATGAGTGTCAAAGTATCCATTCATTAAACCACTAGATAATCCAATTGAAGGTGAGCCTCTATTACAATGCAGATGTAAGATTTGCACCAAGATAAATAAGAAGGAAAAGAGGTTGCAGCTAAAAATTGACACCATAGAGAAGCATATGGGTAAAGTTTACGAAAAGAAAACCATAGATGGATTTCAAAAATTAGTGATAAGATGGAAAACAAAGGAGGAATCTTAGCATGTTAGGAATGCAGAATTATTTGAATTTCAATAGAATATAAAGACGAAGCCTAGTAAAGTTAAAGGCTCTATTGAATCTTGTTTTGGGAAAGAATTGGGAGTAGAACTAATGGGAAAAGTTATTCAGTTAAGTGTTGTCTTTAATATTTTGAGCAGAGGGCATCCTATGATAGACTACCCATCATTAAGTTCTTTATTACACTTTCTAAAAGTTTGTAACTATCCTAAAAATCACTGGTCAGTAAACAGTAGATGGGAATGGGCAAGTTGTCTTACCGAGGTTGAAAAAGAGGATCTAAAGGAAAACATTAAAGAGTCAAATTTTATTTCATTGTCTTTAGATGAGGTTACAGGTGTAGATAATACTTTCTAGGTATACATGCATGTTTATACTCTACACAATTTTGTCTACCAACCTTATCTACTAACTGTTGCTAAAATGAAGGATAATGCGACAGCAAAAAATTTATTTGAGATAGTAAAGAGTTCTCTAATTGAATATGGAGGTATAAATGACATTATGATTGCCAAAAAGTTGGTGTGTGTTGGACAAGATCAAGCTTCAGTAATGCAAGGCCACAGGGGCGATCTTTGCACAAAGATACAATCTTCTTGTGCACCCTACGTTACTCTCATTCACTGCATGGCCCACAAAATGAATCCATCTTTTGGAGTTGTTGGCAAGCATGCTCCAGTACAAAAAAATTAACTTTTAATCAAAGATCTCTACCAATACTTCTATCAAGGTCTGAAACAATTGAGGAAATTTTAACACTTTGCCGAAGGACTAACCGACGGGAAAAAGCTTCTTAAAGACAATGATACCAGATGGATCTCTTTGGATGGACCAACACATCGAGTTTTTTCATAATACCAATCGTTGCTTGGCATAATTAACTCAAGTTGTGAAGAAGCAGGGCTACTAAAATTTCCTACGCTATTGCAAATGTTAAGTAATGTAGAGACACTCTTAACATTAGCAGGTCTTCTCCTCATGCTTGAGGAAATGAGAAATATAATGAAAAAGAACCAGCAAAGAGCTATGTATATTGTAGAATATTTTGCGCTGTGTAAATTGAATTGCATGATGCTCGATAATCTATATCAATCATGTGATGATGTAAAATTTTCCAGCTGGCTGAAAATCACATATTAAAATCCTGATAACTTTTTAAAGATCAGTACAAATGGGGAGTTATGTTTAGAAGTTCATGGAGTTGAGATACCAATGTACTACTTTGCCAGGTTCAAGTCTGAGGAACTAGGAAAGAACCCCAGGAAGTGGCTATCAAGTGTTAAAAGGGAAGACTTTACCAAGATCATTGATTATGTAACTACTTCTGTGAAGCACATTACCTATGATATTTTCTCACAAATTAGAGAAAGATTCCCACCAGTCAAACTACTTGAATCCATGGCTATTGTGTTTCCTTGGTATTAGAGTATGAATAATTCGAAAGATTTTTGAACTAGGATACTAACTTTGATAGATCTTTTTTGCAAAACCAAATAGTTAAATGGAGTAACTCTAAATGGAATTTTAGATTAATCTTGTTTGAGAGAGAAATCAGGTCATTTTTCATAGACAATGAGGGATCAATATAATATTATACGGAACCCCCATGAAGATGGATCAGTAACAAGGCTTTGGAAAAATCTAGCTGAGAGTGAAATTTTGATTGATTCAATATCAAAAAAATTCAAGCTTGTCTATTTATGTATGACCATGATATTGGGGTCAGTGCAGGATGAAAGAGTTTTTAGTGCTTTGGGATTCCTAAAGTCAAATCTAAGAAACAAACTAGACAATAATTTGGAAAATTTCTTGAGGCACTATACATCCAAGTATGAAGTCAATACTTTTCCTTATGAAAGGGCACTGAAATTGTGGAGGAAGAAATGTAAGAGAAGAGGGTTGGGAAACATTTCAAACCAAAGTGGGAATTCCATAGACAATGATGTCATTGAATCATGTACTGGTACTGGTACTACTAGCATTGAACATCAGTTAAGTGGAGGTATGCAAAGTGAAGAAAACATATCGAAGAACCAAGGAAGCTATGAAGTTGATGGTGATGAATCCAAGGATCCCGATAATGATATGATGTGGCAACTTGAACCGTTGTAGAAGTAGAAAGTCCTAGGTATTTAATAAAAATTTTCCTATAGTCTACTGTCAGTTTTTGTGTCTCATCATCAATCATGCATAATAGCATATTCCAATGTCAAAAACATTAATGTGGTTGATAATGTCATCAAGATTCAATTCTACAATTAACAATGGTTTTCATTTGCATTATTCAGCTCATATGGTACAATTCTTGTAGATTTTCATAGGATACAATTCTTAGAAATAGAGATTCTCGTTGATTTATTTACAAATATGATACTGTTGGAAATTGCAATTGAAGCAATTATTGTATTGTCATTGATGTCAAACCTTAACTAGTAAGACTGTTGCTATTTAAGAAAGTACTACATCTATTTAATCTTTACTAAGGGAAAAGGCAAGGTTGATAACAATAGCACCTAAGGAAAAGTTGAGTTATCTTGATACTTCAATGAGTACTTGATTATGTGGCACAATGACAAGATAATGTATAGCTTATCTAAGTAAGAATTAAGACTAAACTGGCAGGCTTAACCGAGAAAAAGTGAAGAAATCTAGTTTAAGCTGAGTGATGTTAGTGTCAACCGAGCTAGTATATGCTGAGTAAATTTAGTGTTGACCAAACATCAATATTAGCCGAGGAAATAGTTTTTGAGGTGACCGAGATTTCTAATGAAAACCGAGGAGTTGAACACTGTATTGACTGAGCGTTAGTATTTTACATTTGAGGGAGAATTCAGATTTCCAATCGACATCATTGAATTCTTGGATTATGTAAAATGTGTTGACTTTATTTATTGATTGTACGAAAGCATTTAATGCACTGTAAAACATTTTATTATAAATCTATTAAAAGATTTGAGATATTTCTAGAAGGATAGCTGAAGAACATAAAGTAGGAAGGATTCGATGAATCTAACCTAACCCTAAGATCTATGAAGGAGATTAAGCGGCAAAAGATGTATTGACCTAATGGAGGAAGTATTAAGGAAACCTAAGCTAGAGGTTGAATAAGAGAGGATGCTGGAAGTATTGTTGATGTTATTGACTATACAAGCAAAGAAGGATAAAGGAGAAGTGTTGTGATTGCTTGAAGAGAGTTCTAAGCATATCAGTGATGGTGATGGTAAAGGTTCATAGTCAGTAAGCCAACATATGTATGGAATTGGATCTGATATTTGCAAAGTGAGTTGTATTTTTTTCAGATCAATACTACTGCTACTTTCTAACCATTGTATCGGTCAAAATCCTTTTAACAGAGGTTGACCTAATAGTCATGGGTATAAATCCTTTGAACAAGGTTGCATTCTAATGGAGTGTATGTAAGTCCTATAACAAGGTGCACTTTTAACAGAGTGGTTTAAATCCTTTAACCAAGTCACACCTGATAGTGTGTTTGTAACCTTTGACAGGGTTGGCTTTTCATCGAGCTCACTTCAGAAGAGTGAACATAATAGTAACATGTTACAAAGTGGTTTTTCCCAAATTGGGTTTCCACTATAAATCCTGGTGTTGATACTTGTGTGAATGTTTTGGTTTGAACATTTCTGTGTTTTACAAGTTAGATACTATTGGATAAGTGGACTGCATTAATGTTATATGTTTCTATTATCAAGTACTCACTTACGAGGTTGCAGATCATTTACTATAACTTCAAAAATATTGACCTTCCAACCAATGCATAATGGAGCATACTAAACAAAGTGGTAGAATCATCTCATAAATCATAGTATGTGAAGGTACTTTCAGTTTCAATCATCTCTATATTTTTTTCTAATTTCTTGAATTGAGTTTAAAGTAACAAGTTTAAACTCTTTTTTTTTAATAGGATCAATGTAGCGGATGCTATTGCTAATTTACTAAACCGACCTGTCAAATGTAGAAATGTACAGTTATAGAGATGTAGTTGTCTTACTGATTTTGATTCACCCCCCCTCTCTGTTGTTCTAAATCATATTAACAGATACAGTGTAAAAATTCATTCATTAATAGTAGTAAGAACACAACTTTGTGATTCTGTTTACAAAATTCAATGACTTAATACCCAATTTCAATTTCATTACCCTTAGCCAATGACCCTAAATTCCCTTTTATAGAAATAAGGGAGTAACAACAGCTTTAGGTCAATTTTCCTAATGTGAAGTCTCAAAATCAAAATCAGTAAGACAACTACATCTCTACAACTATACATTTCTACATTTGATAGGTTGGTTTAGTAAATTAGCAATAGCATCCGCTACATTGATCCTATTCAAAAAACAAAGTTGAAACTTCTTACTTTAAACTCAATTCAAGCAATTAGAAAAAAATAAAGAGATGATTGAAACTGAAAGTACTTTCACATACTATGATTGATGAGATGATTTTGCCAATTTTTTTAGTATGATCCATTATGCATTGGTTGGAAGGTCAATAGTTGTCAAGTCAGCAATTCATACTTGGAAGAGTGACTTGAAAGAAATGATCCTTCCAATATTGCATTCAAATTTGTCAATGGTTTGATGCACTTTGCAATGCCCTCATGAGTTGTGTCCTAAGGAAGCTTGCCTAAATCAGAAGTCATTGTGTCTTCCAACTTTTTTTTGTAAGCTTCTCTTCTAAAAAAATTCATTGATGAGTTATTAGGACCAGGACTCGACAGACCAAGACTTATCTTGGTTGTTTTTTGATTCATCTTGGTGAGATTTTTCCCAAATAAGGCCAGAGTTTCCTCTCCTTCAATTAGTTTCTGACATTTTTGAAAGATAGAGTTTGCCTTTATTGATGCATGAACACGGTCATTAATTCCCTTGCTTGCCAAATGTTTGTCACTGGTTAAGTTCATTTGTTGCAAAATCTATTTTGCAATATTATGTCTCTGACAAATATTTTCGTTCTTCTCAATGTGCTCTTTGAGCTTCCCAAAAATATCTCTAAGACTTTCATTCAATTCAAACCAATCACACAACCTATCAAAATTCACCTTTATTTTCCCCCAAAAGTCTTTTTTTATTTGCTTGACTATATTTTTTACTTTGTCATTCAAGTTATTTTCATAAATTTTAATGGTATTATTTTCCTTCTTTATCTCTTCTCTCATTTCTAACAATTGGTGTTCACTATGTTTTTTTATTTTCTATGATTTCTCTTCCCATTGTTTTTCTTTTACCCTCTCATTCTCCAATTCTTTATTTAATTTATTTTTTGTTTGTGCCACAGTGTCCATGCATTTTTATAAAATTAATAAAGAGACTTTTTCATCCTCAAGTTTTTTATTTCCTTCTTCCAATTTTTCCCTTAGAATTTTCAGTTATGTGTCCATATGTTCTTGTTGTCCAATTTCTTCTTTAGAAGATGAATTTTTTATCCTTTTCTCTAATTCTTTGCACCTATTATTTGTTTCTTTCTCCTTTGCCTTTTCATTTTCCAAGTCTGCTTTTAACTTATCTATCGTGCCCTGAAGCTTTCCTTTCTCTCTCTCCAACTTCATCACTGAACTGTAGACCACTTGGTTGGTCATTTTTGACACAGTTATCTTTTCCACATTTTTAATTTTGGATAAATCCATTTGGAGGGTGCTAACTTGAAATTCATATGGATCTAACTGACTCTCTAGTGGATTGTTATCTCTAGTTGGGGTCATAACAACCATGAACTCCATCATTTCTTTCTTTGGGTCATATGTGGGAAATAACATATTCGATGTAGGTTTTGTATCACGAGCTACAGCAACTGCATCCCTCTTCAATGTCTTTGTATTTTTTCTATTCCTATTTTCTTATTATTCAAAGTTAGTTACAAAATCATTATAACAAAAATTAGGATTTTTTGACACAATTGAATGTTTAAAAGGTGAAATATAACTTGTAGTGATGTACGAGCTTCCACCTATGTTGCATGTGGTTCTCCTAATTTCACCGTGAGGATTAGCAACACCCTAACCCATTACAAGTGGAGTCTTTGGATTGTTCTAAGGGTTTTGTCCTAAAGGTGTGGCAATTGTTGGACTCATAGTCACCATTGCCATTGTTGTACTTGTCATAACTTTTCACTTCTTTACACTACCTTGATCTTTGGAATCCACTGATCCCATGTCCACTTGTAATTTCCTTTTCAGACCACTAGTACTACCCATGATATCCACACCAGTGGGAGTGGCACTTGATTTAGATTGAATCTAAGTGCTTGAAATAGGTGGAATTGGATTTGAAGATGGAACAAATGAAAGTGCAAGGGTATGAGACTTAGTAGTATTTTTTTTATGAATCTGATGATTCAACTCCAAGGACTGGTTTCTCACCATATTTTGGTGGAACTGGTGGGATAGGTGGATACCAAGGCCCTTGTCCTCTGGGACCCAAACCACCCCAACCTGGAAAGCCCATTTTTTCTACAATGTCTTTCCCTTTGGTATATGTTTCTTTTATGGACACATCAACTCCACTACTAATTGAATATATATTAGTAGATGTGGGATTCATAGATTCCTGCTCATACTCATTATCTAGGTGATCATCATCATTGTGATATGCTTCAGATGGATGCTCCTTATTCCATAATTCTCTAAATATTTTATCCTCTTCCACATCATAAAGATCTGCAGAGGTCTTTAGCTCGCCGAGATTCTTCCTCATTTCCCAAAAATTAGAGATTTTGGTATGAGTCCAATTACCATCTGTACATTCATCCACTAGGTCTTTTAGACTATATTTTCTAGATGGTTGAGCGGCTTTCTAGTAGAAATTGTATGATGTCATGGGCTGCACTTTTTCTTTCTATTTGTGCAATGCCATAATTTGTGATGACAATTCTTGTATTGAAATATTATTTTCAGCGATGTATATCTCCATCTCTTTTTTGACCTCATCCCAGGACTCCATGTTTTTAAATTTTTCTATCAATGGCATCTTGTCAAGTTGATATTTGCTTACAGAGTTCTCATTCTCTCTAAGCTTTGTTCCAATTATGTTGATTGGATCATACTACCAGTGACTAACAACATCAAAGTGAAAAATTGAAAAAAAAATCATGTGCCACTTTGAATCCTCTTCTCTCAAATGTGAACCCTCCAAATGAAAAAGGAATGGAAGGAAATATCATTATCTTTTGTTGGCCATTAAAGAGTACATCTATACTCTCCATTTTTCATACATATTCTAATGCAAATACCCTCTGTGTCACATGTATTGGAAGTTTTTAGGGTTCTAGCACTGAACCATAAAACCTTAACATAATGTACTCTTCCATGAAGTACCAGTCAACCAATTGTATTTGACTTCCAAGTTGAATGCAATCTCTACAAGAAACAGGAAATCTAGGCATTGGAGTGCCTGTAATTTTATGATACATTGGTTCCAAAAAGAAGTCTACAAAATTTTTGTAGTTCCTTCTATTATCAATCATCCTTATCTCAATTTTCCATTCATATATTAGATTTTGGACCTGACTGAGAAGCAGGTTTGTCTAAAATATTGCACGATGATTTGCTAAGAGAAGCTAGCACAAGTAGGTTGTGAATCTAAATATCTTCTATGAACCTCTTTTAATCATTAGTAATTGTTCTTGTATAAAATTAACAATGTGATCAATAAAACTATATTTTACTGGTTCATTTTCACAATAAATATGAAAAATCATTTCAAGAATTATGACACCCACTTCTTTGTTACTATCCAATCCCAAACAAAATGCTAGCAAGGAAATACTATCCTGAACCCATTGCACAAAAATATCATAATCATAAAGAGGCTTATGATCTGGATTTAGACTAGAACCACTTGTTATTCCTTTGATATATGAATATTTATGTGTTGCATCTATTTTTTCATAATCTTCTACCAACTGTCACAGGTCAATGTGCATGTTTGAGTTTTGTTGTTCAAACCCTAGGTCCAACAGACTAGAAAATTCACTCTCATTTATGGACAAAATTTCATCCTGAGTATTTTTATTCATAATTTCTTTTTTATTTTCATCATAATTTTCAGTGCAGACCATGACAATTTCTAGGCAAGGGAATACTTGAAGTAACGCCATGTGTATCGACCCAACAACCCACGGTGCAATTTTATTTGTCGTTGCCTTTACCATGTTGTTAAATGGATAAAATTTTGAATTCTAGTTTGGATCGTTCCACTTATTTTCAAGTGCAAATATAATTTCCATTATTCCCTTATTTCCATGGATAACAAGATCATAAATATCATGGAATTCATACGTGAAACTTGGTGTTTTAACCAGATTGTGGAACTCAGTTATCTGACTTGGCCTTTTACTCATAATCTTGGTATTTGTTTTTTCCATCGTGATAATTTGGTAACTGGTATCACTATTTACTTGTAGGAAAATTCAAATAATTATACACAGCTACAATTTGCATGGGTGATTCAAAATTAAACCCTAATAGGCTAATTCTTTTTCTATAATATAAATAGTATTGTTGTAAACCACGAGATTTGAAAAATTTAAAATGTGGAATGTAGGTGTTCATAATTTTAGTAGTTACCTGTAATTTTAATTTGTGCATACTATGAGAGGGCAAAGAGCTGATAGACTTTGTTGCATTCCTCAAACCTAAACTCTTAACCTAGAAGTTGTAACCCCTTTCTAAATCTCCAATACTAGTTACAACTGGAAAACTTAGATTGAAAACCTAAAGGGGAAAAATTGTACAATCTTTAGGCATCAGTCGTGTCACTTTTATTGCTTCTTTATGAAGATAGATATATGATGTCTGTAGGACACATGTCACTTAATCATTTGAAAGTACAACTTTAGTCAAACACCTGAAATTATAACATTTATTAAATAATTTGTTTTGCAGTTTACTCCAATTTAGGCTTTAATTATACTTATTTGAGGGTTAATTCATGACATGTGCCTTGTTTCCATGGGACATTTGCAAATAGAGGTGATTGTTCCCCAAATCGTCCTAAAATACACCTTCGATCATTAATCTATGCTCATCCAATGGTCATTATTAGTCACTATTAGGTGTCGTGGGTCCCATTAATTTTTGCCTTGTTAGTACTAGTACTCACCTAGTCACCTCACGAGTCACACGTCATCATCAAATGACACTGACCATGTGAGTGGGCACGCATCATGATTTTGGAATGGGTTTGCAAAAATGGGTTTTATTTTCCCTTTTAACCCAAAATAAAGCTTTGGTCGTTGATCTATAATCATCCAACGGTTGTTGTTAGTCACTATCTGGTGTTGTGGCCTCGTGGGTCCCATTAAATTTTTCCTTGTTATTACTTATTACTAGTAGTCACCTCACGAGTCACATGTCATCATCGAATGACATTTTTGGTTGACCGTGTGAGTGGACATGTGTCATGATTCTAGAAAGGGTTTACAAAAATGGGGTTACTTTTCCATTTTATCCTGAAATCCACCATACATCGTCGATCTATGCTCATCCAATGGTAGTTGGCATTCACTGTCATGAAATTTAAATACTAGCAATTGCACTTTAGTGTGCAATGGGTACGTCATAGTTATTTGCAACGAACATTGTTATTTTTTCCTTTTTAGATATTAATGGATAATAACATTTGAAGTTAATTAATTGAATAGTAACATTGTTGAATAGGTATATAGTATACTTAAAATGATAATTTTTATTGATTATAACTTTTACGTTTTAAAAAAAACATCAAAGTGTAAGTATTTTTTTAGAAGATGGATAAAGATAATTATAATCACATATAATTCTCATACCTTATAATTGGAAAACCATAAATATAAAAATTTAAAGTGTTTCACAAATAGGAATATAACATACTTAAATAAGAAGATTGTTAATATTCTAAAATAAAATTAGTTTTTAAATAATTTATGAATTCCCTTTAGTGAAATAGAGAACATGTTTTTATCTATTCAGTTGAGTTCATAGAGTAAATTACAACTAAGTTAGCGAGTAACATGGCTAATGTCAGTTGAGCCCCAAAAAGCATAGATCATCTATAAATAGCCCTTAATTCTTTCTCTAACCTTATTAATTCATTTGTCCTTCAAAATTCTATAGATCTTTCATATTAAATGCATGAATGTGTGAAATTGGAAAAAATGTCATGACAGGTAACATTACCCAAATTTAATGTCAATGATAAGACATTTCTTTTATTAACTACAACTGTGATACATGATCAACCGTCCACACAACCTACTAGTACTAATCAGTTATAAGACTTGATACGTATAATACATTTAAAATTTGTGTAATTTTATATCGATAATTAGTTGGGTAAAAAGTTCATCCAACTTCAATTAATGGTTATCTTAATTTAGGAATTCCGATGGTAATCGAGAAGGCAATGACATTTTAAATATTCAAATTTAAAAATGGAAATACCATCGCTTCCTTATTTCTACTGAAACATACTTACATGTCTAATACACAGATGAAGCAACTATTAAAATATTGCAATCACAGAGAAGTCTAAGTATCATTTTTTGTACCCACAAAATGCAAATTGAAATGAACTAGCAAACTTTTCATTGTTTTTTTTCATAAAATTAGTAATTACATTATCGAGTAAAAAGAAAAACCTACTAGATCACTGGTAGTGGACCAGTGCCAGTGGCCTAGTGGTATGATTGTATAAAAAAAAACCAAAAAACATGGTATAACTGTATCAAAAAAAACCAAAAAAGTGGGATGACGGACCATGGGTAACACTAGTAATTTTCTCCTCCATCTAAGTAGAATTATCCAAAGAGGATTAACTGTGAGAATTCATCGAGCCAATCATATTTCCCTGCCTCAACTTCATTGAGCAAAAACCACTTATAGAGAAAATTTCAAGCAATCAACACCCATTTCCTATGGCACTTCAACTGCCCAACATTTAGGCCCAACAGAAAAGGTTGCATGGCCACATTCTGGCCTGGGAGGAGAAGCTTGGGTATTTCACATGCCCAATGGATCCCCACCCCTATTTCTACAAATACGACAACATTAACATTGTCCCCCAAGTATTCTTCTTTGAAAACCTTCCTCAGCAGCATCAACATGTCCACCTTTTCTCCTCCAAGGTCGATACGAGATGCCAAAAATCAGGATGCAATATATGTTTTCACTCGGTTCTTGTCTTCATTGTGTTGAAACTCTCTGCCCAACACCATTTTAACAACCTCATTTATGAAAGTCCCACCCTCCCTAAAAATTGATTCCAAGGTTTCGTCTGAGAAGGAGCCCAAAAAGGCCTTCTAGGTCTCCTCAGATGTGCATCTAAGCCTAGTAGGAGTGTCCATCTAAATCTTTAGAAACCTAAAAATTAAATTATTTATAGACTAATGACCTAAACTAGAGGTAGCTACAACAATTTATCTAGAAAAGATGAATTGAGGAAGAAAGAAGCTAGATCATCTATAAATAGCCCTTAAAGAAACTAGATTGTCTATATAGATAGTTAGCAATTAATTATTCTTTCTTTAATCATATTAAATCCATTATCCTTAATCTTTCGTGTAAATCTTTCCCATAAATACATGCGTGTGAGAAATTTAAATCCATTGTCCTTGATCTTTCATACCTACATGTAAATCTTTCCCATAAATGCATGCATGTCAGAAATTGGTAATATCATCTGTACGAATTTGGAAGTGGTGTATGTTGAGTGGATGGCAGTTAAAGAATGTCACTTGTCACTAACAAGACATGTATTTCTTACCGAGTTATGAGTTATGAGTTATGAGTTGCACTATAGGACCGTGCAACATTATCCACCCTCCACGTGTGACGTTGTAATCAACAATCATGGTTATGGTGTAGGTTAAGGTTTGATACATGTCATCATTTCAGTGACTTCCTGGAGAACTCTATTTCCTTCAAGAAATTGAGGCCGAAATCAAACTTCAGCCATTGATCTAGGATCATCGAATGGTCTCAAATAATACATTTAACATTATAAAATGATGGATGTTAAGTTACGTGTCTATGTGACTGGTCGTACTTATTGATACCAACATGTTGAGTCTACAGACAAGTTGACAACCCTAATTTGATATGTGTCAACATACAGATGACTTCCTAGAGAACTTTATTTCCTTCAAGAAATTGGGGCCAAAATAAAAAATTCATCCATTGGTCTAGGATCATCAGACGGTCTCAAATAATACATTTAACATTATAAAATAATGGATGTTACTGTTAGGTTATGCGTCGATGTGACTATCTGTGCTTATCGATAGTACATAACACTGTTGAATCTATAATAAAATGGCATCCCATCTTTTGAATGTCGCCAATAAAATATATTTTTTCCCATAATTAATAAACGATTAGCTAATTAAATAAATAAATTTTCAAATGGTACATAAAATTTTCTAATACAATTATTTTTTTTCCCTTCAAAAGAAAATCATTCGCATCATATATTATAATTTTTTACTTCAAAAGAAACAAATTCGCCTCATAAAATATACATTTTCCCCCACATGACTATATAATTTGCCAAGAATTTATGGAATTTTCATTTGGTAGGGAAAAAATCACCAATACAAACTATGAAAATTCACGGATTTGAAAAAAAAAATCACCTTCATTAAGAAAAATTTCCCCCTAAAATAATGTAGGATTCGCCAAGATTTTACACTTTTTCCTAGGAGGTAGTTTCTTAAAGTTATCCATTCTTAAGAACATCCCATTAGAATGCACTTTGATTAAAGGATTTACAAATGACTATTAGGTCAACCTTGATTAAAGGAATTTGACACATACAATGGTTAGAAAGTAACAGTAGGTTTTGATCTAAAACATACAACTCACTTTGTACATATAGATCCAATGTAGCTCATATGTTGATCAACTAACTGGCCTTCATTTTCATCTCCATCTCTGATCTTCTTGGAAATCCCTTCAAGAAACCACTACACAACTCTTCATAGCTCTTTTCAGCCTTCTGCTTAGGTTTGCCAATCAACTGAATCAACCTATTGCAAAATCTATAATTAGGTCATCCTTATACCTCCTTGATTAGGTAGTTGGATATTTTGCCACTTAATCCTCTCCATAGATCTTAGGTTTAGGGCAGATTCATTGTATCCTTCCAACATTTCATTCACCTTCCTTTTTCCTTTTAGATACTTCTCAAAACTTGTCCTTGAATCCATAAGAAAATGGTTTACTATGCATTAAATACTCTAGGTCATTCATCCTTATCTTCAACATGTTTTACACATCCCAAGAATTCAACTATGTTGGTTGGGAATCTCAAATCCTTTACAAACTGTAAAATATTGTCACTCAGTCATCACTATGTTCTTCAGCTCTATCATCACTGGATAACTCAGTCATCGCTAAAACAATTCTCCTCAATAATTATTGTCTTCTCTCAGTTAATTATCTGATACTCGGTAATTACTGATGCTCGATCAACACTAAATTTTCTTGGCTTATACTGACGCTTGGTCAACACTAGCATCACTCGGCTTACCATGAATTTCCTTAGTCTTCTTCTCTTTTTCTCGGTTAAGCCTATTGCAGGCTTCCTTTCCTTATCTCTTCTATATTTCAAATCAACTGTCTTCTTCACTTAGTGTAATAGATAAACAACTCATTATCTTGTCAATGTGCCAACTAATGAAGTACCCATTGTAGTTTCTCATAACTCAACCTTTCACTAGGTCTTCTTGTGATCTCCTCTTTTCAAATCCTCTACATTTATAAAAAGATATGGTACTCTATTAGATAGAAACCATCTCACCAGTTAAGGTTTGACATCAATGACAATATAACAATTGTTTCAATTGTAGTTTCCAACAATATCCCTCTTTGGCATTGATGGAAAAACCATATGATACCATATGCTTAATTGTTTGCATAGTTACCATACAATCCAAAAATTATGTATATGAAGCAACTTCTATCAACTCTTTGTGTGTTTTGATCTTCATTAATATCCTTAGCTTCATTCTGATTCTTATCCAAATATCAGCTCCCTCTTGGATATATTTCTCCCTTTTTGTTTGTGAAACCATTTTGTTGAATCTCTCTCTCTTTCTCATCTGAATCTCTCACAACTTATTTATGGTAACTTCTATTGTATCTCTCCCTCTTGCTTTTATGAATTTCTCCATCTTTGACAACAATGCCAAAGACACTTTCATCTTCTCATTCATCTTCACCATGTAGATATCTTTGTGTTATCTTTCTGAACTATATACTCCCTCTGTCATCTTGATTATGACTGATCAACATCTTGTGCTTTATTCTTTACGGCTTTATGAAACTCCTAAAGTGTGACCTCTTTGCATCAATTTGTCAAATACTCTGATTAATGCATTTGATGCAATGCTCCTACTAGATTTAGGTAGCCTCAGTTAGGGGAATTGCCCCTAATTTACCTCTTAGATATTCATGTGCATCCTTAGGTAAATATTTAGTGAATATAACGACTAATTGTTCCTTTGTATTCACATACTCCAATCTCACTTCTTTGTCTTGAACTAACTCTCTCAAGTAATGATACATGATATAAATATGCTTATTCTTAGTGTACATCAGAGGGTTCTTTGATATATTGATAGCACATGTGTTATCACATAAAATAGCAACTGGCTCAGTGATTTCTTCCTTCATTCCTTTCAACAATTGCTTGATCCACGAACAATTAATTGTTGTTGCTACATATTCAGCTTATGTTATAGATTGAGAAATGCAATTTTGTTTCTTACATGTCCATGAAACTAGTCTCTTACCTAGAAATAATGCACCACCACTTATACTCTTTCTATCATCCACATTTCCTACCCAATCTGCATCAGTATAAACTTTCAATTCAAACTTGTCATTCATCTTGTAGTATAATCCATAGGCTTTTGTTCCTTTTAGATATCTCAATGTCCTTTTTACTGCCATCATGTGATTATCCTTAGGATTTGTAAAAAATCTTGCAAGAATCCCAACTGCTAATGCAATATTTGGTTTGTTGTGAATAACATATTGTAGCTTTCCAATCATTGACCTATACAAGGTTTGATTCACTTCAGCTGTATCATCATTCTTTGATAGTTTTTGTCTAGTAACCATGGGTGTACTTACTGGTCAAGAGACCTCCATGCCAAAAGTCTTCAATATCTCCTTGATATATTTAGATTGAGTAATGTAGATACCTTTCTTTATCTGATAAACTTGCAAACCAACAAAAAAATTTATCTCTCCAAACATAGACATTTCAAATTAAGTTTGCATCTCATTTGCAAAAGTTTGGCATAGTGCATCTTGTCCTCTAAATATGATATCATCAACAAATATTTTAGCTATCAATATCCCTTTACCTTTTTCAGTCTTCAAGTATAGATTTCTATTGTCATTTGTCCTTATAAAACTAATTTTGACCAAGTAATTATGAAATCTCTCATACCATGCTCTGGGACTTGTTTCAATCCATACAGTGCTTTGTGTAGCTTACAAACCATGTCCCTCTTGCTTGGATCTAAAAATCCTTTTGGTTGTTTAATGTATACTTCTTCTTCTAGTATTTCATTCAAAAATGCAGATTTGACATCCATTTGATACACTTTGAATCCTTTGTAAGCTGCATATGCAAGTAGAGTTCGCACTCCTTCCAATCTTGCAACTGGGGCAAATGTCTCCCCATAGTCAATGCCTTCTTCCTGAGCATATCACTTGCATACCAATCTAGCCTTGTTTCTTCTGGATTCTCCATGTTCATTTAGCTTATTTATGAACACCCACTTGGTTCCAGTAGCATTCTTGTCCTTTGGTCTAGGTACTAGTGTCCAAGTCTTATTCTTTTCTATTTTCTCAATTTCTTCATTCATGGCTTGAATCCAATCTTCATTTTCTAAATCATATTTCACTATTTTAGGCTCAAACTCACATAATAAGAATGTTTGGTTTTTCAACTTACTTCTTGTCATGACTCCTGATTCTTTAGTTCCAATGATTTGATCTGGATTATGATGTATTCTCACATATTGTGCTAATGTAGGCTCTAGTATCATTTCTTGTTGTTGTTGATCTTTAGTTTCATCTTGAAAATTCACTTCAGGTTCATTTTGTATCTCTGCTTCCTCTTCTAATTTCTTGGAAGTTGCCTCCTAATGCTCAGTATCTTCTTGTTATAACTCGGTAGACTCTTGTTGTTGCTCGACAGCTTTGTTCTTTGTTTTAGATAAATTTCTAGGCTCTCCTTCATTCATGTATACGAAAGATCTGTAATATTTAGGTTCCTACTTGCACCCAACTTCATTCTTTTTTGCATATTCATCAACTTTTACATTTTCACTTTCCACAACTTTGTTAGTGTTAGAATTCAAACACTTATAAGCTTTTCTCTTAGTGGAATATCCTAGGAATACCCCTTCATCACTTTTAGCATCAAGTTTTCCATTTATATTATCCTTTAGTATATAAAATTTGCTTCCAAAAACTTTAAAGTATTTCACATTAGGTGCATATCCATACCATAACTCAAAATGTGTAGCATTTGTATCTTTATTGACTTGTACTCGGTTCAAGGTATAGACTGTTGTACTTGCATCTTCTCACCAATATTTTTTTGTAACATTTTTCTCTATCATCAGTGTTCTAGTACAATCCATAATTGATTTGTTCCTTATTTATTTGATACCATTCTATGGAGGTGTCCTTGGAGAAGACATATGTCTCTTAATTCATCTATCATTGTAGAATATGTTGAACTCATTTGATATGAACTCTCCTCCTCCATTAGATCTCAGACATTTCAATCTTTTACTTGTTTCTTTCTCAATCTTTTTCAAATACGACTTAAACAACTAAAAGGCATCATATTTTTCTTTAAGAAACATCACAGTCATCATTCTAGAGTAATCATCAACAAACTAAATAAAATATTTATCACCATATTAGATTTGCACTCCAATAGGTTCACATAGGTCAGTGTGAACCAATTCTAAAATATCATCATAAGTATAAGTTTTTCTCTTGAAACTAGACTTTGTCATTTTTCCCAATTGACATTGTTTACATGTCACATTACCAGGTTTCTTCAATCTTGGTAATCATCTTACTCTTTTCATCTTACTAATTCTTACCAAATTATCAAAGTTCATATGACACCTCTTATGCCATAACCATACATCATCAAATTGTGTAAACAAACATGTCTCATCAGACAAATCTAGATAGAACAAATTACCTCTTGTTTGTTCTCTACTTCCAATTAGCTCACTTGTGGCATCAAATATCTTAACCTTTTTGTGATAGAATTCAACTCGGTAACCAGAAATGTTTAGTTGTGCAACTCTCAACAAATTATAGTTAAGTCCTTCAACCCAATAAGTATTTTCACATTTGATCTTATCAGTCAATCTTATTGATCCTTTTCCTTTCACAAGACATGGTGTATCATTACCAAACTTAACATTGTTGCCTTTGTAATGATTTAATATTTCAAACTTACTTTTATCACCAGCCATGTGATGTGAGCAACCAATATCAATTATCCATCTATCACCTTTACTTACATATTAAATAAGTGTATTTTTATCATCTTCATTGGAATCATCTTTCATAGAAACATACACAACTTCTATATCATGATCATGAGACTCACCAAATTCACTGTTAGTTTCTTCTTTGGCAATATAACAAGATTTATTACCTTTTTCCTTGTAGTCTTTGTACATTTTGTAATATTTGTCATCTCTTTTATCTTTATACTTTATTTTCCTTCTTTCATCCTTGTCATTCCTGTCAAGACATCTTACTGCAATTGGTGAATTTTGTTACCTGAAAAACAAATTATAGGAAGTTTACCCTTGAATTTTCCTTTTCCTCTAGGTAGTCTTCTAGCCATAAGTGCCTCAAGATCATCAAGATTGTCATCAGAAGTGTCACTGTCACAGTTCACACATTGTTCTTTTTCTTTCTTAGGCTTATGAAGAATCATTTGAGACTTGAATGGAGATTCAATAGTATGAGGGGTGAAGTTATCAAAAATTGACAATTCAAAAGCAGTAAGTCTACCAACTAGCCCTTCTAAAGTTAAGTTGCTACCAGGTGCACATCTTAGTTCTTGTATTGTAGAAACTCTAATAGCATAAATAGGAAGTAAGGTTCTCAATTCCTTGCTAATAATAGTGTCATCATCAATAATTCTGTTAGATCCTCTAATAGAATTCACCACTTCTTTAATTATGCCACAATATTGCACAATAGTTTCACCTTCTTGCATTCTCATTTCATCAAACTTACCTGTCAAAATTTTAGATTTGGCTCTTAGCACATTTTTTTCTCCTCCATATATGGTTTTTAGTGTGTCCCATATTTTCTTTGCATTAGTGCAGTCCTTGATATCTTCAAATTTAGGATAGCTTAGGGCTGGTGCAATCTCCAATATTGCATGATTGTGTTCTTTCTTTTCTTTCATCTCTTCAGATGTCATAGGTGCAGGTGGTGGTATGTAGTCATGTTCCACATAATATTTTTTTGCATCTCCAATTATGGCTAGGTGTAGCTTCATCAAACTTTTCAATGCAGGGAAGTTCTCATTGTTCAGCTTTGGTACCTCCTTTTTGTACATCTTGATCTTTGGCTTAAGTACCTTACAACTTTTTCCTTACAAGCACCACAAGCTTTGATACCAATTGTTAGAATGGTTTTAGAATAACTAAGAGAGGGGGGTGAATCATTTATCCTCAAGTCTAGATATACCAATTCAACTTTTCAATACTTCAACCAACTTAGATCTATTTAGTAATCAACTCGATCTTTGTAGAATATATCTAGTAACATAAACTTGCAACCCACTGTCCAAAAGTAATCAACTTGCAGAATATAAAACTCTTAACTATAAAACACATCAAATAACATTCACACAAGTATGACACTAGGATTTAACGTGGAAATCCAATTTGAGAAAAACCACCAGTAACATGCTACCAAATTTTCACTCTTCTAAAGTGAGCGCTGTGAGGAGCTAACCCTGTTAAAGGTTAAAATACACACTGTTAGATGTGACCTTGTTAAAGGATTTAATCACCCTATTAGGAGTGGCCTTGTTAGAGGGCTTAAGAGCATCCCATTAGAATGTCACCTTGATTAAAGGATTTACAAATGATTGTTAGGTCAACCTTGATTAAAGGATTTTGACTAATACAATTTTTAGAAAGTAATAGTAGTTTTTGATCTAAAACATAAAACTCACTTTGCAAATATAGATCCAATGTAGCTCATATGTTGATCAACTGACTGGCCTTCATTTTCATCTCCATCTCTGATCTGCTTGGAAATCCCTTCAAGCAACCACTACACAACTCTTCTCATCTCTTCACAACTCTTTTCATCCTTCTGCTTAGGTTCACCAATCAACTGAATCAATCTATTGCATAACCTAAAATTAGGTCATCCGTATACCTCCTTGATTAGGTAGTTTAATCTTTTATTGCTTAATCCTCTCCATAGATCTTAGGTTTAGGTTAGATTCATCGAATCCTTCCAATATTTCATTCACCTTCCTTTTTCCTTCTAGATACTTCTCAAAAATTCTCCTTGAATCCATAAGAAAATGGTTTATCGTGCATTAACTATTCCAGGTCATTCATCCTTATCTTCAACACATTATACACATCATCCTTGTGTGTGTATTTTGTGGTACTTGTTATCTGCAACACAACACTTCAATAAGACATTAGCTTGTTAGCAAATCAATCAAATCAAGAATTCAAATATACTAACAAAAGTGTCTTATTGCTCTCTAACTAACAAGAGAATGAGAAAAATATAATTGCTCTCAGCCTTAGACTCTAAATAGTGATAATGCATGATAGAATGAGATATTCTAATCAAAATGAACTAAGAAACATGATTCATTCATTAAAGCCATTAACTCATTCACCATTTAAGCTATGAAATTGAAATATTTTTTAATTAGCTATGAAATTAAATGTGCAGCATGTAAGTGTAAATTTAATTAACTATATGTTTTGAGGTTTGAAAATCCTTCTTTTATAGAACTTCAAAGAATTGAATAGTTGAGATGCATGTATGATGAATGGTTAAGATGCCTCTAAACTTGATCCATTTGAGTGATCCATGTTATGTCTTTTCATTGGTTGAATGTGTTTTTCTTTTCCCCTTGAGAGGAAACATTCATTTTTAAGCCTTTTATTCATTTGTTTTAATTAATTACTCTAGCCATGCATTTAATGGGAATGATTTAATTTATTAGGCCTAGAGGTAATCAATGTAATTTTTGATCGATTATTGATGATTAATGCTTAATTGATGAAGTTTTATTAATTTTATCAAATTTATTGAATTATGTTAATAATCAGAAATCAAATTAACACAATTAGGAATTTATTCTAAATTTATGCAAATAGGGCCTTAGGATCTATTAGCCCAGTTTTAGGTGATTACATTTTCCCCTATTTGAATTGCTTTGCGAATAGCACAGGGATTCAAAAAAATTAATTCAACGGAGAATTCAAATAGAACTGATAGATTCAAGGAGATTTTAGAGAGCAACAAGAACCACTTTGAACTCAAGTGATTTAGAGAGCAGTGATATCCACTCAAATTTTAAGAGATTTAGAGAGCAGTAAAGAAAACTACTCTGAATTTGGAGAATTTTGAGCTTGATCAAATGAAACCTCACGTGATTTGAAGGTCTCCAATTCTGAACTTGATTGAATGAGAATTGACTGTACCGATTTTGAGCATGATTGAACAAAAATTGATAAGACTGGAGTTGATTTGCAACAACTGAACATGATGACAAATAACCAATTTGATTTGAAGTGATAAAATTGATCAATGTCAAAAAGATTAACATCATCAACTTGATTGAAGATAGTTATCATGCCCCTGGTGTTTGAAGATTTAATTAAGATTTTCAAGTTCTAGTATGATTATGCCCCCTCAGGACCGAAATCAGAATATAAATTTGATAAAAATTGGTAACTTCAAGCATTTAGAAGTTATGCGATTAATTAAAATGAATCTAGATCAAGTACAAATCATTTATAATGAGTCAAAATTTGATTAGGACATATTTTAGTGTTAAAGAAACATTGTTTGACCAAGTTTGACTGATAAAATATGATGACTGACCAAGTTTGACTGATGTTTGACTAATATCATAGTTTGCAAACTCATTGCCTGAGTGATAAATTCACTTTTTACAACTTTTGATAAGCTTTTAATGCTTTAATTACACTTTGTGCGACTTTCATAATTTGTGTTTGACTAAACTTTGACTTGTGTTGACTTTGCATCTGACTAATAATCATCACTAGATGTATTTCCCATGTTCATGCTATCATTTCTACTCATTTTTCCACTGGTCAACTATAATTTGACCAAAGTTGACTTTTTCTTTTGAAGGTTTATTATGCTTTGTAACTTTATTTTTACTACAAAGTGATATAAATCACCCATTTAAATTTTGGTCCTAATATGAAGCTTATGTGACATCCTGTGAGGAAAGTGCCCTAGATGACTGGGGTTCCCGGGAGGCTTAAATAGGTCAAAAAGAGTCATTTTACTATCAATTTTCACTTTTAACCTTAGTAATTTATGAGTTCTGGTTGGCGAAATGGTGTTCCCTGCTGAGCGACATCATTTCAAGCTTGTGCAATGACACGATCGGCCAACACATTACGCAACACTAGTGAGTAGTCTATAATGCCTCCATTCAAATTTTGAAATTCAATTTTTACTTCTTTTCATGCATTTTATGGTATTTTTACTCTAGGATTGCATCCTGCAAGAAGGATTGCACCTGGTCGATCCCACATTGCATCCAGTTTTTGCCCAAATTTTGGATCACATCCCATATTTCTTAGGTTGCACCTTGTCAAGTCGCATGCAGTTATTTTGGTCTATTCTTCAAGTCAATTCACCAGATTATCGCATTTGGTTGATAACAGGGTCACATCTAGGTTTCGGATCACATCCTATGTATCCCGAGTTGCATCTCATATGTGAAGTTTTGTATTTAGTTAGAGTGTCACATCTTGTGTATCCCAAATCATATCTGGGATCCAGGATCGCATTTTGTTTTCTTTGAAATTTTGGTCAAGTTAGCCTATCTTCTTGATCTATTTAGGCAATCTTACTTTGATTTTTCATATCTAATGATGACATAGTATTCCTTTTTTGTGTGCAGACTCAGTTTAGTGTTGTTTCTTTTTGTTCACCCAAACCGACTCAGGTTCTGGAGCTTTATGAGAAGCTCATTGTTGTCGAGTAGTGACTTATGACACAATGTGGTTTATGGAGTCTAGGTGATTTACCTAACATTTGGGTCAATCGAGGGTTGTTGACTGCTCTTGCCGAGAGATGACATTCTGAGCACAAAATGTTCCACCTACCCACTAGTGAGATAATTGTGACACCTAAGGATGTATGGTGTATTCTGTGCATTCTAGTGATGGGCGTACAAGTTGAGTATGAGGCCAGAGCTCCTGTTGTGATGGAAAACACACGGTGATTTTTCCATGATGACTCTATTGTGTGACACTTGTTATCTTGGGACCACATGTTAGCTCATTATAAGTGATTGCCAATATATCTTGCAAGTTTTATTGGTAGTTTGATGATGCCAAATTATGGAAAGCACAGATTCATGTGCAGATGATTGAGGAGATGATTCACACACCTCATTAGTTTGCTTTGGGTGGCTGCATCTTGGCCCATATGTATCAGGAGCTTCATGAGATTATGTATCAACATTCTTGTACCATGACTATAGGGATATTAGTTCTTCAAATCTGGGCCTAGGAGTACATCCAAATTATATGGCCAGTTGTTGAGAGGTAGTGGGACCCTAAGCTCTAATATATCTATATGTACTCTGGTATGCTCCAGCATCCCCACCTAGGTAAGGTGCACTATTGGTGCCACATTCTTGATGATGTTACTGATGTCATGTGGAGGTCATACTTAGACTGTGAGGAGTAGAGATCAGATATACAGCATATGCCATACTTCTTTCAGTCTCGATACCTGATCGGTCGAACCTGTTATATTGTCAAGTTATTCCTTGTTACTCAGGTCATGCGGTAGTATGGATGTATTCAGGTCATGCCCCTGGAGATAACTATTTATGCTCGTATTAGAGATGAGGATGTATAGTGGGGATCCTGACTGATTTATGAGACTACATTGCATGATATTTCACAGATGGTTCTGGTAGCCTGGGATTACTTGTCTAAGGTGCCTGATTGTGGCATTATTGATGGGTTCCATGCCCACTATTCAAAACTTCTATTCCCACACTTCATTTCACCTGATGAGATTGCTCCTCACCTTAAGGATGCTCTAGATTATGATCCTACTGATGATGGTGCTATTCGAGGATGTGCTAGGCAAGGTGGAGATAGGGGTAGGGGTAGAGGAATAGATGGAGATGGTTCCAAGGGAGGAGATGGTAGAGGTGGCGGTGATGGTGATGGAGGAGGTGGTGATGGAGGAGGTGGAGGAGGTGGTGAGGGATGACGAGCACCTGGCGGGGATGACGACCACCAGGGTCGACAAAGGAGAGTTAGGATTATGCCTCCTCGATGTGATACAAGTCCACTATTACATAAAGATCAACATGCATAGCAACAGAGAGCGCCTGGGGATAGTAGTGGTGGAGGAGGTGGACAACAACCTCCTAGAGGTCCTCCTATAGGTGATGATGGTGATCCATTATCACAGTGTGAGAAGGATCAAGAAGCCTTATGTCTTGAGGTTTCCACTTTGAGAGCTTGTTTGGTAGAGCGAGATACACAGCTGGCTGACATCAGGAGTGATAGATACCAGGAGTTGTCAGTTTTGAGAGTGGAGTGAGATAGATTTGTGCACACAACCACCCACCAGGGATAGAGGGTTGCCTATTACTTTTCTTTATATTGTGTGGTCATACCTGTGACACTGAGAGCCCCTCTATATTCCACCATTGCACAGAAGTTTGAGGGTTCCATGCCACCACCCATTCCAAGTAGAGAAGATGCTCCTCCCGAACCTCCTTGATAGGATGAGGGGGAGAGCTAGACATGATCTCTTTTTGTATACTCCATATTTTGTATCATGCAGACAGTTGTTCCTCATTGATATATATCTTGTACCATTTTTTATCGATGCACATTGTGACATATTTTGGACTCTTATATTGATACTCTTTGATATTCTAATACTGTTTGATATTATGATACTCTTATATTTATGCACTGATGATTCACTAATATTATGTTGGTGTCATCTAATTCCGCACATGTTTCATTATCTTTGATATGTTTCTCATGCTTTGGATATTGATTTCATCATTGTCATGTGAATACTTGGCCATGTGATTAGACTAGATGGATGACATATTGACTTCATTATATTATTTTATTAATATATGCATATGTTTTTGTACTTTTAATGCTTTATAGATGTATGAATGTAGACTTATGTGATGTTTTATGATAATGATGTTTGTCTTTTATTTTATGCATGCATATGTATGGATGAAATGTAATGTGATGTGATGTATGGACATCTCTTTGTTTATTTATGTATCAATGATTATGGATGCACTATGCAACTATATTTATGGTACTGACATGGTTATGCAGGTGTATGGATATCAGTGATAAATACTTAGTCATTTCCTTTCAGTTTTTATGATGATCATATGATGTACTTGGTCAAATTTTGAAAATGTTTATGTTTTGTAGGATTTTCAGTTATATTGATGTTAGTTAATTTTATTCACACCATGGAAGTGTCTGCTAATTTAACTTAAAATGAATGAAACTATATTAAAATGAATGCAATTTAAAATGAACTTCAGTTCAAATAAAACATGAGATGCATCTAAATGAATCTAATGCAAATTAATATGAAAATGCAACTAAAAATAAATATAAATATAATTAACAATGAAATGCACCTAGACTAAGATACCTAGGATAGTCACTGTTTATTCAAAGTGATTCTATTATCATCATAGAGTGTTTGTTGCTAGGACCTCATAGGTTAGTACAATTTTCACTAATAGATTTTTCAATCATGAAAATATGAATACTTCCCTTTCATTCATCATGTCGAAAGTTAACCTAAACATTAAAGAATATAGGCTAGAATATTTTGTCAGTTACTTCCTATTACTATAAACCTTTTCTATTCTTGTGAGTAATGTATAAATGTATACCCACAATGACCTTTTATTTTATATTCTTATCCTTGGGTATTTTCCTGATTTGATTATGCACCTTACTATGAAGTTGTTTTAGTTTAGTTTAAAATACGTAAGGAAATAAATTTGACCTCACTAAAACTTTCATAGGAAATTAGTCGAGGTATACATGGTGTTCCAATCATGATGGAGGCACTTATCATAGACACTCATTCCATATGATTACCTTAAATCATCATATTTATTACCACAAGCAAAAGACAAAGAAAACGTTATGCCCAAAGTCCTTGTTTCTCTCATTTGTTTTAGACATCATCGAGTCACTTAAGGAAACATAAAAATCCCAAATTGATAATAAATGTTAGGATTTGGTAACATTGAGAGGGGGGGTGAATCATTGTTACAATACTTTACTGAATTCTTTAACTTCTTTATCTTCTTCAAACAACATATAAATATACAGCATAAGATAAATAACCATACAACATAAACAAGCATAGAAGAACTCATAACACCATATTTGTTTTCAAGGAAAACCCTACTAAGGGAAAAACCCCAGTGGGGATGGTACCCACAAATATCTGCACTATGAGTATAATAACCCTGTTAGGAGCTGAGTATTACAATAGGCAGGTCCTGGTTAAAGGATAGACCCTGTTAGGAGTCTTTTACAATGTGATACCGATTAAGGAATCGACCATGTTAGGAGTTCAGCCCTGTTAAAGGAAACTACCTTGTTAGGGGTGTATAATGCATCAACTTGATCAAAAGATTTGAGAGTTAAAGCCACCCTCAAGTTCTCCAAACCTTGCAACTTCAAGTCTAAAATAATTCGGCTTTGAAATTGCATCCAGACTTCAACTAATGCCAAGCAAGCTCCACCTTGTTCCCAAGTGCACAACTACTATTCTTCAAACAATTTCCAATGCATCTGTAGGCTCACATTCACCTTTGCATCTTGCATATGTAGTTCCACCCATAATATTCAAGGATTTCAATCCTTATATACAATTTATAACAATTAAATCTAGGTCGGCCTTCATAGGATAAATCCTATTTACAAAATTCAAATGGACCCATGCGAAGATGCACACAACACCTATTACAATGTTACAACATAGTTATTACCTCAATTAATCATTTAGATTTGTTGATTAATCTCACACATGACATTACTTGAAACATGCTCTAAGTCTGCCTTCAAATAGGTATTTGCCAATGCATATACCATAGTTGATGCCACCTGTACGATCATGACTCCATATGATCTCAATAAGATTTGAAGTCAGTGTCCAAAATGAACCTATGTTCACACATCATAAATCAAACAACCATGAGTGTTTTCCACAAAGTTCTGAAATCAACTATTGAAAATATAGTTTATGTCTCTTGAGAAACAACTGCCAATAAACTAGTCATAACTCTTTCCAATCAGCTCATAAGAGTGTGCAATCATGGATTGTGACTTAAGACATCATTATGAGTCTTTGTCTAAGTGTGCACATGCTAATTATTTGTACGGTGTTTGTACAATTCTCTAGAACCTGTCTGTAAGCTTCTTGATCAACCAGTTAATAACATATGTTGTCATCAATGACAAACTCTGTCATGAATGTAAGACACAACCATTGTAGCATGCCTTCAACATTACTAGGATACTCCCCCATAGGAATACCATCAGCATTCATGTTAACAATAAGTCATAAGAAACTAAGAAATTTTTAGTTTTCCTTCATTTAGTTTTTCTAATTTAGACTAGTGTATTTGCTTCAAGAACATATAGTTGTTATTGTAGTGTTTAGAAACACATTTTGTTTAATTTTCAAATACACGTACAAATTATCAATCATATAATTTTATTTCATTAATAAATGTCTCACCTATTTAGTGTTTTAAAACACCCTTATCATCATGACATAGTGTTTAGGAACACTTTTTAGGTTCAAGTATTAAGAAATACTATTGTAGGTGGCATTAAGAAATACCTTTATTTTTATAGTTTAATGTCAATTGTGGACTAGGGATAAGAGACACCCTAGTAGAGAGTCCTAATAGAGACCAAGTAACTTTGAGACATGCGTGACTTTGATCATTGCCCTCTAGGAAAATGATTTACCTAGGACTTGGATATAGACAACTTCCATCCTTAGGAAGATATCATTCTTTTGATAGTTTGATTTAGAAATTGGTTTGTCACGAAAGTGACTGAAAGGTATATACAAAATGAGCTTTACATTGACCAAGTGTTCAACCATTGTCTTGATAGATAGAGTGTTGATTACAAGTAGCACCTTTTTACCAAGTTTTCACCACTTGGCCAAACTTTTCTATTTTTGCTATCATGGCACCTATTTACCAAGTTTTCACTAAGACACTTTTTCTCTTTTTCAATTTTTTTGTACTTTTTCTTTTTCTTTTTTTTTGGACTCACCAAGGTGTCTGTTTACCAGGTTTTCACCAAGATGGTCATTTTTTCAAGGTTTTTTCCATTGTTTTTTATTTTTTTAGGATCAATATTTGTTGTTTTTTGCTTTTCTTCAAGAACTTTTTCTACTTTTTTTGTACTTTTTTTAGGAACTCTTTTCACTCTACATGTGCTATTTTAAGAATGTCAGGCATAGAACCTTTTCAGGTGTAGAGTGTTGATTGGATCTAGTAGGACATCTCCCTCAAGTGTAGCCAATTGATAGGCTCCTGATCCAAATGATGTTATGATAACAAAGGGACCCAGCTAGTTGGGTTTAAACTTCCCCTTTTGCTCTCTATGTTGCTAATTTTTTGGATTTTCTCTTAGGAATAGATCTCCTACCTGAAATGTTCTTGGCTTTATTGTCTTGTTGTATCCTCTTGACATCCTCTTTTGATAAAATTTAAGATGGTCAAATGCCTCTTGTCTGCACTCATTTAGCAATTCTAGTTCTTGTAGTCTAGAGATTATGTAGTCTTCATCAGTGAGTAGATTTTTCAACGATACCCTCAATGATGGAATCTATACTTAAACTGGTAGTACCACTTCAGATCCATATACTAGTGAAAAAAGAGTTGCATTAGCTAGTATTCTGATGCTGGTGTGATATGCCCAAAATGATGGATTTATCTGCAAATGCCAGTCTCTTCCTGATTTACTCACTATTCTATGCAAGATTTTCAAGATTGTTTTATTTGATGCTTCAGCCTGTCCATTACCTTGAGTGTAATAGATCAAGGAACAATGTTGGGTGATTTTTAATTGAAGACATAGGTCATCCATGTCTTTGTTTTTGAATTGACCCCCATTATCAATCACAATTGATGAGGTTATCTCATACCCACAGATGATGTAGTTTAGTATGAACATTGAGACTTGATTTCCCATAGCATTAGCTAGTGGCACAACTTCCACCCATTTTGTAAAGTACTCATTTGCAGTAATGATGTATTTATGTCCACTAGATGAATTTGGGTAAATTTTTCCAACTAGATCAAAAGCCCATTGTTGAAATGGCCAATGTGTTATGAAAGTCATTAGCTCCCTAGCCAGAGCATGTATCAAATTTCCATGGACTTGGCATTTCTTGCATATTTTAGAGTATTGAATTGCATATTTCTCCATTGTAGGCTAGTAGTATCCCATTCTCAAGAATTTCTTGGCTAATGAAAAGTCATTCAAGTGAGACCCGCACACGCCTTCATGAACTTCCTTTAATGCATGACTTGAATCTTCATTTTCTAAACATCTAAGTAGTGTACCATATAGAGCACGTCTATACAAGTCAATAGGAATGATTATATAACGTGATGTTGCTCTTATGAGACATCTTTTTTTTTTTCTCAAATAGCTTTTAGGGAATTTTGGGTCTTTTAGATAGGAATAGAAGTGAAAAAATCTAGATAAAACTTGGGTTTCAATGGCATAGATAATTTGGGATTCAGGTGAGTCATAGGCTGGAAAGGGGAGTTCTTCAACTATGAAGTCATAGTGAAATTTATGTTCTTTCAATTGTAACATGGATGCTAAAGTAGCCATCACATCTGCTTCTTTGTTTTCTGATCTTGGAATCTGTTCAAATGTGATGAAGATGAAACATTTCTTTAAGTCATCCACCAATATTTTATAAGGCATTAGTTTTTCATCCTTTGTCTGGTAGTCATCATTCACCTGATTGATAATAAGTTGTGAGTCTCATAGATGTGTAACTCAATTATCTTCCATTCTATTTCTAGTCTCAATCCATTCAGTAGAGCTTCATACTCTGCTATGTTGTTTGTGCATGGAAATATCATTTTATATGCCTTTGGAATCTTGTATCCTTGTGGTGTAATGAATAAACATCCAGCTCATGATCCTTTTTGTGTGAAGGAGCCATCAAAATACATCTTCCATGAATTTTTTGTTAAGTGCATGATTGCTTCATCAATAAATTCTATATGTAGTGGTATGTCATCTATCAATGGTGCTTCAACAATTTTGTTAGCTCTCACTTGTCCTTTAATACCTTTTATGTCAACATACTCAATATCAAACTCACTTATTATTAAGACCCATTTTTCTAGTCTTCTTGTTAGTGTTTCTTTATTCAACAGATACTTAAGTAGATCTATATTAGCAACTAGATTCACCTTGTGTGCCAACATGTAGTGCCTGAGCTTTTGGGATGCAAATACCACTGCTAGGCATGCTTTCTCAATCATGGAATAATTCAACTCATAGGTGACCAAAGTCCTACTGATGTAATATATAGCTCTTTCCTTCTTGGCTTCATCTTCTTGTGCTAGAAATACTCCTAATGATGTATATGTCATTGATATGTATAACAAAAATGATTTCCCATATATTGGATCCATTAGGATTGGAGGATTCATCAAATATTACTTGACTTGTGCAAAATTTGTTTCACATTTCTCATCCCATGCGAATGCAACTCCTTTGAGCATTAGCTTTGTGAAAGGTTGAGCCTTATCTGCTATTTGAGACATGAATCTTCTTGTAGATTGTAACTTGCCTTGGAACATCCTCATCTAATTGATGTTCCTAGGTGGTTGCATTTCAAGTATTGCATTTAACTTTTCTGGATCAACTTCTATTCCTTTTGTCGAGACTATGAATCCTAGCAACTTTCCTAATGATAACCCGAATGCACATTTCTTGGGGTTAAACCTTAGTTGAAAAAGTTCCATTCTATCAAATATTCTTCTTAAATATTCTATATTTATTTTTATTTCCTTTGATTTTTCTAATGTATCATCCATATAGTCTTCCATGTTTCTATGCATCATGTCATGGAATATTGTAGTCATTACTCTTTGATAGGTTGCACCTACATTATTAAGACCAAATGGAATTACATTCCAATAGTATGTTCCCCATGCGCATGTGAATGCGGTCTTTTCTTGATCTTCAGGAGCAATTTTAATTTGGTTATATCTTGAAAAGCCATCCATTAATGAATACATCTCATAGCATGTCGTAAGATCCACAATGATGTCTATGTTTGGAAGTGGGAAATCATCCTTAGGGAAAGCTTTGTTTAAATATCTGAAGTATGTTCAAACCCTTATGGATTTATCTGCCTTGGAAATAGGGAGTATTTTTAATATCCAGTCGACATAGTCAATGGCTCTTATGAATCTATCTTTTAATAATTTTTCTAGTTCTGCTTTGACTAGCGGTGCCACATGTGGATTCATTTTTCTTAACTTTTTCTTAACTGGTTTCACATCAAGAGAAATAGATAAATGGTGCATTATCAAATTTGTATCTAGCCCAAGCATATCTAAATAAGACCATGCAACATTGATCTTCTTTTCTTTACAGAAATTGGTAAATTGGAGCTTTTCTTCTTCTGTCAAATATTGAGCAATGTGGACCAGTTGTGGAGCTTATATTATTCCCAGATTGATGGGTTGTGTTTGTTCAATCAAAACTAAAGATCTCTCCTAAAAATGATCTGGGAGGATATCAAGAATCTTATCCTTAGGCGCTTCTAGGAGGTTTTCACCATTAGATACATCTTTTTCTTTTTCTCTTTTTGAATCTGATATTGCCACAAGGTGGTTTTCACCATTAGATTTATTGTTCTTTTTGTTTTTCATTTTTAGACTAAGAAACTTGATGTCCTCCTTAGTCATGTTTTCACTCCTTGCACAAGTGGAAGAAGGGAAAGGTTCACAAGCATTTAGATAACATGCCAAAGTGTAATCATTATTGAAAGATAATGAGCCTGTAGATATAGGCTCAGTCCAGTCTATTAGCTCAAGATGTATTAAGGACAAGGATCCATCAGGTTCAAGAGACAGCATCATGTTATTATCAATATCATTGACTTGTAAGATGTTTTACGTCAGGTTTTCTTCTAAAGATATGTTAAGATTATTAAAGTCATTATCGTTATTATTAGATTTCATGTTAATGTTATGTAAGTCTAACTCTAGCGACCTAGCATTAGAAGTCTCTCCCTATTCAATTAGCATATGGGAAGCATACTTATGTATCACATCTACTTCTATTTCCATCATAGCATTAGAAAGAATATCTCATTCATATTCATGTGAGTCCACCTGATTGTAATCTGAAACTCCCAAGAAGTGGGCAATAGTCATTGGTACTTCAGCTTCCTCATCAGCATTGTTCTTTCCCTCCTACAAAGGTGTTTGTGAATATTTCATGTTTGGTTCTTCATCAAATTGAGGTGTGTTAAGAATAGAATGTCCTTGTTGTGGTTCTCCTTCAGGTTCTTCTTCTTGTTCTTCCTCTGATGCTTTTTCAAGTCCAGAGTAGTGCTAAGTTCTGATAATGGATCTCCTTGTAAGAGTAGTAATCTTTCATAGGAAATGGGTTCTCCTTCCACTTCTTCTTCATCATCTGAGTCTCTTGATCTATCAAACACTAGACCATTTTCCACTATGGGGTGAGATGTTGTTTCCTTGAAGCCTACTCCAGTTTTGTCCCTAGGATATCTAAAATCCATATGTATCTTTTCCATGAGTCCTTGTTTGTTCTGGCCCAATGGTCCCTTGACTTTGTAACCCATTTGCTTCATGATCTCATAGCTTTTTCCATATTTATCAGTGGCTATTTCTACATTCTCGATATTCCCATCTTGTTCATTCTCTTTGTATAGCCATTGCAAGACAAGTTTCTCTTCATTTTCTTCTTCAAGGGAGACCTTTGCTTTCACCATACCTGTTCCTTCATGGATTGTTAGAGTATTACCTTTAGAAGGTATAAATGTAGATGAAGAATGCCCTTGAGACCTAGGAGATATTGGGAGATCTATCATGGATATTGCAGAATCTATCTTGTACTCACCCATTCTTGTTTATTGAATGTTGATTTTCTTGGAAAAGCTTTGCAAGACCATTTATTTGGAGGTTTTTGCTTTGTTGGAACTTTCTTTGTTGTGTGAGATCATGCTATCTTCTTTCTTTAGATGGTTACAAGGATATGTTGTGTCAACCGAAATAGTTACCTCCACTCTATAGTGAGGAAATGTTATGCATTGGTGGTAGGTTGAAGGTACAATTTACATTGAATGGATCCACAGCCTTCCAAGAAGAATGTTGTAAGCAAGTGGTAAGTCAAGAACTTGGTATATCACATCTCTTTCCACTACTCCCACTATAATATTTAAGATAACCAATCCTTTAGAGGATCTCTCTTCTTCATCATAAGCTTTGATTGTTATCTTCCTTCTTGGATCAATTACGTGTTCAGAAAATCCTAATTGTTTCACCAAATTATAGGTACAAATGTTCAAAACAGTGCCTTCATATATAAAGACACACTTAACATGGTGTTTATGAATGAGGACATCTAGATGCAAAGGTTGATTATGTGGTTGGTTTAATGACTTATCATCTTCTTTAGAGAAAGACAAGTAATGCAGGGAATTTAGGTGTCCAACCATAGTTTGGAATCTATCCATATCTAGGTCTTTAGGCACATTGATATTGAGCAAGGCTTGATCAAGGATCTCTCTATGACTAGGAGAGATTTTCAATAGCTCCAAGATATAAATTTGGGATGGCGTGTGCTGCAACAAGTCTACCAGATTAAACTTTGAGGGAAATGCTAGTTGTTTAGGACCTGTTGTTGTAAATGGTGGATTTGATGTTGAAGCTCCTTTGAGAGTGAGCTTAGCTTGGTTTGTCATCATAGCATTAGAGGATTCAGTTTTATCTTGCAATCCTTTAATAGTAATCATATGGATGGATTGTTTGCATGGTTCCACCATACGGATCATGTTGTCATTGTCAGTATAAGTATAATTGATTTTGTTTCTCTTAGAGGATTCTCCTTTTTCATAATTGGGAAGTGGAGTTTGGAATGCTTTATGATCATTATTGGTGTGATGACCATCCACTTTGACATTTCCCTCTTCAATTAAGTCTTGAATGAAATGTCTCAATTTCATGCAATTATTAGTCTTGTGTTCTTTATTATGATGAAAATTGTAGTAGTCATTATCATTCCACCACCTTGGTTTTACTTTTGGTTCCCAAGGTTTGGAATCAAGAATTGTTATAATTTTGTTATCCAGAGTGACTTCAAGAACACTTCTAGTGTATCTCCCAAGGGTATAAATGTCCTCTTTGGTCTTGATAACCATGGCTCATTCTGAGTGTTAGGTTTGTTAAAAGTTTTATTATCCACTGGTGTCATTATCGTATTTGAGTTCTTGTTCGCTTAGAGATTTGATGTAAGATTGAAGACTTCCGATTTCGGTTTCATGTTAGGAGTATCCACAACTCTATCATTAATCACATTCTTGTTGTTTTTTCCATACTTGTACTTATCTTTATTGGAATATTACTTGTCTTTGTTCTCTTTATTGATAGTGATTTCTCCCTTTTTTATTAAGACTTCTTTAATCTTGATGGTACTATCTATCATTTTATCAAAGCTTGGTGGACCTTGTAATTGTATAGTAAAATTCATCTCAAGTATTAAGTTATTAATAAAGATGTCCATCTTTTCACTTTCAGGTATTTTTCAAGCATATCTTGCGAATATCTTCCTCCACCGTTGTAGGAATGTCAAGAATGATTCTCCACTTTTCTGTTTTCTATTACATAAATCCAACATGGTCACTGTGTGTTGGATATTGTATGAGTATTGTTGGATAAATTATTCCACTAGTTCCTCAAATGTTTTGATATATGTGGGTATTTTTGAGAACCATTCCATTGCTTGTCCACCTAAGCTTCATGGAAATAACCTCATTAGATAGGTTTATTCATGCATGAATTCCATAATTGATGTGCAAAATTCCCTCACATGGTCTTGAGGGTCAGAATTACTAGTGTACTTGTCATATTTTGGAATTGTGACATGTTGAGGAAATGGTATCATTTTCAATCCTTTATCAAAAGGAAAAGGACAAATGTGTTCCAAGGAATATTATTTTATTGGCTTGTCCTTCTTGTTGGAGATTTCCTAGCAAGCCAGTGTTGACTGTATGTTTGTCATTGATGACAACATATGGTAAGAAACATATGTGGAAGCCTGATGGAGAGAGCCTTGAGTATATGTTTCATAGATATTTTATCAGCATGATATCATAGACGTAGAGGTTGATTCCAAGTGAAGATAGTAATACAGTTGTTTGTATCATTAAGTGTTCCTGACTGGTCCTAGGAAGAGTTTTGTATGTGATTTGCAGTATGGTTGTAATGAAGCCTTGCACATTTATATTTATGTTGTAGACATGGTAGTGAAACTATGTTCATGGATGTAGAGTTAGTTGTGTAGTACAGGTAGAGTTATGATGTTTCCAATTGACAATTACAGTTTCCTGAGTTTATCTGAGGAGCTGATATTATTTGTATTGTTGTAGTAGTTGCACTTATCATTTGGATATACGTGTTTGGATTAGTGTTTGGAGAAGAGTTAATAATGTTTGGTTAAGAGTGCATAACATATTTTAGGATGAGAAGAAAGTATTAGTTAATTTAGTGGAGCCGACAGTGTAAAGTGATGTGTCTACCCATATGGAGTTGCGCGGTCCTAATTAGTGTTACGTTCTTAGTATATCCATTGGAGATGTTGTTGGAGATTTATATTGTTTCTCTAATATGATTTCAAGGAATTTCTAATAGGATGACTTGATTATATCATTTAGAGAAAGATACTTATAGTTGGTCAAGTTGTGATCGCTAAGTATGGCAGATAGTTGAAAGAGAAGAGCAGAGCAGAAGGTGCAAAGTAATGAGCCATTAGTAGAAGGTCTATGTGACAAAGAAGAAAGTCTATGCTATTCATTGGAACTGATCCAGACAGTAGGTCTAACTTGCAACTCACCAAGATCCAAATATAGTGTGTATCTATTAAACAGAAGGTTGTTGCCTTCACCTCTTTAAGCAGTGTTCTCTCGGATAGTGTGTCCTCACCCCTAACAAGGTTAATTATAAAAGACTCCTAACAGGGTCCAAACTTTGACCAGGTCCTAAGAGGGTTGTAAGATGTTCTAACATGGATCATTATACTCTAGTGCAGTTTATAGTGGGAGCTAATTCCCACCAGGGTTTTTACCTATTTGGGTTTCCCCATAACCAAAATTATGGTGTTGTGTTAAGTGTTCTTATATTGTGTTTATGCTTAATGTTCTTCTATACTTAATTGGATAAAGAATTGAATCTTATAGATAACTGATTCACCCCCCTCTCAGTTATCTCTTGGGACTATTCCTAATAATTGGTATCAGAGCCAAGTGCCTCAGAGAGAAAGTTTAATAGCTTGAGGTTGATCAGATGGCATTCTTTAGAAAAGAAAGTTCAAAGTTTGATGGAGAGAACTATCTAGATTGGAAGAATAAGATGATGACACATTTATAGTACATTGCCTTTGAGATTTTTGAAGTAGCTACTAAAGAAGTTCAGATTCCCTCTTTGTCAGATCTTGCAAAGTAAGATGCAACCCTTAAGCAGAAGGATATGTTCACTCAAAATGCTATTACCAAAGAAGCCCTTATCAGTGCCTTGTCTGACAGTGATTTTTTAGAGATCAAGAAAGTAGATAAAGCTTACAAGATATGGAAGTATCTAGAAGACATATTTGAAGGAGACATCCAAGCCAAGAATGCACGCAGAAAGACATGGAAGAAAAAGTATAATACATTGGAGATGCTACCTAAAGACAACATCAAAGCCTACAATCAAAGGATTAATGAAGCTGTTGTAGGAATCAGGAACAATGGTGGAGAAATTTTGGAAGAAGACATAATGGATAAGTTGATGACTACATTGACACCAAAATATGAGAGCAAGATAAACATCCTAGATGAGACTATGCAATTCTCAAAAGAATTCAAAAGAGAGACCTTAATAAGCAAGATTTCAGCATTCGAGATATCAAGTTTGAAGACAGAGCCTAAAAGTGAGACAACCTTCAAAGCTTCAGTCCATGGTAAGAAATCCTTGAACGCTTCTGGTAATTTTGATGATGATGATGAAGAGAAAGCACTAGATGATGTCATTGCTATGATTGCAAAGAAAGAAAGGAAAGGAAAAGGAAAATATGAAGGTCAGTTACCATTCAAATTCTTTTTATGTAACAAGATTGGTCAATTTTATTCTAAGTGTCCTACAAGAGTCAAGAAGTTCAAAACTAATTACAAGCCTAAGTATACAAAAGAATGTTACTATGTTGGAGATGGAGTATCAGATGAAGATTCAGCAGAAGATGAATTTGGATTCATTTCTCTTGAAGATATGGAGAAAATGTTTGATGAAATGGACCTTGAAGATGAAAAGAAAGCACAAGAGTTAGCATTGGTTTCACAAGAAGACATCAGAACATATTGGATCATTGACAGTGGTTGTTCACATCACATGATAGGAGACAAAGATAGATTTGTACATTTGGATAAGTACAAAGGTGGCATGGTTATATTTGGAGACAACACTCCTAAACCTATCATAGGTAGAGGAGTTGTCACCTTGGATGGAAAGAACAACACTGATGATGTTCTTTATGTTGATGGTTTGCAACCTACTAAGTTTTGGATAGTTGCTTGACAAAGGATATCAGTTGGAATTCAAAGACAATAAATGCATCATCAATAACAAGAAAGGAGAAATGATTACATCAGGTTCAAAGATAAAAGGTAATATTTTTCAGCTTAATTTACAAGCAAGTTATTTTGTTGCTAAAGTAGATGACAGTTGGTTATGGGACAAAAGACTATGTCACATCAAGTTTGACAACATAGTAAAGATAAGAAATGTAAAGGTAGTAAGAGACCTTCCTATCATTGCAAAACCAGTTGATACAATATGCAGTGAATGTGTGATGGGAAAGCATGTGAGGAATTCATTTAGAAGAAAGCATAATTCGGCATAGAAAAAACTAGATCTAGTACATACAGACCTATTTGGACCAACTCAAACAAGATCATACTATGGTGAAAGGTACTTTATTTTTTTTGTTGATGATTATTCTAGAACGATGTGGGTTGCATTCTTAAAAGACAAATCATAAGCATTTGAGAAGTTTAAAATATTCAAAGCTAAAGTTGAAAATGAGTCTGGTTTGAAGATTAAATGCCTGAGATCAGATAGAGGAGGAGAATTCACCTCTGACAGATTTTATGAGTATTGCAAAGAACATGGGATAAAGAGACAGCTAAGTGCACCAAGAACCCATCAGTAGAATGGAATTGTAGAAATAAGGAATAGGATTATACTTGACACAGTGTGCACCATCATGATTGAAGGAAAGGTCGCACACACCTATTGGAGAGATGCAATCAATACTGTAGTCTATACTATCAATATAATTCAATTGAGGATAGGCATAGACAAGACACCTTATGAGCTATGGTTTGGTAATGTACCTACTATGAAATACTTCAAAATCTTTGGAAGCAAGTGCTACATCAAGAGAGGTGAAGTTATTGGTAAGTTTGATGCAAGAAGTGATGAAGGTATTTTTCTTTGTTACTCTACTAAAAGCAAAGCTTATAGATGTTTTAACTTAAGATTGAAGAAGATTATTGAAAGTGAACATGTAAAGATTGATGAGAAGTTTATGATTCAAGAGAGATATCATGATTATGCACCTATGAGTGAAGAAGAACCTATTCCTATAAATAGAGAAACAGTTGTTGATGAAATGTTTGACAGCATTGATGTATTATTCAATGACCCTGAAACAAGTGAAGAAGAATCACAAAAGATAGATGAGAGAGTCACACCTAGTGTTCCTAAATTCACATCTAGATACCACTCAAAGGAAGATATCATTGGATATCATAATAGAAAAGTCATGACAATATCAAAAGCTAAAAGTTCCACAGCTGATGAAGCGGTATGTTTACTTTCACAAATTGAACCTTTAAGTGTTCAAGATACATGTAATGATTCAAATTAGCATGAAGCAATGAAAGAAGAGATAGATTAGATAATTAAGAATGACACATGGGAATTGGTCCCTAGGCCTAGTGATAAGAATGTGATTGGAACCAAATGGATATTCAGAAACAAGATGAATGAAGATGGAACAATAGTAAGAAACAAAGCAAGACTAGTATGTAATTGATATGCGCAAAGAGAAGGAATTGATTATTCAGATACATTTTCTAGTTTGTAAGCAGATTGGAAGCCATAAAGTTACTTCTAACCTATGCTACATTAAAAGACCTCAAAGTGTATTATATGGATGTCAAGTCAACATTCCTGAATGGAGAGTTGAAGGAAGAAGTTTACATAGAGTAGCCCAAAGGATTTACTTTATCAGATATACCTGATATGGTATGCAGACTAAAGAAAGCCCTCTATGGACTTAAGCAAGCCCTTAGAGCATGGTATGAAAGACTTGATGGATACTTGACAAAGATTGGATTCAAGAAAGGAGTAGTAGATTTTAACTTATCCATAAGAGAGACACCTAATTGATTATTGTTGGTTGCTATGTTTGTTGATGACATTGTTTTTGGTGGTAATGCCAAGCTTAGTGCAAAATTTGCTAAAGAGATGCAGAGCAAATTTTAAATGAGCATGATTGGACCTATCAAGTACTTTTTTGCACTGAATGTGCAACAGACAGACAAAGGTATTGATGAGACAATTTATTGTCTCCATTTTGTTATAATCTTTATACTTTGTTGACACTCTTTATGCTCTGATAAGACATTTCTAAAACATCTATGAACCTATACCTATGTGAACTTGTTATAAGTACAACTAGAGCTGCAAAGACTATGGGTAGTAGAATGATATGTTTTGCTGACTATTATGTATATAAGGTAGTACTTCATATAGCTATTTTAAGTTGTGTTCTAACATTTGAGTAGGAGTTGAAATGTTGACCTGAATATATGTATATACACCAAATGCTACTAACCTGCCAGGTAAGCAAGGAGTGGTTCAAGAGTGGTGCGACTACATTTAACAAGGAGCAGTACAAAGAGTGGTGCAATCACATTAAAGAAGGAGCGTTAGAAGACTAGCCATGGTGGAAGAATCCAGCACAATTCTGAAGGATATGTCGTTACTAAGAAGGAGTTGTCATTCTAGAAGATATAGGAAATGATTATGCTATATTCCCTCAGTGTTGTTATTCTATTATCTACACTTATTGTAATATGTCATGGTTGTTTTATCTCCTCCTTATTTGGTTAGATTTAATCAGACTTTTATGTTATGTTTTCAATAAGATTCAATCCTCTATATAAAGGGATTTGATCGACTTAGCTAGGTAATGAGAAAATATAGAATGATGTATTCAACATAATAGAAGTTGCTCTTTTCTATTCTTCATGAGTTGTTCAATTGTTATTAACCAGTTAAGAGGAATTTAATGGAAGAGTAATTTTGGAGTATCTTCTATGTTAGTAGTTAGCAAAAGCCAACCAAGGGGGCCCACTTGGGAGGTGGATTAGATTAAGTTAGAGTAGAGTTGCTTACTGTATTTTATGTGCTTTCAAGTAGAAGTTACTATTTTATTCTTGCAGCATTACTATTGTGGATGTTCCTGCAACACTTGCAGAGATAGACATAGTGAATGTTTTGAGTTGCTAGATAAGTTTAGGATAAGTTTACAAGCTTTCTATAGTCATTTCATTAAGTATTTAAGTGTTTTTGCTTACTTGTAGCAATAGCATAGGTTCCTTTCATGCATTTTATCTTCCTGTGGCATAGGTGTTATGACTCTTAGAGGAACTTAGTGCACAAATTGTGTTGTCCCATTTCAAGTCTACGTCCCTAGGTTGACAATCTAAATGCATTTCATGATGGGAAAATTAATCCTTAGCATAGATATATTATTCCTAAGAAAGACAATGGAATGATTATCATTACCTATTGTAAAACTGTTCATTTTTGGTGCCGTTATCGAGGATGGTGTCAAACTAGGAACCTTAATGAGTCATTTATTTTTCAAATTAGTTTCTTATTTTTTTTAGCCAAAACTGAGTAGTTGTGAGATTACTACATAAGTTCATCAACTCACTTGCATGCATAGAAGAAGGCGAGATGTTCATGGAAAATTTCTTCTGAAAGAACTTGTTAAACTGAAAGAAGAATTTGAAGAACTTGAGTTACCATTTCTAGACTCAAGTCCTGAGTTTGTTGCATCATCTTCAACAGAAGAAGACACTCATGATACATTTGACCTCCATCCTTTTGTAGAAATATTATCCAATTTCCATAATAATCCCAATCCTAGACCACTTGTTGTCCAGAACCTTCTGGTCAATAATACTTCCTAGCCACAGTTTCAATATCCAACACCTCCAGTAATGGCAGCTGCTTCATTTCCATTTCCTATTCAAAGTCTTCTTAACAATCCTAACCTCAAGAACATACTTGCTTCAGCACTTCCAAAGTTCTATGGCCTTATTACAGAGGATCCTGATACCTTTTTGTTCAATTTTGACATACTATGTTGAAGTTTTGACCATAATATTGACAGTCATAAGCTCAAGCTGTTTCTAGCGACACTGAAGGAGTCAGCTCTCAGATGGTTCATGGGCTTAGGAGAAAATGCAATAACTAATTGGGATGGAATGAGAGATTTATTTCTAAGGAAGTATAAAGAATACTGCAAATGTGGTGATTCAAAAGGTGATGACATCTTTTGTATGTCACAGAAAGAAGACAAGACACTAGAGGACTACATATCACACTTCTTATACAACTTGCAAAAGAACCCTCAACATGCACTGTAGGAGGATTCACAGAAGCTAATTTTTCAAAGAGGAGTGAATGCTAACTTCCTAGAAGCATTAGACCTCATGGCTAGAGGAGATATATCTCAATCTTCCTAGGATGACCTTAAGAAGATTTGTTTGAACTATTCCAGATTAGCAGTAAAGAAAGGAAGGGGATTCCATCCAACACTGGCAAAAGGAAGTGGCCCTGGTATTTCAAAGATGGAAATTTCAAACCTACTATCAGACTTCAAGCAAGACATCATTAATGATGTCACTACACACCTAGACATGATGACTACCAAGAAGAAGCATGCAACCGTAGAGGCGCAGCTAGGCGAATACTATCCCCATTGCTGCAAGCTAAAGAAGGATTATCAATGCAAGTTGGTCACAAACCTGGAGAATCAGCATCTTCCAACTGAATACTTAAAGATAGAAGGAGAGGATGAGCAAGTGTTCTTTATTGCTTAATGTTGGCCATGGGCTATGAGACAAGGTATGACTCAAGACCCATTACAAATTTCAAATCCTTATAATAGGTCAATGGAAAAGCTAGAATAACCAAAGTCCTCCCCAGTATAATCAACCTACTTGGAATAATGTTTGGCCCAATAATCAACAGAATCAATGGTATCCTTCACAACAACCCCAATGGCCTTAATTTCCAAACCAATGGCAACAACCACAAGGGAATTGGTAGTTCACTAACCAGTGGAGAGGACCTCAACAATGGCCTAATCTAAATCTTGGATATCCACCTTTGCCACCTCCAATAAATACACCTGCATTAATACCACCACCTACAAACATAGGTCCTCAAAAGCAAACATAGTTGCATGCTCAGCCTTAGCTGAATCCCAATAGTCAACAACCATAATAGAAAATGTATGCTACTGATGCTCAATAGTACCCTACCTATGCACTCAATATAGCCAATATACACCTAAGATTGGGTACTACCTTTCCTGTACCTAAACCACCTCTTATTACTAAAGTGTCAAACCTTCCTACAGCACCAGTATCAATTCCAGAGAATGATTTGCCAAATATTGTTGCCCCAGATAATGCTACCAATTTAGCTAATGTTCAGACATCAGTTAAACCACCTTTTCCTCAGAGGCTCATCATGGACAAGACCATACCAAAAGAAGACCAACCATTTGATATCCTTGACCAATTAAAGAACATGCATGTCCAGATTCCCCTGTTTCAAGAAATAAAGGATGTCCCTGTCTGTGGAAAAGCAATAAAAGACACTTGTCTTAAAAAGCCTGGAAGAAAAAAAAAGGATCCTACAATAGTTCATGTTATAGGACAATTAGCTGATATTATGCTGGGAAAATTAGTAATTCCAAAATATTCAGATCTAGGGAGTCTAGTTGTTAATATCATCATTAATGGTCAACCTATCAAAAATGCATTAATAGATTTGGGTTCGGCCTTTAATGTAATGACTAAGGATACTATGAATAAAATGAGCATAGAGGGGTTATGAGCTACTCCAACAATATTGCAATTAGTAGACATCTCTACTGTCACCCCTGGTGGAATGATAGAAGACATAATAGTTGCCCTAGATTCTTGGGAATACCCTGCTGATTTCATGATTCTATCACCAAAGGTCAGCCTTGCTAGTTATCCTATCATTTTAGGATGTCCATGGTTGGCAACAACTGATGAAAAAATTAGTTGTAGATCAGGGAACATGACAATATCAGATGGGCAAGCCACTAAGCAACTAGCATTATAACCTCCATCTCAACCTCAGCCAGATTTAAGCACACTTATATGGCTAGATTTAGGAGATGGGGAAGAGGAATTGAACTCTATGGTTCAGCTCATGATGTTAAATATGCAATCTTTTCTAAAGTTGCAAGAAGAAGATGAAGTAATCAGGAGCACTCTTAATGATGACTGTGTTGAAATCAAAGACATATCTGAAAGCTCTATGTTAGAGTTAAGTACATATGAGGACCATTTTGAGAATTGTGTTTTGCCTTTAGAACCTAATATTATTCATCAGCTCCTACCCTGTGAGGTAAATACAAGTCCTATCACTAAAGTATCCATGCTTGACCTGACAACTACTATTGAGCTTTCCAAGGGTCACAATCTCCATGTAAATAATAAGTTGCCTTCACAATAGATGGAACAATTAACTAAACTTCTCCAAACACATGAGAAAGCCTTTGCATGGGATTATGGGGACATGAAGGGACTAATCCCAACACTCTGTACTCATAGGATATATATCAATGAGGGAAGTCTACCACTTCACCAACCTCAGAGGAGGATTAACCCAGCACTAAGAGAGATAGTCAAAATAGAATTACAAAAATTGTTGGATGATGGCTTTATATATCCTATATCTGATAGAAAATGGGTATCACCTCTAGTTATAGTGCCCAAAAAGGGGGTAAATGGAGAATCTATGTGGATTAAAAAGAGTTAAATAAAGCTACCAAGAAAGATCATTTCCTATTACCATTCATTGATCAAGTACTTGATACTTTAGTCGGTAAAAAGTATTTTTCCTTTCTTGATGGATATAGTGGATACAATCATATTACTATTGCTCTAGAGGACCAGGAGATGACTACATTCACATGTCCATGGGGAACATATGCATACTCTATCTTACCATTTGGGTTATGTAATGCTCCAGCAACATTCCAAAGGCCTGTAATTAGTATTTTTGTTGACATATCACATGATTGTATGGAGATATATATGGATGAATTTACAACATTTGGAGTGACATTTGAAGAGGATTTGAAGAATCTTGAAAATGTGTTGATCCGATGCAAGGAACACAATCTCTCCCTTAACATCGAGAAATGCTTCATGATGATGCAAGAAGGAGTGGTACTTGGGCATTTTATTTCAGCAGCAGGAATCCAAGTGAATTGAGCCAAAGTAGAGGTAATACTTACACTACCTACCCCTACTAAGAAACAAGATGTAAGATCATTCTTAGGACATGTTGGTTACTATAGGCACTTTATTCAAAATTTTAGTCAAGTAGCTAGTCCTCTATACACATTGCTAACAAAAGAGGCTGAGTTTGTATGGACACAAGCATGTGATGAGTCCTTCCTGCAACTCAAGACACTTTTAACAACTGCACCAGTCCTCAAAGGACCATATTGGTCTATCCCATTTCACATCCATACAGATGCATCAGATTATGCCATAGGATTTGTGCTATGACAAAAGCCTAGTAACCTTGAGAATGCAATCTACTATATCAGTAAAATCCTCCATGGACCAAAATTGAACTACATAGTTACTGAAAAGGAACTCCTAGTTGTAGTTTATGTATTGAACAAATTCGACCACTATGTAATAGGCTATCCTATCTTTGTTCACACTGATCACTCAGTGATTAAATATTTGATGAACAAACCTTCTATAACAAGCAGATTAGCAAGGTGGCTACTACTATTGCAAGAGTTTGATATAACAATTGTTGATAAGCCAGGGAAGGAAAACATAGTAGCTGACTATTTGTCTAGACTTCAAAATGCTGATACAGACACTACTCTGATTGAAGATGCATTCCCTGATGAACACCTATTCCATATAACAATCAAAAACCTATGGTATGCTAACATAGCCAATTATCTTGTAGCAACTAAGATGCCCCCACATTTCTCTCACAAGGATAGGAAAAATCTTGCAGAGAAAAGCTTCCAATTTTCATGGATAGATAACAATCTATTTTACATTGGTCTAGATCAAATTATGAGAAGGTGTGAGAGAGAAGATTAAATCTATGATATACTCCATGCTTGTCATGATGATCCATGTGGAGGTCACTTTGCAACAAAGAGAATAGCCCTAAAAATCTTAACAACAGGATACTATTGGCCAACACAACACAAGGATCCAACCAGGTATACAACAAAATGTGATAAATGTCAAAGGATGGGTCACCCAACAAAATCAGATGAGATGCCACTCAATCCACAAGTGGCAATAACACCATTTAACAAATGGGGTATGGATTTCATAGGACCAATAGATCCTCCCTCAAATGGAAAATATTACATCCTGGTATGCACGGACTATCTGACAAAATGGGTGGAAGTGAAAGCTATGCAGAATGCCAGGGATTAAAAAGTAGTAAAATTCTTGTATGAGGAGATTTTTACCCATTATGGAGTCCTGAGAGAGCTTTTAATAGACCAAGGAGTATAGTTCACTTCAAATCTGATCAATGAGCTAATGAAGGAATATAGTATCAGGTATTGAAAATCTATCCCTTACCATCGGTAGGCAAATAGATAGGTAGAGGTCACCAACAAAGAAATTGAGGCTATATTAATAAAGACAGTGCAATTGCATCACAGGGATTGGAGCAGAAGATTAACTAACATAGTATGGGCCTATTGTACCACCTAGAAAACAACTATAGGGTTCACACCATTTGAATTAGTGTATGGAAAGGCAGCAATATTGCCCATAGAATTTGAACACAAAACATTGCGCACAGCTCTAGAATTGAATATCAATCTTCCTGTAACACAATCAGAATGCCTTCTCCACCTCAACTCCTTGGATGAAATGTGAAAGTTAGCATTGGAGCGCACGAAGCTAATCTAGAACCAAAGAAAGAGGTGGCATGATTCACACATCAAAAATAAGTAATTTCAAGTGGGTGATTGGGCTCTATTATATGATTCTCGATTCAAGGAGATTCCAGGAAAGCTCCAGACCAGATGGATGGGACCATATGAAATTCAATACATCTTTAACAATGGAGCAGTCCAATTGACCACACTAGATCCAGTCTAATTCAAACTACTTGTCAATGGACACTGCTTACACCTGTACCATAAGCCTCAAACCAAGGAATAATTCCTACAACAGTTTAGCACGCACAATTCAATAACAACTCAGGTACCATTTCCTGCAGCAGAAGGTGAAAGCCTTCCTCCTATAGCTTCACCATAACATGCCTTCAAAAACCAACCATAATAAAGCTTCATTTAATATGAGGTACATTTCTTCATTCACTTTTCTTCCTTCTCTCCAATTCATCTCATTTCTCTTTCTTCCACCCACTCACAATCCACGTTACCCACAATTTCTATTTTCAATGCTTTCAATAAACACCACGTCAACACTCACATGTGGCCACCAAAATCAACGAACTCTCATCAACTTGCATTCATGTGTATGGTAAATAAATCCCAAGTACAACTCCCTCAATCCTTACTTTTAGCACACAAGTTTTAATAATTATATATAGTACTGCATTAAATATATAATATAGGTGTTATGCCAGTTTCCCATTCTCGTGCTAAAATATATCAAGTGAGGACACTTGTTAATGCTTGGTAGGGGGCAAGGAAAGTGTAATAAATTCTAAGTGTTATTCCTAAGCCATCCTAGTCACATACTTATCACATCAATGTTGTACTTAGGCTTTGTTCTATTATTTCTTTTAATCCTACACATTTGTCGTACTTGCAAAATTCTGATTTTCTGAGCTTGATATGACTTGAAAGGACCATAATTAAATTGTGAGGTACCTCACACTTAAAGCTGTGATGTCCTCTATAATCAATGTTATTATTATTGTTCATGTTAAGCATAATAGATGTAATGTAAGAGAAAAAATCATTATTTTCAAGAATAGCAATTGCATTTCAAGAAGATGGTATTTGCAGAGCATAAGAGACTGAGAGATTAGTAGTAAATTGAAGTTTGGGTGTTAATATAATGGGTGGACAATTACAGAGGCATGAACTGGTTCACCATGGTATTTTACTGGAAAATGTTGAAGCAATCCGCAGATTTAATGGATGCGGCTGGCTGGGGTATTCAAACTTTTAAGAAATGGAAATGCTTGGTTGAGAATGAGATTGGTAAAAGGCTAAAATGTCTCAAATCTGACAATGGTGGTGACTATTGTAGCACATAATTTGAAGATTATTATTCCTCTAACGGTATTCGTAGGCAAAATACTATACCAAGGACTCCACAAGAAAATAGAGTGGTTGAACACATGAACAAGACAATAATGGAGCGTGCAAGGAGTATGAGGTTGCATGTTGGGCTGCCCTTAAATATGTGGGTGGAAGCTATTAATACACCTATATATTTAATCAATAGAGGTCCCTCTACTCTATTGGACTATGGTATTCCAAAGGAAGCATGGACTGCTAAGAAGGTGAGTTATTCTTTTCTCAAAACCTTTGGTTGTCAAGCATTTGCACATATAGATTATGAAAATAGAACCAAGATGGAAGCTAAATCTAAAAAATGTATATTTCTTGGATATGGCATTGATGAATTTGGTTATAGGCTTTGGAATTTTGAAAATCATACAATTGTATGAATTAGGGATGTCATATTCAATGAGAAAGTGTTTTACAAAGATTTGTTGTAGCAACATGAGAAGAAAGAAAATCTTTATGTAGTATTAGATAATACTCCAAAAGATGATGTTCCAGTAGTTCCTTATGCTCCGCAACAATAGAAACAACAAATACCACAAACCCCAGTGAATGTTAGATGGTCAACAAGGTTAAGTAGACCTCTAGAAAGATTTTCTCCCTCTTTGTATTCTATTTTATTAACCCCCGAGGGAAAAATATTTGGGGCTATTTTTTTATGAACACTATGGAAAATAGACTTGGGCACATGAGTGAAAAATATATGAAATTAATTCATTCAAAGAAATTTTTACCAGGTTTGAAATGTGTCAATATGGATTTATGTGAAATTTGTGTGTATGGAAAACATAAGAGAGTTAGTTTTGTGGAGTGTGAAGGAAAAAGAACAATGAGAAATTAGAGCTTGTGCATACATATGTATGGGGACCAGCTCAAGTATCTTCCCTTGGTGGCTCTCTGTATTATGTTACATTTATAGATGATGCAACAAGAAAAGTATGGATTTATTTTCTTAGATAGAAATCTGATGTATTTTAAACTTTTAAGAAATGGAAATGCTTGGTTGAGAATGATACTGGTAAAAGAATAAAATGTCTCGGATCTGATAATGGTGATGAGTATTGCACCATGAAATTTGAAGAGTATTGTTCCTCTAATGGTATTCATAGGAAAAAAATTGGACCAAGGACTCCACGAGAAAATGGAGTGGTTGAACGCATGAATAGGACAATAATGGAGCGTGCAAGGAGTATGAGGCTGCATGTTGGGCTGCCCTTAAACATGTGGGTGGAGACTGCTAATACAACTATATATTTAATCAATAAAGGTCTCTCTACTCCTTTGGGTTGTGGTATTCTAGAGGAAGCATGGACTAGTAAGAAGGTGAGTTATTCTTTTCTCAAAACCTTTGGTTGTGAAGCATTTGCACATATAGATTCTGAAAATAAAACCAAGATGGAAGCTAAGTCTAAAAAATGTGTATTTGTTAGACATGACATTGATAAATTTGGTTATAGGCTTTGGAATTTTTAAAATCATGAAATTATAAGAAGCAGGGATGTCATATTCAATGAGAATGTGTTGTACACAGATTTGTTGCAGCAGCGTGAGAAGAAAGAAAATGATTATGTAGTACTAGATGATACTCCAAAAGATGATGTTCCAGTAGTTCCTTATGCTTTGCAACAACAACAAAAACAAATACCACAAACCCCAGTGAATGTTAGACAATAAACAAGGTTAAGTAGACCTCCACAAAAAATTTCTCCCTCTTTGAATTCTATTTTATTAACCCCTAAGAGAAAAACATTTGGGGCTATTTTTTGACTATTTTTGGGCTGACATGTTGTAACCAATTGTAACCCTAAAGCGGAAAAAAGATTGTATAAAAATGGCTTAGGGTTAGGGATTTTATTATGTATGTTTTAGTAGCTTCTTGCATCAGTATTGAGTTGTAAGAGATCGCATATTGTAATCAATATGTAATCATTGGATAATAAGAATATTGGACTCGATGTTGGTGGACGTAGCCTAGGAATTGGTTGAACCACGTTAAATCTTTGTGTCTTGTGTTATCTTTTGTTTGTTTTATTATTTTTTGATATTGGTTATATTTTCATGTAATTGTTATTTTTGTCTTGTTAATCCTAACAAGTGGTATCAAAGTGAGGTTATTTTTCAATTATCCTCAGGAAGAAGGTCTCATGGTTGAGTGGTAGTAATGGAAAGAAAGGGTAAGTTGAAGGTTGACAAGTTTAATGGGTAGAACTTTCAATTATGGATAATGAAAATGGAGGACTATCTCTATCAGAAGGATTTATGGCGACCATTGGAAGGAAAATTTAAGAAACCAACAACAATGACTAATGAGGATTGGGATATTTTAGATAGGAAGGCACTTGGTAGTATTTATTTATGCCTAGCACAATCGATGGCATTAAATATTACACAAGCAAAGACGACTGGAGATTCGATGGAAACTCTAGAGAAGTTATATGAAAAGCCTTCCACTTCAAATAAGGTATTTCTTTTGAAGCATTTATTTAATAAGAAAATGGTAGAAGGTGGATCAGTTTCTGATCATTTAAATGAGTTTAATATAGTTGATAGTCAATTATCTTTTGTTAATGTTATTTTTTATGAAGAAATCAGGGCTCTTTTGATTTTAAGCTCTTTGCCTGAAAGCTGGAATGGTTTGGTAATGGTTGTTAGTAACTTTGTTTCTAGTTCAAATACCCTAAATTTTGATAATGTTGTTGGTGTTATTTCGAGTGATAAATTTTGTAGGAATTGCTCAGGTTGATCCATGTTAGGTAGTGTTTTCAATGTGCAAAGAAGAGGTAGATCAAGGGATAAAGGAAACAATTCTAGAAATTGTGGGAAATCAGGAGGCAAATCAAAGGGAAAGAGGTATGAATTCAAAGGGCCAAGAGATTGTTGGTACTATAGGAAACCAAGGCATAAGAAGAAAGGTTGTTGTTCTCAGAAGAACAATAATGGAGACAAGAAAGAATGAAACAAGGAGGAAAATGTGGTAAGTAATAAATCCGAAGAGGATGCTTTGCTTCTTTCTTTAGAAAGTGTTGATGATTCATGGGTTTTAGATTCAAGGGCTTCATTTCATGCTACACCCCATAGAGGTTATTTTCTTTATTATGTCCAAGGGGATTTTGGGTTAGTTTATTTGGGAGATAATGAACCCTATCCAATTTTTGAAAAGGGGAAAATTAAGATTTAAGTTACAGAATGGGAATAATTGGCCACTACAAGAGGTAAGACATGTTCCAAGGCTGGGTAGGAATTTAATTTCAGAAAGGAAACTGGGTGATGAGGGTTGCACAGTTACTTTTAATGATAAAAAAAGGTTTCAAAAGGTTTCTTAGTAGTAGAAAAAGGTGTGAAAGTAGACACCTTATATCTTTATACAAGTCATACTGTTCCTTCTACTTTAATTGTTTTAAAAAAATGAATGTTCAGGAACAGTTGCTGCACTTGAGCAGGAAGAACATCAAATAGTTGTTGTAGATTCTAACACAACACTATGGCATAATAAACTTGGGCACATGAGTGAAAAGGTATAAAATTACTTCATTCAAATAAAGTTTTACCATGTCTGGAATGTGTCAACATGGATTTCTATGAAAGTTGTGTGTATGGAAAATAGAAGAGAGTTAGCTTTGTGAAGAGTGTGAAGGAAAAATTAGAGCTTGTGCATACAGATGTATGGGGATAAGCTCAGGTATATTCCCTTGGTGGCCCTCTGTATTATGTTACATTTATAGATTATCCAACAAGAAAAGTATGGATTTATTTCCTTAGACAAAAATCTGATATATTTTAAACTTTTAAGAAATGGAAATGGTTGGTTGAGAATGAGACTGGTAAAAGGATAAATCTCTCAAATATGATAATGGTGGTGAGTATTGCAAAACATAATTTTAAGATCATTGTTCCTCTAATGGTATTCATAGGCATAAAAATGTACCAAGGACTCCACAAGAAAATGGAGTGGGTGAATGCATGAACATGACAATAATGGAGCGTGCAAGGAGTATGAGGTTGGATGTTGGGTTGCCCTTAAACATGTGGGTAGAGGCTGTTAATACAATTTTATTTTTAACCAATAAAGGTCCCTCTAATTCTTTGGGTTGTGGTATTCTAGAGGAAGCATGGACTAGTAAGAAGGTGAGTTATTCTTTTCTCAAAACCTTTAGTTGTGAAGCATTTGCACATATAGATTCTGAAAATAGAACCAAGCTGGAAGATAAATCTAAAGAATGTGTATTTGTTGGATATGGCATTAATGAATTTGGTTATAGGCTTTGGGATTTTGAAAATCATAAAATTGTAAGAAGTAGCGATATCATATTCAATGAGAAAGTGTTGTACAAAGATTTGTTGCAGCATCATGAGAAGAAATAAAATGATTATGTAGTACTAGATGATACTCCAAAACATGATGTTCTGGTATTTCCTTATACTCCACAACAATAGAAACAACAAATACCACAAACCCTAGTGAATGTTAGACGGTCAACAAGGTTAAGTAGACCTCTAGAAAGACTTTCTCCCTCTTTTTATTCTATTTTATTAACCTCCGAGGAAAAAAAATTGGGGCTATTTTTGGCTATTTTGGGGTGACATGTTGTAACCGATTCTAACCCTAAAACAATAAAAAATATTGTATAAAATTGGCTTAGTGTTAAGGATTTTATTATGTATGTTTTAGTAGCTTCTTGTGGTGGTATTGAGTTGTAAGGGACTGTAGATTGTAATCAAGTTGTAATCATTGGATAATAAGACTATTGGACACCCTGTTGGTGGACCTAGCCCAGGGATTGGGTGAACCATGTTAAATCTTTGTGTCATGTGTTATTTTTTGTGTGGTTTATTATTTTTTGATATTGGTTATATTTACATGTAATTATTATTTCTATCTTGTTAATCCTAACAAGGGCCTCATATTCTATTATGTTGTTGGTATTAGTAAATTCCAGTTTAAAAGAAAATGGAGTCTTTTGTCCTATAGGTGATATGAATATGACACTGGCTCTTGAACTAGCATTAGAACAACTTCTATCAAAATCCATAGTCCACAAAGAATCATCTTTAGATTGCACTCCACCTATCACATCTTCTTCAGGAAGGATTACATAGTTGCCAAATTTAGACTCTTGATATAAAATATGAGACCTAGGGTCTTCAAAGGGAAAAACAATAGATTTGGATTTGGGCTCATGTTGGAGGATGTCCCTATCCTTTCCTACTAGAATATTGGCCTATGACCAATCCATTTTGATATCTCCCCCAAGGTCTTTAAAGAAGGTTCTACTTAAGAGAATACCATAACTAGTTGGGATATCTGCAACTAGGATTGTCAGCTTGAGTTTTTTAGCAAGGTAAGCAGCTAGAGCTACTTAGGCATCTTTGATTTGGCCTAACATGGGAACTTTCTTGGAGTCCATATAATAACAGTGACCAAAATTTTTAGTATGGGGGAGGTCTAATGTGTTAGGAATGGGAACACTAAGAGGGGGGGTGAATCAGTGTTCACTATATTCAATCTTTTTTACTTTACTCTTTAAACTTAACTTGAATGCTTAAGAACTGAAATGAACATTAACATAAACAAGATAGATGGACACAACACATAACACCAATATGGTTACGGGGAAACCCAAATAGGTAAAAACCCCGATGGGAATTGACACCCACTAATAATTTGTACTAGTGTCTTATGATCCTTTTTAGAAGATCCTTAACCCTGTTAGGAGTTGTCTTTACAATGCATTTAGTACAATGACCTAGTCAAGGGTCAAACCTTGTTAGGAGTCTTTTAAAATTAACCTTGTTATGGGTGGGGACACACTATCCTAGAGCTCACTGCTCAAGTGGTGAAGGCTACAACCTTCTGATCTCAGATACACACTATATCTGCTGGATGAACTAGCACTGTGACACTGATTGTCTGATAAGTTCCTTTGATGCGCTGATGCTTTGACCTCTTGAAAATCTCTAATACATCTTAAAAACTATTCACACACTTCTGCTCTACGTCTCTCGGCTTTATAACAACTTCCATACCAATTACCAAGGATGCATCTCATATTTATATGCGCTACCAAAACAATTAACTATTTCGGCCTATAACCGATTACATACAATGCTTCCAATTAAATTGGCTCAAGCGTGTTTACAAAAAAAGTTAATTACATGTCTATAACCTAATTACAATAGATGCATAGCCTTTACAAAACAATATTATAGTTGCTAAACAAATTACCAACAGTCGGCTGCATATATTGTTCTGTTCTGGCATTCACTATCTGTGTAACTTCAACTGTCTGTATCTTTTTCATATTGAATCTTCTGATAATGTGCTCTTAGACTAAGCATGAATATACTCTTATTATCTTATCTTCTAGGGCACATACCATAACTCAGTCATACACATGTGTGCTAATGCTCTGATCTATTGGTGCTCTGTTAATTGTCCAGTCTTTTGTACTTAGCTAATTTTTGATCTTCTGATGATGTGCGCTGACTCCAAAACACTATATGACTTTTTTTCCATAATGACAACACTATATTAAGTCATATACAATAGTATAGTCAACTTTCCAACAATCTCCCCCTTTGTCATTGATGGCAACAAAGGAATATGGAAAAGTTACTATCTGTCCTCTTATACAAAAACTCTAACTTATATCTCCCTTAGTCTTATTAATATACATCTTCTTTACATATCTATAACTCCATATTCTATACATACTACCCCTTTGACATTAATGACAAAGGTGCTAAAAACTAAATCTCTATAGGTACTTACTAGGAAAGTACATCCGGATATGCTATCTACAACTTGTGGATCTCTTGCTTCCAGAATGCAATCAGTGCATTGACTGTTTGGAGATGGGTGCATAATGCATAATTCAGCTTCTCCATCTTCTCCAAATCTAAGCTAGGACCTTGATCATTTGTCACCATGGTGGCATCGATCTCCTTGATATTCTGATTGAGCACATCTAGGGAGGGCGCAAGAGCATTCCTGAGCTTTGTTTTCCTTTCCCTTATCTTGGACATCTCCTTCTCTACTCTTTCAATCTTGTCAATCTATCCTTGATATACATTATTACACATATTTACATTAGTGGAGGGGTCTTCTACTAATTTCCTTACTTGTTCTATCATTGCTTCCGCCTCTTGTATCCTCTTGAATTGATCATAAGACAACTTATCTTGGTCCATACAATCTGCAATGATCTTCCTGCCATTTGCTGCAAACTCTTTTAAGGATGCTTGGCCAACCTTGAGTGAACTTAGGTCAAGTGAAAAGTTACTAAACAATTCACTGAGCCTCTTCTTCATATAATTTTCTTCTGCAACTAGGGATGCAAATTCTTTCAAGCTAGAAAATTTTGTCTTAAAATTAGAAAGAATTGTGCTTACATCATCCACTAAATGAACCTTAGACACTTTCTTGTCTGAAGGTAGGAGGTTGTTCAACATGTTCACTGAATCAACAAATAAGGGAGTCCTCATCACTTGTTTCTCTTTGGCCTTCTCCATAGCTAAGACACTAATCTTGATCATGTCTTCTTCTCCCCAAGAATCCAGATTAGTGGTGTCTGGTACCAATCTTGACAACAATGATACAGAAGGAGTGATAGAAGTGTTATCCATTACTTCTTGCTTTACTCTGATTTTCATTCCAATAGATGGCTCATTTGTTGATTCATTTCCTATTATCTCTTCTTCTCCTTTCTTTTCTTCCTCTTTTTTATTTCTTTCTCTTTTTCTTTTTCTAATTATTTTCCTTCTTGTTGTAACTTGGGTGAATTGTCACCACATAGAATTTCAGCTTCTTGTGTGCTCACAAAAGCTTCTTCAAAATTTTCCAAGTCTTTATGTAATACCCTCTCCTATGGTGATACTTAGACTTTTTTGATTTGGACATTTTATTATGATGGTTAGAACTATACATTTACATTAATGTTTTGTGGATGATGATATGATTGGTATGCTCATTTATGGTTATCATTTATATGTTTATGAGATTAGAAAACCACCTATTTTTATATGTTTTATGGATCTAACCCAAGGATTTGAATCTAACCATTATCATGATTTTTTATGTTTCATGGATATGTGTTTGATGTGTTTTCATGACTCGGGACAAAGTCGTAGTTACTCACTTAGTTGAGGTCCACACGATGTATCGATCCTAGTCATCTGCTTGCATATATTTTATTTGTATATCCATATGTATAAATATGTATCTCTTCTTGGTGATGCAGGATTGCAAGTATCGGGTATCGTCTCCACCTGGCTTCACAGGTCTGAGCGATCCCTCAAAATCCTCGATCATTGTTGTTGTTACAGAGATATCACCAGGTTCCACAGGAAGAAACTTCACCTTTGATCCTTTTATCCTTAGGTGGGAAGTGTCGATTCAATCCTTTGTGTGGATGTATTATGTGATCTCTCGGTTTATTGGTTTTGTGGATCTTGTAGCTAGTTTCTTGTCTTTTGTGTTCATTGAGAACAAGGTTTTGAGTATGGTAGTTTTTACTGTTTTCATGATATGCTCAATTTTGTTAGTAGATTATTGATGTGAGTTATTTCTCATTGAAGGTATGATTTAGTAATTCATCTTTAGTAGTAGCTACTATTATACTAGCATATCTCATTAGGAACAAGTTGGCATGTGATTTTAATATCAATAATAATGAATAATTTTATGGTATTATTTTATAATAGTCATAATAACAAAGTGTCTATGGCAATATTAATAATAAATGTTTTAAATAATAGTGGTAAAATCTAACTTATGTTAGTAGCTACCTAATATATGTTTTAGAATGTGGATTAGTGTATAAATAAATAATATGTTTTATAATAATGTTATTCTTAAATATTTAATATTTGTAATAATGTGTTGTACTTATGATATATGTACCATAAGCATATGGGTGCACACATATGCCTATGAATACATATATATATTAATATTATATAACAAATTAATTGTGTGAAGGAAAATTATTTTAGATAAATATAAATCTATATTATTCTCAAAAATGGTAAAAGGATTAGTAAATTCTATTACCATAGCTAAATAAATTAGTAAATTATTCTTAAGGTTAAATTTCTCTATTATGTTATCCTCAAATTTAGGAGACATGGATTATAGTTTATTAAAAATTTATTTCTCCCTTTTCGGGAATGGTTTTAGAAACCGTATCATTAATAGAAACCGATGGATAGTTGCATCGGTTGGAATACCTGTGCAACTACTCCCCAATCTATTTACAAGAAAGATTTTCCTGTGTGTGGGAGTTGGAGAGGAAATCTTGATTTGAGAAGAGGCTTTAATTTTAATAGGATATTTCTATAGTTTAGAGAAGAGAAAGAATTGATTTTTCTCTGAGAAGGGGTGTATGAGATTTCTTCTGAAAGGAGTTGGAGCTTGCCTATAGGAGGAATTCGAAGGAGTGCCGAAAGAGATTTAGAAGCTTGATTTCTTCTTCATCAACTGATCTTCATAGGACTCCAGGTTGGAATCCATCTTGAGAAATAAATCTCTATTATAGTATGAATGTTGTTTTTAGATTTGTTTGAATGTTTCTGTATTTTGTATTATTATTGCAGAATGTTTGTGCACTATTGTATTATTATTATTGTATTGTGTATTATTATTACAGAATGTTGATACATTAATGTATTATTGCAGAAGGTTGATACATTAATGTATTATGTAATAATGTATTATTGCAGAAGGTTGATACATTAATGTATTATGTAATAATGTATTATTACAGAATGTTCATACATTATTGTATTATTGAAGAATGTGACACATTATCATATTATTGTTGATCGTGTATATGTTATTGTATTATTTTTCCAATCGTCTATACATTATACGAATGCTATATTGTATTATTCTATCATTTGTTTATTGTAATATTCTGTCAATACAAACATTCTGTCATGAATTTATTCTGTGACGTTTATACAATACAAATATTATTAGACTAGTCATTTTTGTTTTATTTGTATTATGCCAGGCATTTATAATATATGTCATTGCAAATATTCTATCATTTTATTATGCCAGCCAGCCGTTTATATCAATATATAAATTGCTAGTTTATGGTAGAGTGTCAGCCGTTCATATGTGTGTAGGATAATCCAAAGTTAGTATGATTTAATTTGCTGTCATGAAACAACTTTCGTCATTTGCTTTAGTTCTCTGACGTTTTGTCATGTTTTGATCTCTATCATTTGGCCAAGTTAATTGTTATTACCTATGTCATTTTTGTGTGTTTAGATGTTGCGTTTGTATTAGGGTTGAAACTAAACAAGTTTAATAATTAGGTCAAGTAGTATAATACTTAGGTTTTCGCTTTATACAAGTATAACATTTAAGTATAAGTTACTTATACTTTAAGTTATACTTGTATAAAGGGATTAGGTACATTTTGGATTGATTGGGATAGGTTTCAGCTTCCTAGGAGTTAAGCTGTAACTTCTAAATTTTAGATTTTTAATAAAATCAGACTTAGTCAAATTTCAGACTTAGATTGAAATTTATGGAGCATTATCTTTTAGCATATGGAATTTTGCGTAAACCTTAAATATGTTCATTACTTGTTTAGTGGAGGTTATATTCAGTGCATTTAGATGCCTTAATAGGGTTAGGATGTGTGTAGGAAGCAGTTTAGGGTTTAGGATTGTCTAGGAGGATCAGGACCTTTCTAGGCCTCCCTAAACATTCTTAATTTTCTTAAACATCCCTACACTATTTTATTATTTTTCTATTCTTTGATGTAGTTCTCAAATGTGTTTATGATGTGTTTATATTATATGTATGACCTATTTGTGATATGTGGGTTAAGGATAGAAAACCTAAGGACACTAAGTGAGTGGCTCTCAGTGCGGGGTCAGGGCCCTAAGTGGCTAGAACTAGGATAACTGACTGAAGAGTTATTTAACAAGTGAAACCTTAATTAAACTTATGGGAATGGGTTCAAACATTAAAAATATTAAATGAACCTCGCCCATGCCATTAGTGCTAGTAAAGGCTATGGATGGGAGTGGGAGAAGGTGCCTATGTGTAGGTACGATCCAATGGCGCCTATCTATATGAAAGGCATTTAGTTTTGCATGTGCCTACTTGGGGGTCAAGGCCTGGAGTGGCTAGTACCAAGACAACCCAAGGGGTGAGGGCTATGCGATGACACTCACTTAGCCTATTGCTTACAGTTTTTGCCAAGCCTTAAAACCTTTTGGGAAAAGATTTATGCTTTGATCTTCTTTTCTTTTGCTATTTGGGAAAGGTTACCCAACCCTAGGTATGGCCTAGCTATCCCTTCCTTGTGCACCTTGGTGTTTATCTCCTAGCATGGGGGAGTGGGCCTTTTGGTATCCACGTGGTTGGGTGGTTAATATTTTTATCGAGGTATCTTTTGCGAATGTAGTGTTTGAAAATTCATGCTTGCTTATGTACCAGTTTGAAGAATGAAGACTTTGTAATTATATTTCATGATGTAAAATTATTGTTACCTCCCAAGAGGAGATGAATGTAATATAATCATTAATGTATTTCAAATGATGTATTTGGAATGGGTAGACTTAGGAAAAAGGAAAAGGGGATAGCATGAACTTTATGTATATGATCTATGTTGGAAAAGAAACAGGATTTTGTAAGATTTCAAGTTAAGTAGTATGATTTTCATTATTGATGATTAAAGGAAAACTAGTGAAACAAATGTAGTATTTTTTAAATGTATCAAATCTTTAGATGATTCTAATATTTAAAAGCTATATTGTTCATAAAGGATACTTAGGAATATAGATGGTGTTAAATGGAAAATTGAAATGAAAGTACTTTGTATTTCTTAAAGAATCCTATAACGATATGATGTAGTTTGCTTTGAGACGTAAATCTTGTTGTTAGATTACTTAATGGACTTAAATGAATCATGCATTTAATAAGAAGGGACCCTTGGAGGAATCTAAGTCAATCTGTGTTTTGTTCACATAATTCTTTCAAAACTTCAAAAAATTTCATAAATTATCACTTAGGTTTTCTTTTACAAAGAGAATCTTTGTTCTCTTCCCTGGTTCCCTTGTGGGGCATGACATCTTTGGTATGAGAGCATTAATTTGCTACACTGGGGCCCAGGGAATTTGGCCCATGCTTCTTAAACTTGTTATTCATCTTAGGAAAACTTAAAACTGAAATCAAACTAGGACCCTTAAACTTATCCTTCTTCTTACTCATGGTAGGATGCCTCCTGTAACCCGTGGTAGAAGGGAGGTGCCCAAAACACCCCTCCTAGATCTCAACATGAAATTTCTTAGGAAGAAGAACAATATGAGGGAAGAGGGGATCAATCTAATAATCAATCAAGAGGTTTTCAAGGGGCTCAAGTAACAGAATTGTTACAACAGATTCTATAGAGGTTAGAGGCAGGGCAGGATAGAGGCCACCATGGGGAGACTAACACTCACCATGAGGAAATGGAAAGGAGTCCTAAGAGGAGAGATCAGGAAATGGAAGAAGATGCTTTGCATGCTTCTCACATGCGAGATCTCCTTAGGACTAAGACTAACCCCTTTAAGGGAATCCAAGGTGGATCTACTACAGAAACTTGGTTGCTAGAACTAGAAAGGCTTTTCTCCATGCATCCTCATAGCAGCAATACCAAAGCCCAATTTGCAGTCATTTACCTTAGAGACTTTGCATTGACTTGGTGGGAAACAGAGAGAGAGAAACTTCACATAGATATCACCACTCTTTCATGGGAACTATTCCTAGAACTCATTCGAGCCAAATTTCAATCTGACCATTGGAGATGACAAAGAGCTGAAGAGTTTCACAACCTAAGGTAGCTAACTATGTTAGTTGATGACTATGAGAGGAAGTTCTTGGAACTCAAGCTGTACCCAGGATATAAGGATGATGAACCCATGTTGACTCAACACTTCCTTAGAGGACTCAACAGTCGCTTGGCTGGTAGTTTACGAATGTTTGAACCTCAAACAGTTAATGATGCAGTCATCAAAGCTCACCTTGAGGAAAAAAAATATAGCCTTGGGGTTAGGAGGTCAGATAGGTGGCCAAGGGGGTAATGCCTTCCAAGCCAAGTTGGGTTTCAAAGGAAATCATTCTCAAGGAGCACCTAGACCTAAAAACTATCCTCCCAAAGCAAGTCAAAACCACCAAAAAAGGAAGTTTTACAACAACAGCAACAACAACAATTACAATGGAAACAATAATAAAAATGGGGGTTCTCAATCCAACAATCCTCACAACTGGCAACATGCAAAGCGATACCCAAACCCTCAGCTAACTCAGAGTATGCCTCAGAACTCTAGTCGAGGTAGCTATCAGCAGTCTAGCACACCTTCTACAAGAAGGAATTTTGTTAAGAACACCGAATGTTACTCTTGTGGTTAGCATGGGCACATTGTAGTTAATTGCCCTCAGAAATCTTCCCCAGTAGCTAGCTATAGGCAGGCCTCTTCAAAACCAACAGTAGGTAATGCAGGTAGAACTCACTGAGTATTTGCCACCTTAGACCATAGACAAGCCAATCATCAGGGAGAAGTCATCAAAACCCCAGGTTTGTTAAGGGGTATCTCTACCACCATACTATTTGATTCAGGAGCAACAGATTCTTTCATTTCTTCTTTATTAGAGCAATGTGGGTTGAAGGCAGTAAGGCAGGATGATAGGTGGCAGGTTGAGCTAGCATCTGGGGCAAGAATAACCTCTGACTCTTGTGTCCATAGTTGTAAGTTAGAACTTGGAACATTCTCCACCTTAGTAGATCTTTGAGTAATTCCTCTAGGCTCGTATGGAGTAGTTTTGGGTATGGATTGGTTGGATGCTCACAAAGCCACTTTGGATTGTAGAAACAAAAGTATTCAGTGTTCAAATGACTTAGGAGAACCTAAGAAGATTGTTGGGGTGCAACTACCCATCTCTCTCTGCATGATTTCCATGATGCAGCTCAAGAAGTGCATACGCAAAGGATGCCAATTATTTGCAGTCTCAGTAAATGACTTGGACCAAGAGGAAAGTAGGGAGGTATCACTAGATCATCCCCTATTATAGGAATACTTGGATGTTTTTCCCAAAGAAATTCCAAGAATGTCACCCTAAAGGGACATAGACTTCCGAATTGAGTTGGTTCTAGGAGCAGAACCAATCTCCAAAGCTCCCTACCATATGACCACATAGGAACTTGAGGAACTCAAGCTTCAGCTAGAAGGGCTCTTGAAAAAAGGATTTATCAGGCCTAGTGTGTCACCATGGGGTGCACCAGTAATATTTGTAAAGAAGAAAGATGGCTCTCTTCGATTGTGCATTGACTATCATCAACTCAATAAAGTCATGATCAAGAATTGGTATCCTTTACCCCACATTGATGATCTATTTGATCAAATGAAAGGGGCAAAAATATTTTCAAAAATTGACCTCAAGTTAGGATATCATCAACTTAGAATTCAGGAAGCCGATATTCATCGAACAACTTTTTGTACCAGATATGGTCACTATGAGTTCACTATGGTACCATTTGGGTTAACAAATGCTCCTTCTGTATTCATGAGCTTAATGAATGGATTTTTCAAAACCTACTTTGATAAATTTGTGATAGTATTCTTAGATGATATCTTAGTGTTCTCTAAAACTCTTGAAGAACATGAGGTTCATCTTCGCCAAGTATTGCAGTGCCTTAGGGAAAATCAACTTTATGCCAATGCAGAAAAGTGTGAATTCTTTCAGACAAAAGTTAAGTACCTTGGACATGTCATATCAAGAAATGGCATTGTTGTTGATCCAGCCAAAATTCAAGCCATAGTGGAGTGGCCAACTCTAACTAACGTCCCTGAAGTATGCAACTTTATGGGACTAGCTAGATATTATAGATGGTTTGTTAGATAATTCTCTCAGATTGCGCATCCCATTACTTCCTTGCAAAGGAAAGGTAAGAAGTTTGTTTGGTCAGAAAAATGTGAGGTCACTTTCTAATGTTGGAAGGAAAGATTAACTAGTGCTCCAATCTTGGTGGTCCTTGAACCATTAGGAAACTTCATAGTTTGCATAGATGCCTCACTAGAAGGGATTGGGGTGGTTCTTATGCAAGAAGGATAAGCTATGGCTTATGAGTCTAGGAAGCTTAAAGATCATGAGCTCAACTACCCCACCCATGATCTAGAACTTGTAGCAGTAGTTCACACCTTAGTAAAGTGGAGACACTTTCTGTTGGGTCACAAGTTTGAACTCCAAACAGATCATCGAAGCCTTCAATACATCTTCTCTCAACCTAACCTCAATGCTAGACAATGCAGGTGGATGGAATTATTATGTGAATATGAGTTTGAGGTTAAGTATATCCATGGGAAGATGAATGTGGTGGCAGATGCTTTGAGGGGGCGCAAACATGTTTTATCAGCAGTATCCCTTAGCATAGATTTGGAGAGAAGAATCAAGGAGACTCTCACTTTTGAGTCTTGGTTTCAAGAGGTTAAGGCAAAAATATAGTCAAGAATATCCTTGGAAGGTCACTTCTCAGGATATTCCTTAGATACCCTTGGGTTGCTACGACAGCAAAATAGAATCTATGTGCCCATGGTAGGAGATCTTTGTGTGCTTATCCTTTCAGAAAGCCACAAGGCTCCCTATTCGGCACATCCCGGGGTGAAGAAAATGTATGCTGACCTACACCAATTGTACTATTGGTCAGGAATGAAGAGGGATATTGCAAATTACATGGCTAGATGTTTGTAATGTCAGAGAGTGAAAGAAGAAAATCAACACCCTCTTGGTCTTTTGCAACCTCACCTAGTGCCAGAATGGAAATAGGACATTATTTCCATGGATTTTATTATGGGACTTCCAGTTACTCCTAGGAGACATGATGCCATCATGGTAATAGTTGATAGACTCACCAAGGTAGCCCATTTTTCTCCCATGCAGTAGACTCATAATAACAAGGTGCCCAAAACACCCCTCCTATATCTTTGGTATATGATCTATGTTGGAAAAGAAAAAGGGTTTTGTAAGATTTCAAGTTAAGTAGTATGATTTTCATTATTGATGATTAAAGGAAAACTAGTGAAACAAATGTAGTATATTTGCAATGTATCAAATGTTTATATGATTCTAATATTTAAAAGCTATATTGTTCATAAAGGATACTTAGGAATATAGATGGTGTTAAATGGAAAATTGAAATGAAAGTACTTTTTATTTCCTAAAGAATCTTATAACGATATGATGTAGTTTTCTTTGAGAAGTAAATCTTGTTGTCAGATTACTTAATGGACTTAAATGAATCATGAATTTAATAAGAAGGGAACCTTGTAGGAATCTAAGTTAATCTATGTTTTTTTCACATAATTCTTTTAAAAGTTCAAAAAATTTCATAAATTATCACTTAAGTTTTCTTTTACAAAGAGAATCTTTGTTCTCTTCCCTAGTTCCCTTGCAGGGCATGACATCTTTGGTATCAAAGCACTAAGTTGCTAAACTAGGGCCCAGGGAATTTGGCCCATGCTTCTTAAACTTGTTATTCATCTTAGGAAAACTTAAAACTAAAATCAAACTAGGACCCTTAAACTTATCCTTCTTCTTACTCATGGTAGGATGCCTCCTGTAACCCGTGGTAGAAGGGGAGGTGCCCAAAACACCCCTCCTAGATCTCAACATGAAAGTTCTCAGGAAGAAGAACAATATGAGGGAAGAGGGGATCAATCTGATAATCAATCAGGAGGTTTTTAGGGGGCTCAAGTAACAGAATTGTTACAACAAATTCTATAGAGGTTAGAGGCAGGGTAGGATAGAGGCCACCATGGGGAGACTAACACTCACCATGAGGAAAGGGAAAGGAGTCCTAAGAGGTGAGATTAGGAAATGGAAGAAGATGCTTTACGTGCTTCTCACATGCAAGATCTCCTTAGGACTAAGACTAACCCCTTTAAGGGAACCCAAGGTGGATCTACTACAGAAACTTGGTTGCTAGAACTAGAAAGGCTTTTCTCCATGCATCCTTACAACAACAATACCAAAGCCCAATTTGTAGTCATTCATGTTAGAGACTTTGCATTGACTTGGTGGGAAATAGAGAGAGAGAAACTTCACATAGATATCACCACTCTTTCATGGGAACTATTCCTAGAACTCATTCAAGCCAAATTTCTATTTGACTCTTGTGGTCAGCATGGGCACATTGTAGTTAATTGCCCTTAGAAATCTTCCCTAGTAGCTAGCTATAGGAATCCCTCTTCAAAACCAATAGTAGGTAATGTAGGAAAAAATCACCAAGTATTTTCCACCTTAGACCATGGACAAGCCAATCATCAGGGAGCAGTCATCGAAACCCCAGGTTTGTAAAGGGGTATCTCTACCACCATACTATTTGATTCAGGAGCAACAGATTCTTTCAATTCACCTTCTTTAGTAGAGAAATATGGGTTGAAGGTAGTAAGGCAAGATGATAGGTGGCATGTTGAGCTAGCCTCTGGGGCAAGAATAACCTCTAACTCTTGTGTCCATAGTTGCAAGTTAGAACTTGGACCTTTCTCCACCTTAGTAGATCTTCGAGTAATTCCTCTAGGCTCATATGGAGTAGTTTTGGGTATGGATTGGTTGGATTCTCACAAAGCCACTTTGGATTATAGAAACAAAAACATTCAGTGTTCAGATGACTTAGGAGAACCTAAGAAGATTGTTGGGGTGCAACTACCCATTTCTCTCCGCATGATATCTGTGATGCAGCTCAAGAAGTGCATGTGCAAAGGATGCCAATTATTTGCAGTCTTGATAGGGGACTTGGACCAAGAGGAAAGTAGGGAGGTATCACTAGATCATCCCCTATTACAGGAATACTTGGATGTTTTTCCCAAAGAAATTCCAGGAATGCCACCCAAAAGGGACATAGACTTCTGAATTGAGTTGGTTCCAGGAGCAGAACCAATCTCCAAAGCTCCCTACCATATGACCACACAGGAACTTGAGGAACTCAAGCTTCAGCTAGAAGGGCTCTTGGAAAAAGGATTTATTAGGCCCAATGTGTCACCATGGGGTGCACCAGTAATATTTGTAAAGAAGAAAGATGGCTCTCTTCGATTGTGCATTGACTATCATCAACTCATCAAAGTCACGATCAAGAATCGGTATCCTTTACCCCGCATTGATGATCTATTTGATCAAATGAAAGGGGCAAAAATATTTTCAAAAATTGGCCTCAAGTCAAGATATCATAACTTAGAATTCAGGAAGCTAATATTCATCGAACAACTTTCCATACCAGATATGGTCACTATGAGTTCACTATGGTACCATTTGGGTTAACAAATGCTCCTTATGTATTCATGAGCTTAATGAATGGATTTTTCAGAACCTACTTGGATAAACTTGTGATAGTATTCTTAGATGATATCTTAGTGTTCTCTAAAACACTTGAAGAACATGAGGTTCATCTTCACCAAGTATTGCAGTGCCTTAGGGAAAATCAACTTTATGCCAATACAGAAAAGTGTGAATTCTTTCAAATAGAAGTTAAGTACCTTGGACATGTCATATCAGGAAATGGCATCATTTTTGCTCCAGCCAAAATTCAAGCCATAGTGGAGTGGCCAACTATGACTAACGTCCCCGAAGTATGCAGCTTTATGGGACTAGTTGGATATTAAAAATGGTTTGTCAGAGAATTCTCTCAGATAGTGCATCCCATTACTTCCTTGCAAAGGAAAGGTAAGAAGTTTGTTTGGTCAGAAAAATGTGAGGCCGCTTTCCAATGTTTGAAGGAAAGATTAACCAGTGCTCCAATCTTGGTGGTCCTCGAACCATCAGGAAACTTCGTAGTTTGCACAGATGCCTCACTAGAAGGGATTGGGGTGGTTCTTATGCAAGAAGGACAAGTTGTGGTTTATGAGTCTAGGAAGCTTAAAGATCATGAGCTCAACTACCCCAGCCATGATCTAGAACTTGCAGCAGTAGTTCACGCCTTAGTAAAGTGGAGACACTTTATGTTGGGTCACAAGTTTGAACTCCAAACAAATCATTGAAGCCTTCAATACATCTTCTCTCAACCTAACCTCAATGCAAGACAACGCAGGTGGATGGAATTCTTATGTGAATATGAGTTCGAGGTTAAGTATATCCAAGGGAAGACAAATATGGTGGCAGATGCTTTGAGCAGGCACAGACATGTTTTATCAGCAGTATCCCTTAGCACATATTTGGAGAAAAAAATCAAGGAGACTCTCACTTCTGACTCTTGGTTTCAAGAGGTTAAGGCAGAAATATAGTCAGGAAGACCCTTGTAAGGTCGCTTCTTAGGATATTCCTTAGATAGCCTTGGGTTGCTGTGACAGCAAAATAGAATCTATGTGCCCATGGTAGGAGATCTTCATGTGCTTATCCTTTCAGAAAGCCACAAGGCTCCCTATTCGGCACATCCCAGGGTGAGGAAAATGTATGTTGACCTACGCCAGTTGTACTATTAGTCAGGAATGAAGAGGGATATTGCAGATTACGTGGCTAGATGTTTGGAATGTCAAAGAGTGAAAGCAGAACATCAACACCCTACTGGTCTTTTGCAACCTCACCTAGTGCCAGAATGGAAATGGGACATTATTTCCATGGATTTTATTGTGGGACTTCCAATTACTCCCAGGAGACATGACACCATCATGGTAACAGTTGATAGAATCACCAAGGTAGCCCATTTTTCTCCCATGTAGTCCTCCTACTCAATAGTTTCTGTAGCCAGAGTATCCATGAAGGACATTATGAGACTACACGGTATTCCTAGAAAGATCATATCTAATCATGATCCAGTATTCACATCGGCTCTTTGGAATTCACTTCAGCATACTTTAGGGACTCAACTCAACTTTAGTTCAGCCTATCATCCCGAGACAGATGGGCAGATGGAGTGAGTCAATCAGGTTCTTGAGGACATGCTTAGGATGTATGTTATGGATAGACAAACCCATTGTGAAGAGTATCTATATTTGGTGGAGTTTTCTTATAATAATGGTTATCATAGTTCCATAGGTATGCCTCCTTTTCAGGCTTTGTATTGTCATCCATGCCGCACTCCCTTGAGTTAGGATAGATTAGAGGACAGGGTACTTCTAGGCCCTGAGATGCTTCAGGATATGGAGCAGCAGGTCAAGCGCATTAGAGAGCATATTTTGACAGCTCAAGATAGGTAGAAGAAGTATGTCGATGCTCATAGGACTGATGTACACTTCTCTCTTGGAGATGGGGTCTTTTTGAGGGTGCATCCATGAAAGAGTCCAATCCGTTATGGAAAAGGCTCCAAGTTGGCACCCCGATTTGTTGGCCCTTTTGCGGTCTTGAAGAGGATAGGACCAGTAGCTTATCAGCTTGCCTTGCTACCCAGCCTTGCTCGTATTCATGATGTATTTCATGTTTCAGTTCTTAGAAAGTATATTCCTAATGTGACTCATGTTTTGGATTGGAATGCATTATAGGTAGCGGACGGGCAGCTGTCTTTAGAGCCAGTACGCATTTTATAGTAGTGGACACTAACCCTCAGGGTTGCACCATATAGTAGGCAAGGGTCCAATGGGACCCCAATGATGATTCTTTCACCACATGGGAAGATGTTGCTAGACTTCGAGATGCTTATCCATATTTATTTGTAGGCTTCTAGGAGTAAGCCTAACTTTAGGTGGGGAGGATGTAATACCCTCTCCTATGGTGATACTTAGACTTTTCTGATTTGGACATTTTATTATGATGGTTAGAACTATACATTTTCATTAATGTTTTGTGGATGATGATATGATTGGTATGCTCATTTATGGTTATCATTTATATGTTTATGAGATTAGAAAACCATCTATTTTTATATGGTTTATGGATCTAACCCAAGGATTTGAATCTAACCATTATCATGATGTTTTATGTTTCATGGATATGTGTATGATGTGTTTTCATGACTCGGGATGAAGTTGTAGTTACTCACTTAGTTGAGGTCCATACGATGTATCGATCCTGGTCATCTGCTTGCATATATCTGATTTGTATATCCATATGTATATATATATGTATCTATTCTTGGTGATGCAAGATTGCAGGTACCGGGTATCATCTCCACCTGGCTTCACAAATCTAAGTGATCCCTCAAAATCCTCGATCGTTGTTGTTGTTACAGAGATATCACCAGGTTCCATAGGAAGAAACTTCACCTTTGATCCTTTGATCCTTAGGTGGGAAGTGTCGAGTCAATCCTTTGTGTGGATGCATTATGTGATCTCTCAATTTATTGGTTTTGTGGATCTTGTAGCTAGTTTCTTGTCTTTTGTGTTCATTGAGAACAAGGTTTTGAGTATGGTAGTTTTAACTATTTTCATGATATGCTCAATTTTGTTAGTAGATTATTGATGTGAGTTATTTCTCATTGAAGGTATGATGTAGTAACTTATCTTTAGTAGTAGCTACTATTATACTAGCATATCTTGTTAGGAACAAGTTGGCATGTGATTAAATCATGTGATTTTAATATCAATAATAATGAATAATTTTATGGTATTATTTTATAATAGTCATAATAACAAAGTGTCTATGGCAAAATTAATAATAAATGTTTTAAATAATAGTGGTAAAATCTAACTTATGTTAGTAGCTACCTAATATATGTTTTAGAATGTGGATTAGTGTATAAATAAATAATATGTTTTATAATAATGTTATTCTTAAATATTTAATATTTGTAATAATGTGTTGTACTTATGATATATGTACCATAAGCATATGGGTGCACACATATGCCTATGAATACATATATATATTAATATTATATAACAAATTAATTGTGTGAAGGAAAATTATTTTAGATAAATATAAATCTTTGTTATTCTCAAAAATGGTAAAAGGATTAGTAAATTCTATTACCTTAGCTAAATAAATTATTAAATTATTCTTAAGGTTAAATTTCTCTATTATGTTATCCTCAAATTTAGGGGACATGGATTATAGTTTATTAAAAATTTATTTCTCCCTTTTCAGGAATGGTTTTAGAAACCGTATCATTAACAAATGCCGGTGGATAGTTGCATCGGTTGGAATACCTGTGCAACTACTCCCCAATCTATTTACAAGAAAGATTTTCTTGTGTGTGGGAGTTGGAGAGGAAATCTTGATTTGAGAAGAGGCTTTAATTTTAATAGGATATTTCTATAGTTTAGAGAAGAGAAAGAATTGATTTTTCTCTGAGAAGGGGTGTATGAGATTTCTTCCGAAAGGAGTTGGAGCTTGCCTGTAGGAGGAATTCGAAGGAGTGCCGAAAGAGATTTAGAAGCTTGATTTCTTCTTCATCAACCGATCTTCGTAGGACTCCAGGTTGGAATCCATCCTGAGAAATAAATCTCTATTATAGTATGAATGTTGTTTTTAGATTTGTTTGAATGTTTCTATATTTTGTATTATTATTGCAGAATGTTTGTGCACTATTGTATTATTATTATTGTATTGTGTATTATTATTATTGTATTGTGTATTATTATTATAGAATGTTGATACATTAATGTATTATTGCAGAAGGTTGATACATTAATGTATTCTATAATAATGTATTATTGTAGAAGGTTGATACATTAATGTATTATGTAATAATGTATTATTACAGAATGTTCATACATTATTGTATTATTGAAGAAACAACTTCTGTCATTTGTTTTAGTTCTCTGACATTTTGCCATGTTTTGATCTCTATCATTTGGCCAAGTTAATTGTTATTACCTGTGTCATTTTCGCATGTTTAGATGTTGCATTTGTATTAGGGTTGAAACTAAACAAGTTTAATAATTAGGTCAAGTAGTATAATAATTAGGTTTTCGCTTTATACAAGTATAACATTTAAGTATAAGTTACTTATACTTGTATAAAGAGATTAGGTACCTTTCGGATTGATTGGGATAGGTTTCAGCTTCCTAGGAGTTAAGTTGTAACTTCTAAATTTTAGATTTTTAATAAAATCAGACTTAGTCAAATTTCAGACTTAGATTGAAATTTATGGAGCATTATCTTTTGGCATATGGAATTTTGCGTAAACCTTAAATATGTTCATTACTTGTTTAGTGGAGGTTATATTCAGTGCATTTAGATGCCTTAATAGGGTTAGGATGTGTGTAGGAAGCAGTTTAGGGTTTAGGATTGTCTAGGAGGATCAGGACCTTTCTAGGCCTCCCTAAACATTCTTAATTTTCTTAAACATCCCTATACTATTTTATTATTTTTCTATTCTTTGATGTAGTTCTCAAATGTGTTTATGATGTGTCTATATTATATGTATGACGTATTTGTGATATGTGGGTTAAGGGTAGAAAACCTAAGGACACTAAGTGAGTGGCTCTCAGTGCGGGGCCGAGGCCCTAAGTGGCTAGAACCAGGATAACCGACAGAAGAGTTATTTAACAAGTGAAAACTTAATTAAACTTATGGGAATGGGTTCAAACATTAAAAAGATTAAATGCACCTCGCCCATGCCATTAGTGCTAATAAAGGCTATGGATGGGAGTGGGAGAAGGTGCCTATGCGTAGGTACGATCGAATGGAACTTGTCTGTATGAAAGGCATTCGATTCTGCATGTGCCTACTTGGGGGCCGGGGGCCGGGGGCCGGAGTGGCTAGTACCAGGACAACCCAAGGGGTGAGGTCTATGTGATGACACTCACTTATCTTGTTGCTTAGAGTTTCTGCCAAGCCTTAGAACCTTTTGGGAAAAGATTTATGCTTTGATCTTCTTTTCTTTTGCTATTTGGGAAAGGTTACCTAACCCTAGGTATGGCCTAGCTATCCCTTCTTTGTGCACCTTGGTGTTTATCTCCTAGCACAAGGGAGTGGGCCTTTTGGTATCCATGTGGTTGGGTGGTAAATCTTTTTATTGAGGTATCTTTTGCGGATGCAATTTTTGAAGATCCATGCTTGCTTATGTACCAGTTTGAAGAATGAAGACTTTGTAATTATATTTCATGATGTAAAATTATTGTTACCTCCCAAAAGGAGATGAATGTAATGTAATCATTAATGTATTTCAAATGATGTATTTGGAAAAGGGGAAAGCATGAACTTTATGTATGTGATCTATGTTGGAAAAGAAAAAGGATTTTGTAAGATTTAAAGTTGAGTAGTATGATTTTCATTATTGATGATTAAAGGAAAACTAGTGAAACAAATGTAGTATATTTGCAATGTATCAAATGTTTAGATGATTCCAATGTTTAAAAGCTATATTGTTCATAAAGGATACTTAGGAATATAGATGGTGTTAAATGGAAAATTGAAATGAAAGTACTTTGTATTTCTTAAAGAATCCTATAACGATATGATGTAGTTTGCTTTGAGAAGTAAATCTTGTTGTTAGATTACTTAATGGACTTAAATGAATCATGCATTTAATAAGAGGGGAACCTTGGAGGAATCTAAGTTAATCTATTCTTTGTTCACATAATTCTTTTAAAAGTTCAAAAAATTTCATAAATTATCACTTAGGTTTTCTTTTACAAAGAGAATCTTTGTTCTCTTCCCCGGTTCCGTTGCGGGGCATGACACTTTTTATGTGGTCGCCATGGCTATCTCTACATTATCAATGATGATAGTGTTATCTTTTGGTGTCTCTGTCATGGGCGTAGACATTTCTTCCTTTGTAGGAGTTTCAACTGCAGGCACGGAATCCTGAGGACCTGTAAATGGTACATTAGTGGGCTCTGCCACTTTGAATTCCTTAGGGCACTTGTGTTGAGGGTGAAGTGGGTGGATACATGTGTCTATTCAAGAATACCTTCTCAAAAGATTTCTCTATTTCCTTTGCCACCAACTCATAATTCTTGTCCATGATGTGTAGTGTTCTTGTCTTAGTCCGGAGGTGCGGTTTCACCAAATCTTACAACAAGGTTTTCTCCTCTAGAGAACATACTGGGAGACTTTCATATAGAGTCTTTTCTCTTATCCTTTGATCCTCTTCAATGGCCTGTCTTTTTAGGAATTCTAAGATATTCCACACATTGTTAGGAATCATTGTCTTTAGTTCTAGGACTGTCCTTTTAAACTTCAACATGTGTTTGATAATCATTCCATGGATTTTTGATTTGTCAATTTCACTATACTTCTCATAGAACTTCCCTACTTAATCTATCCTGTCTTCATCAATAATCCTTGTACTCAACACACTAAGACTAGGTTTGAAACTTACTGTTACCCAAAATTAAATCATACAACACAATAGGCACTAAAAGAGAAATTTGCACATTCCAAGTTATCTAATTAACACTGTCTTGTAGGCGTTGTTAGTTTGCATCTACTTAACACATTTATTGTCAGATTTTATTTTATGTACTCTAAGTATTGATCAAATCATTACAAATTTTGAAATTAATCATTGATCATTACATTGTCCATTCATAAGGATGTAGTACAAATGTCATTTGATTCATATTACATGATTCAATAAATAGAGTACATTTGCAAATAAGAACATAAAACTAAAATGTGTAAAAGGTTCCCATGTATTGCCTCATGTTTGAGTTGGTTCTGCTGGTCTCTGTCAGGTCCTCGCATTTAAGTCATTCCTGGGTCACCATTTGCATTTTGGTCCTTAGGGCAGCATCACCTGAAAAAAGAAAAGAAATTACTATTAGATCCTGATGGATCTAAGTAATACAAGGAAAACAATTACATACATCATCTATCTGTTACTATCTGCATATCAATCTAAGAACAAATGTAGCAAGAAAATGAAAACTAGCACTCACTACAAGAAAGTGTTAAAGGGACATGTTCTAGAATATGAAACTTTTTTCTTTTAGTACCTATTGTGGTGTGTGATTTCATTTTGAACAAGTCAAGAATCTGAATGAAAGGGACTTAGTGTATTTCTGAACTAAGAAACCTTTTTCAGAATTTGTTTCTTATTAGTATTGCATGTAATTGACAAGTTGTTTTGTAGATAATAGCTGACTGGTTCATATTTTTAGTCATTTTTGAAGATGCAAAATAAGCTGGTTTCCCGTGCCAAGTTGCTACAGGAAGTTCCAGATTGCTGATCTTCAGAGGAATCAAATTGTTTCACAAAAGAGATGCTGATTTCATCATGAACAGAGTACATTTTCAAAACTATCAAATTCATTAATGCTAAATATTTTCAAGTGCTTCAAGATTGAATCATAATTGGAATGTTTACAAAATGTTATGACTGGGTGTCACGAACCCGTGTTCGAACCTTAGTCATTAACATTTTGTTGTTATTGAGTGTCACGAGCCCGTGCTCAAACTTCATTAATGAAATAATAAACATTTTCATCTTGTTGTACTTCATATCATAAATTGTCAAATTTAGTATCAGAAAGGAAGTGTACAGTAATCTACTACAGGAGCTTCAAATGCTAGTTATGTCAATTTCAGAATGCTAATTAGCCACTTTTTACAGTACTTATCAGAGAATAAAGTTTTATCATATTCAAAATTTCTGACAAGAGGTATGTCAGTCTTACATGCTGGATACTTGTTGTTACAAATAGTACATAAGTGTAGGCTCATAATAGAGAACCTATTTGTAATAGCAAGTGCATTATCAAATGAAGAAAGTAACAGCAACTAGATATCATCTACAGGATTAAATGGAGTTCATCTACGGGATAGAGAGTTTTTAAAAACTCTTAAACCTTCATTTTGGAACAGAGACTTTTTAACTCGTCAGAGTTGTAAGTTTCTTGCTGGAACCATAAGTGTTTTCAAAATATATCAATGCTTCATTCTTATAAAAGGCATCACAAATTTGAGAAGGTTCAAGTGCGAAAGACATACAGTTTATCTTCCAGTTTATCAGAACCAATTTTAGCTAATAGGCACATAACGTTTCAGCATTGATATTCATTATATCATGCAGCAAGTGAGCCATATTTCATGTTAAATGAAAGGACTTTGAACAGCATGTTAAGTGCCATAATAGATAAACAATGGGTTTCAACTCAAAACTATGAGTTCTGGTTTTAAAGCAAAGGGAAGTTTATTTTATGTAGGAAATCAAAGCCACGGTTCAGCAAAGAAGGTATGTTCTGTGCAAGTATCTTTCAAATAAAACCAGAATAGATAGTGTGTATGCACCAGTGCATATTTCCAGCAGAGATGAGACTATATGCTTTTTACAAAAGGAAGGCCACGTTTTTTTTGAAAACATTTTTTTTTGCAAGGTTTGAACAGAGACTGTGAGATATATATCATACAAAGAGGCTTAGTTTTTATGTGAAATGTTAATGCAGAGTTCAAACCAATAAACCTATATATCAATGCACATTTCCAGCAATAGGACCATGGTTTTTATGCACAAAAAGGAAGCATGTTTTGCAATAAAATGTTGAATAGATAGTTAAAAGATCATGCCACGTTTTGACAGAGAACCATATGTTTAACATCAGATAAAGGTATATTATGCAGAGTGACAAATGATGAATCAAGGAAAGCATACTTTCAGCAAAATGAAGCCTTCTTTCATGCAAGAAACCCACATTTTTTACAGCAGAGAGTCACGTTTTTTGTTCTTCAAATAAAGAATGCACAGTTCAAGGAAATGAAAACAGCAAGTAAACCCACGTTTTCATACAATGGATAACCTTTTTATGCAGAAAAAAGATATATGATAGAGAGTTATTGAAACAACAGTAAACTCTTCTTCATGCAATGATTGCCTTTTTTTTATGCAGAGATAAAGCACAACAGAGAGTGAAAAATCAGTAAACTTACAACTTTTATCAAAATGCTAGAGTTCCTCATGTTCTGAAGGGTCAGATCCCTTTCATTTTGCAAAAGATCTTCATCAAACTTACAGTTTCAGCATCGAATGGCCAGAGCTAGGGTTTTGAAACCCTCTAAATTACAAAAATGATGAAACAAATGCCTTATCGTATGATAAGAAGAAATCACAAAATAAAATAAACTTTCATTTGGCATCCACAAGGCTAAGTACTAATAGAGGGTCAGTTTGACCATAGAAATTTTCCATCTGTTCTAAGTTTCCAGCATGTTCATATTATCTAAAGGCAAGTGGGTCGAGTTTTACTCCCCACTTTGCCTATTTCAAAAATTGCTAAGTTAGTATGTTAGAAATTAGGATAGATTTAGATTGTTATTAAGTTTTGATATTTATATTGAAACTTTTAAATAACTATTATTTGGCATTAACAAATATTTAAATTCTTTTTAATATTTGTTTTCCTTTTTAATAAATTTGGCATAAAATTGTATAAAGGATTTATCCTTTTATTTGTAAAGCCACTTTTATTAAAAGGATAGGTCAATTTTGGCATAGTTTGTAATGTAAAGGGATTTTTTATTCCTTTTATGAGCCAAAATTTAGGGGTAGGTGGAATTTTCATTTTGATGACAGATTGGCTAGATTTTGGGCATGATTTATGGCCAAAATTTTGGGATAGGCATTCCCGGATTAGGGTTTTGGAGGCCTTTTAAGGAAAGAAGATTTTCTTTTCTAGAGGGGCAGAGTTTGAAAAGAGAGCATTTTAGTGAATGTATTGTTCCTAGATGTTTCTCAGGCCATTTTTGTAACCATTTAGCAGAAATTTGTGAAGGAAATATACCAAATTACAGGTCATTTTTGTGTTCAAATTTTCATTCCTTTCCATCTTCTTTAGTAAGTGTTTATAATTCTGATTTTGATTTTGGATGTGAATGTTTCATTGTTCCTTCCAAATTGATAAATCTGATTCATTAAACCTTATTTGAGAAACGTATGTTGTTAAGAGTTCAGTAATTTGTGGTTAATCCCTGATTATCAAATTCATTGACCTATATGTTGAAAAGTGTACCAGGAATCTAAATTTCATTGTGTGCTCGGTCTGGAGTTGTTATTTTCCTTTCTGATTTCTGATTCAGTCATTGGTGTATCACCTTTTTTTTCTAAGTTTCAAGTTCCCCTTTTCCCTTTTCCCAATAATTTTTTCAGGTTTAGTAAAGTGATAGCCAATATTTTATAGGAACCAGCCTAGAATCTGGAGATTCCTTTCCAATCATAGTCCACCCACAACTAGGAAAGGTTTCCATTGTCAGTTAGAATTTTTGTTAGCCTCATTGCTTGATAAAGGTAACAATTCTAATCCTGAACACTTACTTCTAGAGGTGATTAAGTATTCTTCCTGCTTCTTGTTGCTCGCGAGGATGGATGACTAGTGTTGATCTCTTTCTTCCTTTTAGGCATTGCCTTATACTCAGGAGGAGTAGTAAGGCCAATTGTTTATGTGGGCGCAGGAGGGGTAACAATTGTTTTACCCTTCAAATCATCAGACTTCTCCACTTTTACCTTCTTTAATTTAGGATCATCTTCCTTTACTTCTACTGTTGATGCACTCTTAATTCCCAAATAAATCTTTTCTTGTCTTGCTTTTTCAAGGTCTGCTTGAGTTACTCCATGAATTTTGAGGATCTCAGAAGTAACCTTAGCTACTTTTCTTTTAGTTGATGTGATGTTCAAAACAACATCAATTTCTCTTGTTTTCTCTTCATAAGTCCCCAATCTTGGTTCATTAGGGTCCGTAGGGGCTGATAATAGTACTTGAGCATTGCCTCTAGGATAGGCTCCTCAACCTCATATCCAAGTGTATGAATCCACTTTGTCCTTGGTTCAACTGCTTCCATACATGTTGTATCATTCTCCACCATAAAGAAAATGTTGTCCTTGTATTTTTCAACTATTTTCTTAGGTATCCTATATCTCATCTGCATCTTAATTTTGAATGTTTTCAATTCTAGCTCCATGTAATCCTCCAATGAACTATCATTAGAAGCCTTAAAGGATATTTGAGGCATTGTAGGTATATCTTTGTCTAGGTATAAATCTAAAACCTTTCCAAGTATATGGAAGTGCATGTAAATGATTAAAGACCCAAACCTGAATATTTTGGTCTTGTCATGTTTGATGGCCTTAATGTTGTCTATCAGTTTTGCATGCAAGATCTCGCACAAATTAAACTCTCTATTTTCTCTAACAATCCTTATTGCTTCAAGAATAGTGGCCACAGACACACTATTCACCCTGTTGGTGTGCTAAAAATTATACCCTAATATCGTAGACATCAGTTTGATGTCTTTCTCCTCTATAGGCTGAATGGTCATTCCACGCCTATCACTTCTTAAATTGCATGACTGTTCTACAAGTTTCCTAACATCCTTGCCTACTGGGAGAATGATGCTTGTCCTTGAGAGGCCTGTCATTGTTGGCAAAATGGTCAGTGCTCCCCTTGAGATTTGTGACATGGCTTAACCACCTCATGTGTCTTCTATAAGTCTAGTGGTTGTATCGAGCATTAAAAGGTCAATCTTTTGGTGCAATGACAACCACTACTTGTAACAAGTGGTATCAAATCTTGGTCACAGGTTTGAATCCCCTTGGGTAATGTTGAGGGGGAGATTGTTGGCAAAATGGTCAGCGCTTCCTTTAGGATTCATGACATGGCTTAACCACCTCCTGTGTCTTCTATAAGTCTAGTGGTTGTATCAGGCATTAAAAGGTCAGTCTTTTGGTGCAACGACAACCACTACTTGTAATAGTCATTTTATGTAAGAGATCTCCTGCAATTCTTACTGGAACTTCACCTATCCAAAATAGGTCATCATGGATTCTGCTTAACATGATCTTGATCCATTCAGATTTGTAAAACTCATGTGCCATAGAAAACTCAATAATAGGATGATTCTCTAATTGCGCGAATTCATCAAGGAAGATTTTGTCCTGTTTCATCATGGTCTCAATGTGCGCTCTAATTCTATCAAGACCTACTAGCTCCTTTTTACAATATATGTATGCACGGATGTCTTCGACATGCATAACACCCATAGGAGTGTGGGAGAATGCCCCTTCTAGGTCATCCAATGTAGATTTGAACAGGTGCCTCTTAAGCACATATCTTTTCTTCTCTACAACATCAAATACAATGGGAGTAGCCATCACTTACTTGTATATCACTTTCCTAATGGTTTCCAAGAACTTATGAATCGACGCGACAAATTAGGGCTTTTGCAACCGATCAAACACACTACTTCACTGGTGAATCAATCTATAATCCTTCACAATCAACTGCTAGGGATTATGTGCTCTTCAATCACTCTGAACTCAAATGCAATGAGTGATCTACAATCTCCTATGTACTTTAAAGTAGAAATTCCATCATTAATGCTTGTCACGTAAACTTGACTTTCATTGAAAATCTCCAACATTCATTATGCTATCAATCAGCTAGTGCGCTCTTGCACATAGGCTCTACTAGTCTCCAAAAGGTTAAATCCAAAGGCGCATACTCTGAGGGTGAGTATATCGGCCACGCGAGGGTTTAGAGCTAAATTAGCTCCCCCTATGACCCTGAGGGCCATTCATCCAAATGTAGAGGGTGCATCCACTGTGGATGCATCCAATACATTCTCATCAACCTTATCCTTCTTCACCTCTAACCAAATCAAGCTTGCATCTTCTGAAGCTTTTACAAACTTGACTTCTCCTTCGGCATCCAGTATTGATTCTTCTAGCTTTTTAAGGATTTCCTGACTTTGCATTCTTAATCTACAGAACTTTGAGATGTGTCCAACCTTGTTACATGAGTAACAAATAACTGGAGGCCTTGAATTCCTCTGCACATTGACATGGGTTACCATTTTGCACTGTTTAGCTGAGTGACCATTATAGTTACATATCTGACATGTAACATTCTGAGAACTTCTTATATTTGGTTGATTCTGATTTCTCTGATTATGCTAAGTCTTTTTCTTCTAACTTGTCTTACAATTCATAGCTTTATGACCAAATTTATTGCATGAATACCAGTAACCATTGAAAGGTCTTACCTCTTTACAATTCCTTGATATATGTCCATGCTTGTTACATGCATAACAAGTTTGATTTACTGGCTTGCGCTCATCTTTGGATGGTTCAACATTATCTTTAGTCTGACTTCCAGTCTCCTTAGCATTTGTGGTGTCTTCTGGTGCTTTCATCCTTGCTCACATGTCATCAATCTAATTTTGTGCTTCGTTGAATCCAATGTCGCTAGTATCTCCTTTAAGCTTACGAGCATACAGTTGAGATTCAATCAGATCCTTACTTGTGTGTAATTTATCAATGTGATTCTTAGCCTCTTTCAATTCAAATTCCAAGCTTTCTTTGTTGTTTCTTAGCTCCAAGCTTTCCATGTTTTCTTGCCTCAATTCTTCATTCAGTTGAAGGTTCTCCTTGATCTGTTCATCATAGACTTCCTGATTGTTAGTTAGTTTGTAATCCAATTCTTCAATCTGATCTTTCAAAGATGTGTTCTCTTCATTTATCTATTTGACCATGATCCCTAAATCACTGGTAGAACATTCTTTTAAATATTTCCTTAGTCTTTTGATGACTGCTTGAGCATCACTGACTTTTTCTTATAGCTCTTCAATTTCTTTTTCAGATCTATCCAGGTCTTCAAGAGTAGCTTCAAGATTTCTTTTCAAATGTTTCATTTATGTCTTGTCCATGATCTCCTCAAGTGGTTAAACTTCTTTTCTAAGGACCAAAGCTCTGATACCAATTTTTAGGAATGGGAACACTAAGAGGGGGGGGGTGAATTAGTGTTCACTATATTCAATCTTTTTTACTTTACTCTTTAAACTTAACTTGAATGCTGAAGAACTGAAATGAACATTAACATAAACAAGATAGATGAACACAACACATAACACCAATATGGTTACGGGGAAACCCAAATAGGTAAAAACCCCGGTGGGAATTGACACCCACTAGTAATTTGTACTAGTGTCTTATAATCCTTATTAGAAGATCCTTAACCCTGTTAGGAGTTGTCTTTATAATGCATTTAGTACAATGACCTAGTCAAGGGTCAGACTCTGTTAGGAGTCTTTTACAATTAACCCTGTTAGGGGTGGGGACACACCGTCCTAGAGCTCACTGCTCAAGTGGTAAAGGCTACAACCTTATGATCTCAAATACACACTATATTTGTTGGATGAACTGGCACTATGACACTACTTGTCTGATCAATTCCTTTAATGCGTTGATGCTTTGACCTCTTGTAGAACTATAATACATCTTAACAACTCTTTGCACACTTCTGCTATGCTTCTCTCAACTCTATAACAACTTCCATACCAATTACAAAGGATGCATCTCATATTTATATGCGCTACCAAAATAATTAACTAGGTCGGCCTATAACCAATTACATACAATGCTTCAATTAAATTGGCTCAAGCATGTTTACAAATAAAGTTAATTACATGTATGTAACCTAATTATAATAGACACGTAGCCTTTACAAACAATATTATTGTTGCTAAACAAATTACCAATAGTTGGCTGAATATACTGTTATGTTGTGGCATTCACTGTCTGTGTAACTTCAACTGTCTATATCTTTCTCATACTGAATCTTATGATCATGCACTCTTAGACTAAGCATGAATATACTCTTACTATCTTATCTTCTAGGGTGCATACCATAACTCATTCATATGCACGTGCGTTGATGCTATGATCTACTGGTGCTCTGTTAACTGTCCAATCTTCTGTACTTAGCTAATTTCTAATCTTTTGATGATGTGCGCTGACTCCAAAATACTATATGACTTTGTTGCCATAATGACAACACTATATTGAGTCATATACAATAGTATAGTCAACTTGCCAACATAATGCTTTAGCCACAAAAGAAGGCATTATATTATCAGAAGCCCCATAATTAATAATACAATTGTTTAATATTTGTCCATGGATGAACAAGGATACATAAAAGGGCTTGGGTTTAGTGGTGAGTGTGAAAAATCTAATGAAGCATCATTTTGAGGTTGAGGTTCAATGGTCTTAGATTGATTAAGCAAAGTGGAGGAAGATGCTTGATCCTATTGAACATTCATTTATTTTCCATTTGCCTTAGGTAAATCACTTCTTTTAACATAATCAACCAACTTATCCAACTCTTAGGGTTTAATCTAAGATGATCTACAAAAGATATTTGTATAGTAGAGGATTTACAAAATTCAATAATATCAAAGGAGGAATCATATTCTAACCTTTTTAAGATCTGGACCTGGGGTGAATTTTAACTTTGAACAATTTGTACCACCAATAGTTTGGTTCAAAGGTTCCTTTGCCTTATTTGCCTTATCTTGAAATAGAGCATAGCCTGATGGTTTATTCCCATGCTAGTTTCTTGTCAACACTAAACATGAAGGTTCTTCTAGAGTTACTAATATGTCTCCACCCCTCCTAGAGTTTGATTCATACTTAAGGAAGTAACTTACGGAGTCGCCAAGTCCACCAAGAACACCTTTATCTTCTACTAGTTCAAGTAGAATTTCTTTATTATGATGCATTTGAACATAATGCACCATCTCAGGACATGAGCTCTTGTCATGATCATTAGTTAGGTGAAACACACACATACTTCGTTTACTATTGGAAAGTAGCTCGATTGCCAATATTTGTTGTGTGGTTAGCAATGTCAATTATCTTCCTGACGTACCTGCAACTTGATTTGAAGACTTACACAGAATATCTTGAAAGGGTGTGGTCACCTTCAGTAATTGTTGTAACAAGTGGTATCAGAGCTTGGTCACAGGTTCAAATCCCCTTGGGTAACATTAAGGGGGAGATTGTTGGCAAAATGGTCAGCTCTCCCCTCAGGATTCATGGCATGACTTAACTGCCTCCTGTGTCTTCTATATGTCTAGTGGTTGTATCGGGCATTTACAGGTCGATCTTTTGGTGTAACGACAACCACTACTTGTAAAAATTGCTTCTTAAGAGTGATCACATCATTCATGATCATCTGCACTATAGGATCTAAGGAAGTGGAGCATTGTGAGTCTGTAAATTGTACTTCCTTTTTCCACTTTCCTACATTAATCATGTGACATCTTCCAATTCAATAGCTAAAGTTTTAGCAGCTACCAAGTCTACTTCCCTCTGCCTCCTAATGTGAAAACCAATTTCTAGTGCCATGGCATTTACAAAGAATCACTACAAATTTTCATGAGTAGGCCTCTTAGCAATAGGAATCTTGTTGACAATCTTATCATATTTAGCAACAAACTCCCACATTGGTTTGTGCATTTTTTTTAAAGTTGTGTGAGTTGGGCCAATAGGGAGTGTTCATCCCTATCCATCTTGAATTGTGCCTCAAACCTAGTTTTTATGTCGTTATAGTTTGTGACTAAAGCATTTGGCAAGTGATAAAATCACTTAGCTACTACATTAGTCAAGGCTTGAACAAACAATCTTATAGCCATGTCTTGATGTTGAACAACTAACACACCACATGCCATGTTGAATGCATTAAAATGTTCATATGTAGATTTACTTCCATCGCCATTAAACTTTGGTAATACCTCCTTTGCACCTTTAGGTAAAGCATTAATTTGTGCTCCTAAATTCAAAGGTCCAATGGAATTTCCCCAAGGCTGAGCCATGATTGGATTAGGTGGAGTTAGGTTAATTACAATAGGAATAATTATTTTGTGAAGGATAAGAGAATGACAAATAGGATAAATATGGCTCTTTTGTAATGGAGGTGGTCCACTTTTAGATCTTCTAGGAGTTAGACTTGGCGTGGGATTTAAATTATACAAGGATTCAAAGACGGGATCAACCTCTCCTTCTCTTCTCAAAGACCTGGTCATTCTTGATTTCAGTGTAAACACTAAAGTGAATTAGAAATATTATTTATTGGGATGAACTTGAACTCTTGGGTTCTAAGGGGGATTTAGTTCTATATTATGGGCTCTATTTGCAGCTTCTTGCCTTCTTTGTCTTTCGACTAAAAATCTTAGATTAGTTGTGATATCTTCTTCCCTTTCTAAAATAAGATTATCTCTTATATAATCCTCAGGGTTCCTCCTCAAATGCTAGACTACGGTATTCAAATCAATTATGATATCTTCCTCCATATCTTGAAAGCCTAGATTAGGTTGTAATACAAGAAATATATTTTCATGGGGAAGCACCATATTGCCTCATTAATCAGCAACTAATTGTTATAGATAGTTTTCTGGTTTTCCCCAATAGAGTCACCAAATATTTGTTAGTTAACAGATTTTTCCTTTCTAAAATATTCAATAAAATCTAAAAAAGATAACTCTATATACCCCTTAAAGTTCATAAAATAATTTGTTAATAATAGTTTGGGAATATCATGAGACTATTCCCTCTGCATTAAGGTGCATCTCCCTCCAAAATAATTTATCAATTAACACATGAAACCTATCCAAGTAACTGAGAATAATACTTTTAACCAAAAATTATCAAAAGGCATTAGCATTCATCCATAAACATGAAATGAACCCATAAATAGATATGCATTTTACAAATAGCAAACTGATCAAGCCAACATACTTGTCACAATTCTTCTAAAATGATGAACTGTTTAGATTTTCTACTTAACCATATTTCCTAGTTTGAAACATAGCAAGGAAACATTACAATGACAAATGAACTCCAATAGAAGAAGCATTCATCCACTCAAAATGAACACATTTTGGAGCTGCAACATCCTTCAATTAACCACTAGATTAAAATATGTTTCAATACATAGAAAAGCTTCTAAGTGTATTTTCATAATCCAAAATAACTTGCTAAATACCAATGTATCAAAATTTTGTCGACCCTTACTGAGTCATAATAAGCCACATATATAGCCCAGTGGGCATAACTGTCAAAGATTAAGTTTTTGAAACCAACTCCACTAAGGAGTAAAGTAAAAAGTTTTGACTAGTAGCAATAACCTAAGTAAAACAAGAAATAAACACAAATGGTTATGTTGTAGCTAATATCTTGGGACTACATTTAAGAATGTTGTGGGGTTGTGGATGGTGAGGACTTACATTGTTTCCTACACTCTAGATGTTTAGTCAAGAAGTTCACCACTATCTAGTGTCTAAGAACTCCAATGTGCACAATCCTCTATTTCCATACATTCTTCTCCTTTCATACATGGGAAACTTAATTTTTATGTGTCTCTAGGTAATCAAGACAAATTATCAGCATAGATTCTATCTTGGTGATTTTAGAAAAGTCTTCTGCGATTAGAGTTTTGAGTATATACCTAGGTAGCTTTAAGGGTTTGCCTTCAAATCCTCCTACCCTTATATATGTGAATCTGGTAAATTGTATAAAGTAGCTACTGTAGGTACTGATCAATTGAACCACTTCTTCAAATAACCTCTTGTTCAAACTTCCTTGTAGTTTGAAAACAAGTCAGGAAAAGAACACATTGTTCACTCTATAAAAAATCTTTAAGCACTTATGTAGCTGTAGGAGCGGATAGTATTCATAAATCTTCATCTACGGAACCAAAGGTTCATGGGGTAAGCCAACCCAATCCCTAGTGCATGCCAATAGATAGAAAAGAAAAGATGACATATAAAAGCCCCACATCCTGACAAAATTTGCCAATCCTTTATGTAATCTCTCTACTATGAGCTCACCCCAGTCTAATAATTTATGCCCTTTCAAAAACACCTAGATATAGAAGAACATCCAATCCTCCCAATGAAATGTATGTTGATTTCCTTTCACCCTATTCAATAGAATCACTAAATCTCAAACTTTCAGTATGAAATGCTCATAAGTGAGGGGACTAGGGAGTTGTAAACCACCCTCATGCATTTTAAGAAGCCAGTGTCTTACAATTAAACTCCTATAAAAGGAATAGGATGTTCTTATGGTCAAGGCTACATAAGGCTCCTTATCAGGTATTCCCATGGCGGTCATTATGGTTCCTCTATCTATCCTTAATAACACTTCTCCAGAAACAATATAGATACATATCTCATCCCTATCAAATCTATTCATACACTCTAGCACTAGCTCAAGGCAAGGGGCCCTAATGAGGAAAGACACTACCTCAATTAAACCATTCTAGTTCACCATATCTGCAACTAAGCCCTCTTTAGGGTTTTTAAGCCTTTCTAAAATTTCTACTATAGTTACTTGTAAAAGGGTTGTATCCCCCATTTTTTGGAATTGAACTTATGAGGCTAGAAGAACACCTCATTTTTGTATGGAGGGCCTATTATACATCATTCTACTAATCACACAATTCCATAAAATAAAACACATGAATTTGAATAGGGAACTTCAACTTAGTACATTTCAACAAACTGCTGAATTAGTAAGGTTAAGGTTTTAACAGTCTCACTAGAATTCATCAAATTTTCCAGCCTATTGTGCAACTTTAATTTTACCTTCATAAATTTTTTGCTCCACTAGATTTAAAATGAATTAGCAGAGAAACAAAGACATGCTATCCTTTATTAATAGAAAGTAGAAGTTTTGCCCAAATTTTTGGTATGCTTAAACATTCACAATTCCTGCCTAGATTAATGATAACTTGACATTGAATTTGACACCTCATTAATTAAAAATAATTTCAAACCACTTGGGCTCAATGTTTAATAATTATCTTTTTCCAAAAATCAACTTTTAAATTTTGAGGTTCCTTGAATATTCCCCATTTGTACTCTGCTTATTTCCTTATTCAGTCATCCAATGTTCTAATCTCATTATAAATAAATGATGAAATTTGAACTGAAAGAGGTTCAAGGTTCAAGTTCAAATTGAATGAAATAGACTAGACTCATGACACACAACAAGACATGATGACTTCTTCAATCATTAAGACACAAGGACTTTCACTTGCACTAGTATTTTGAACTTTGAACTGAACCATCGGTTCAAAGTGTTGGAAGTCTTATTTGGGGAAGTGAGATATTGAGAGGGGGGGGAGGTGAATCTAAATCTATAAAATTTTACACTTTGAAACCAATTCAACATTTATATCATAATCATAAACTTCAATGTTGAAATGAATCTAACATTCTAATCACATCCATGAAAATGAAACACATGACACAAAGAATTGGTAACCCAGAAACCCTTGAAAGATAAAATTGGGGTGCATATGACACCCACAAATCTTCACTACTCAAGCAATAAAGTGTGCCTGTTAGGGCTACAAATTTTTGATCACTTCTGGTGATCTACCCTGTGAGGGGTCTGCCCAGCTAAGATCTTTCAGACTTATACAATCTACCTTGATTAAAGGATTTAAAACTCACAACTAAGTAAGCACTTTGTTAAGAGATTTACAAAGGCCTGTTAGGATCACTTTGTTAAGAGATTTACCCTAATTCACTTGCTAGAATGTATCAATACCTGATCTTTTGGTATGTACTTTAATTGTTGATAATAGATCTCCTCTTTCCAATACTTATCTGATCTCAAAATCAAATATTGCTATGTTCTGTCCTTCACTGCTCTACTCGGTCACTCTACCTGATCTATGCTTCTAACAACCAAAACATTGCTTCCATCTGCATACATGAGATCTTCTGACTGTTCTTCTATTTAGGGTTTTGATATCAACTTATATAAACAATTGATCAAGCTCCTAGATCAAGATCAACGGTCTAGATTCATTACTTATGCTGCTTATACATTCCCTTTTTCTGATTGGTTACTTGGCTTGCATAGGGATGAATGATTGAAATCATAACGCGTAATCAACTCCATAATTATCTCAACAATCATTAAAACATGCATAGAAGTTAGCCAAAATAGTTTACCTAGATGTTTGTGCCATTACAAACACATATACAAAAACTAGTTCACTCGACATATGAAGTCTCTGGTGCCCAGTCAAAACTGCTCTCCATATACTGGCGCTCGTCATTGAATCTTCTATACAAATCGGCATATATACTGCTTGGTAACTACATAAGTACTTGGCGACCTTTGACTTGCTCGACAGTAACTACTACTTGATACATATACAAAATATAAGTATATACATTACTCGACCTTAGTAGGATGACTTGGTTGTATTGATGACTAAGCAACTCTACCTTGATAATAACTAAGTGTTGGACACTAATATACAACATGAATCAAAGATCAACAATCTCCCCCTTTGACATTAGTGGCAAAAAAACTTTGTCATGACTTTAGATTACATAACCAAAATAGTACTTAGTACTTGACTACTCCCCCTAAGACTGTGACTCGGTCTTTAGTACATTTACATGATATACATGACCCTGACATACAATGAGTATATGCTACAAAAAATAATGTCAAATGTCATACCTTTATATATGTCTTCCTTTTTTCATCTATTTTCCCCTTTAGTCTACTCTAGTTCCATCTTCTATTTCCCCCTTGTTTTTGTCACTTTGAGTTGCTGGGGTGTTGGGGTCAGATAATACTTATCCAAAAATGGTTTGTGAAGTTGTAGAATCATTGCTAAAGCATTGTCTCATCCAGATTTGACAGAATCCAAAACCTGTATTTTGATCTCTAGCTGAGAAGCTAGATCAACCAAACTCTCAGCAATAGAGAGATGAGGATCTCTCTGTACTAACTCTTTTGTCAATGTCAATTCTCTTTGCATGACCTCCAAATGAGGTGTCAACATTGTTTGTATTGAGATTAGTTTGGCTCTTATCTTTCCATCATTAGCCATTAGCTCGACTAATCTCCCTTAGGCATGAGCAACCTAGTGCAATGAATAGAGCTGGAACTTGCATCCATTCTCATTGAATGTCATGTTGACTTCAAGTCCAATTGCAGCTTCTTAATAAGCTGTTGATTCTCCTTTGTGAATGTCTCTACATTAAATAGTTGTTTGTACAAAGAATGAACATTTTGTACAACCTCTTCTAAGTTATTTACAAGGTCCAAAATTTTAACCTGTTTAACTATAATCTCTATTGAGACCTTTTCAAGTACCTTGGTCTCAAACTTTCTCTCAGACCATTGCATTAAATTCTCATTTGATTCACTCTCATCATTGTTCACCTTTTTAACAATATGTACCAATTTCTCAAGTATAGTTGAAGTCTCATTTGCATCATCTAACTCAAAATCATCTACAAATATACCCTTAATTTCATGTAGTACCTTCTTTTGTTGATGTTCCCTTCTTAGTTCCTCTAGCTTGCTTTTCTTCTTTAATAGATCTTGCAAAATTTGCATTTGTTCATAGGTTAAGTTATCAATGTCCCATTTCAGAACCATTATAACTTCATCTAGTGTTACCTGAGTACTAGGAGACTTGTCCTTTTTCTTATGTGACTTCTTCTTCTTTGACTTTGGTGTGCTACTACTCGACAGTTGTACTAAAGCTTGAATAACCTCTTTCTCCTTAGGCTCCTGAATCTCCTTGGTTACTTTAAGCTCAGTCTCCTTTGCTTCCTCAACATGAGGCCCTAAAACTTCTATTGCAAACTTATCTGCTTGTTCTTTTATGCTCTCTTCACCTTCTCTTGTATTAATTTCAATATTTTCCTTGGCAAGAGTATTGATTTCTATAGTTGTCAGCTTACCTCATTCCTTGTGTGTCTTTCTCTTCAACTGTGACTATGTTGAAGCTTGTAGGTACTGCATCCATAGTTGGTGCATTCTCAATCTTTGGATAGTCATGTATTTGAATTAGAACTAGATTGGTGCTTGGTAGAAATGTATCTGAAGCTTCCTCGGTAAGAATTTGACTCTTAATTTCTTCCTTGGTCAAGGCATTGACATTTACTTGTGTCTCTTCAAGTACATCATCAATAGTGATAACATCTTGTTGTTCACTCTCTTCTACCTTTTTCCTTATCTCTTCCTCAAGATTCTATGGCTCATCTATATCCTTGGTATTGTCAAGTTCAACTTGTCTGGATGTGCCTTCATCTTTATGTGCACTCTTCTCAACTATCAATCCAAATATTGTCTTCCATATAAATGTGCTTTGTGTAAAAACTTCTTCCACTTTCTTCTTCAATATGGAATATGCCCTCAATTTAGGTATAAACCTATTTCTGTATTGCTCCATGAATTTATCTATTTGCTTTACTGTCAACTCAGGCATTATCTATGCTAAGGTGCCTTCTCTTATATGTCTCTTTGTCATGATAGCATACTTCCATCTCTCATCAATTTTGCTAAATAACTCATTAGGGAGAAGATTCCCTATCTCTAATGGTGTCATCTTAAATGTACCCATTATTTCTATCATTGCATCTTCAATCTTTACCTTATTTGTTTTGCTCAACTTTTCAAATTTAATAAACTTAAATCCTGCCAAACCTGCGGTACTCTTGATGTTGTGGTAGATCTCATCCACACTAGTTGGATCCCTATGTGTTGCCACCTTGAATTTACTTATGTCCTTAGTGTCAGTCATCTCCTCATCTTTATCATCCTTTTGTAGTACCAACTTCCTTCTTGGCTTCTTCTTGGGGTGGCTCGACTCTACCTTTGTTTGAACTTGTTTCCTTTTCCCTAAGCTCTCCCCTACAATGTTCTTTACTGGTGTTTTCTTTTGGGGCTCGACAGCAGTTGCAGTTGAAGTTGCCCGTGTTCTCAGTCTTGTTGTTACAGGAGGATCAGGCTTCTATTTTTGGTTTTTTTCTTGCTAGGCTCGACAACCATGATCTCTTTGCCCTTCTTTTGTGCATCTACTTCCTCCTCTTCACTTTCTTCATACTCACTTGATTTGTCCTCACCCCGACCTTATGTGATTTGCAAAGGTACATTTTCCTCTTCTTCTTGACCTAACATTTTCTCAAGGTTTTTAACTAGCTTCTTTCTCTTCCTCTCTGGGGTTGCAGACTTTAGGCCCATTATTATTTTAGACTTATCTTCTTCATATTTCTCAAAAATGTTGGCTTTACTATCAATTTATTTTGCAAGTAAATCTATTATAGTTGTTGATGTTTCATCTATGCTCACTTCATAGGGTAATGGTCTCAACCATGCTACCCTAGGTACAACAGCTTGTACAAATGTGTGGTCAATATCCACAAGAAAATATACATCATCATAGAATTTCTCCACTAGGGATATTGGAATTTTGCTTCTCTTCCTCATTTTCTTCTTAAATTCAACAAAATAATTATCCATCACACTATCAAAGTTATCTCCTAGTTGTTGAAAAAATTCACTAATCTGGTGTGTCACAAGTCATTCTTGACTCCATACTACATCTCCTATTGTAGGATAAGTATTTTGTACATAGAATAATATACAAACTATCAAGGATCTGAACTTACACATTGAGTTCTTTGCTTTCCTGATTGATGCCAAGTTCTTGACAAGTTGTGTCAGCTGCAACTTAGCAAGATCATATGTATGATCTTTCTTCACTATTTTCCATGCCTGGTCCACTGCAATGGAAGGGACACTATCCATTCAGCTTGACTGGTTGAATTTGTGTGCAATTACCCTCATTGCAAAATCAATCTCAGGATTTGTGATGGTTGAGATAGTCATTCCTCTTTTGTTCCAAACTTCCATATTGTTCGCCTAAATGACTTCCTTGCTTTGGCATCTCATAGTCTTCTTCCCGGTAAGAATAGGGTATCCAGTGACTCGGTGTATGATTTCCTTGGTGATCTTCACTGGTCCATTTTCCAACCATAATTGCATGCCATGAACTCTACTCAGAACAATCTTAATCCATTCCATTTTAAAGTTGCGAGGGAAGTCTAGGGCACACACTAACCCTTTCTCAACAATGTGTGGGTGCTCTGTCTTCAACACTCCATTTACACACAACTTATTGTAAGCATCCCTCAGCTCATAGTCTCCAATTTCGTTGATATTGCACATGTAGCATTCTTGCATATCGTGTATCATCAAAAATTTGGGTGGAATCGATGACAGGGCTCCCAAAAGATCTCCCTTCACCGCACTCTCAGGTATAACTTGGAAATTGGGTGGTTCGCATGCATCACTCATGACTAACTAAACATTATGTATCTCTTTTCCTTGCTTCTTTACCACAACAGACAAGCTTGATGCCATTTTTCCAAATTAGGGTTCATAAAATGAATTTAGTGTAGCTTGATAATACTTGGTTTTAATAGTTCTTCACAATGTTTGTTGACAACACGCTTGTTGGATCTTCACAAACTGACTTCACACAAATCATTCTTGTTAATTGCCTTTGAATTGCTCTGCAAATTTTCAAATCGCTTGGTGAAGTGAAAAATGAATGGTAACTTTCCATTATATAGATTCAAATGATCGGATTAGGTCTTCAATAAATGCTTCGTACACTAGTAGGTGTAATACAATTGTCTCAGTCATTGCAAGATAGCTCAATTAACTACTTTTCATACTCCATCACTCAGTCATAACCATGACTCAGTCGTTATTGGCATTTTCACTTTAGCTCGGTCAATATATCATCTCGATCATTATAGGAGCTCAACACATACTGGGTGGCTCAGTCACTATGGACATACATATTGATGCTCAACATCAATTGTGCATAATAACTCCTTTCCTCAAATCTATCCTAATGCATCTTAACTTATGTAGATATGGACTTTAACGCATCTAATGTTAGGAACTGGTGTAAAATATAGCATTTGAAAATATAGTTCCTTACATACCTTCTTGCTTAGTTAGAAGTAGTGTGATCACCTGATCCATTGGATTGGGTGATCTTAGGTTCACTGGATCCACTACTGCTTGCTTCTTCTTTCTTTCTCCATGTCTTATTCATCTGGTTCTTTATTTGTTCAATAGTCTCTTTACCTTTGCTTTGTTCATTACTCAGTGCTTGTGTTCTGGTCCTGCAGTCTCTTTTTATATGACCAATCTTGTGAAAGTTATAACAGACCAAACTTCCATTCATCCAACTCTTGGATTTGCCTCTAAAATGTGTCCTTATATAGTTTTCTCCAATATGACCATATTCTCCACAATAATGACAACTATACCATGTATTGTAATCCCAATTGAATGTGTTACTTTTCTTAGGTACATTACCTTGATTCTTGGATGTCCACTTTGGTTTTGCATTGGATTTGCATTCTTGTGCTCTATGACCATATTTCTGACAATTGTAACAATGTCCTTGAAATCTAGGTGTAGTAGGTGAATGGCTAGCCTTTGACCTGCATTCATGTGCCTGATGTCCATGCTTTTTATAGTTAAAACAATATCCATTGAATTTAGGCTTAGGATTAGACTTACCATTCTTTCTTTTGCAAATGTTTGCTGTGTGTCCTAGTTTCCCACAATGATGACATATAGGTTTATTGTTATTTGGCTTTGCATTCCTCTGTTCTCCACTCTTTGATGATTCTCCTTCTTCAGTGGATGATAGGTTCTCGGTATAGCCTATTCCAGAGGTGTCAATGGATCTTCTTGGTGATCTCATTAGTTCCTCAAAAGATCTCACAACTTCATTAGGTTTTTTCATCCTTTCATTAAGTTCCTTTTTAGATCTTAACTCATTTTTTAGTTGATTGTTCTTTGCTCTCAGATTTATAATTTCCATGTCTTTCCTATTTAACTCTCGATTTTCAAGTAACAATTGATTTACCATGTCCAATTGATTATGTGTAAGCTTTTGCACATCACATGTCCTTTCATCAAGTCTAGTATCCATTTGTCTCTTATCCTCTTCTGCCATTGTCTTTTCCTCCCCAACTTTCTTTTTCTATTTAATCACTTCACACAGTCTTACTGATTGAATCTCATGTTCTCTCTTTAAATTTCTGACCTCTTCATTCAAAGAATTGTATCTTTCCAATAGATTTTCTATTGTTGGATCACTTTCATTGGAGTTCCCATTATCAAATTGACCTTTAGTGTCTTCTTCTTAATATTGAGTGTCATTCAGTTGGATTGCCAATTCTTTCCTTCTCTTTAAGGATTTCTTCAATTCCTCTCTTGCTGATTCAAGCTGGTGTAATGCAAGTTGGATGTCAATCTTTTGATCTCCAAGATCTTAACTCTCAAGTGGTTAGAATTCTTCTAAGAGAACTTTTCTTTGATACCAATTGTTGGAAGTCTTGTTTGGGAAAGTGAGATAATGAGAGGGGGGGGGGGGGGGGGGGGGGGTGACTATAAAATTTTACAATTTGAAACCAATTCAACATTTATATTATAATCATAAACTTCAATGTTGAAATGAATCTAACATGCTAATCACATCCATGAAAATGAAACACATAACACAAAGATTTGGTAACCTAGAAACCCTTGAAAGGTAAAACTAGGGTGGGGATGACACCCACAAATCTTCACTACTGCAGCAATAAAGTGTGCCTATTAGGGATACAAAGTTTTAATCACTTCTGGTGATCTACCCTGTGAGGGGTCTACCCTGCTAAGAGCTTTCAGACTTATACAATCTACCTTGATTAAAGGATTTAAAACTCACAACTAAGTAAGCACTCTGTTAAGAGATTTACAAAGGTCTGTTATGACCACTTTGTTAAGAGATTTACCCTGATTCACTTGCTAGAATGTATCAGTACTTGATCCTTTGGTATGCACTTTAATTGCTAATAACATATCTCCTCTTTCCAATACTTATATAATCTTAAAATCAAATATTTCTATGTTCTATCCTTCACTGCTCTGCTCGGTCACTCTGCCTGATATATGCTTTTGACAACCAAAACATTGCTTCCATCCACATACATGATATCTTCTAACTATTCTTCTATTTAGGGTTTTGATGTCACCTTATATAAACAACTGATCAAGCTCCTATATCAAGATCAATGATCTAGATTCATTACTTATCCCACTTATACATTCCCTTTTTCTGATTGGTTACTTGGCTTGCATAGGGATTAATGATTAAAATCATAACGCATAATCAACTCTGTAATTATCTCAACAATCATTAAAACATGCATAGAAGTTGACCAAAATGGTTTACCTAGATGTTTGTGCCATTACAAACACATATACAAAAACTAGTTCACTCAGCATATAAAGTCTCTGGTGCTCGGTCAAAATTGTTCTCCATATACTGGCGCTCGACACTAATTCTTCTATACAACTCAGCATATATACTGCTTGGTAACTACTAAAGTACTCAGAGACATCTGACTTGTAACTACTACTCGGTACATATACAAAATACAAGTCTATACGTTACTTGACCTTAGTAGGATGGCTCGGTCGCAGTGATGACCAACCAACTCTGCCTTGATAATGAATAAGTGTTGGACACTAATAGACAACATGACTTGGAGACCAACACAAAGTTCAAGTTCAAATTGGGGAAGACCTCCTATAGGATGACTTAGCCAAAATGACTACAACAACAAGAGATGCGCAAGCAGAGAATGAACTCGAGACTTTGAACTTAGACTTGGTTCAAATTATAGGTTCAAAAGAGCCTATGACATTACTTGGCGATGAAAGATATTCATAAATATACACCTTGATGCCATCAAACAATTGGTGGGGTAACAAGGGGAAAAGTGGACTTTCAAAAATTACAATCTAGGCATGACAAGTTCCATGAAGATGTTGTGATTAGAAATTCTAAAACTCTAAAACTTCAACAAAACAACACTTATACAAAATTTGAAAAAAGATTTAAGTGAGATGACATAATTAGAAACTTGATAAAAAAAACATACAAAACACAAAGGAAAATAATAGAAATAACCTAGACTTATCCTTTTTATTATTTTTTGTATCTTTTGATGCTTAGGGGACCCATTTAGAATGTTTCAAATTGGTTATAAACAATTGGTGAAATGTACAACATGGACTCATGAAACTTTTAGATAGGCATCTATATGATGATAAGGTAGGGCCAATAACACATAAAATGACAAATCTACTTATAGCCATTCAATAGCACCTTTGGGTGCTATTATAAGTTGATAATCTATCTTAAAAGAACATAGTGTTATTGCAAACATACAAATTAAAAGAAAAATTATAGATTAGTCCTTCTAATGGTTAATAATTATTGCATTACTCTTAAGTATCCTTGGAAATCATTATCAATGTTAATAAAATAAATTATTTTTGAAGTTGCTTTTTTCTAATAAAATCATTGAAAATCTTTTAAATTATTACATATAAAATTCTTGAAAACTTATAGCAATATTTAAGTCTGCTAGTAAATGCTCTATAGACACAAGCATTTATAATTGTTCTACCAACCAAATATTGTAAGTATGATAAAAAAACATACCCTTTAATCCAAAATCTCTCAAGTTCATTGTCAAATTAATTGTGGAAACATCATATCTATAACTACTATCAAGTGGTGATATACATAAACATTTATGGTTTTATTAGAAAAATACAAATACATATTTAAGTAGAAGGCATTCTTATTTGAAATGAACAACCTTGCTTTACCCATCAATGATTTATTTGCATTTATTTCTCTCATTGTCTCATCCCCCCCTTTCTCTCTCTCTAAACTACTTGTCTCTTTCACCTTCTATCACATCTCTATGTACTATTAAGTGGTGGATAGACATAAATATTTATGGTTTTATTAGCCAAATACACATAAATATTTAAGTTGGAGGCATTCTTATTTGAAATGAATAACCTCACTTTTCCCATCAACAATTTGCAATGCTATGGGAGGATGCAAGATTATTGAAAGAATGGTTTGCCTCTCTCTCTCTCTCTCTCTCTCTCTCTCTCTCTAAATTTCTTGTCTTTGCCACCTTCTATCATATCTCTAAGTACTATCAAGTAGTGGATAAACACAAACGCTTATGGTTTTATTAGCCAAATATACATAAATATTTAAGCTGAAGGCATTCTAATTTGAAATGAACAACCTCACTTTTTCCCATTGATGGTTTGTAATGTCACTTTTCCCATCAATGGTTTGCCCCCCCCTCCCTCTCTCTGCTTTTTTGTTCTTGATTGACCTTCTACACCTCTTCGGAGAACCTATTGCATACTCAAGTGCAATTGCTAGTTATAGCCATATTAGCCAAAATATGCCTATTAACCATCTCATAACATCAAATATTTATAAACCTATTCACCAAAATATGCCAAATGATCTTGATAACCTCTTAAATATTTATAGCCCTATTAGATAAAATATAAATATAGATATTATTGTAGAAATATTATATCTTTAAGTACCATCAAATAGTCGATAGACATAAATATTTGTGATTTTAATAACCAAACACTACAAAAAAATATAAATATAGATATATATAACCTTATTACCCAAAATAAGACAAATGACCATTTCATAGCATCACATACCTAGCTAAAATGTGCCTATTGACCTTGATACCATCTTAAATATCATTACTCTATTAGATAAAATATAAATATTGACCATTTCATAACATCTCAAATATTCAGTCTCTCTATTAGTCATTAGATTATATGTTAAATATTTATTTAATGAAGATTACTAGTACTTATGAAAAGTTGTACTCCAATATCCTTTCTATTCTGCCTTAGTAAAACCAATTTACTTTAATTTCTCTTCAAATCTCATGCCTACCATCTACCAGGCTGCCAAACCACCATTTAATACTCGATATAAGTAAAATAAAAATAAAAAAATAAAAAATAAATAAAAATAAAACCCCCATTTAACCTGGCTTAAAGAAAAGTTCCATGCGACCGGCCGCTCGAGAGTCTGCCAGAATAATTGAATGAAATGTATTCCACAAATTTAAAAAGCAACAAATCATTAGATGCCACAACAACGCACCAATAAAACATGACTTAGTTTACAAGTATAAAACATGATACTCTCACTTTTTCTGGGCCTTTTTGGACACCCTGGCAAAATGAATGTTGATGTGACATCATATTTGTTGATGTCGCCTTGAAACCTTATAAGTAGTGGACTTTCCAAGTAATTTTTTTTGTTAAAAAATTAGAGATTTGAAATTTCCACCTAAAATTTTGACAAGCCTGAAGTTAGGGTGCTCAACTACTAGGTCCTCTCCCCTATCTAGCAATATATTTTTGGGTTTACATATAGCTTATAATAATATGGGACTACAACCTTGTACTCCATGTAGGAGGCATCTAATTGTGCTACAAACAAAGTGTACATACTCTACCCCTCACATGATTTAAACTTTTGACCTCTCTTTCAAGAGCCATTAGGCCAATAATGTGGAACTTGTAGGCCTTTAAAGTTTAAACACGAAAAATATTACAACATGTAAGTTATCTTCAAATTGATTGCACACTGGTATTAAGCATTTAATACGATGAAAGATGAATTATGTAATGTGGTAATTGATGCATGCAAAAATATAATGGTCGTAGATAATATTGTAATAATTTTTTAATATAGATCAAGTTTAATGATTGGTGTATTGTGTTTCCTAATGTTACCTCTAAGAAAGGTCAATCATGTGTGTGAAGTACAAGTTCATTTTATAAATATCTTTAACATGCATGGCGACATGTTGTCATATAGGGTGAAAATGTGTGGTCTTAGATTTTATAAAATTCTGAAGGAGGAATTATTTAACGTGTATAGTAAAGTGTCATGAATGTCCCAAGCCAAGAAAGATTGCATGCACAAGACAATGACAAGGGACATGGAAGAAACAAAGCCAAGGGTGGTCTATAAACAACAACAAATGTGTATCAGACTAATGATTAACGCGACTCGTAAGATTCAAGTTAATTGTCCTCTTACATTGGACTAAAACTACTAAAAAATTTCCCCACGCCCTCCAATATATTACCCCCGATATATCTTCCTATTGGCGTAACCATTGCACCTTGTTGGGGTGCAATTGCTAGTTATAGCCCTATTAGATAAAATATGAATATAGATATTATTATGGAAACATTATATCTTCAAGTACCATCAAATAGTCGACAGACATAAATATTTGTAATTTTAGTAGCCAAACACTACAAAAAAATATAAATGTAGATATCTATAACCTTACTACCCAAAATAAGACAAATGACCATTTCATAGCATCACGTACCTAACTAAAATGTGCCTATTGACCTTGATACCATCTTAAATATCATTACTCTATTAGATAAAATATAAATATTGACCATTTCATAACATCTCAAATATTTAGTCTCTATATTGGTCATTAGATAATATGTTAAATATTTATTTAATGATGATTACTAATACTTATGAAAAGTTGTACTCCAATATCCTTTCTATTCTGCCTTAGAAATCTCATGCCTACCATCTCTATCAGGCTGCTAAACCACCATTTAATACTCGATACAAGTTAAAAAAAAAAAAAAGAAAGAAAAAAAGAAAAAAATCCCCATTTAACCTCGCTTAAAGAAAAAATTCATGCGGCCGGCCGCTCGAGAGTCTGCCAGAAATTTTTTTTAGGGCTTCTCAGAAGACGTGGACTTACAGTGTTTAATAGAGGCCCTCGATCTTCAAGATCGGACGGCCTGTAGATCCCCATTTGCTTAAAAGTGCGTGCGATTTAGCTGACGTGTGTTAGGCGCCTAGGTTTTGAAAACAATCAGAAAAAGATTCGATAAAATTTAAAAAAAATTACGAGAAGGCAATTTTTGGCGTAATTTCTTTTTGGTAAGGAAGAAGGCGGTATTTAGCATATTAGCTACCTAATCATATATATGTGCACAGGCATGAGGCGCACGAATGAAGTATTCATTGTGTTTGAGCTGAATTCCGTGTATTATTATTATATCCTGATAATTTTTAGGTTTACGGAGGGCCCATGTTGTTTTGTTTCGTCCTCAAATTTCAAAACTTGAGTTGTGTAGATCAAATGGGCTCATATGTCTTCAGAATCAGAGTTCAGTAATCTGGGTCTCAGGATTCCTGTTCTGTTTTCTGTTCGTTTTGAGCAAATGTTGGTTTTGCCGAGGTTTTGAGTCTGTTTGCTCTGTTTTCATGAGCTCCGAGAATTCTTCTGGTAGACAAAGCTGTGCAAGTATCTGTATGCATTGTGGGTCTTGTGTTTTTATCCACCGCTCACATTGATGCGCATACCCAGAAGATTTAGAGGCATGCTTAATTCCATACATTAGATTTATTTTGCTTGTTGTGAATTTGGCTCGCGAGGTTCTGTGTTTTAGCGCTCTGGAAGTCGCAGGATCGAGTTCAGGGAACCCCAAATCTCGACTTTTTATAAAAGAAGGGGTTGAGTTAGTGATCTGAAGGCCACTGCGTTGGATCTTTGGTAAGGTAGGAGGTTTTTAGATTTATCTTCAATTCCTTTTGTGTGTTCTTTTGATTTGTTTTTTTCTGCGAAAGGCTGATATAATAGGTATGTAGTTTGCAGGTGGTTTGTCAAGAGAAATGGAGAAGAATAGGGAAACATGTAGGCCGCCGGAGCAGGATTTGGTGTTACAGTGGGGGAATCGCAAGCGTATGAGGTGTGTTAAAGTGCAAGTGAATTCAGGAATGGAGGTCAAGGTTAAAAGAACCGCCTTTCGCGTCGACAGGCGCCTCATCAGAGCTGAGAAGGAATTAGAAGCTCCTCAAACAGCCAATTGCGTAAAGCATGTTTTGAACAGGGCGTCGAATTCCCAGCCAGAGGAGGGCGTCAAATCCTTGGCGGCCGAGTGCATCAGAGTCGTGAACAACAGTGGCCATTCTTCGCCTGAAAAGGGCGCAAGAATTCATACCAGAGGGTATAATAATAATGCTAATGCTAATAATAACAATAACTTTAATGGTTGCTCGTTTACAGAGGAGACGAACAAGATTTCGACGGAGGCAGAAACAATGCAAGAGAAGGTCTCTAATTTAGAGGTATTTGTATGGCCCAAAGTTGTGATAGCTCTTTCTAGCAAGGAGAAAGAGGAGGATTTCATGGCCATCAAGGGTTCTAAGTTACCTCAGAGGCCTAGAAAGCGGGCCAAATTTATCCAGAGGAACTTGCTTGTGAGTTTCCTTAAACTTATTTATGTTTTTTTAAATTTTCCAATGGGTTTCTTTTACAGCTTTGTAAGGCTTGATATGTTGAAACCGTTACCAAAATCTATGCTTTTAAAATGGATTTCTTTAGTTCGAGTCCTCAATGCTGTGTTGAAGGCTTTGAAAGGCTTTTTGTTTTCCTTTTTGCTCCTTGTTGGTTTGGATGGTTTGCTGGAGTCAAGGGGAAGGGAGTCAGTAGTTGATCAGGGGTACCAATAATTCTGAGGGTAGTTGGAAACTAAAGAATCTACTATTGCATTTTTTCTTTGATGATGTTGCAAATCCTACTTTCTTGGGTTGTTTTACTTCGATTTTTTAGTGCTTTCTAAGGCATTTGTCACAGGTTATGCATTCCCCTGGATTGTTATTGTTTGAGTTTTCAGTGCTGTTGTGAAGGTTCTCAGGGCATTTTATTTCAGAGTTTGAACGGCGGTGTTGTCTGACATGAGTTACTATTTCGGTTTTGCAGGTGGTTAGCCCTGGTTCATGGCTTTGTGACCTGTCTCAAGAGCGGTACGAAGTGCGTGAGAAGAAAAACACAAAAAAGGTATTTATGGTTTCCTTTTATTTCGTTCCTAGATCTTCCAATAGCATAATTTTTCCAAGGCAAATTCTGAGCTTTCCTATATGTTGACTATTGCAGAGACCGAGAGGTTTGAAGGCCATGGGCAGTATGGATAGTGATTCAGATTAGCAACTGGTTGTGATCTGTAAATAGGTGGAATTAATTCCCTTTGTATCAGTAGACGGTGCAAATAGTTTGGGTGAGATTTTTCGGAGTGGCGAGTTCCGGAAATTCAAGGTGTACTCGTCTTTCCTAAACTGAGGAAATGCGGAATTTGTTATTCTTGATTTAGAAACTTTACTTAAATCAAGTTCGTAATGCTCTAGATGCTTCTTGTTGGAGGCAGGTTATCAATGTAAGCAGGTGAACTGCTTCTTGTACATCTATAAAAATCTGTAGATGCTACTGAGAATCAAATATTTTGATATGTATTTGCAACATGGAAAAGTCCATTTTTAAAAGCTAAATATCATTCTTTATTTCTCTCTGTCTAATGTTTTAGTTAATTTCATTACAAAGACTGGGAATCAAATCCCGTCAAAGCCTGTTGCTGACCTGGCAAGGGTGATAGAATGCTATTTCATAATGTAAGCACAAGGGATCAGGTGCGTCCAGAGAGGGCTATTTGTATTGTACTATTGTGTGTGGTGCTTTTTCAAGATTCTATGAAGCTTGATCTACAACCAGAATGAAATTGTTGATCATTTCTTAGCTTTATATGCAGCATCATAACTTTTGGAAATGAATGCTGCGGTTCTTCCCAAATGGAATGAACTTACAGAGAAGGTTGAGGTATCCTGTTTTATGGCATATAATAGGAATTAGGATAACTCATGAAATTCAAAGTTTAGTGTTGTCCATAAGGTTTAAGACAAATATTTCGTGACAGTGGCTAAGGATTCTATTTTAAGCTTCATTGTAAGCCAGTTTGATCTTTAGAAAAGAGGCTTGACTGTTATTTACATTGCCATGAATCAGGTAGCTAAGACACTGTTTGGAGTTCTCTACAAATCAGTTGATAATATAAATGCCCTAAATGTTTTATAGATGAATTCCTCTTCTTATTGGTTGTAACATAACCGCCCTAAGGACTTTTGATCTTGTTCCCTAAGTAGATACTGTGTTATCAGTTTTACCCAAAAGTTTTATGATCTTTGAGGGCTGCAATTCTGAGTTATTGTATTTATCTCCTTTTTTGTATTTTTTGATTCCGTCCAAACAGAGTAGAAAAGTTGTGAGCTGAGACAGTGTGAAGCTTTGGCAAGATGAGAATTGAGGGGCTTTTGTATGCTTCACAATGAACTTTTTTGAAAGTCAAAGTCGGTCTCAAGTCTGAAACTCAACCATTGATGTCATTTATCCTATTTAATGTTGGCTACTTTTAGTGCTTGGGATTATTGAAGTAACTTTATATATACTTATTTGTTAAGGACCTCGTTTGTGGCAGTTGGTTTGAGATAGTACTTATATGCTCTACTGTTTAAAGTTGCATCATAGTTTTAATTACTGTTTGCATTCAATGATTTCCGTGTAGAAGTTCTCAATGTCAATAAATGTAATTTCATTCATTACATTGGCTGGTTGGAAAAATTGTGCTTTTGACTAGTTACAATAGTTTATACACTGACTTATCAGAGGTGCTTTATATGATACATAAAGTGATTTGTGTAATTCTTTTTATCTTTGTTAGTATGTGTCAGCATCCTAAGGAACTTCTGGTCCAATTTTATAACAATTCTTGTTACCAATAGTCGACAATTTACAAATTCTTGGAGTATTGGCATAAACACTCAATAGTGTATAACTGTATATTCTGGAGCCATATAAAACTTATATCCGTGAAATTTGAAAATATGTACATGGGAAATGTGTTCCTTCCATGAGGTGTAGTTCACTTTGAGAAATATGTGCTTTGAGTTTTTTAAAATATGCCAGATCGCTTGTAATAATTGACAGGTGAAAAATCTTAATGATCGTGTTATCAATGGGGTTGCTGGTCTTGGTTTTTAAAATATGAATTAAAATGTGAGGTGAAAATGGATTTGTTTGTGAAGGACTCTCTCAATTATTTGCTCTCTTGTACCTTTTTTCTTTCGGTATCATTTGAAGTTGGTATTAAGAGTTGGTTCACGAGGATAGAATTTGATGCAGATATTTCTGTGTTCTATGTTTTTAGTACATTATTTCTCTTCAATATTCATTCTTTGTACACAAAGTAACAAATTTTTACCGTTAGTGTAATATGCATAATCATTCGAGGAAAGAATCAAATGGGATGCATGATTATGAGCTTGGTATTTGGAGTATGGATTTCTGTTTGCATGGGATGTAGCAATTTTATTACGCTTATTGCAAGCAAACTCTTAAAGTTGACATAGAATTGAAGCTCTATGTTTGATTCTGACAGTTCCTTAGTGAAGAATAAGCATATCTATGTTGACATAGAGATCTGGTAACATGATAGAAATTTGGCAGGAATATCTTGGCTCATTGCGAAATCCTGTAACAAGCTTCAATTCTGATTTCCAACATCACCAATTACACTAGTTTCTGTTGTATACTACAGGTTTGCTATATACTCATTTCTACTTCCAAGCCCCTGTAAGTATTAATTTGTGGTTCACATTGTTGTCAAGGTTTTCGAATGTCGACCTTTGTTTTGTCATTATACATTGAGGTGAGTCATACATCTGTTAAATTTTTCAGCTCTTATTTCAATTGGTTTGATTTCCAAACCTATATTCTGGAAATGTTTGTTTTGCCCTTAAAATAAAAAAAAGAAATGGGCTATGGAGACCTTCCACAATGGTGTATTCTGGAATCCTTGTGATTAAATGTGATCTATTCTGCTTTATCGTACATGAAAGAAGGAAATTTGTTGGCTATTTTAACCTCCAAATTCTGTATGCTTTTTAATGTAACTTTGTCAAAGAAATTCTATGAAACAGATAAATAATATTAGCAGAATGAACTGTACTGCACTTTGTCTTCTACCACGCTTGAGAATTCTAAACCCACTATAGAAGACTATTTCAGCCATGCAGCCGTAGACATTTCTCAATATCAATAACACCATGAAAATGAAAAGAGACTATTCTGTTATTATTATTTTTCATTTTCATGGGAGTGGCAGATTTAAAAGACAAAATAATTATTTGTGAGACTTAAGTGTCCTAAAGTTAGCAGAGATCTGTTTAGCAAGCGAGTGGTAAAATTTATATGCAGAAATGTGTTTGTCGCTGAATTGTATTATGTGCAGTCGTTGATTTCTTGGAGAAAGGGTTGTAAGTCAGGGCAACGGCTTTCCACAACTCGTTTGTTTTCTTCTCTCATATGTTCCGATGGCAAGGTTTTCATTTCTGAGTTGTTTTACTGTATGGTTTCAGTAATTGTTTTATGGTGTGTACCTATGGCAAGTCACTTCTTTTTTTGGGACTTACCAAAGCCTTTTCTGGTGTGGGGAATTACAGGATCTTTATTCTTTATGTTATGTACATGTGCTGGACATGCATTCCATGAAAAAATAATCTGACTGCAACTGCAAAAACGTTTTAAGAGATGCATGTATCAAACACGCACAATAGATAACTGTAAACAAACACAACTGGACCAACGATCCTTGTCAACAAGTTTACCTGGTAATCTATAAATGACAATTTTTTTACAAATACATATACCGGATAGTGACAAATTTCAAAATGTGAGTTCTATAAATATGCATGATTGGTAATTTATTAATTTATGGGTTACTGACATTCCAGTCATTCTATACGCTCCTAGCACAGAATCGTTTGGATTGTAAATTCCTTTTTGGTAAAATCTTCTTTATTGGGGCTTTTACGTTATGCGGAACCATCTTTTTTCTGAGTTGCATTTTCGATAAGTTTTTAGGTTGATCCCCATGTACCAAGTACTCCTGTAACAAGGGTAAGAAAATCAAAACCAAGGGTAACAAATTAGTCAAATGATTGATAGAACCAAGAGAAAATTGGAATCACTGGTATAATCAAAATGGGCAACAAAAGTTCAAAGTTGTCAGTTTTTTGTTTTGTTTTGGTGAAGTTGAGAGGCTCTTGATGAGAGCCTGCCATGGATCAAGTTTTACTGTAAGGCTACAACATTATAAGGAATGAGGCTGGGAATGTGCCTGGATCTTTAGCTTTAGCTCTTTAGTTCCTATATTGGGTAGTTAATAAAACAGCTTTGTAAATGAAAAATCCAAAAAAAAAAAAACAGTTTTCCACAATCCATAGTTTTGCTTGGTGCTGTTTTTGGGTGTGATCCAAAATACTGATGCAAACATGTACAATTTTATTCAGAAACAGAAATTTGTCAAATCAATTTTGTCCATAGACTAAGATTAGTTTAAATCGAGTTAGATGGATTTTAAAAAGTGTATTAATCAGAAAATATAGTTTTATAAATTGAAACCTTGTTTCCTATTCTAAATCATTATAATGAGTAGAGCATAGTAAGGCTAAGCTTCAGACAGACAGAATGCATCAAAGAAAAAAAAAGAAAAAAAATAAGGAAAGACAAAAAAAAAAAAGAAAAAAATCAACAATGCATTCTGTAAGGAGCTTAGCCGCCTCCGGTGAGAATTATACGTAGAAAGTCATGTAGAAAGTCTTTGTAGTTGTACTGCTCATTTGCCTGCTCAGAATTTATTTGATAAGCAAATTCTGTCTGTTGTCACCTAGTTAGTTGAGATGTCTTTGTCCACCACGGTAACCGGTATAAACATGGAGCACAATTAAATAAATGAGTAATTAAGCAAGATAGCTAAAATATGATTTTAGACTAGTTGCTATTCTTAAGAACAGTTGCATAATTCTAAATGTGAATTGTTTACCTATTAAATAATTCTAAATTACATTGAATTATTCGTTCGTTTTAAATGTTTCGGAATTATATTTGTTTACCTATTAAATTTTAAATGCAATAGAAATATATTTGTTTATACATTACTTAATTTAATATTAGCCGATTCTTCAAGAATAAATGTATAACTTTAAATGACATTCAATTAAATAATGGATATGAACACATTTAGAATTTTCAATTCTAATTTGACCACATTTAGAATTTTTCTTTTGCTCATAGGAAATCATCTAGCCTCTAAATAAGCAAATCTAATTTGATAGCATTTAGAATTATGCATTGTTTCTTTAAGAATCAACTATATAGTTTTTGCATCTTATTTCTACACATAAGAATGTTAGAGTATGAACAAAGCTAGACTTTTTATTTTACTTGATGAATTTAAAATAGATATCTTTTTTATTTATAAATTTATCTTTACATTTAGAAAATTTGTAATACTTAAAATTGAATGTTATGTTGCATTAACTCTTTTAAAAGTAAGTAGTACTTAAAGAAATTTAAGTCATTTGCAAATATACACCTCTAACATATGTTAATACTATCTATTTCAATGATTTAAGGAATGCTAGAATATTGGAAGAAAAGTATGGAAATAACTGCATTTTGCAAAGATTTAACACTATAAGAACTTATTCATTAACAAAATTTGGCCATAATAATAAGAAATAGTTTTGCTTGTTGAATTAACCTAACATAAAATTCTTTCATACTTATCTACCTTATTATAAATTTAGTATAAACATTACAATTGTTAGCTACCTTTAAGTTTAAATGCTTTTGAAGGCTCGAAAATCAATTTGTTAATTAACTTTTGAATTACAAGATTTGCCCATAAGTTCATTCAAATCATAACTCACCCTATTGTAATATGTTATAGTAAAATCTTAAATTCAATGAATACCAAAATAAAAATCCACATCTTACAAAATGTTTACAAGAATATTGTACTCTTTTATAAGATGTGGATTATGTAAATGGACTCTAATTTTGATATCTGGCCTCGTGAATCCTACTCTCCTACTTTGCCTCTTACACCTGGTGTGGCCTCCTTAGAGGCTATGTGGACCCTACTTTGCTTGTTTCTCCTCTACTCCAACCTTTGGTGGATGATGTTTTGCTTGGTCATCACTCTACTCCTAGTGCTGACAGACTCTCTAAGGGGATTACCCCTCATGCTCCCCCTTCTTATGATGCTCCAATGATAGTATTGTTTGTATTGTTGTTTGTAAACAACAAAAAGATTGTTCTTTCTTGCATTATGGATGAAATTTCTACCAACCCTTGATGTGGGTTCCTAGTTGTGTTGCTAATGTGCTATAAGTGACCTTTGCCTTCTTGTCAGTGGTATGCTCATGACTTCTATATGCTCTAGTTTTTTTTTTTAATAGCGTCATCGCCCTTGTTTTGCTATTTTTTATAATAAAAAATAATATATTACATTTTTTTTAATATTTCAAGAATTGACCTACAAGTTCTAATGCCCCAAAGCCAACATTGTAAGCCTATCACATGACTAATGCAAGTCTCAAGAGTGTTACCCCACCTTGCTAAAAGAGGCAAGTGTGAATCCACAACACATACATTCAACATAAATGCAATCTACAATAAAAACCACCTCATATTCTTTGGAAAATTTTCTCATTCCACAATATGGCTCTCAAGAAGCATTCATTGAGGATAACTATTCAAAGTTCTTGCTGCTTGAGGAGAGTATATGACTCTACTCAAGGGATGACACTTATTCAAATCATGGAAATACTACTTCAACAAGGTTATTCAATCCTACAAGTTAAGAGATGTTTACAACTAAGGGATATTACTAAGAAAGCCTAAAACCTCATGGAAAGGACACCCATAACATGGTTTACAATTTTACAATCCTCCAGGGAATGCAACCTTCCTTGAAAAAATGATTATAAAGAGGTAAAAGCATGGGATTTAAAACACATAATGAAAAGTACACCATCTTATGAACACCTACATCAAATAAACATATATACAAAATACATTCAACTCCATTAATGAAAACAATAAGCTCTTTTCTTCCATTTGTTCCCTCTTGTGGTTGGGATCCTAATGATAGTATTGCCTAAACTGTTGCCTGTTGGCTTAGGAAAGTTTGTTCTTACTTGTATTCTCATTCTCTTCCCTATGTTGTGGGTGAATTATCTACCCACTCTTGATGTGGGTTACTAATTGTTTTACTAGTGTGACATAAATGGCATGTTCCGACTTTTGTTGTATATGGCCTATTCTTGAACAAGTTGTAAATGGCCATTTTGGTTTGTCTTTGTAAGGGAAATCATCCTTATTTTGTTGCTGATTATATAAAAAAACAATAAGCTCTTTGCTCATAAAATTGTTATATAAGTTCAATCATAAAATTATTTCACTAATTCAATGCAAACATGAAGCATCCACACACAAGGAAGATTCAATTATAGAAATGCATAAATGAAACAAACTCAAACCTATTCAAGCTTCAAGATCTAAGAAATAGAGGAACTTCCAGTCTCCTTCAAGCTTTTCAATCTCTCAACCCAATTCATTTGCAAGCTTCTTCCCCATTCTCTTTACAATTACAAATTCTCATCCTTCTCTATCAATCATTTATTTCATTAATGTAACTATAAGGCTAGCATGTGCTTGTACCCTATCTTACTGTTTGGTTTGATTTTAATGCTAATAACATATTATCAATATTAGTTTGCATTGCCATTTAGATACCTAGCTATGTATTCTAGATGCATCTGCTATGATTTTACATGTTTGAACTCCATTAGTGTTTTTAACTTCATTATTTTTAATTTTATGTTAAACATAATTAGATTATTAGTTCAACATTATAGATTATTTACATATCACACATCTTAAGCTATTCACCGATGTTGCTGCTATAGTTTCTATTAGAAAGTAAAGTCCACCAAGATAACTGAGAGAGAAGGGGGGGGGGGGGGGTGAATCAGTTATCAGATAATTATAATTTTTAACATCTTCAACAACATTTAACTATGTAAGCAATGCAATTACTAACCATACAAAGATATTCATAGACAATGACACAATAACACAAGATATGTTGACTAGGGAACCTCTTGATCAAAGAGTAAACCTTGGTGGGAATGATGCCCACAAAAGATGCACTAATATGAATATTCCTTGTGAGAGGATGGACTCTGTTAGGAGTCTTATGAAATACATTTAGTACATATAAATTCCTGTTAGGAGATTTTGAATCCCTGTTAAAAGATTCTAACCCTGTTAAGAGTTATGGAAGACAGAAGGACCCACTGCCCAAACAGCTTCAGGGTAAGATCACTGAACACATTGTCCAAATAACCTTGATATTATTCAGTAGAATAATATGAAATATGTTACCTCCTTATTGTGCCAAACTGCACTCACTGCTACACCAGATCTCAATTCCAGATCTCTGTACTTCGCATGTCTTCCTTCACAATTTCACTTTCACAACCCCTTAGGCTCTTTTCTTCACTTCATGCTTACATTCGCATGCAACCAAACCATGCTCACACTTCTTTCATATATAACTACATACAATAAGGAAAAACCTTCCTTCCTTTATACCACACTCAAATAATTACAAATGAGTCGGCACATAATTACAAAATAAATGTTTCCATACGCTACATCAAAATTACACAAAACTGTTGGCTTCCAAATGCAATAACTCTTCACTCATGTGACCTCAAAGTTTGTGCTATGAACCACGTCACCATAAATGTGTCTCAAACTTCTCTTTAACTGCAAAAAACCAGATTCCATCCCGATTAGGAGATATCATCCGATTTTCACAAACCGCTACTTAGGAACACTGCCTGAATACTGCTTTTACCAAAATGCTCATAACTTTCATGAATCAATGAATTGCTGTCTGCGCTCTTATCCATAGACAAATAACATATCAAAGAATATAACCTCAACATCGCATAGCTCCATCTGCAATATCCCACGTGCGCTAATCAAAACACTGTCTGCTTCTCTGCTAGTCTCCAGAAGATCATTGTGTTGACATCAATGAAAATCATAGTCATCAATGCAACAACAACTGCTACATAATGACTGCCAACATCCAGCATTCATTCCTAACAATCTCCCCCATTGGCATTGATGACAACATAGATGAAAAACATCCAATGTTCCAAAAATCTAATACTGCTGCACCGATACTCTGAAAGTTCTTCAAATCTTCTTCATCAATCAAATCTTGCTTCATTATCCTATTAAGTTCTCTCCAACAGATGTTCTATATTTTTTTTCATGTATACTTCTCCCCCATTGACATCAATGACATAAATTTCACGACTATGTCAACAACAACTCAATGTCCAAAGACACTATTTCAGAAAATGCATTTACAAGAGTCCTCATGACTCAGCTCAGATACACATACTCCCCCATAGAGGAAGTACCAACATCCAATCCAGAAGAAAGATAGGGCTCATATACCACTGGACGAATGCAATCAACTGCATCATTACTTAAAAGTAGGCTGGGGCATAACCCCAAGCATACCTCTCAGATACTCAAATGTATCCTTAGGCAAAGGCTTTGTAAATATGTCTGCTATTTGTTCCTTTGTGCTTATGTACTCCAGTCTGACTTCTTTCTTAGCAACTTTCTCTCTTACAACATGATACTTGATCTCTATATGCTTAGTCTTAGAATGCAATACAGGATTCTTAGATATACTGACTGTGCTGGTGTTGTCACAATGTATGACAAAAGGTTCAACAAATTTAATTCCAATATCCTTTAGCATCTGCTTCATCCAAATTATCTGGTTATAATTGTTTGCTGCTGCTACATATTCTGCTTCTGCTGTACTCTGTGAAATACAATTCTGCTTCTTGCTCAACCATGAAACCAATCTTTCTCCAAGAAAAAAGGCTCCACCACTAGTGCTTTTCTCATCATCAACACTACCTCCCCAATCAGCATCTGTATATGCACATAGGGTGAAATCATCAGATTTTTCATACCACAATCCATAGTCCATTGTGCCTCTTAAATATCTCAGTATCCTCTTTACTGTTGCATAATGTGACTCTCTAGGTTCAGCTTGAAATCTTGCTACCATGCCAACTGAATGTTGTATATCCGATCTAGTGTGTGTTAAGTACTGCAATCCTCCAATCATGGATCTGTATTTCTTTTTCTCAACTGCTGGTGTTTCATCTTTGCTTGATAGTTTGTGTCCTGTAACCATAGGTGTTCCAACTGGTTTACAATTCTCCATTCCAAATCTTTTCAGCAAATCATTCAAGTACTTTGTCTGGCTAACAAAGATACCATCATTGTTGTATGTTATCTGTAATCCCAAAAAGTATTTCATCTCACCAATCATGCTCATTTCAAATTCTGTCTTCATTTCATCAGCAAATTTGTCACTAGCTTCATCTTCTCCTCCAAAGATAATGTCATCAACAAAAATAACTATAACTAATAATCCATTTTCAATTTCTTTTGTGTACAAATTACTATTTGTTGTTCCTTTAGTAAATCCCAGTTTCAACAAATATTTATCCAATCTAGCATACCAAGTTCTAGGTGCTTGCTTTAGTCCATATAATGCTTTCTTTAGTGTACATACCATATCTCCTTCTTGAGTCAAAGGAAAACCTTCAGGCTGCTCAATGTAGACTTCTTCTTCCAATTCACCATTCAGAAATGCGGACTTCACATCCATCTAATACACTTTGAATTTCTTAAAAGCTGCATAGGCCAAGACCATTCTTACTGCTTCAAGTCTTGCTCCTGGTGCAAAGGTTTCTTCATAGTCAATTCCTTCTTGATGTGAGTATCCTTTACAAACTAATCTTGCTTTGTTTCTTACTACTTCTCCTTGTTCATTCATCTTGTTTTTGAATACCCATTTAGTTCCAATCACATTCTTGTCTTTAGGTCTAGGAACCAATTCCCATGTCTTGTTCTTTTCAATTTGATCTAGTTCTTCTTTCATAGCATTAATCCAATGTTTATCTTCATAAGCTTCATTAGTAGATTTAGGTTCAATTTGAGAAATCAAACATAAATGTACCTTATTTCTAGTCATAACTCCTGTGTCCAAACTTCCAATAACTTGTTCAATAGGATGATGTCTAGATAGATACCTGTTCGGTGTCATAGTCACAGATCTTGCTTCAACTGTAGATTCTTCTTTGGTTTCTGTTGCAGTATGATTCTCATTCAACAATTCACTGTCAGTCTCATAGAATAATTCAGTAGTTTTAATGTTAGGCTGAGGATTAGCTTCTTCATCAGATTCATAATCAAGCATTCTTTCCTGAATTTTAAACTTCTCATCAACTTTAACATTTGTGCTCTCAACAATAGTTTTAGTTCTCTTATTGTAACACTTATATGCTTTGCTCTTCAAAGAATATCCAAGAAAAATACCTTCATCACTTCTAGGATCAAACTTTCCAATATCATCATTTCTCTTTATATAACATTTACTTTCAAAAATTCTAAAATACTTGACTGAGGGTGCATGTCCAAACCATAATTCATAAGGTGTCTTATCTGTGTTTGCTCTGATATTTACTCTGTGTATTGTATATACTACTGTATTCACTGCTTCTCTCCAAAATGTCTTCGCCAAGTTATTCTCAAATAACATAGCTCTTGCTGCTTCAGTTACTGACCTATTTCTTCTTTCTGCAATACCATTTTGTTCAGGTGTTCTAGGGGCTGAAAACAGTCTCTTAATACCATTCACTTCACAAAAGGTGTTAAACTCTCTAGAAGTAAATTCTCCACCTCTATCAGATCTTAAACATTTAATCTTCATTCTAGATTCATTCTCAACTTTATTCTTAATGACCTTAAACTTATCAAATGCTTCAGATTTTTCTTTCAGAAATGCAATCCACATCATTCTTGTAAAATCATCAACAAGAATCATAAAATACCTTTCTCCATAGAATCCTCTAGTCCTGGTAGGACCGCTCAAGTTTGTATGAACAATATCCAACTTCTCTGCCGATGTGAACTTCTTACTAGGAAATGAACTCTTCTGCTTAGCCATCACACATTCTTTGCAAATCATGTTAGTAGGCTTCATAATTTTAGGCAAATCCCTTACTGCAAGTGTAGTACTCACTTTCACAATGTTATCAAAGTTTATATGACAAAACCTTCTATGCCATAACCAACTGTCATCAATTTTAGTAATCAAACATGTCATCTCAGTAGGATTCAACTAAAATACATTACCTCTGGTTCTAGATCCAGTTCCAATTAGATTTCCATCTTTATCCTTTATCACACAAGTTTTCTCAGTAAACCAAACTTGATATCCCTTATCCACTAACTATCCAACACTCAAAAGATTATGTTTCAATCCATCAACAAAGTAAACATCATCAGTATTAGTCTTTCCATCAAGAGTAATAGATCCTATACCTTTAATCAAACAAGGTGCATTGTTACCAACTCTAACAATTCCTCCATCATAATTGTTAAACTTTATGAACCTCATATCTCCAGTCATATGATGTGAACAACCACTGTCTATAATCTAATCAGCTTTCTTTTCAACTTGGGAAACTAATGCTTTTTCTTCTTTAACATTAGATTCAGAATTTTCTTCTTTAATTGCTACAAATCCTATTTCATCATTATTCTCAGTATCACTTTCACTCAAAGTTCTTTCTATACTAGCTTCAAGATCTTCATCATTAGCATAATAACATTCCTTAGATCTTCTAGGCTTGAAATTATTTATGTACTTCTTAACTCTCTTAGGATATTTAGATGCAAATTGACCATATTCTTGACAAGTCCAATATTTAAATTTTTTCTTACCATCTGGTTCTCTTTTCACAAGCAAGGCAATACCTTCTTCAATCTTGTTATCTTCTTCATTTTTAGATCTGCTGCTACTGGCATAATCTCCACTCACACTGGTACTTCTTGACAAAGTAGGATGAATATTATGAGCACTGAATGCTATCTCCATTCTAGGTAAGTCTCCTGATAACCTCAGGTTCATCTCTGCTGCTTCCAATCTACCAAGAAGAGTCTCTCTTGTAAAGTTTGTAGTACAAGGTATAACTTGTTCAATCATTTGTGTTGTCTGCTTAAATACATGAGTCAATGTCCTCAAAATTTTCCATATCACTTCATTCTCTGTCTTTGATCCTCCACAAGATTTTATCCCTGCAACAATTTCTGACATTCTACCAATATAGCTTCTAGCAGATTCATCTTCCATCATTCTAATATCTTCAAATGCACATATCCGATTATGTAATCTAACTCTTTTTGCATGTTCATCACCTTCAAAAGTAGAGTGTAAAGCTTTCCAAATTTTATTAGATTTCTTAAAACATTTTACCTAACTATATTCATTTTTCGGAAGTGCTGTTAAGAGTGCTTCTCTTGCAAGTATGTTACATATGAATAGATCTACCTCATCTTTAAAACTTGTTTCAAGACTGTCTTCTTCAATTATAGTTCTTTCATTCTTTATAATCAACCAATAGCCTGGTCCTAAACACAATAGATGTGTCTTCATCTTTTCCTTTCAGCTATCAAAATTTACTCTATCAAACTTAGGGCTTTCTTTCCTGAAATTCACCATGGATCTCCTTAAGTTGTTAAACTTTCCGTTCAAGGACCTGTCACTTTGATACCAATTGTTAGAAAGTAAAGTCCACCAAGATAACTGAGAGAGAGAGGGGGGGGGGGGTGAATCAGTTATTAGATAATTATAACTTTTAACATCTTCAACAACATTTAACCATGCAAGCAATGCAATTACTAACTATACAAAGATATTTATACACAATGACACAATAACACAAGATATGTTGACTAGGGAACCTCTTGATTAAAGAGTAAACCCCGATGGGAATGATGCCCACAAAAGATGCACTAATATGAATATTCCTTGTGAGAGGATGGACTCTATTAGGAGTCTTATGAAATACATTCAGTACATATAAATCCCTGTTAGGAGATTTTGAATCCCTGTTAAAAGATTCTAACCCTGTTAAGAGTTATGGAAGACAGAAGGACCCATTGCCCAAATAGCTTCAGGGTAAGATCACTGAACACACTATCCAAATAAACTTGATATTATTCAGTAGAATAATATGAAATATGTTACCTCCTTACTGTGCCAAACCGCACTCATTGCTACACTAGATCTCAATTCCAGATCTTTGTACTTCGCATGTCTTCCTTCACAATTTCGCTTTCACAACCTCTTAGGCTCTTTTCTTCACTTCATGCTTACATTTACATGCAACCAAACCATGCTCACACTTCTTTCATATATAAATACATACAATAAGGAAAAACCTTCCTTCCTTTATACCACACTCAAATAATTACAAAATAAATGTTTCCATACGCTACATCAAAATTACACAAAACTGTCAGCTTCCAAATGCAATAACTCTTCACTCGTGCGACTTCAAAGTTTGCACTATGAACCACATCACCATCAATGTGTCTCAAACTTCCCTTTAACTGCAAAAAACCAGATTCCATCCCGATTAGGAGATATCATTCGATTTCCACAAACCGCTACTCAGGAACACTGCCTGAATACTGCTTTTACCAAAATGCTCATAACTTTCATGAATCAATGAATTACTATCTGCGCTCTTATCCATAGACAAATAACATATCAAATAATATAACCTCAACATCGCATAGCTCCATCTGCAATAGCCTATGTGTGTTAATCAAAACACTATCTACTTTTCTGCTAGTCTCCAGAAGATCACTGTGTTGACATCAATGACAATCATAATCATGAATGCAACAACAACTGCTACAGAATGACTGCCAACATCCAGCATTCATTCCTAATAGTTTCTTCATAGGGTCTTCATTGAAGGGGAAATACAATACCACATGCATTCATATTGGGGGGTTTAAAATGGGCAAAAAAAGGGGGCAATATATTGCCTAAATAAGGGGGAGGAGGGTTTTTTTTGGAGTGGCGAGTGGGGGTTTATATAGGAAAATGAGTGTGGGGGATATTGGGGGGATGTGACAAAAAAGGAGTTTGGGGCAATATTTTTCAAAATTAGGGGTATTCTTTAGTATATCATGAATGCGCATGCTATGATTCAAGTTCACTAAGTGAAGCCCCCATGGGTTTCTTGCCCAGGCCATGATTTGAATTTAATGCCTTGGTCTCTGCCTCCCTCTTTTGCATTGTAGACCTCAAATGGATTGGGTTCTATGCGGGGTACTAGGACTATTTTTTGTCCTTGGCTCCTCATCCCCACAACTTGATGTGGGTAGTTCTCTTCCTAGTTTTAGATGTGGAGGGATTTTTTCTTTTGGGGTTGTGAAAGATGGGATCCCTCCCTCCCCCCAAATAATATTGTTGTTGGTGGACAAAGCTATGCTCACGCTTTTAAATCTACCACCACTATAAAGAAAAAAGTTTGACCCATTCCCTATGCCAAGACCTCCCTTATGGTGGTGCGTGGCATAGATGTAGTGGAAAATATGTAGCTCTACCAAAGGTGTGGGTTGGTTGATAGATTTGCTGGATTTTGGCCCTCTCTCCTGGATCTACATCACTGGGTGACAGATTCTTGGAGACCTTTAGTCTTAGATAATATTGAGATTTTCCCTTGTGCAAAGGGGTTTTTTATTGCTACTTTTTCTTTTGTTAAAGAACACGATTTGGTATTGAGAAAATTGTGTGTGTGGGGGAGTCGCTCTCTTTTAACCAACCCCTAAAAAGTCTTCTTTAACACTCTTACTGAATCACCCAGTGTGCATTCAGTATGGGTTTGTCTCCCCAATCCACCCCTTCATTTTTGGGATAACTCTTGCTTTGAGGCCATTGGAAACTCTATTAGCCAATTCTTAAAGATGGATGAGGCTATGACAATGGTGGGCCTCTCTACATTTTCTTACATTCTGGTTGACATTGATATCTCCAGATCCCTTGCAGGGGATGTGGTTCTCTTGGTCAGAGACAAGCCATGGACCCAATTGTTGGCTTATGAGGGCCTCCCCTTTCGATGTCAACGATGCTTCTTTACTTGTCATTTGGATACAAATTATTCTCTCTTGCCTCTTAAAGGTGTTGCCACTTGGTGGAAGGATGCAAATGATGACCATTTGACTATCCTAGCCTCCCAGCCCTCCTATGATGAATCTCTATAGGTTGATGATGTCTCCTTCAAGGGTGTTGCTCATGCTGATTTGGCCTCCTCTCACCTGGTGTATTTGAGTCCACCTCTTGCTATTGGTTCTGTCCCCTTTGGCGGCACAAACCCTTGTTTGACTATTGTTGCTATTGAGATGCTCCTGACTAGGGCTAATGAGGTTCATCTTTATCAGCACTCTATCCCTGGTGTTGTTGTGGTTGATTCTCTATCTTTGAGGGTTCCTCCACCCTCTCCTTCTAGTGGGGACCCTCCTGAAAGTAATGCTTGGATGGTTGTGTTGAACAAGCTGAAGAACTGAGGGGGGTGAATAAGTTATTCCAAAAAAATTTCTAAAACTTTTATTGATTCACTATACACATAAACCATTCAAATAATTAAGACTGTTAAAAGCATAAAAGAAAATGAACAGTCAACAACATAACACCATGTATAACGTGGAACCCAAGTCAAGAAAAACTATGGAGAAGCTAATTCTCATGAAAGTAAAACACTGGTTAAGGTGACTTTTACAAATGGCTCATTGTCGGTTAGACTAACTACTCTTATACAAAAGATGTATTACAAAATATTTTATTGAAAAAATGTGAATTGATAGAATTGCATCTGCCCATGCATGAAACAGTTCCAATTGATAGCATAGTAACCATTGTTAACAATAGATCCAGTTATAGATCTTTTTCCAGCATATACCAAACTTCTGCAAAATAGTATGTTAGAGCTTCTCTCTATACCACAACAATATTTCACTCAACTTTCTTCTACTTACACACCGCTTCTAGATATACACCAAAACAAACTTGCACTATATCACCTTCAATTCTTTTTATTTCACTCTCAGACATCTATATGTCATCAGAAGGTATCTCTATTTATATATACATTTGATAGGGTAGCTACATAGGTCGGCCAAGCCACAAAACATGTCACGAACAAAATAAAAGATATTACAATTATATTTAACACACTACCACCAAACCTAAATATAGGTCATACATAAGAAATCTTCATACCATGTTACCAAAGGACCTGAATATAGGTCACACTTTAAGATACACACACTTCATATTACATTTACTGAAAGATAAATTATGGAACTGTCAGAATACCACAACCAATTCCATGACTTGATCAACAAAACTTCTAAATTAATTGATAGACAAAAACTGATAGAATCTATCCAGATACAAAATATAATTATTGTACCAAAAATATCTAATGAATTGAGAGAATGTCTAGGTAGAAGGGATACCCGAAAGAAATTTGCAACTCAATAGTCAAAAGACACTAACCAAAATTTCATTCTTCTGTAATCACCAAAACACATAGATGTACCAAAGAGATGTATTCCAATAGTGGGAACAAGTACACTCGACAACATAACCCAAAATTGCACGTACTGAATCTATTCTACATAACACTAAAAACTTGACATCTTACTGACAACCAACATACATCCAACTGATACTGCCAACAACCAATTGATACAACTATGTAACTAGTATAAAGGTTTTCACATGAATAACAACACTGCCAACATCTTCTCAATATGTTCAACAATCTCCCCCTTTTGCATTGATGAAAAAATAACAAAAACTCCAAAAATTACCTTGGAGTAGATATTCCTTCAAGATTTTTGTTTTTCCTATCCCTCTCCCCCTTTTTTCCATAATGACAAAGGGCCAAAAACTAGAATTTAGAAAAATTAAACAAATAAAGTAGACGTAACAGTAAATTTTTTCTTATATCTCTCTTTAGTGATTGGATGTTTCCTCTTCTACTCACTCACCACAAAACCCATTTGGGTGCAAAGACTATCATGGTCCACTAGCATGTCGAAATATGCATTCCAATTTGGAGACCAGATTTGCCGCTCATAATTTTTGGCTTCAACAAGGATACCAAAGACATGCTCTAACCAGACTTCAACCAAGTCTGTCACCAACCAGAATGTTTTCACCAGATATTCTCTTTGTCTCTGCAACTATAGCATCTTACCTTGAAGCTGACCAACTTTTATTCTCTATTATCCTCCTTCATCCTTGAAGTAATCATAAGTCTTCACCAATTCATTCAATTCTACCTCAATAACTCCAATTCTTCCTATCAAATTGTCAACAAAAGCAGGCGACCGAAGACAATACTTGTAAATATATGAAATTTATTTTATGCACTCTTTTGTCTCACCAATCATCCTTGATAATCTTTTTTTAACATCGATGCATTTATTTTCCATAGATTCCTTGACCAGATTGTAATCTGCACCATACTGCAATAATATTCCTTCAACAACCTTTACCAGTTCAACTAGTAGAACACCTGATATATCACAAATAATGATTTTATTACTCATCAAGTGATCAGTCAACATATCCTCAATCTCTGTTTTGCTCATCGAAGAGAAAATGGATGATAATTCACCAACTCTATCAAACTCACCCTCTTCTAACATACACTAAACCACATCAGAATCCATCAAACTATATTTTGACAAACAATCCACATATTTCTCAATTTCCTCTTCTCCTTCCTTTTCTCCAGTTTCCTTCTCTTCATCAACCTCTTCTTCTTCATCCTCCAAAATGATAACAATCTCTTTTCCCTTAACACTAGTTTTTCTCCTTTTAGGTTCCGAAGGGGAACTACTGATAGCAACATCCAAACTTTTATGACTAGAGGAGAAACCCTTATCAACACAACTCATAGGCACAAGACTAGAAATAACCAATCCTAAGAAAATAGTTATCTATAATGATGTAAAATATTTATTGCAAGCATCTTCTCTATTTTTCAAGAACCCTAGATATCTGTAGATTTGTTCACCGACAGGGATTCCAAAACTCCACTCAATGTTTTCTCTACCTAGTAGAGACCTCAAGAAATAGAACACCAAGCATACAACCAAAGATCCAAACCAGAATTCATAACCACCTTCCAATGACATCTTCACATTCTCAAGAAAATTATCCAATAAAAGTTTACACAAATAAAATTGAACACCTTCCCTAACCATTTTGTGTGCAATATAGACTACTATTGTTGACGGAGCACCATCACAATTTTTAAAGAAAAACTTGTAAGAGATTCCATAGCCAACATACCTCACGAATGGATCTTTAAGAGTTTATTAGAAGTGTGTGCTGAATACAATTGATACCTGTTATTTCCTGCACTTCCTTGTACTTAATTCTCTTCTTTCCTATAAGGTCACCAATACTGCACAACCACATCATGTCCTCAATTACCTCTTTTTTTACTCCATAGAGTTTATCCAACACTAGGTTTATATCCTGAAACTTACTCAACAAAAACAAGATAAATTCCTTGCCATCAAACCAAGGAAATTTTCCCCATATATCCAAGCCACAATTCTAAACTCTCTGCAACTCCTCTATAGATAAATCAACTTCCATCTATCTGACCCTGCCATGATCAAAATTTCTCCAATTCCCCCTTCATTATGATTGCACCAATATCACAAACAACCAATTGAGACTCCATTTTTCATACTTGAATGTTTTCCTTCAACCTCTCTCAAGCTCTTTTAAAACCTTGATTTTTATTCTTGTATAGTCCAAAAAAGTTAGCACCCATTAATTTGGAAGCTCTAGGACATATTGAGCCCCATTTTCACGATCTACTTGGTTTTGGATGCATTTATACTTGATTTTCTTTCTTATCTTTCCACTTTTCCTCAAAAATCCTAACACTTCTCGAACCCCACAAATTCTACTTCAAAATTTACCCTTTCAGGTATAGGTCGAACTTGGTGTGACCTATACCAAGTATAGGTCGAACCTATTTACACATATACCTTAGGGGTTGAATTTTGGTGGGTTTCACGCCCGATGCAAAGTGTTTTCATTTCCCCCCCCAGTGTAGTCAACCTTCACAAATCTAGACTCCGAAATCACTATAAAAAGAGGCCTCTTCCCCTCATTTTCATATCCACAATTACAAGAAATTATATCCTCTCAAGCAACCAAGTCCAAGGTGTATTCAAGAGATTTTTTGGTGACTTCTAGCAAGAAAGCAAGGATTTGGCTCCAAGAATTGAAGGATATATTCTATCCATCCATTCCAAGGCAAATCTTCTATTGATTGTGTGAATTTATCTCTCATGTAGAGGAATTCCCAATTGGGTAAGAAGATCAATATCCATTCTTCATTTCTCTCATTCTCCATCCAAGCATATCAAACATACATACCCATGATCTATGATTTGACAACTATAAATCTATTGCATTTGTGAAGACATCCCACATTCTATAATACAACATACAATCAAGCAAGTATACATCTTTGTGGATATAGAGGATCCGTATCCATCTATGAGGGTTTGACAAGTAAGGTGAATATTTACTTTTATCTTGTTTTACATGATTTACTTATTTTATTTCAAGGTTAATTCCTACATAGGGGCTTGACCAAGCCAAGACCCTTTTCCCCAACAACTTCCCATTTCTTGTGTGCAGGTGTAGATTTGCGGAGCTACAGATTCAAATTTGTAGATCTGGATATATAGTATCAGTCACGATCCCAAGATCTTCAGTTTTAACCTTTCTCGGTATAGGTCAAATTTGTTTCGACCTATTCTTGCAGCCTTGAGATTTTGACAACTGATAGATATAACCTTCAGGTTTGCAGATACTAATTAGTTTCTAGTTCTGACATAGTTTGACAGGGTTTTTACATATCTGAATTCGCTTCCTATATTAGCCCTAGAAGTGAGTATTTCATCGTCCTTATTCCTTTATAACACTTACTTTGATACACTAGATATGATATCTTGTTGTTTATCATTACATGAGTGTTTACTTTGCTTTACTTTACTTGTATATACACTACATTTCTATCCCCACATTCTTACATAGATGGAAAGAGCCCTAAAATCACACATCCTTTTAGACTAGATCATGCATTAACATCTCTTCATCTACTTGGGTTGTGCTAATTAGATTTAGTCCAAAGGGGTAACATTTTAGGGCCCCTTTCCAATATGTGTATAACTTGGTGGTCTACCATTGATCACCATTTTACATTATATAATTCTTTGCAATAGTTTTAAATAATTTCAAAATTCACTTTTGTAACCACAATCCATCATAATTTCTTTTTCTCATCGAGAATTAATTATCACTAATGCAACTTAATTGTATAGCACACATCAATAATCCAAAACAATTGTAATCATTATTTATTCATCCAACATACCAGAGACAACCTAGTTGCAACCAGTATCACATTAGAGCAGGGGGAAGTGACTGGTATAGCATGCTAATACTTCCCTTGAGCCAAAGCATTTGTCTCAATTACCTGAAGAGATAGTACTAGGATATGGTACCACAAAATTATCTTCACCAAAATATTTCTTCTTCCATACCACAGCTTCTTCTTAGATTTACTTGATACCGCAATATTATTATCATTCCCATACTTCACTAGAGCATCAACTAATTTTCATGTATTAGCATAGTCATTGGTTTGACCATATTTTAAACAATTGACATTCTTTAACACCACGCTGCGATGTCTTTGAATGCTGTTGGTTCTCCCACCCAATGTTTTTTCCTACTCTAGATCCTACGAAATCCTTTGCACAATTTTGTGAAGGGCTTGGAGTTTCTCTAGCTGGGGTTTCTTCCCTCATAGGAGCCCTTGGAAAGACTGGTCCTTCCATGATGGTGCCCTCTTCTCCCGTGATGGCTTCTCTATCAACGTTTACTATGACTCCTCTTGTTGCTTTTATGTAGTCTTTTGGGGATCAACCTTGTTCATCTTTTCTTGATGGTGGAAGGGGTCAGGGTCCGACATATAAGAAGTCTATGGTGCATGGTCCCTTTCCCATCTCCAATCATATTTTTGAGGATTTGGATGAGGAGGCATTAGTTGAAATTGAAGGTGTTGCTTCTCTTTTCTCTTCCCATGGTTTGATTTGTAGATTTAGGGGGGTTTTGGCCTAGCTTACCATAGATTCACTCTTGGATGTCCTAACAATGGGAGCCCATCATTACTTGTATAGTCCATATCTTTCCTATGGCTAAGGGATTATTTATAGCTAAATTTGAAAATGCTGCGGATAGAAATACAATTTTGTATGATCATGTTTTTAGATGGGATGATCATTTCATGTCAATGATGAAACCTTGGCATCCTGAATTCCCCCCCTCTTCTGAATCATTCAATAATATGCCTATTTGGGTCAAGCTCCCCTATCTCCCCCTTCATCTTTGGGTTGAGCCTCTTCTGGAGATAGTGGGTAACACTATTGGGGACATGTTGATGGTGGATGAGGACTCTTTTGGCATGTTTCATTCCACATTTTCCTGATCTTGGTGGATGTTGATGTTTCTATGAGGCTACTTGCAGAGATTAAAATTTTATTTCCTAAGGGTAGTTAGACCCAAAAATTGGACTATTAAGGGGTTCCCTTCAAGTGTAGAATATCCTTCAATACTAGTCATGTGGAAGAACAATGTGAGCTTCAAAAAATAAAAAGGTCTTCCTCATGGTAGAATGGTGCTTGTGCACAAAATTATATAGTGGAGAAGTTCTCTTCCTAGAGGATATTTTCATAGGTGGTTGCATACGACTACCCTATGTATCCTCCTATTGCTGGTTTGACTTCTGATAGTGGTTTTGTTGAGGTCTATGCCTTGTTGGTTACAACTCCTATTGTGGGTGTTCTTGGGGGGGGTTGATTATGCTTCAAAGTATTTCATTGCATGTGATAGGAATGATGTTGTTGGTGCTGTCTCTTTGGATGATGTTGGTCTTGTCTCTAAGGTAGTTGCTGGCCCAACCCCTGGTTTGTCTCGGGATATTGCTGCCCCTGATTTTTCTCAGGTTCCTGCTGGACCACCCTCTAGGGGTGTTGGTTTCCATGTGCTGGATTCTTCATTTGGGTTGGATGTTGCTGCCATGGTCCCTTTGTGTGTTGGGATTCCAGGGTTGGACTCTTCAATTTGGCAGGTTGTTGCTGCTAAGGTGGAAGAGGGATGGATTATGGTGAAAGGAAAAAAATCTAAATCTTCTTCGCCCTCTTTCGATATGACCCATCATTCCCATAAGACCCATACTAAAGGGAAATCTTAATTCTTTGTGGGCCTTCTTTGGCTTTTGGTTGCATGTGGGTTTCTTTGTGTAGTGGTTACCTCAGGTCGACGAAGCCTGTTGGTAAAACACTTGTTTTGGTCTTGATTCATTTCATGTAGTGAGATTCAAAGGATTATCTTTTATGATTTTTTTGTACTGGGTTTTGGGGTCCCATCAAAACCTATTTTACCATTAATAAAAAATAATTTGACATTTCTTATTTTAGATCTTATTAATTGAACCCTATATCTACATTGATTAGCCTTGTGACCATCATTGTGACACACAATAATTTCCATGAAATATTTTATTCATTCCAATTTTCTTAACTGGATTAGAAACTTGACTTCTACATTGATTTGATTTATGACCAAACCTATGACAATTAAAGCATCGAGCCTTCTATTCCTTCCTCAACTTACAATCAACAACCTTATGACTAAAATTATTGCATATGTAACAGTAATTGTTAAAAGATAAGTACCTTTGGGCATTCAGTTGCCTCACTAGAGGCCTTGTAGATGTATTCATATTCCTAACCTTTCTTGCCAACTTAGACTTCACTTCAACTTCAACTTCTCTTTTTCTTTGTCCTTCAAATTTGAACACTCATCGGTGAATCCTAATCCTTCTTTATCCTTGTGAATATTCTATAGGGCTAAAAGTTGATCTAGAATAGTACTTCTTTCATAAACCTTTGCTTCAGATCTCAACTTCTTTAATTCCAATTCGTACTTCTTATTTTTTTCTAAACTCTTCTTGATGATGTCTTTTAGATTCTCTTCATTTTTCTTCCATTCCTCTTTTCTTTTGATTGATAGTGTTCCTCAGATCTCCTTCGGTCTTCTTTCAATCTTCCATCTTCTTGAACTCTTCCTTGATAAATTCCTTATTATTTTTACTATTGCTCAACTTCTTTTCCAAATTCTCAACCTTTTCTTTTGATTGCTTTAATCATGACTTACTTCCATGTGCCTTTCTTTGAACTTTCAGATCTAATCCCTCAGCTTTGAGATACATGCATTTACTTCCTTTAGGTTTTCTTTCAACTCCTTATTCTCTGATTTAGTGCACTCAATGTCACTCATCATGATATACCAATCTTTATCATAATAGTACTCTCATTTCATCTATTTAAACATCCTGGATCTCCCTCAAGTGGTTAAGCTCTATCTGCAAGGGACAAAAATATGATACCAATTGTTTAATATGCTGAATAATTGAGAGGGGGGAGGGGGTGAATCAATCATTCCAAAACACTTTCTAAAATTTTTACTGATCAAGTATACACAAACCGTTCAAATAAGTAAGATTGTTGAAAGCATAAAAGAACACGAAAAAGAAACACCATAACACCAGATATAACGTGGAAACCTAAATAGGGGAAAACCATAGAGAAGCTAATTCTCATGAAAGTAAACACCAGTTAAAGTGACACCGATTAAGGTGATTTTTACAAAGGGCTCACTATCAGTTTTTTCACTATTGTTTGGCTCACTGTCAGTTGAGCTAACTTCCCTTATACAAAAGATGTATTACACATATTTTATTGACAAAATGTGAACAGATAGAATTGCATCTGCCCATGCATGGAAAAATTCCAATTGATAGCATAGTAACTACCATCAACAACATATTCAGTTATAGATATTTTGCTAGCATATACCTGTTAGATTAGGTGAAATACTAATCTCCCAAGAACACCTGCATGCATAACCCTGTCACATGGAAGAAGCAAAGAACAGAAGCAAGAAAAATCTATGGAGGCCAAAAAGCCAGAGACATCTTATGGACATGCAAAGAGCAATCTCTATTATGATCCAATAAGTGAATTATCTAAAAAGAAAGTACAAAGGGTTCAACCATATAGGTGAACAATAAAACCCTAAAGCTATAAAGCAAAAAATAAAGCTAGGTTGCACATTATAATTAATAAATATATTAATTATAATGCACCTAAAAGATAGCTTAAGTAAATAGAGTAATAAATGACTTAATTAATTAAACCAAAGTGATTTAATTAATAAGCATAAAGTATGATTACTCTAACACCCCCCCTTAAGCGTAGCTCAAGAGGGAAGCTAACCTAGCACAGCTATGAAAGCAGAAAATGGGTCCCGGCAACAAGGCCTGATCAGGTACCCAGTACAAGAAAATAAACTAGATGAAGGAAACAAAGCCTCCAATCTAGGGAATGTCCCAAAGAAAGGAACAAGAAAGAGCATGAAGCATCTCCGAAGCATGAAGCTGCAAACACTGTCAGAAGAATACTGCTGGAACCCCCACTGAAATAGTGCATGACCAGGTAGAGAAGACAAAGTCTGAAGAGCTGATCAATCGAAGAGGTGGCCTCCAAAAGTAGGAATGAATGAGTGTCTATATAGTAGATGATCCATCTCACCGAAATGCATAGGTGCCTAGCCACTGCATCCGCCTAGTACATAGGAACAAAAACTGAATACGTAGATCACTCAACCGAACCAAGGAAGCAATAGAGCCAACAGGTGAACCCCCCCATAATGCTAAACAGGGAGAGGGGTGACAGGAACACTGAAATGCAATGCCAGAAACATCTGCAAGAAGAAGAATCAGGAACACCAACAGTGCAACAGAAGTACACGCACAGGATAAAGGGCGGTGTCGAAGAAGAAGAATAGATCTTCTGGACACACAGCATGGGATAATGTCGTGGAAGATACACTCACTTGACAAAGGTGGATGAGCACAAAAGGCAAAACATCATAACCCCCCATGGCACTTTATAACTGAGTGCGAGTACAAACAAACACAAGAAGTACAAGATCCCAGATATGCAAAGGCAGGCACTTTATCTCAGTGCGTTTACAGAAAAAATAATGCAACAGAAGAGAAGCATACAATGCTCAGAAGACAGAAAGAAGAGTGAGCTATGAACTCAGAAGAAGAGATCCCCGGACCTGTAGAACCAAGCACTCCACCAGAGGGCATAAACTGCATAACTCAGAGGAGTGAAAACTTGGAGTAGAATCTGGAAAAATAACCTCTTCCACTGAATAGCACACTGAACCAGCTTTCCGAAAATACCAAGTTTGCTGAAAACTGAGCCCGGATGTGAGAGATATAGTGTCCGGAATGCAAAAAGTACCCGTGACTTTGACTGGCAGAAAACCCCTGCAAACGGCAAAATCAAACAACCAAACTAAAAAAAACAGAAAGGTCTCGGAACCAGCTTTCCGTCGATATCTTGTTTGGCAAAAAATGCCATCGTATGCTCAAGTTACGGCAAAAACAGTGACAGGTGCTCTGGCAGGCACCTGAAAAAGAAAACCTCTGAATTCAACAGCCTGGTGCGAAAAATGGAAGAAGAATCTGGAAAAAGCTCTGGGTATAAAACGACCGTCTCAGAATCATCTTTCCGATGATGTCTCGTTCGCCCACTAACTCCTCCGTATGAGCAAGTTATGCCAAAAAAAGCATTAGGTGCTCCAGGAAGGCAAAAAAGTAGTCCTGCCTTCGAAGGCATGGTACGAAAAACGAGGCAAAAAACTTGAAAAGAAACCTCCATAATTGCGTTCGTCTCGGAAAGAGCTTTCTGATGATATAAAAAACTCCCAAATATGCCTCCAGATGAAGAAGATATGGCAAAAAAAGCCCAATTACCCTTAAAACAGAACCCTAAAAAACATGCAAATTTTTTGTTAAAAAAAATTAAAAAGCATGTCTGCTGACGTCATGCTGACGTCAGCAGAAGGCCTGGGGGCTGAATCAGGAAACCCCTGGTCATGTGGGGGACCAGGGGCTGGTGCTGGTGCCGGCGGTGGGCGGGCCGGCGGAGCGGAGGGGCCGCGGGCGAGCGGAGCTGGGCCGGCGGGCAGCGGGTGCAGGCGGAGCCGGGGTGGCGGCCGGGCTGGGCGGCGGCTGGGCGGGCCGCGGAGCGGGGCCGGCGGAGGAGGCCAGCGGGGCGGCGGAGGAGCCATCTGCTAGCGGCTCGGCGGAGGCCGCGGGGTGGCACCCGGGAGGCCGCCCTGTAAAAAATTTTAATAATTTTTTTTTTGAAAAATCGCCATCTCGGAGTGCGTGCCAGGGCCGTACGGCCCTGGTATGCAAAATTTTTTTTGCCTCTAATGCCACTGTGTCCAAAATGGACAAGTTTTATATGGATTTAGGGGTTCTTGGGCCTTCCGGACACAATGGTGGTGTCCGTTTTTGCCCAAGGTGAGCCAAATTTTGGCTCCCCCCCAGATCCACAAAAAAACTTCTGAAACCCTTGAAAACCTCCTGCTTCTGAAACACTTCAACGAAACACGAACAACGAGCAGCAAGATGGCTCTGATACCATGTTAGATTAGGTGAAATACTAATCTCCCAAGAACACCTGCATGCATAACCCTGTCACATGGAAGAAGCAAAGAACAGAAGCAAGAAAAATCTATGGAGGCCAAAAAGCCAGAGACATCTTATGGACATGCAAAGAGCAATCTCTATTATGATCCAATAAGTGAATTATCTAAAAAGAAAGTACAAAGGGTTCAACCATATAGGTGAACAATAAAACCCTAAAGCTATAAAGCAAAAAATAAAGCTAGGTTGCACATTATAATTAATAAATATATTAATTATAATGCACCTAAAAGATAGCTTAAGTAAATAGAGTAATAAATGACTTAATTAATTAAACCAAAGTGATTTAATTAATAAGCATAAAGTATGATTACTCTAACAATACCAAACTTTTGCAACATAATATGTAAAACCTTCTCTTTGTACCATAACAATACTTCAGTCAACTGTCTTCTGCTTACACACCACTACCATATATACACCAGAATAAACTTGCACTTTATCACCTTCAACTCTTTCTTTTTTTCTTGCATACATTCATACGTCATCAGATACAAAAAGGTATCTCTATTTATATATACATTTAATAAGGTAGCTACATTTGTCAGCCAAGCCACAAAACATGTCAGCCAAAAAAAAAATTATATTACAATTATATTTAACATGCTACAACCAAACCTAACTATAATTCATACATAAGAAATATTCATACAATGTTACCACAAGACCTAAATATAGGTCACATTTTGAGGTACACATGCATCATATTACATTTACCGAAAGATAAGTAAATTCTGGAATTGTCATAATACCACAACCAAGTCCATGACTTGATAAAAAAAATTCTGAACCAATTGATGGACGAAACCTGATAGAATCTATCCAAAAACAAAATATTATTGTTTTACCAAAAACATCTGATGAATTGAGAGAATGTCCATGTAGCAGGGATACCCATAAGAACTCTATAACTCAACAGTAAAGAAATACTAACCAAGATTTCATTATTTTGTAATCATCAAAACATAGATGTAACAAAGAGATGTATTCCAATAGTGGGAACAAGCGCACTCGACAATGTAACCTAAAATTACATGTACTGAATCTGTTCTGCATAACATTGAAACCCTGACATCTTATTGATGACTAATAGACATCCAACTAATACTGCCAACAACCAACTGATACAATTATGTAACCAATATTAAGGTTTTGACATCAATGACAACAATTGCAACATCTTCTCAATATGTTCAACAAGTTATTCATTGATGAAGGAAAAATCACTGTACTATCACTCATCCTCCTCCCCATGATGTGGATGAGTTGTCTACCCACTCTTAATGTGGGTTGCTAGTTGTGCTGCTAGTCTGCTGTCAATGATATTTATTGACCTTATTGTAAATTGTTTCTTTGGTCTGTAGTGTTAACACCTCCAAGCTGTGGCTTTGTAAGGGACAACACCCTTGTTTTGCTACTTTTAATATAAAAACATTATAGATTATTTATTTTGCGTCTTAATATTTAGATCATTTTAGTTTTAGATGACTTTTAGTTAGATGAAATTACTTGATATAATCTTAAGGTTTATACCATGTTAGTCAATTAATGCTATGTTTTGATTACCTTGTATTGCATGGATTCCTTTAATGTTTTAACTAAATTTGTAAGTATAGGGTCCCCAATAATGATTATTTTGAATACAACTAGTTTGAATAAATATGCTTGCTTGAATTCACCATGCCAGTCAACTTTAGTTGCAAGATGTGTCCTATGTTACCCTATTAGCCTTGATTTGAATTGATGATGTTTTTGGATTTGAGTCTTATGATAACCTATAAAATGTGTAAGTGCTTTATGTAGAGTCCTTAGCTATTCTTTTATTGCATTAAATTATTTTCATTGTTCTTGTAATTGCTTGCAAAACAAGGTTTTAGATTTTAACAATTTTTGCCTAAGTGAATGAGGTGCTTGGTAAATAGTTTTGAATTGCATTTTTGAAACAAAAATTGAAGTTAAATAGAATTATTTTAGAAATATATGTAATTTAAATTCTATCTATTGTAAAAGGGAATCATAATGATAATACATTTTATTTCAAAAAGATATTAAGTACTGAAAAATAAATAAATATTTGAAATGAATGTATCCTTTATTTCATAAAATATCTAGTTTTAGTGTGTAGAATATCTATTTTGTAAAATATTTTTTTGGATGTAATGAGATAAAAAAGCCTTTTAGGAAAGGGTTTTTAGAAAAAAAGGAAAGTGAGTGCATTTGTAGAATATTTTTTCATTTACTTGCACAACTTAAAGAAATTTCATCATAACGATCATGAAAATGCCAAATCATCACTCCATGTCCATATGCCACATCACCACTATCCTTGGAACACATATCCACTTACCACAACATGATTCAACATCACCAGTTGAGGATATGACTGATTGTTCTAAGAACTTCTTTTACTTTACACTAAGTGATATTTTGTCCATTGGTCTTCTGGTCACCAATCATGATGTGGGCACAACAACAACCCCATAACATATTCAAGATAAAATATCCTAAACCACAACACATGAATCCAAATCTATTAGAAACAATCATCAAATCATTCCTTCTTGTCTACATCCTATTCTTCCTATTGATTTGTCAACCTTCAATCGATCGTAAGTCACATCATACATATGATAAACTTGTGCGGTCATAGATACAACATCTAGAGACATCTCTTAGTCTTCTATTATGATCACACACTCCAACTCTTACCACAACTCTGGATCCAACCTTTTGAACATGCATTAGCATAACGAGCACAGTATCAACCAACAAACACTAAGTTGACATCAATTACAACATCATAACTGATCAACCTAACATTAGTTCTGCATCAAACACATACCATAATATACTCAACTTATCTTTGCATCAATTATGCAAACATAGACTAGGATGAAATTTCATTACCCTTTCACTTGAAATAAAATTAAATGGATGCATCGATTGAGAGGGTAACATGCGATAACTATATATTAGACATGGTTTAATGTGGAATACACATTAACAAAAACAATTCACAAGTTTAGTTCCATATTCTTTTGTGAATACATTAAGTGATTGTGTAGGACATTAATCCAATCCATGAAGATCATTGTGAATAACTTTGAGAATGTTCCATAGCAGATGGGGGCCTACTTCTCAACTCCACAATTTGCATTAAGATCATTTTGGTAACATTCCATCATTCAAAATCTATCATACTATTTCCTTCATTGTGCATTAGATCATTTGCATTCAATTAATGTTTGTGAATTGACATGTGTATACATCTTGTTGGTATTGTGATATCTAATTGTATGCATTTGAAATGGCGTCGTAATTCCCAATTGTATGTGTTGACTTGTGTATAGTTTCATTATGTGTGTGTGTTAATTGTGTCATACATGCTTCGTCTTGCATCATGTTGTGTAATTACCCTATTGATTTTCTTCCTAATATCGAGAGTTGGTCCTTAGGATCCTTGGAGAGGCTAATTGAAGAGTGTGCATGGTTCTCTTAATCTGTGTGTCATTGAAGATCTTCCTTGTTGTATTATCATAAGAAACACATAATTGATGATATTTGTATTCTTGTTATATAAATTTCATGGAGCATGCTTGGGTTGTTCACCAACCATATTTGGGATATAAGCTCCATATTGTAGTGCAGTATTATCATTTAAAATAGAATCTCATGATATGTTAAATTTGGATCATGATGTTTAAGTATTATTTCCAACTATAGTTGAAATAATATTTGTTATATAGAAATTTTTTTTCTGATGGTATGATTATGTAAGAAAAAATGGTAGTATGTAATTGTTTGTATCAATAAGGTGTCATGGAGGTTTCACACATTTCTCTTGTTGGATTGAAAAGAAGAGTACATTGGTAATATTTATAATCATTGGTCAGAATTAAATTTATGATGCTTGTGGATTTAGAATATGGATTATTGTGATTTATAATGTTATATCCAATCGACCAAACTATTTTTCAAGTACACTTAAATCAAGGTATTCATGCCTTGTTTAGTGTTAGGGTGTTTAGACTAGCATTGGACTAACCATCATCTTGTCTTTTTTATTTCTAATCTTGGCTCATGTCCTTGGGGAATGGACTTCTATTTTCATGACCATGTATCTTAGTCATCCTATTGAGGAGTATGTAGACAATGTTGGAATTAAATTTAGAGCCTTCAAGAACCTTGTAGTGCATTTTGGGCTTGTACATTGTCTATACTTTCTCATTTTATAAATGAGTGATTTGCACTAGTTAAATGAGAAATTTGCACTAATAATAGGCATGATTTAGATTAAAGTAGAGGATCTTAGGATAGAGGGTAATTGATAAGTAGGAGATATCTTCCACAACAAGTCAAATTGTGATATTGCTATTGTGATTCAATTGTATAGTTTTTGAGTCAAACTCATTGACCCATGTTTCATGAGTAGTGGTTGACAAGAATCGATCTCTCATAAGAATGAATGGAACATTTAGCACTCATTGCATCAAGGTTATGATTATAGAGGAGAAACATTGGGCCTTCCCGGGAGGTCACCCATCCTAGTACGACTCCAACTCAAGCACGATTAACCATGGAGTTTCCTTTAGGGTTAAACCTACTTAGCTTGCTACCCCATTTGCAAAACCTTCAACAAGTGCTATGCATTATGAACAATTCATTATAGAGCCCCTTTACTTCATAAATTTTTTTAACACCTTTGGATGCTAGGGGGGGGGGGTTGAATCAACATGCAATAAAACTATTATTTTCTCTTCAATAAATACTTATTATTTAATCTACCCGAGTAACTTATAATAAAGATATTACAATAACAACACAAATATATGAAAAATAATTTAGTATCAACAAGATTGTTGAATAGTATTGGAAAAAATAAGCTTTCGATGGCATCCAGCTCCTGCTTTCGCCGTTCAAATGGGTTTGAGTCTTCCCGCTCGCATAGTTCTTTTTTTCTTGCAGTGGCTCCTGGTACTCCCCCACTAGTTTCTGACAATTTGACACCTGGGCATGCTCCCTCTTCATTATCGTATGCTCCTATGAGTTTTGCTATTGCTGATAGGGTTTCTTCTGGAAGTGGGAAGCTGATGATGTTTGGCCTTCCTTTTGGTTTTAACTAGACATTAATCCAAAGATCATATGATAGAAAATTTATCCCAGTTTCCTGTGCTATTTCTATGGAGTTGAATGATGAGACAAAGGAGGAAATAGAACACAATGTGTGTGTTTTAACTCTCATGGTGTTATTTTCTAATTTAGGGGTTTTTGGTCTAGTCTCCCTCAACTACATGGATGGATATCCCATGTTTGGGAGCCTCTTCTTTCTAGTAGTGTCCATATTTACCCCATGGCTAAAGGCTTTTTTGTTGCAAAATTTGAGAATGATGAAGATAGAAAGAAAATTTTGTGTGATAATTATTTTTCCTAGAAGGACAATTGTTTCTTGTTAATGGTCAAGCACTGGCATTCTAATTTCAATCCTTCTTCTGAAACATTTGAAAAGATTCCAATTTGGGTTCAACTTCCTTACCTCCCCCTCCATCTGTGGGTTGATTCTATTTTTGAGGAAGTGGGTAATGCTCTTGGTCACTTTCTGTTAGTAGATAATGAATTGTTTGACATTCTTCACTCCACCTATGCTCATATTTTGGTTGAGTTAGATGTGTCAAAAGGGTTGCCTGCTGAAATTTGTATTAATTCTTCTAGGGTAGCTGGGTTCAACCTTTGGACTATGAAGAGATTCCCTTTAGGTGTAGAAGGTATTTCAAAACTTGTCATGCGACTGAGCATTGTGGGTTTGGGAAAAAAATTTCCTTGGCCTCATGGTGGAACGGTGCTTCTAATCAACATTACTTGGTTGAGAAGAAATATGATATAAGGGACTCTCATGCAAAGGAAGATGTATATTTTTCTCAATTTGTTTTGGCTTATGATGGTGGGGTTATTGAGGTAGGTTCATAGTCTCATTTGGTTTCTAGGGATGTGATTGATGTTGGCAGTGGGTCTCGGGATGCTGGTTATTTTTAGGATGACTTAACTACTTGTGATGTGGCTTTGGGGGCTGGTTTTCTACCCGATGCTTCTATTGGTAAGGTTACTAAGGTGAGACCTTTTGTGTCTTAAATTTATGCTAGCTTTGATAGGGATTTTGCTGCTGGTTTTGTTGTGTCATTTGATAGTTCTATTAGGGCTATCCCTTTGGTTACTGCTATCCTTGTCTCTTAGGATGTTGCTAGCCCTCTCTCTTCTATGGGGGATGTTAGTCTTCCTTCCCGGGGTGTTGGGAGAGGGCTAGTTTATATGAAAAGGAAAGAAATATAAGATGTATTTTCCCTTCTTTGATATGACCCTTCGATCCCATAAGGGTAGTACTAAAGGTAAATCTTAATTGATACTGAAGGTGGGTGTTGGGGTTGGTGTCTTCACTAGTCCTTTCTTTACTTTTTGGATGCAAGAAAGTATTTTGTGCAATGTTTGTTTCAGGTTATGGGGGCCTCTTGGTAAAACCCTTGTTTTGGTCTTTTTCCATTCCTTGTTGAGGGATTTCATGTAATATCTTTTTAGACCACTTTGTATTGGGTTTTGGGTCCCTTCAAAACCTATTTTTTGTTTTAATAAAAAATAAAAATATATGAACGCCAAATTTTTACGTGGAAAACCCAATAAAGGAAAAACCACGGTGAGAATAAAACTCACACTAAATGAACAACTAAATACAACAGTTTAGGCCATAGGCCAAGGAGCGTATTTCCCCTTAAAAAGTTTTGTAGATTAGAGCACCAACTCTAGCTAAGGATCCAATCTTAATTCAAGATAAAATAGCTTTTTACCACAAGGCACCAACTTTCAATCCAAATATTATAATTACAATGAATGAACAGACATGAAGCACATTCTCTAAAATGTTGATTACAGTTCACTGATTATATCTATGTGATTGATTTCATCTCTTCTTATTATGTGCAGAGAAAACCTAACCTATTCAGAATAGGTGTAGACATTCAAACATTAGTTATTCAAAGCCTAACAACATATTCCTAACATATAGAAAATAACTATTCGCAAAAACATTCAGATAGACCTGAAACAGGAGCACCCTGTCACCGTTTGATTTGCTCTCGCTTTAGGGATGTGGGTGTGCTCTTGAATCAGTTGGAGAAATTCCCTAATGATGATTAGGAAAGATTAGGATGGATTAGGGACCATAAGAACCCCATAGTGGCACAAAATCAGGTATAGTTCACCTGATTTGCCCCTAAGGCCTTAAGGATCCTAATGAGTATGGAAACTTGATTAAGCTACAAATGACTAATCTAGAGTTGTTTTTAAGCCAAATGAAACATGATATGATAAGATGAAAATCATAAACATGAAAGAAACTAAGTTAATCCATGTTATCTAAGCTATGATGTGTGTTAAAAAAGCTTGGAAAATGAGTTAAACTAGCATATATGATAAAATCTTAAGATCTAGGATTAATCTAGCATTATAACACTACTCAATGTAAAAGATGTGAATTGGTTTTTTGATCTTAGGAAGTGAGGGTATTTATAGGACTTTGGGAAGGCCTTGGGTTAGGTAGTGGAGTTAGGGTCAGGAGTATGTTTGGGGTAGAGTCTGAGGTAAGGTTTGGGGTATGGTAAGGTTGACCTTGGGTTAAGGTTGCTCACACATGTGTGAGCAACACTAGGGAAGTGTGCAAGGGGAACAAGAGGGGAATAAGAGATATGGGTCTCTTTATGAGGTTGTAAGAGGCCTTAAAGAGTGTGTAAGTGGCTATTAATGAGTATGTAAGGCTCATTAATGGAAGGTTTTGACCAAAAGTCAAAGAGACTTGGATTAGGCTAGGAAATATAGGAAACACCTCCTAAACATGTTTAGGGAAGTTTAGGAAAGATTGGAAGGGTTTAGGAAAGTATAGAAGATTCTAGGGTTTTGAGATTTTAAATAAATATTAAATTTATTTAGGGAATGTGACATCATTTACCAATATTGATTCAATAAATGGGGGAAAATTACTGAAATTTGATTTGAATGGTTTGGGGAGGGATTCTTTAATTAAATGTGTCTAATTAAAATAGGAGGAATTAATGGCATAAAAATAAATAAATAAATTAAATAATTAATTAATTAACAAATGATGATGTTATTAGGGGTTTTCAGAAAATAAAAATACTTTTATTTTCTAAAGGATTTTAGGTGTCTACACTTATATGCCCATTTTCTTCTTCAAATTTCATGATACCTTATTCTTCTTGCTTAATCATACTCCACACATCTCCAAAGAATAACCTCCTATATATATCCACCATAACACACAATAATATCTATTAGGTCGACCAAGGTAGATATAGGCATCATTTACATAAAGTTGGACACCAAAAACATATATGCATAATGTGGTCCCCACTAGGAGATAAAGGGGACCCAAATATATCACAACATGCCTCTCACCAATGATTTAACCAAAGTGCAAACACCACAGCACTCTCTAAAGTACACATCAAATGTGACGTGTAGCCAAGCATAGAAAGGCGTTATCTAGTCAGTCCAAGAACATTCTCTAAAGCACCAGGAGGAAAAAATAAAGTGTGTGAAGCATCACACCATGTCAGAACACCTTCCTTAGATCCAAAATATTTTCCATGATCACTTCATGCTACTGCAAGAACCAAATAATCTTGAGTCAAACATAAAGGATGAAGTAATAAATACATGTTGACCAAATGAACATAAAAGGTGGTGCAAACCTCCAAGATATCTAAGAAAGAACAACATAACATCATCTGTCATCATAATATATATTTCAATAAACCAAAATGCTAAATCACCTAATAGTGGAGGAACATAAGCCATTCCTTCAAACTGTCATACTGTTTCTGACAAGCCATAACATATAAAACACTATCTTTCATAATGAGTTGAATCAAATCATTATATTTGAAAATTGACAACCTTTGATATTAACCAACACAATACATCAATCAGAGAGGAAGGATACAACATACCATGACACACATTAGAAAGTTGTTCACTAGAACAGTCAGCCACAATCATTCTCAGGAGAAAACACTATAATCCTTTACTAAGTACATTGCTTAATGTAGATCTCAATATTTCAAGACAATCACCCTCTTAGCTCTTTCTCCATGCATTTTTGGACCAATATACTCAAATCCAACCACCACATATAGTTGAGTCGGCCAGGAGCCAACACAAAAAACAATATTGTACTTGTGACAAAAAATATTCACTTATAGAATAATCAATCAAAATATATCTAAACTAAAACATTGCACAAACCATCTGATCATGTCCACCAAACTACATACCCTAAAATTCTGATGCAGAACATTCTTTGAGCTTGTCCAATCCTTCATGACAACCTGTCTTATTGCTAACCAAACAACACATCATATCTTTGTCAAATGATCAATTTGGTACCTAAAAAGATGATAGTGAAATATTCACACTACATCACCATTATAATTCAAACTACAACAAGCCATCATCTTATGTGGAGGATTGCAGAGCATTCTTCCATAAGGTCTCCAAAAAATCTTTCTTGTATATTCCAACTTCTCTACCTTAGAAACTACAACTTCTCAACAAGTTAACATCAATGCCACCAAAAGTTGACATCAATGACAACACAAAGTAAAATGCTAACAATCTTCTTATATTAAGAACACCACCAAACTTCTATAACTCATTATCTTCATTAGGTTGACATCAATGACAACACTAAGGACACAATTTTGATTAAATCAACAACCTAACAATGGGGACACCAAGCATGTATCATAGGATGAAACCAATGGCAAAACTAAGCACATATGTTAACACAATTGATAAGTAAGAAATATTTTGAACAAGTCAAATTGTGATAGTGGGATGTTGACTATTTATGAAAAAAATTCTAAATAAAATTTGTTCCCAAACATTTTCTCTCAATGTGTATTATCTTGGTTTGGTCAAGTTTGATGTCCTCTTGCACATATAGCCCCATATCATAAGTTATGTAGTTTTAGGATATCAATAGTCTCTTATGAGACTACGATGATCTAGTGACTCTCCTTGCCATTCAACATCCTGGAAATTTATTTATGTTTTCAATGTTGTTTCCACACCATTTGGGTGTGCAAGTATGTGTTGGTATGTATGATGAGGTCGATGCTATTTAGGTTTCTTTGGACTGTAGTGCTAGGTTATCAATAGTCTCTTATGAGACTAAGATGAGTTAGTGACTCTCCTTGCCATTCAACATTCCAATAATTTACTTATGTTTTCAATGTTGTTTCCACATCATTTGAGATGTGTAAGTATGTGTTGGTTTGTATGGTGAAGTTGATGCTATTTAGGTTTCCTTTGGGGTAGGAAATAATGATTTTTCACTATGGGAGTTCTAAGTTGAATGCTTAACACCCCCATAATCCCTAAGAGATTGAAACGCTTCCACAAGAGGGAATGACAAGAATAGATTGCATAATAAGGATGATTAATTAAATATTGGTTGAATATGAAATATACAACAAGGTACCTTGCTTATAAAGGCAATATGTGATGTAGTAGGGAATAATAACATGATACAAACATTAAATGCCTAGATGACTAAAAGTAAATGAGGTAAACATGACCCCATTATAATGAACTTCTAGGATGTGATCACCTAGGACATGTGCATAGATTTCCTAATGAATAGTTAGGTACATAACCTTATTCACACTAACAACCCAAATTAAGTGCAACTTAGGGAGATGAAATTAGGCAAATGACACAAAATACAAAAATGGGTTCTGAGTTTTAGGCCATTTTAGGTATCCATGTAAAATTATCTCTCACAAACAAATGAGAAAACCTGTGAATGAGATAACCTAATGTACTAATTATTGGTGAGGCATTGATAAAATTAGGTGTCACCATTTTTTTAATTTTTTTTGCATAAGGTAGTCATAGAGACCTCATGTTGAATATTGTATGAAAAGTGTGAGATAAAATTTTAAATGACTTAATCTCATGAGATAAATGTGAAAATCACTCAATAGCTTGACCCCCCAAGCTTATTGGAAAGAGGTGCATAAGATAAGTGTCATTGTAAGCTACATACATGCAAGCTAGGTAAAATTCTCACATGTTCACGAGGGTCACTTTTTACCTTGTATTTATCATATTTAGGAACCTCAAAATGTTGGAGAAAAGGCATCATAGGTATGGGTCTATCAAAGGGATAAGGGCATATATCCTCAAATGCGTAACTCTTCTTTATTTGTCCCATTTTCATTTTCATCTTCTCTTGTTGCAAACTTTGTATTTGGGATGCCAAGTCAACTAGGAGTACTAGTGGGAAAAAATTGAGGTTATAATTAGAAAAAGAGGGTTTACTTTGTGGGATGTAAGTGGAGCTAAAAGGTTGATTAGGTAGACATAAGTGTACACATTAAAATATGCACTTCTATGAACCATTACATGCAAGGTTACTCAAGAGTGAGGCCTCACAAAGCGGCTCATAGCTCTCTATGCATGGAGTTGCAAGGGACTATGAGTTTTGCTCTCAGCTAGAGCTACAAGAAAGTGACCTTGCTAGTCAACCACACAATGAGAGATTCAAGTGAAGACAAGGGCAACAATGCCAATATCCCCAAGAATCTAAATGGAAATGCAATGCAAACTATATGAGAATGCAAATCTAAGCTAAATGATAACAATGCAATGCTTGAAAAGAAATCTAATCTATGAAAGGAAATAGCAATGGATTACAAATCCTTCCTATTTAGACTATGTGAGATTGCATAAAAGGAAATCTACACTAAGAATGCCATGAATGCAACTATGAAAGCAAACTAAATGAAATGCAACAACAATGTCTTCAAAGCTTGAGTGTCTTCAAAGAGAGCTCCAAAACCTGCAGCATAACAATAGCATAAAATGTGGGTATGCAAATGAAGGAGAGAGCTCTCCTTTTATAAGAAATGCAAAGGAATGGACCATGGAGATTAAGAGGCAAAAGATCTTAATCAGCGGTGGAGCTTGAAAGAGGAGCAATCCATGTGCACAAGTATCCTCCAATGAGAGTGAAGTGTTGACTTTTGAGCCTCATGTGAGACAAAAAGTGCTTTTTCCCTTTTTATAAAATATGAATAATGTTTTATTTGTGCAACTTAGGATAAGAGGAAAAGGGGGCTTTTTTATTTAATTGAAAGGGGAGGAAATATTCCTTTTAATCAAATAAAGACTTAGGATAAATGGTTAGCCCATAGGATAAAAATCCAATATATGATCGAATTTAGGATTTGATCAAGAAATTGATATTGTTGAAAATATTGATTATTGATAAAAATGATTCAGGATTGATAAATTGAATAAATGGGGCCCAAAGTCTAGGCGACCATTTTAGGGTGCATACAATAAGTAGAGCCAAGAGGTTGACTAGAGCCAATGCAATTGTAATAGGAATGGGTATGAGAAACCATGGTTTAACTTTGTTGATAAGTGGAAACATGAGAAGCCATTGGTTAACTTGTTGGTGAGTGGAGACAATTTGGGAGCTAGTTTGTTGTGGTATAGATGAGGATGAAAGGTAAGATGCTACTTGGCTCACTAGTGGAGAGTGTTGATGTGAGTTTTGTTTCACCACAACATACAAAATAAAATACTTAGTATTTTGAGATGAAATACCAAATATCCAACTCTCTCTTGAATAAGAATGCTCATATGCTAAACAATGTATATAAATTGTGTGATCAAATGAGACAACTTCAAGGTTCCTTATTATTATGGACTTCACTTAGTTTTTATGATGTGATATGTTGGTTATCACAAATGGACTTACATTGTTCATTCAATATATATCAACTTGACTTTAACTTCTTCCAACCAACAAACTGCAAGGGAAAGGGTTTAGAAAGTCTATCCAATTCTAAGAATGTAAGACAATGTTGATGATGGGCTGAGCCTATAACCAGTCCTTGCTTCTCCATGTCAACTAGGCATGGGAGGGTGCTAGCTTCTAAGGATGCAAGAATGCTTTTCACATTGTCAATATTCATCCTAATACCCTATGAAGATGCAATCTAAATGAATAAATCCAATAAACACTTGCAATTTAGGCCTAGATCCAACCTTGCAATATTACTTACAATCATCAACTACCAAAAGGTATTGACACTAGCTTCACCACTAATCTCCATTCAACAATATATTTCATTCATCTACTTCTACTTATACTTAACATAAAATGAAATCCTAAATGAGGAATTGAAGAAACCATGCCATACTCTAAAACAACATTAAGTAATCCACCGAGAAGACCAACAATGAATCATCAATTACTTTGATAACATTATGACAACAATTTCAACAAGTTTCCTCCTCTAATCTAACGTCTAACTCCTTTACAAATGAGAAGGCTATGGCCTTTTATAGCTGTTCAATTACAATCAAGGGCCAAAGTCAATTCAAGATCAAGGGCCAAAATTTATCCCTTCAAATCCTAATTAGGGTTACCACACTAATATATAATTACATGAAGGCACCACCTTGTGGGCCAACAAGAAAATTATAATGCTTTTTGACAACCAATGAGAAAATTGTACGCTTGACATAATACGATTGAGTGAGCTTCAACACATGTAATTGAAATTTTGATGCAGGAGCATCCTGGGTGTAAGAGCAATCTTGCATCACCCAAAAATATTTTTATTTTTGTATTCAATAAGGCCTATCTTGTGCAGAGTTGCTATTTGTGGAAACTTGCTATTTTTAGTAAGTTGGTCTTACGATCTTAAAATGTCTAATTTTACATATGGAGGTTCATCTCAGTCATATCAGCCTGCCAGCAAAGTTTCATGGCTAGATCAGTTGTATTTTTGAAGATATTGAACATTTTCGGTATTGGCAGCAGGGTACAGAAACTTCAAACTCAGTTTTGAAGGCTTTAGAGGCCCCGAATGAGATTGAAAATTTGGGTGATGGGTATTTTGCGCGGTGCTTTGCGTTGGCCAAGCTTGTAGAGCGCTTCATGACATTTCTAGAATGGGGTTATAATAGCCAATCGGGTCAACAGGCGATGACTTATGGTCTTCGGAAGTTGGGTCACCTGAAATGGCGAAAAATAATTTTTCTTCAAAATTTCTGTTTGGGTTTCAAAACTCATTTTGAGCCGACTTTGATGTAATAAATTGTAAAATAAAATACTTCTAAGTTTGGTCGGCCCTAAGGGCTAAATATCTAGAACCTTCTCGGGTGGTGGAAATTGCCTATATAAAGAAGGCCCGTAGTGTTGTCTAGGGCAGTTCTGGGTAGTAGATTTGGGTATTGATTCGAGGCTTTGTCCTACAGAATATTGTAAGGGAATGCCCATGTGGCTTTGCATATTATAATTCTGAAAGTTTGTAATTCCACATTTGTGGAGATAATAAGAAGCCAATTTTCTGTTCTTGCATATTATTGTTGTTGTTTCTCTATTTCTGTTATGTGTTTGTGGTATTAAGGGGAGCACCCTTCATCAAGTGGTATCAGAGCATATGATGCATATTCAGATGGTGTTTGAAAAATTGAGAGATGAGAAATTATTGATTAACTTGAAGAAGTGGAGTTTTGTGAAGAAAGAGTTAGTGTATTTGAGATTTGTAGTTTCAGCAGAAGGTCTAAAAATAGACCCAGAGAAGGTACAGACTATCCTTGAATGGCCTACTCTAAGGAGTGCTACTGAGGTAAGATCTTTTCATGGTTTGACTAACTTTTATGGAAAGATTATCAGAAATTTTAGCAGTATTTGTGGACCCTTGATTGAAACAATGAGGGGATAGAAAAGAGTTTAAGTGGACTAATGGGGCAAAAAAGATTTTTCAATTGTTGAAACAAAAAGTTACAGAACAACCTATTTTAGCACTTCCAAATTTTAATAAGGTGTTTCAAGTAGATTGTGATGCTAGTGGTACTGCAATAGGGGCTATTATGAGCCAAGAAGGTAAACTTGTTGCTTATTTCAGTGAGAAGTTAAATGATGCCAAAAGAAAATATTCTGTTTATGATCAGGAATTTTATGCTATAGTTCAGGCATTGAAGAAGTGGAGACACTATCATCTTCCTAAGGAGTTTGTTTTGTATACTGATCATCAAGCTTTGCAATATTTGAATAGTCAAGGAAAGTTGAATCAGAGGCATTTGAAATGAGTTGAGTTTTTGCAGAGTTATACATTTGTTTTGAAACACAGGAGTGAAAAGTCTAATAAGGTTGCAGATGCTCTTAGCAGAAGGCAACTATTGCTGATAGAGATGCAGATTGAAGTGGTTGGGTTCAAGGAACTCAAGAATTTGTATCCAAAGGATCCTGATTTTGGTAAAGCTTGGAAAGCTTGTACAGAACCTGTTACTCTAGACAGGATGAAATGGATGGATTTCATCATCCAGGATGATATGCTATTTAGAAGGAGTCAGTTGTGCATTCCAAGAAGTTCTATGAGGGAGAATCTCATCAAAGAGAAGCATAGTCAAGGATTGGCTGGATATTTTGGTCGTGATAAAACCCTTGCTTTGGTTGGTGAGAATTATTATTGGCCACAGTTGCAGCAAGATGTGAAAAAGTTTGTATAGAGTTGTAGACTATGTCAGATGGCGAAAGGAGTGAAGTAGAATATAGGGTTATATCAGCCATTACCTATACCAGAAAAGCCTTGGGAGGATATCAGTATGGACTTTGTCCTTGGTTTACCGAGGACACAGCGGGGACATGATTCAATTTTTGTAGTAGTTGACAGATTTTCAAAGATGACACATTTCATTCCCTACAAAAAGACTAATGATGCTGTTCATGTAGCAGAATTATTTTTCAGAGAAGTGGTGAGACTACATGGTTTTCCAAAGACCATAGTTTTAGATCGAGATACTAAATTTGTTAGATATTTCTGGCATACAATGTAGAAAAAGCTGAAAATAGATTTGAAGTTCAGTTCATCACATCATCCACAGACTGATGGACAGACAGATGCGGTGAATAGAAGTTTGGAAAATTTGCTGAGATGTTTGGTTGGAGATAAGCCAATAGGATGGGATTTGATTTTACCACAGATAGAATTTGCATATAATAATTCTGTCAACAGGAGCACTGGTAAATGACCATTCCAGATTGTATATGGAAGTAGTCCAAGAAATGTATCTGAATTGAGAAAGATAGATAAAGGAGAAATAAGTAGTGCTGAAGCTGAGGATTTTGCAGAACACTTGAAGAACATCCATGAGGAGGAGGTTAACCATCTTGATTTTCCTCTGCACACCTGAGTCGTGACAGGGTCACTTCTCAAATTACTCGGGGTGTCTGATGCAGGAGCATCCTGGGTGTAAGAGCAATCTTGCATCACCCAAAAATATTTCTAGTTTTGTATTCAATAAGGGCTATCTTGTGCAGAGTTGCTATTTGTGGAAACTTTCTATTTTAGTAAGTTGGTCTTACGATCTTGGAATGTCTGATTTTACATATGGAGGTTAATCTCAGTCATATCAGCCTGCCAGCAAAGTTTCATGGCTAGATCAGGTGTAGTTTTGAAGATATTAAAGATTTTCGGTATTGGGAGCAGGGTACAGAAACTTCGAACTCAATTTTGAAAGCTTTAGAGGCCCCATATGAGGTTGAACATTTGGGTGACAGGCACTTTGCACGGTGCATTGCGTTGGTCAAGCCAGTAGAGCACTTTGTGGCATTTCCAGAATGGGGTTATAATAGCCAATCGGGTCAACGGGCAATGACTTATGGTCTTCGGAAGTTGGGTCACTTGAAATGGCGAAAAATAATTTTTCTTCAAAATTTCTGTTTGGGTTTCAAAACTCATTTTGAGATGACTTTGATGTAATAAATTGTAAAATAAAATAATTCTATGTTTGGTCGGCCATAAGGGCTAAATTTCTAGAACCTTCTCAGGCGGTGGAAATTACCTATATAAAGAAGGCCTGTATTGTTGTCTAAGGTAGTTCTGGGTAGTAGATCTGGGTATTGATTCGAGGCTTTGTCCTACAGAATATTGTAAGCGAATGCCCATGTGGCTTTGCATATTGTAATTCTGAAAGTTTGTAATTCTACATTTGTGGACATAATAAGAAGCCAATTTTTTGTTCTCGTATATTATTGTTGTTGTTTCTCTATTTCTGTTATGTGTTTGTGGTATTAAGGGGAGCACCCTTCATCAAGTGGTATCAGAGCTGGAGTTCTTGAGTGTGTAAACAGATCACCGACTGTGAGACAGTTTGCACCAGGACTGTGGTTAGGGTTTCAGTGCGCATCACGAAAATGCCTCCATGAAGAGAACGTGGCGGAAGAGTTGGTGTTGTGACACCTGAGGTTAGAGAGCTGTAGAGATAAGTGCGAGCATTGCAAGAAGAGATTCGCAGAGGAATGAATCTTAATGTCAAAGATGAAAGCGAGGATGAAGCCGAAGAAGAATATCAAGAAGGAGAAGCCAAAGTTGTGAACCAGGAGGAAGAAAGACATTTTTGGGCAATTTTCAAGATTGAGAAAAGAGCTAAGATTGAGGTTCTTACATTTTCTGGAAATCTTAACCCAGAGGAATTGATCGACTGGATCAATGAATGTGAGAAATATTTTGAGTATGAAGATGTTGAGGATCTTGATAGGGTCAAATTTGCGAAGGCCAGACTGAAAGGTCATGCAAAGATTTGGTGGCAAGAGATTCAATTGGAGCGAAATAGAAGAGGGAAAGATAAAATCACAAGATGGGATCGGATGGTGGATAAATTAAAGTGACAGTTCATTCCTGTTGATTATGAACTTGACCTACTAAAGAAAATGCAAAGTTTGAAGCAAGCAGGAAGATCTGTTCAAGAGTATACAGAGGAGTTCTATCGACTCCTCATCAGAACAGGCCATGCAGAAGCTGATAAGGAGAAAGTTGCTCGATACCTTAATGGGTTAAGGCCAAGCATTCAGGAGGAGTTGAATCTGGTTCGGATGAACAATATTGAGGAGGCATACCAGTTTGCCCTAAATTTAGAGGAAAAACTGAACAAGAAGTTTGAGAGTAGACAAAATGGAAGAGGTCGTGGTGGAAGATCTGGTGGACGGTCATATGGTGGCCGAAATGAAGATCCGAAAAAGAATGATGAGGCCAGTAGTAGCCAGAATCAGAGAGGAAACAATTCCAATCATTTCTAACATCAGAATAATAGAGATCAGAGAGGAAGAGGAAGAAGACAAGGTTCAGGAAGAGGAGGCTTCCGTGGAACGTGTTTTCACTGTGGAGAAGAAGGTCACAGGGCATTTGAATGCCCTCAGCACCAAGGCAGAATAGACAAGAGAAATGAAGGCTAGGCCAGAGTTGTCCATGTAGATGAAGATGCTAGATCATCAAATTCTGAAGATGCTGAAAGATGAGAAACACTGATTAACAGAAGAGTCCTATTGAGTGGTGAGAATGAACCTGAATAAAGGAGGAGCCCGTTTTGCACTAGATGCAAGTGTGAAGGTAAATGTTGTGATGTGATTATCGATAGTGGAAGCACTGACAATTTGGTGTCAGAAGAGATGGTGACAAAGTTGAAGCTCACGAGATAGAAACACCCACATCCATATCGGATTGCCTGGGTGCAGGATGACCACAAGGTCATGGTCAGTGAACAGTGCCTGGTAAAGTTCAAGATCGACAAGTACCAAGATGAGGTACTATGTGATATCATCTCTATGGATGCATGTCATATGTTGTTGGGTAGACCGTGACAGTTTGACAGATGTGTTGTACAGGGTGGTCGTGCGAATACCTATTCCCTAACAAAGGATGAAGTGCGACATAAGCTAAAGCCATTGAAGGAGACCGAAGAAAAGGTATGTGGTAATGCAAGAATAATATTTGTTGATGAAAGAAAATTCCTAGATGGTATGAGGTATGAGCACGTGTGTTTTGCTTTAATTTCAAAAGTTGGTAAAGAAGAAGTAGAGGATGTACCTGTAGAGGTTACAGATTTGTTGAATGAATTTCAAGATATTGTATGTGATAATGTACCTGATGGATTACCACCGGTAAGGAAGATCAGTCATTAGATAGATTTGATTCTAGGAGCCAGTTTTCCAAATAAGGCAGCACATAGAATGACACCAGCAGAAAGTGAAGAGCTGAACAGACAAGTACATGAGTTATTGCAGAAGGGGTTGATTCGAGAGAGTCTGAGTCTCTGTGCTGTACCAGCAGTATTAGCACCAAAGAAGAATGGAGAGTGGAGGATGTGTACAAATTCTAGAGCAATAAACAAGATCACAATCAAGTATAGGTTTTCATTGCCACGAATGGATGATATTATAGATTGTTTGAATGGGGCTGTGTATTTCTCAAAGATAGATCTGAAGAGTGGATATCACCAGATTCGGATCAGAGAAGAAAATGAATGGAAGACTGCCTTCAAGACAAAGAAAGGACTGTATGAGCGGTTAGTCATGCCTTTTGGGCTAACCAATGCACTGAGCACTTTCATGCGGCTCATGAACGAGGTTCTGAAAGATTTTCTGGGTAAGTTTGTCATTGTTTACCTTGATGATATTTTGATTTTTAGCAAGACATTGGAGGAGCATATGATGCATATTCGTATGGTGTTCGGGAAACTGAGAGATGAGAAATTATTGATTAACTTGAAGTAGTGGAGTTTTGTGAAGAAAGAGTTAGTGTATTTGGGATTTGTAGTTTCAGCAGAAGGTTTAAAAATGGACCTAGAGAAGGTATAGGCTACCTTTGAATGGCCTACTCCAAGGAGTGCTACTGAGGTAAGATCTTTTCATGGTTTGGCTAGCTTTTACAGAAAATTTATCAAAAATTTTAGTAGTATTTGTGAACCCTTGACTGAAACAATGAGAGGGGATAGAAAAGAGTTTAAGTGGACTAATGGGGCAGAAAAAAGTTTTCAATTGTTGAAACAAAAAGTTACAGAACAACCTGTTTTAGCACTTCCAGATTTTAATAAGGTGTTTCAAGTAGATTCTGATGCTAGTGGTACTGCAATAGGAGCTGTTATGAGCCAAGAAGGTAAACCTGTTGCTTATTTTAGTGAGAAGTTAAATGATGCTAAGAGAAAATATTCTGTTTATGATCAGAAATTTTATGCTATAGTTCAGGCATTGAAGAAGTGGAGACACTATCTGCTTCCTAAAGAGTTTATTTTGTATACTGATCATCAAGCTTTGCAATATTTGAATAGTCAAGGAAAGTTGACTCAGAGACATTTGAAATGGGTTGAATTTTTACAGAGTTATACATTTCTTTTGAAACACAAGAGTGAAAAGTCTAATAGGGTTGCGGATGCTCTTAGCAGAAGGCAACTATTGCTGACAGAGATGCAGATTGAAGTGGTTGAGTTCAAGGAACTCAAGAATTTGTATCGAGAAGATCTTGATTTTGGTGAAGCTTGGAAAGCTTGTATAGAACCTGTTACTCTAGACAGGACGAAATGGCTGGATTTCATCATCCAAGATGATATGCTATTTAGAGGGAGTCAGTTGGGCATTCCAAAAAGTTCTATGAGGGAGAATCTCATCAAAGAGAAGCATAGTGGAGGATTGACTGGATATTTTAGTTGTGATAAAACCCTTGCTTTGGTTGGTGAGAATTATTATTGGCCACAGTTGCAGCAAGATGTGAAGAAGTTTGTATAGAGTTGTAGAGTATGTCAGATGGCGAAAGGAGTGAAGCAGAATACAGGGTTATATCAGCCATTACCTATACCAGAAAAGCCTTGGGAGGATATCAGTATGGACTTTGTTCTTGGTTTATCGAGGACACAGCGGGGACATGATTCAATTTTTGTAGTAGTTGACTGATTTTCAAAGATGGCACATTTCATTATCTGTAAGAAGACTAATGATGCTGTTTATGTAGCAGAATTGTTTTTTTAGAGAAGTGGTGAGACTACATGGTTTGCCAAAGATCATAGTTTCAGATCGAGATACTAAATTTGTTGGATATTTCTGACGAACATTGTGAAAAAAGTTGAAGACAAATTTGAAGTTCAGTTCATCACATCATCCATAGATTGATGGATAGACAGAGGTGGTAAATAGAAGTTTGAGAAATCTGCTGAGATGTTTGGTTGGAGATAAGCCAACAGGATGGGATTTGATTTTACCACAGACATAATTTGCATATAATAATTCTGTCAACAAGAGCACTAGTAAATGAACATTTCAGATTGTATATGGAAGTAGTCCAAGTAATGCATCTGAATTGAGAAAGATAGATAAAGGAGAAATAAGTAGTGCTGAAGCTGAGGATTTTGCAGAACACTTGAAGAACATCCATGAGGAGGAGGTTAACCATCTTGGTTTTCTTTTGCACACCTGAGTCGTGACAAGGTCACTTCTCAAATTACCCCGGGTCTTTGATGCAGGAGCATCCTGGGTGTAAGAGCAATCTTGCATCACCCAAAAATATTTCTATTTTTGTATTCAACAAGGGCTATCTTGTGCAGAGTTGCTATTTGTGGAAACTTGCTATTTTTAGTAAGTTGGTCTTACGATCTCAGAATGTCTGATTTTACATATGGAGGTTCATCTCAGTCATATCAGCCTGCCAGCAAAGTTTCATGGCTAGATCAGGTGTAGTTTTGAAGATATTGAAAATTTTCGGTATTGGCAGTAGGCTACAGAAACTTTGAACTCAATTTTGAAGGCTTTAGAGGCCCCGGATGAGGTTGAAAATTTGGGTGACGAGCACCTAGCATGAGTCAAGCCTGTAGAGTGCTTCATGGCATTTTCAGAATGGTTTTATAATAGCCAATCGGGTCAACGGGTGATGACTTATGGTCTTCAGAAGTTGGGTCATTTGAAATGACAAAAAATAATTTTTCTTCAAAATTTCTATTTGGGTTTCAAAAATCATTTTGAGCTGACTTTGATGTCATAAATTATAAAATAAAATAATTCTAAGTTTGGTTGGCCCTAAGGGCTAAATTTCTAGAACCTTCTCGGGCGGTGGAAATTGCCTATATAAAGAAGATCCGTAGTGTTGTCTAGGGCAGTTCTGGGTAGTAGATTTGGGTATTGATTCGAGGCTTTGTCCTACATAATATTGTAACGGAATGCCCATGTGGCTTTGCATATTGTAATTCTGAAAGTTTGTAATTCCACATTTTTGGAGATAATAAGAAGCCAATTTTCTGTTCTTGCATATTATTGTTGTTGTTTCTCTATTTCTGTTATGTGTTTGTGGTATTAAGGGGAGCACTCTTCATCAAGTGGTATCAGAGCATGAGTTCTTGAGTGTGTAAACAGATCACCGACTATGAGGTAGTTTGCACCAGGACCGTGGTTAGGGTTTCAGTGTGCATCGCGAAAATGGCTCCACAAAAAGAATGTGGCGGAAGAGCTGGTGCTGTGACACCTGAGGTTAGAGAGTTGCAGAGACAAGTGCAAGTATTGCAAGAAGAGATTCGTAGAGGAATGAATCTTAATGTCAGAGACGAAAGGGAGGATGAAGCTGAAGAAGAATATCAAGAAGGAGAAGTCAAAGTTGTGAACCAGGAGGAAGAAAGACTTTTTCGAACGATTTCCAAGATTGGGAAAAGACCTAAGATTGAGGTTCCTACATTTTCTGAAAATCTTAACCCAGAGGAATTGATCGACTGGATCAATGAATGTGAGAAATATTTTGAGTATGAAGATGTTGAGGATCCTGATAGGGTCAAATTTGCGAAGGTCAGACTGAAAGGTCATGCGAAGATTTGGTGGCAAGAGATTCAATTGGAGCGAAATAGAAGAGGGAAAGATAAAATCAAAAGATGGGATCGGATGGTGGATAAATTAAAGTGATAGTTCATTCCTGTTGATTATGAACTTGACCTACTAAAGAAAATGCAAAGTTTGAAGCAAGCAGGAAGATCTGTTCAAGAGTATACAGAGGAGTTCTATCGACTCCTCATCAGAACAGGCCATGCAGAAGCTGATAAGGAGAAAGTTGCTCGATACCTTAATGGGTTAAGGCCAAGCATTCAGGAGGAGTTGAATCTGGTTCGGATGAACAATATTGAGGAGGCATACCAGTTTGCCCTAAATTTAGAGGAAAAACTGAACAAGAAGTTTGAGAGTAGACAAAATGGAAGAGGTCGTGGTGGAAGATCTGGTGGACGGTCATATGGTGGCTGAAATGAAGATCCGAAAAAGAATGATGAGGCCAGTAGCAGCCAGAATCAGAGAGGAAACAATTCCAATCGTTTCCAAGATCAGAATAATAGAGATCAGAGAGGAAGAGGAAGAGGACAAGGTTCAGGAAGAGGAGGCTTCCGTGGAACGTGTTTTCACTGTGGAGAAGGTCATAGGGCATTTGAATGTCCTCAGTGCCAAGGTAGAATAGACAGGAGAAATGAAGGCCAAGCCAGAGTTGCACATGTAGATGAAGATGCTAGATCATCAAATTCTGAAGATGCTGAAAGAGGAGAAACATTGATTAACAGAAGAGTCCTGTTGAGTGGTGAGAATGAACCTAAACAAAAGAGGAGCCTATTTCACACTAGATGCAAGTGTGAGGGTAAATGCTGTGATGTGATTATCGATAGTGGAAGCACTGACAATTTGGTGTCAGAAAAGATGGTGACAAAGTTGAAGCTCAAGAGATAGAAACACCCACATCCATATCGGATTGCCTGGGTGCAGGATGACCACAAGGTCATGGTCAGTGAACAGTGCCTGGTAAAGTTCAAGATCGGCGGGTACCAAGATGAGGTACTATGTGATATCATCTCTATGGATGCATGTCATATGTTGTTGGGTAGACCATGATGGTTTGACAGATGTGCTATACACGATGGTCATGCGAATACCTATTCCTTGACAAAGGATGGAGTGCAACATAAGTTAAAGCCATTGAAGGAGACCGAAGAAAAGGTATGTGGTAATGCAAAAATAAAATTTGTTGATGGAAGAAAATTCCTAGATGGTATAAGGCATGAGCATGTGTGTTTTGCTTTAATTCCAAAAGTTGGTAAAGAAGAAGTAGAGGATGTACTTGTAGAAGTTGCAAATTTGTTGAATGAGTTTCAAGATATTGTATCTGATAATGTACCTGATGGATTACCACTGGTAAGGAAGATCAATCATCAGATGGATTTGATTCCAGGAGCTAGTTTGCCAAACAAGGCAGCACACAGAATGACACCAGTAGAAAGTGAAGAGTTAAACAGACAAGTACATGAGTTATTGTAGAAGGGGTTGATTTGAGAGAGTCCGAGTCCCTATGCTGTACCAACGGTATTAGCACCAAAGAAGAATGGAGAGTGGAGGATGTGTACAGATTCCATAGCAATAAACAAGATCACAATCAAGTATAGGTTTCCATTGCCAGGAATGGATGATATTATGGATTGTTTGAGTGGGGTTGTGTATTTCTCAAAGATAGATCTGAAGAGTTGATATCACCAGATTCGGATCAGAGAAGGAGATGAATGGAAGACTGCCTTCAAGACAAATGAAGGACTGTATGAGTGGTTAGTAATGCCTTTTGGGCTAACCAATGCACCGAGCACTTTCATGCGGCTCATGAACGAGGTTCTGAAAGAATTTCTGGGTAAGTTTGTTATTGTTTACCTAGATGATATTTTGATCTTTAGCAAGACATTGGAGGAGCATATGATGCATATTCGTATGGTGTTTGAGAAACTGAGAGATGAGAAATTATTGATTAACTTGAAGAAGTGCAGTTTTGTGAAGAAAGAGTTAGTGTATTTGGGATTTGTAGTTTCGGTAGAAGGTCTAAAAATAGACTCAAAGAACGTACAAGGTATCCTTGAATGGCTACTCTAAGGAGTGCTACTGAGGTAAGATCTTTTCATGGTTTGGCTAGCTTTTACAGAAAGTTTATCAGAAATTTTAGCAGTATTTGTGGACCCTTGACTGAAACAATGAGAGGGGATAGAAAATAGTTTAAGTGGACTAATGGGGTAGGAAAGAGTTTTCAATTGTTGAAACAAAAAGTTACAGAATAACCTATTTTAGCACTTCCAGATTTTAATAAGGTGTTTCAAGTAGATTGTGATACTAGTGGTATTGCAATAGGAGCTGTTATGAGCCAAGAAGGTAAACCTGTTGCTTATTTCAGTGAGAAGTTAAATGATGTCAAGAGAAAATATTCTGTTTATGATTAGAAATTTTATGCTATAGTTCAGGCATTGAAGAAGTGGAGACACTATCTACTTCCTAAGGAGTTTGTTTTGTATACTGATCGTCAAGCTTTGCAATATTTGAATAGTCAAGAAAAGTTGAATCAGAGGCATTTGAAATAGGTTGAGTTTTTGCAGAGCTATACATTTGTTTTGAAACATAGGAGTGGAAAGTCTAATAGGGTTGCATATGCTCTTAGCAGAAGGCAACTATTGCTGACAGAGATGCAGATTGAAGTGGTTGGGTTCAAGGAACTCAAGAATTTGTATCTAGAGGATCCTGATTTTGGTGAAGCTTGGAAAGCTTGTACAGGACCTGTTACTCTGGACAGGACGAAATGGTTGGATTTCATCATCCAAGATGATATGCTATTTAGAGGGAGTCAGTTGTGCATTCCAAGAAGTTCTATGAGGGAGAATCTAATCAAAGAGAAGCACAGTGGAGGATTGGTTGGACATTTTGGTCGTGATAAAACCCTTGCTTTGGTTGGTGAGAATTATTATTGGCCACAGTTGCAGCAAGATGTGAAAAAGTTTGTACAGAGTTGTATAGTATGTCAGTCGGTGAAAGGAGTGAAGCAGAATACAGGGTTATATCAGCCATTACCTATACCAGAAAAGCCTTGGGAGGATATCAGTATGGACTTTGTTCTTGGTTTACTGAGGACACAGCGGGGACATGATTCAATTTTTGTAGTAGTTGACAGATTTTTGAAGATGACACATTTCATTCTCTGGAAGAAGACTAATGATGCTGTTCATGTAGCAGAATTATTTTTCAGAGAAGTGGTGAGACTACATGGTTTGCCAAAGACCATAGTTTCAGATCGAGATACTAAATTTGTTGGATATTTCTGGCGGACATTGTGGAAAAAGTTGAAGACAGATTTGAAGTTCAGTTCATCACATCATCTACAAACTGATGGACAAACATAGGTGGTGAATAGAAGTTTGGGAAATCTGCTGAGATGTTTGGTTGAAGATAAGCCAACAGGATGAGATTTGATTTTACCACAGGCAGAATTTGCATATAATAATTTTGTCAACAGGAGCACTGGTAAATGACCATTCCAGATTGTATATGGAAGTAGTCCAAGAAATGCATCTAAATTGAGAAAGATAGATAAAGGAGAAATAAGTAGTGCTGAAGCTGAGGATTTTGCAGAACACTTGAAGAACACTTGAAGAACATTTATGAGGAGGAGGTTACCCGTCTTGGTTTTCCTCTGCACACCTGAGTCGTGACAGGGTCACTTCTCAAATTACCCCGGGTGTCTGATGCAGGAGCATCCTGGGTGTAAGAGCAATCTTGCATCACCCAAAAATATTTTTATTTTTGTATTCAATAAGGGTTATCTTGTGCAGAGTTGCTATTTGTGGAAAATTGCTATTTTTAGTAAGTTGGTCTTACGATCTCGAAATCTCTGATTTTACATATGGAGGTTCATCTCAGTCATACCAACCTGCCAGCAAAGTTTCATGGCTAGATCAGGTGTAGTTATGAAGATATTGAAGATTTTCGGTATTGGGAGCAGGGTACAGAAACTTCGAACTCAGTTTTGAAGGCTTTAGAGGCCCCGGATGAGGTTGAAAATTTGGGTGACGGGCACTTTGCATGGTATAGTGCACTGGTCTAGCCTGTAGAGTGCTTCGTGGCGTTTCTAGAATGGGGTTATAATAGCCAATCGGTTCAACGGGCGATGACTTATGGTCTTCGAAAGTTGGGTCACCTGAAATGGCAAAAAATATTTTTTCTTCAAAATTTCTGTTTGGGTTTCAAAACTCATTTTGAGCCGACTTTGATGTAATAAATTGTAAAATAAAATACTTCTAAGTTTGGTCGGCCCTAAGGGCTAAATTTCTAGAACCTTGTCGGGCGGTGGAAATTGCCTATATAAAAAAAGCCCGTAGTGTTGTCTAGGGCAGTTCTGGGTAGTAGATCTGGGTATTGATTCGAGGCTTTGTCCTATAGAATATTGTAAGGGAATGCCCATGTGGCTTTGCATATTGTAATTCTGAAAGTTTGTAATTACACATTTGTGGAGATAATAAGAAGCCAATTTTCTGTTCTTGCATATTATTGTTGTTGTTTCTCTATTTCTGTTATGTGTTTGTGGTATTAAGGGGAGCACCCTTCATCAAATTTTCTGATTGGTTGAAGACAAGTGAGTGCCATCTCAACATCCTTATCCTGTAGACTTGATCCTTCTTTGTGATGAGAGAATATCTCTTGATACTCAACATTATCAAGTCTTCGATTGTGATGACATATTCCCAAATTGCTTCATCTTCTCAAATTTTCTCCATTTTTGTTCTTGGAAATTTGCTCATTGCTGTGATTTGAACTTGCTTGTACTCCATGTACTTGAATCTTGAACTTAGTGAAGTGATGAAGTCTTCATGTAGATTTTTCAAAATGAACTTGTATTTCCAATGGAAATTCAAGTTGATGATAAATTTTCTCTGATTTTTTTTCTCTTCCTATTCTTTGTTTTCTTGAACTCTATCTTGATCTTGTCTTGAATCCTCAAATTTCATAATCTGAATTTGAAACTCCTCATTTGAAGTCTTCTAGCATATTCTTATTCTCTCCTTACTTAAAGTCTTGAACTTAAATTGTCATCATCTCTTTATCCTCCTAACTTCTCCTTGAACGATATTTGCCTCGCAAAACAAAGGAGAAAAATGCATTAAGTTCATGAAATAATGGAATGAAAGAAATTTGAATACTTTCACAAAATCAACACTGCATCATCATCAAAACAAGGAGGCAAAGATGGATTCTCTCTAGTTTAAAAGTAAACTTCTCTTTTCTCTTGCAAATTTTGAAACAATATTATGCTAAAAATCTAGAAAAACAAATGAATTTTACAATATAATGTACCCAGATTTTAGTTTCTCACCACCTTTTTACCTTAGATTTTTGGAAGAAATATGCTCAAAATTGCCGCTCTTCAAGAGAATCCACTCCCTCCTTCAAATATTTCCCTCATATTATGATAGTTTGTTGTCTTAATGAAGATAGATCGTTGCCTTATGTGAAGGAATTCACTAGCTTCCATGAGAGGAAAATCACTATCTTAGAGTACAGATAAATTTGTCTTTGTGTGGTGTTGAAATGAATTCATGTTGCTCCCTTTATATAGGCGTCCAATGTCATGAAAAGGCATTTCTTATTAAAGGGTCAACTTGGCTTTCCTTAAGCCAATAAAATCATTTTATTTAATTCTTTTCACCTCCTCGTAAGGCCGACTTGATTAAGGGACTAAAGGTATGTTTCATTTATTTATTTATTCCTCAATTAATCACTTTCTTGCCTTGATCAAGCCTCCTCCTCATTGGGGCAAAAATCATGCATGGGGAGGAATATGGATTCTTCTAAAGGTGGAAGAATCCACCACTCTTAGAGGAATTTTCCTCTTGTCTTCATTTGAATCCAATCTCATCCTCAAACGGATTTTGTCATTATTTCATCCTCTCATTCCTCATTTGCCTCCCCGTGCAATTGTCAAGTTTTAATCATCATTTTGGAAAGCAAAAATATATTTTCATTTTACACAAGTGAGTTCCTCATTTCTACCTTTTTTATGAAGGAGCGGAATTTCAGGCATGGAGAGGAAAATAGATTCCTCTTGGGGTGGTGGATTCCACCACTCTTAGAGGAATTTTCCTCTTCTCCTTCATTTTTTCTCAAACTCAAAATTTCATTAAACTCACCCGAACCATCTTGTCTTTATTTTTTGTTGATCATCTCTCAATTTGGAGGCCTCAATTCATGTTTTCATGCCATTGATAAAAGATGGAAATCATCATGTCGAGGAATTTTGGATTCCTTGCCTCAACTCAATTTCCACCTCCTTGAACTCAGCCCAATGAGTCTTAATTTCTCAATCTTAAGATCATATTTCATTCATTTTGCGTTTTATTTAAGTCCAGAGGCCTCAAATTTATATTTTCTCCACTTCTTCTAGGGGCGGAATTTGGGCCTAGGAGAGGAATTTGGATTACTCAAAGGCTGGTAGATGCTTTGATGAATCATTTATTGCTCTTGGGTTTTACTTTTTCACTTCAATTTTCTCCCACTAAACCTTCCATCTATTCCTTGATTCCTCCTTGCAATGCAGATTGGGGTCCTAATACATGTTTTTGCCTCCTTTTTTCCAAGGCGGAAATATGAGGTAAGAGAGAAATTTGGATTCCTCTAGCGCTGGTGGATTCCACCATGCTTAGAGAAATTTTCCTCTTGGACATGCATTTCCCCCACTTTGTCTTGAATCTATTTTTTTATTTCTTTTGATGATTTGCCCTCAAAACATTGCCACTTATTCACTTAGAATCCTTAGCAACCTACCTATAGGCGGATTTGAGGGAGAAGACATGAATTTGAGTAACAAAAAGGTGGTAGAATTTGGGCACCTTAGAGGAATTTGGATTCTCTAGGGCAGGCGAAATCCGCTATGCATAGAGGAATTTTCTTCTTAACACAACTTCACCTCAAAAACAACATTTTTGCCTTTTCTCTCACATTTTCTCACCGATTTGGACTTGGAGCTCACTTTTGCAAGGGGTGGCATTTTGGAGGGTGGATTCCTTTGGGGTAGATGAAATCCGCCATGTCTAGAGGAATTTTCCTCTTTGACAACTTGCTGCCAACACTTAGCCATTTTCTTAGCTCAGACGACAAGATGATTTATGTAAAATATAACATTTAAGTATTTCCTTTCTTATACTTTAAGTTATATTTTATATAAATACTGTTAGGATGTTTGAGATAGGTTTCAACTTCATAGGAGTTATAATAAAGATTCTAGATTTTGGGAGTTTCAAAAAATTCCAGACACAACCAAATTTCAAGATTCAACACGTCTTCAACAATGTTACCTTCTACAATATTTCCTAGCTTTCTAAGGTCAAATTGAAGTTGGAACAAGGATTCCCAAAAAGGTTTTAATTCATTTCATCACAAATCACTTGGTTTCAACTCCATCTTGCTGGATTAGCTTAGCCCAGCTCTTGCTCTCATTCCAAACAAACTTGACTTCCGAGCAAACCAAAATTGCCCAAACTCACCTCTCGAACTTGGAGACTTGAAAATTGTTGCCACTTAAGACCATTTGAGACTATCTAAAAGCACCTAAGAGCACTACCCTTATTGCTAAAGCAAAAAGAGAGGGTCCCTATTTGCAATTGAGCGATGGTGTGAAAACCTCACAACAAAGAGCTTTGTGGAAAGGAAATACCTATGGATGTAAGGGCAAAAGGTATAGCTTGATCCCAAATATCAGCTAAATTGTAGCCATGTGGTAACTTGGTTCAAATTTTAAATAACTAAGAATAATAGGCTTGCACAAAAGGAATTTTGAGTATAATTAGACCAAATTACTTTCTAGTTTATTGTCAGGAAATTTCAATTTACTTCAATTTATTTTTCAATTTTGGGAAAAGAACTTAACAAACTGGACTGCAACTAGACAAACCTAAAGGATTTCTGGAAAGTTTTTTTGCCTTTGATTTATTTTGATTCCAAATTGGCCACATCCATAGTTTTTAGATTTGATGTTGGGAACAATCAAACAGTTGAGGAACATCAGTTAAATGAAATAGAGCTTCAAATAATGCAGAGGCTATCACACTTTTATTTTAGCTTTGACAAAAGTTTTGTTATTTAATCATATCGAATTTTAGATTTGTTATTCCATAATTTGATTCATGACCCTTAAAAACATTTTTTCCTCTGACGACGGGTGAAGAATCTTACTCAGCTAGATTATAGACTTGACCATTACAGAAAACGGCATGTTTTGAATTGCATAACTTCTTTGTGTTCGATGAACTTAAAATAATTGATATAGGTATGAAATTACAAATTTATTTGTGAAAACACTATCTGGAACAAAATAGCTAAATACCAAACTTGCTCAGATTTGAAATTCTGATTTTTGAGTGGATGAAGCCTTGACCAAGTGACGCTCAAGGTCCAAACACTTACACTTATTCAGATGTCTGAAGTCCTCGCAAAGAAATCTTCCTATCCAGATGCTAATTCAGACAATCCATATGAATGGTCTGACCACATGGGAGTACACTAATCAAACACATACAATTTACAGCTGTTAAATTCCACGAAACAAACTGTTCAGCTCCTACTGGAACAGGTGAACAGTAGAAGAAAAGGAGAGAAGAGACATAGGTGCAAAGGGGAGGCTGTTTTAAAGTGGGACCACAATTTTTAAATATTATTTAAAGTGGGACAGCAATTTAAAAATAGCATCATTTGCAAAATTTAAAAAAATGAGTATTGAGTGTTACCATATACCAAGGAAAATAAACATTAGTATTGAGCCTGGGATAGCAATTATTGCAAAACATAGGAAATGAAAAGAGGCGGTTACGGTGAAGGAATGTGAAGGGTTACGCTGTGAAAAGAGTGCAGCGGTTTAAAAGAAGAGCAAGCCAAAGGATGCGTTGAGGAAGACAAAAAGAAAAAATGTTGATTTCAGACTACAAATACATAGAAGAGAGGGTGTTAAAAACGAGAGAGGAAGCCAATGCATGGAAGTGTGGTGTGGCTGCACATTCGCAGATAGAGAAGGAATGGAACATAATATGTGCAGAGGTGAATAGTGTGTGGCTGTTGGGTTTTGGACACAGAGTAATGAGATTGCGTGAGGTTGCTGCAGAGGTAGCAAATTGAGAGCAGTGAGTTGCAGATGACTGTAAATCTATTTGATGTGATTGTCCATAAAATTCTGCAGGGGAGAGTAGGTTTTGTCTGCATCATTAGTGCACCAGGTCTTACAAGCATGAGTACAGAATTAAAAGCTGAAAAAAAGACAATCCACCAGATCATGAGTTATAACTGTCTGCCTGATTTGTATACATTAGATTGTATGGTGGATGATAAATTACTGACAACATGTCTGAATGACGTTAAAGAAACCGAGCTTACATCTGTTTGATTGGACTTGTGAGCTGCTTCAAATATCTCGGTGGATAAGAATGAACAAGAATGTGAAAGTAGTTTGGAGCAGCCTGTTGTGACCTTTTCATACATCACCCCATTGCAAATTGGATCCCTCTCTTTTGTTTAGTGGTTTAGCTGTTCTGTTTCTGTTTAGTGAGGTTGGTAGTAGTCTTGGCTTCTAAGTGTAAGTCTAGGGCTTTGGGATATAATCAGGTTATCTACGTGGGTCTTAGATCCACGAGTAAATGTCAAGGATTGGAAGTGGAAGGCATAATTTTGAAAATTTTGCACAAAGTATAAATAATAAAGGTTATCAAAGTGATGTCAAAATTTTGTCAAGATTGGCAATCAAGGCGTTGAATGTGGAATTTGTAAATTGCTAAATGGAAATGTTGAGTGGAAATGAAAATTGAAGTTTTTCTAAGGAGAGATAAAATTTCTAAACTTGAAAGGGAAAACCAAGTAAAATTTCTAAAAATTCTTAGTCGGAAGTGAAAAAATCTAGGAGAATTCCAAAAGAAAATGGAAAAATCCTTAGATTTCTGGCTTAAAATCAAGGATTCCTTTCATTTCCACCTAAAAATCAATTTTCCACACGCATTTCCAACTAAAAACCAACTTTCCACTAGCCCTTCCACCTAAAAATTGATTTTCCACAATCATTTCCACCTATTAAATTGATTTACCTTCATTTCCACATAGAAATCAATTTTCCACAATCACTTCCACCTAAACATTAATTTTCCACTTGTACTTCCACCTAAAATTTGATTTTCCTTCATTATTTCCAGCTAAAATAAAAATTGCTTGCACCTTATAAAGAGACTAAAGGTATGTTTCATTTATTTATTATTCCTCAATTAATCACTTTCTTGCCTTGATCAAGCCTCCTCCTCATTGGGGCGGAAATCACGTATGGGGGAGGAATATGGATTCTTCTAAGGGTGGGAGAATCCACCACTCTTAGAGGAATTTTCCTCTTGTCTTCATTTGAATCCAATCTCACCTTGAAACGGATTTTGTCATTATTTCATCCTCTCATTCCTCATTTGACTCCCCGTGCAATTGTCAAGTTTTAATCATCATTTTGGGAAGCAAAAATATATTTTCATTTTACACAAGTGAGTTCCTCATTTCTACCTTTTTTATGAAGGATCGGAATTTCAGGCATGGAGAGGAAAATAGATTCCTCTTGGGGTGGTGGATTCCACCACTCTTAGAGGAATTTTCGTCTTCTCCTTCATTTTTTCTCAAACTCAAAATTTCATTAAACTCACCCGAACCATCTTGTCTTTATTTTTTGTTGATCATCTCTCAATTTGGAGGCCTCAATTCATGTTTTCATGCCATTGATAAAAGACGGAAATCATCATGTCAAGAGGAATTTTGGATTCCTTGCCTCAACTCAATTTCCACCTCCTTGAACTCAACCCAATGAGTCTTAATTTCTCAATCTTAAGATCATATTTCATTCATTTTGCATTTTATTTAAGTCCAAAGGCCTCAAATTTATATTTTCTCCACTTCTTCTAGGGGCGGAATTTGGGCCTAGGAGAGGAATTTGGATTACTCCAAGGCTGGCAGATTTTGCGATGCCTTGAGGAATCATTTCTTGCTCTTGGGTTTTACTTTTTCACTTCAATTTTCTCCCACTAAACCTTCCATCTATTCCTTGATTCCTCCTTGCAATGCAAATTGGGGTCCTAATACATGTTTTTGCCTTCTTTTTTGAAAGGTGGAAATATGAGGTAAGAGAGAAATTTGGATTCCTCTAGAGCTGGTGGATTCCACCATGCTTAGAGAAATTTTCCTCTTGGACATGCATTTCCCCCACTTTGTCTTGAATCTATTTTTTTATTTCTTTTGATGATTTGCCCTCAAAACATTGCCACTTATTCACTTAGAATCCTTAGCAAACTACCTATAGGTGGATTTGAGGGAGAATACATGAATTTGAGTAACAAAAAGGTGGCGGAATTTGGGCACCTTAGAGGAATTTGGGTTCTCTAGGGCAGGCGAAATCTGCTATGCCTAGAGGAATTTTCCTCTTAACACAACTTCACCTCAAAAACAACATTTTTGCCTTTTCTCTCACATTTTCTCACCGATTTGGACTTGGAGCTCACTTTTGCAAGGGGTGGCATTTTGGAGGGTGGATTCCTTTGGGGCAGACGAAATCTGCCATGTCTAGAGGAATTTTCCTCTTTGACAACTTGCTGCCAACACTTGCCATTTTCTTAGCTCAGAGGACAAGATGATTTATGTAAAATATAACATTTAAGTATTTCCTTTCTTATACTTTAAGTTATATTTTATATAAATACTGTTAGGATGTTTGAGATAGGTTTCAACTTCATAGGAGTTATAATAAAGATTCTAGATTTTGGGAGTTTCAAAAAATTCCAGACACAACCAAATTTCAGGGTTCAACACGTCTTCAACAATGTTACCTTCTACAATCTTTCCTAGCTTTCTAAGGTCAAATTGAAGTTGGAACAAGGATTCTCAAAAAGATTTTAACTCATTTCATCAGAAATCACTTGGTTTCAACTCCATCTTCCTGGACTAGCTTAGCCCAGCTCTTGCTCTCATTCCAAACAAACTTGACTTCCGAGTAGGCCAATATTGCCCAAAATCACCTCTCGAACTTGGAGACTTGAAAATTGTCGCCACTTAGGACCATTTGAGACTATCTAAAAGCACCTAAGAGCACTACCCTTATTGCTAAAGCATAAAGAGGGGGTCCCCATTTGCAATCGAGCGATGGTGTGAAAACCTCACAACAAAGAGCTTTGTGGAAAGGAAATACCTATGGATGTAAGGGCAAAAGGTATAGCTTGATCCCAAATATCGGTTAAAATGTAGCCATGTGGTAACTTGGTTCAAATTTTAAATAACTAAGAATAATAGGCTTGCACAAAAGGAATTTTGAGTATAATTAGACCAAATTACTTTCTAGTTTATTCTCAGGAAAGTTCAATTTACTTCAATTTATTTTTCAATTTTGGGAAAAGAACTTAACAAACTGGACTGCAACTAGACAAACCTAAAGGATTTCTGGAAAGTTTATTTGCCTTTGATTTATTTTGATTCCAAATTGGCCACATCCATAGTTTTTAGATTTGATGTTGGGAACAATCAAACAGTTGAGGAACATCAGTTAAATGAAATAAAGCTTCAAATAATGCAGAGGCTATCACACTTTTATTTTAGCTTTGACAAAAGTTTTGTTATTTAATCATATCGAATTTTAGATTTGTTATTCCATAATTTGATTCATGACCCTTAAAACATTTTTTCCTTTGACGACGGGTGAAGAATCTTACTCAACTAGATTATAGACTTGACCATTACAGAAAACGGCATGTTTTGAATTGCATAACTTCTTTGTGTTCGATGAACTTAAAATAATTGATATAGGTATGAATTTACAAATTTATTTGTGAAAACACTATCTGGAACAAAATAGCTAAATACCAAACTCGCTCAGATTTGAAATTCTGATTTTTGAGTGGATGAAGCCTTGATCAAGTGACACTCAAGGTCCAAACAGTCACACTTATTCAGATGTCTGAAGTCCTCGCAATGAAATCTTCTTATTCAGATGCTAATTCAGACAATCCATATGAATGGTCTGACCACATGGGAGTACACTAATCAAACAAATACAATTTACAGCTGTTAAATTCCACGAGACAAACTGTTCAGCTCCTACTGGAACAGGTGAACAGTAGAAGAAAAGGAGAGAAGAGACATAGGTGCAAAGGGGAGGCTGTTTTAAAGTGGGACCACAATTTTTAAATATTATTTAAAGTGGGACAGCAATTTAAAAATAGCATCATTTGCAAAATTTAAAAAAATGAGTATTGAGTGTTACCATATGCCAAGGAAAATAAACATCAGTATTGAGTTTGGGACAGCAATTATTGCAAAACATAGGAAATGAAAAAAGGCAGTTACGGTGAAGGAATGTGAAGGGTTACGCTGTGAAAAGAGTGCAACGGTTTAAAAGAAGAGCCAGCCAAAGGACGTGCTGAGGAAAACAAAAAGAAAAAATGTTGATTTCAGACTACAAATACATAGAAGACAGGGTGTTAAAAACGAGAGAGGAAGCGAATGCATGGAAGTGTGGTGTGGCTGCACATTGGCAGATAGAGAAGGAATGGAACATAAAATGTGCAGAGGTGAATGAGTGTGTGGCTGTTGGGTTTTGGACACAGAGCAGTGAGATTGCATGAGGTTGCTGCAGAGGTTAGCAAATTGAGAGCAGTGAGTTGCAGATGCCTGTAAATCTGTTTGATGTGAATGTCCATAAAATTTTGGAGTGTAATTGTTTTCATTTGTATGTGATCTTTATCTGGTAAGTGTAGAGTTAAACTTAAAAGCAGAGAGTCTCTGCAGTAAGTAATTTGGTGAGTTACAGCTGGAGGGGAGAGTAGGTTTTGTCTGCATAATTAGTGCACCAGGTCTTACAAGCATGAGTACAGAATTAAAAGCTGAAAAAAAGACAATCCACCAGATCATGAGTTATAACTGTCTGCCTGATTTGTATACATTAGATTGTATGATGGATGATAAATTACTGACAACATGTCTGAATGACGTTAAAGAAACCGAGCTTACATCTGTTTAATTGGACTTGCAAGCTGCTTCAAATATCTCGGTGGATAAGAATGAACAAGAATGTGAAAGTAGTTTGGAGCAGCCTGTTGTGACCTTTTCATACATCGCCCCATTGCAAATTGTATCCCCCTCTTTTGTTTAGTGGTTTAGCTGTTCTGTTTCTGTTTAGTGAGGTTGGTAGTAGTCTTGGCTTCTAAGTTTAAGTCTGGGGCTTTGGGATATGATCAGGTCATCTACCCGGGTCTTAGATCCATGAGTAAATGTCAAGGATTGGAAGTGGAAGGCATAATTTTGAAAATTTTGCACAAAGTATAAAGGATATTGAAGTGATGTCAAAATTTTGTCAAGATTGGCAATCAAGGTGTTGAATGTGGAATTTGTAAATTGCTAAATGGAAATGTTGAGTGGAAATGAAAATTGAAGTTTTTCTAAGGAGAGATAAAATTTCCAAACTTGAAAGGGAAAACTAAGGAAAATTTCTAAAAATTCTTAGTCGGAAGTGAAAAAATCTAGGAGGATTCCAAAAGAAAATGAAAAAAATCCTTTGAATTCTGGCTTAAAATCAAGATTTCCTTTCATTTCCACCTAAAAATCAATTTTCCACACGCATTTCCACCTAAAAAACGATTTTCCACTTGCCCTTCCACCTAAAAATTGATTTTCCACAATCATTTCCACCTATTAAATTGATTTACCTTCATTTCCACCTAGAAATCAATTTTCCACAATCACTTCCACCTAAAAATTGATTTTCCACTTGTGCTTCCACCTAAAATTTGATTTTCCTTCATTATATCCAGATAAAATAACAATTTGCTTGCACCTTATATACACATTTCCACCTAAAATACTAAAACGCACTCACCTTGAAATGTCATTTCCACGTAAAATGTTATATCTGCCCTTCAATGATCAAGCATTTCCACCTAAATCATGAAAACCCGCCCAAGTACTTCCACCTAAAACTCAAAATTGTACCCAAGAAGAACATGAACAATTTTGAGGCAAAATTGGAAATGCAAGTTTGAATTGATGATTTTTAGGATGAGGTTGGCTGTGATCAAAGACAAGAAGTGAATTTTAAAAGCAGATTATTATGCTTAGTAGGTTGGCCACCTTGGTTGAATTGCAAATCTAACATCAGTGCTATATAAGAGAGTCAAGGGATGCCATTTCAAAACATCATTCAAATGCAATTCAAGGCAAAAAATCAGAAATAAGGGGCAAAATTTCCAGCTTTGAAGATGAATTAAGTTCAAAATCCAAGGGTGAATTTTTAAACAAAGTGCAAATCATAAGGAACAAGGCAATCTCTGCCCTAGTTGGAGCGAATTACAACAGGATTAGGCATTTCCAAATTTGTGTCAAACATTGCAAAAGGGTTTTCCAAGATAATTTTTGAGTTTATGAAAGGACAATATCAGATTTCCAGAATCCCAAAGTCTTAATCCAGGTTCCAAATCTTAATTCAAGAAAAAAAAATCCATATCAAAATCCTAGTAATTGGAGAGTTGTTTATCGTGAAAAACTAAAGTTCTTCAAAGTGAAATTAGAGTGATGATCTTGTATTTCGTTCAAGGGAATTCTATAATCAACAAAAGGGTTTCATCTTTGTGATTTAGAAGTGTTCTCTTTCTTTTCAGGATTGATGCAATGAAAGTGAAGGAAGCGATGTGGAAAGATGGAAAATGAGGAACCAGATGGAAGAACTCAACAATGCAAGAGAATCAAGGCCAAGTATATCCAAGGAAGGAGGATGGCGAGACAACATCAAGATTCACACTTCAAGGTGATAACCTCAAGGATATTGTAACATGAAAGGTTCTACAAGTTACAACTACTACAAGGAGATTAATCCATCATGAAAAAAGGAATGGAAATGCAAAATGAAGTCAAGAACAAGATTTGGTTCAAGATCAAGGCATACAATGAATTCAAGATCAATGAAAGGGAATTGCTTCACAAGTGAAGAATGCCATAAGTGACCTTGGATTTCCTAGGGAAATCCAAGATTGAAATGGACTCCTCAACTATTACAAAAAGTTTCAAGACAAGGACAACTTCAAACAATTCAAACAGAAGAATCCCCCTAAAGCAATGAAGAAGAACGTTCGAGATGAAGCAATGTGGGAATATAAACCATCACAATGAATTCAAGGCTGAACAATGTTGAATATCAAGAGATAATGCTAGAGACGCAAAGACTTCTTTATGATAATGAAGAAGTGGAGTTGAAACAAAGATGAAGAAAGGAAAACACTTTGAGAACTGTGCAAGCTGAGGTGGCACCCAATCATCTTCAACCAATCAAATAACACCAAATCCACCAATGGAGGAGATCGAAATCATCATGCCCAAGTTCATCAAATCTTCTATCAAGAAGGATAAGGGGCACAATTACCTAGACGATAGTTTGTTATGATCCTACGTGACACCAATTTTCCTATTTTCTCTTGGAGAATACTTTATTTTTCATTGGTTAGCATTTAATGTATGTAGGTAGTAGTTGTAACCACCCCAATTAGGGTTTCCTTTGAATTATCTTGGCCATTGATTTAGAATCAATCTAGGCCCTTGGTGTAATTGAAAGCCCTGTATAAAGGCTCACTCATTTCATTTCTAAGAGAGAAGAGACTTATTGTAAAATTGTTATTGAGATACTACCGGAATAATTGCAAACTCATTGAAGCTTGGCGAGAACTTGTGTTGTTTTTGTTAATATTTTTTCAGATTTATCTAGGAATGTTCAATCTATAGAGATCTTTCAATGCTAAGCACAGGATAAAAGAAATGATTAAGAGCAAGGAGAGATAGTACCCAGATTGTGGTTCTGATATAACCCTCAGGTCTGGTCCAAATAGTTCAGCCTACCTAGGTCTTCCCAGATGTCTTCAATTTGGTCTAATATCAGATCAATTACAATATAATTCTGCCTTGAATTCTGCTCCAGAATTCGCTCCTAGGTCTGCTGCAAATACAGCTGTAATTGGGACTGAGATTCGTTGTCCTTGATAATGGTGTTCCTTGCTGCACTAGAGGAATTTGCCGCTCCTGCTGCCCTAGATGAATTCGCTGCTGCTATAGATGAATTCGCTGCTGCCTTAGAGGAGTTCGCTGCTCCTGCTGCCCTAGATGAATTCACTGCTGCTAAAGATGAATTCGCTGCTGCCCTAGAGGAGTTCGCTGCTGCCCTGCTGCCTTAGATGATTCTTGGGGGGAAAGAATGCATGTTATGTTTTTGATGATTATTCTCCCAAGAATCGTCCCTCTATATATATGTGCCAAAGGGAGAGTTACCCAAAGGGGGCCGACTTGAATGAGCATCCCAAGAAGGCCGACTTTGGGCCCAAACAAATAATGCAAAACAAAATCGATTTTCATATAAACAAAAGGGTTTCAACTTTGCGATTTAAAAGTGTTCTCTTTCTTTTTAGGATTGATGCAATGAAAGTGAAGGAAGCGATGTGGAAAGATGGAAAATGAGGAACCAGATGGAAGAACTCAACAATGCAAGAGAATCAAGGCCAAGCATATCCAAGGAAGGAGGATGGCGAGACAACATCAAGATTCACACTTCAAGGTGATAAACTCAAGGATGTTGTAACATGAAAGGTTCTACAAGTTACAACTACTACAAGGAGATCAATCCATCATGAAAAAAGGAATGGAAATGCAAAATGAAGTCAAGAACAAGTTTTGGTTCAAGATCAAGGCATACAAGGAATTCAAGATCAATGAAAGGGAATTGCCTCACAAATGAAGAATGCCATAAGCGACTTTGGATTTCCTAGGGAAATCCAAGATTGAAATGGACTCCTCAACTATTACAAAAAGTTTCAAGACAAGGACAATATCAAACAATTTAAATAGAAGAATCCCTAAAGCAATGAAGAAGAACGTTCGAGATGAAGCAATTTGGGAATATAAACCATCACAATGAATTCAAGGCTGAACAATGTTGAGTATCAAGAGATAATGCTAGAGATGCAAAGACTTCTTTAAGAGAATGAAGAAGTGGAGTTGAAACAAATATGAAGAAAGGAAAACACTTTGAGAACTATGCAAGCTGAGGTGGCACCCAATCATCTTCAACCAATCAAATAACACCAAATCTACCAATGGAGGAGATCAAAATCATCATGCCCAAGCTCATCAAATCTGCTATCAAGAAGGGTAAGGGGCACAATTACCTAGAAGATAGTTTGTTATGATCCTATGTGACACCAAATTTTCCTATTTTCTCTTGGAGAATACTTTATTTTTCATTGGTTAGTATTTAATGTATGTAGGTAGTAGTTGTAACCACCCCAATTAGGGTTTCCTTTGAATTATCTTGGCCATTGATTTAGAATCAATCTAGGCCCTTGGTGTAATTTAAAGCCCTATATAAAGGCTCACTCATTTCACTGTAAGAGAGAAGAGACTTATTGTGAAATTGTTATTGAGATACTACCAAAATAATTGCAAACTCATTGAAGCTTGGTGAGAACTTGTGTTGTTTTGGGTGTTAGCATGGTTTCCTAGTTTTCATTAGTTTAGATTTGTTTACGTTGAGTTGAATAGTTGAAAGGAAGAGTATTGTTGTTGATTTGTGGTAAAAGCCTTATGCTCATCCCATTTGTAATTTGTTGATTGCAAATTGCAGTGCATGGTTAGTCTAAACTCATTTCAAAAAACTTAACTTCAATTGCTTCAAATTGCTTCATGCTCATCGATTCGCTTGTTTTATGGTGTTGATGTGTATAAGTGATTTAAAAATCATTTGTGTAACATTTGGAGATTGCATCATCTTTGCGTAGTTGTTTGCTCAAGGCAAAACAAAGCTTGGTTTGGTTTCACCTAGTTAGAAATAATTTCTTACATTGTTTGAAGTAGATTAGATTCCTAAACCCATCTCTTTTGCATTTTATTTCAAAAACCCTTGTTAGGACTAGTAGAAGAGCCCCATTGCAAAATCATTTGTCATTTGAAGGAAAAAAGTTGATAAGTCCAAAAAGAATAGTGTAAGCCCCTTTGTGTGTTACCAGCAAGATCAGATCATATTCACTGAGTTATATCCAACATAAAGTTGCTAGTTCGCAGTGTAAACCTTGGGGTTGCCTTAGTGGATGCAAAAACAAACACACAGTCAAAGCCATAATAATTCTCCAATCAATTGTCACATCTGTTCAAGATTTGAGGTTTCCATCTTCAAGAGAGGATAGAATACTTAGTATTTTATTGTGTATTGACAAGTGTCATAAAACACGCATCAACACAACTAAAAATTGATATTGAGTGTGGCAGGTAAATTGAACATTTACCACCTGTTAAGAGTAGTTTTATACACACACCACAACCAAGAATATTGAATCTCAATGATATTACAGTTACCCCAATAGACATGAATAAATCCATTTCCCTGGTTAAATATGTACAAACTAATACCATTGTTAGAATAAATCTGAAGTTGTATTCAAAATGAAGCTTCAAACAAAATGCCTACATCAACCAGTATGCTGCAGCTGATATTTCTGCATCTGCAGTTGCGAATTTGGCATTAATGAATGGAGTTCTATAAAGACACTCTTAACAACAATGGAAGGACAAGTAAAATCACTTTCAATGGTATCTGGTCAATTAGTGAAAAAAGATTTCCACAATCCATAAATATTAAGAGTGCTGTTTCTGGATTTAATTGTGTTTACAATTTTTGCATCAACGTTTCAGATCACACTCTGTGATCCATCATCAAGATGAAGAGAGCCACATGAATCATAATAATGAGAAGTTGCAGACCCAGTATAAATAGGAGGGAAGGGAGAAGTGTGTGTGTGTGTGTGTGAGAGAGAGAGAGAGAGAGAGAGAGAGAGAGAGAGAGAGAGCACGTGGATCAAGAGACCAAGAAAGTCAAAAATTACAAAGACATTGTAAAGGCAAATAATAAAACTAAATTAAGGAATGAAAACAAGCCAAGTCATTGATGAAAAGAAAAAATAAAATAAACAAAAGGAATAAAGGAAAACAAAAGACAAAATAAGAAATAAAGAAAAGAGAGAACTCTAGGAAATAGATATTATACTTATATTTATTCCTATGTTAAAAGAAATAAAGGGATTAATAATTATTCTTATCTGGTCAATTTTATGCAAATTCAATATGCAATTCTTGTTGGGCAGTAGGGAGCGATTGTGGGTCCCTGAGCATCCCTTGGTGTCCCTGTGTAATATAGCTAATAGCAAAAACAACAAATTTGCATGCCAAAAATTATAAAAAATAGCAGTTTTGTGAGTTTGAACAAGTTAAAAACAAATGTTTAAAGATTTGTATGACAATTGTAGGCTATCAAAACAACTTCCTGCAGATGCTGTAGTAGGTTGTTTTGTTGTCCAATAGCTCCTGTAGGTTGTCGGTATCTTTCTGCAGTTGCTACAAGAGGTTATTTTGCTCTCCTGCAGTTGCTGTAGGTGGCAAGATGCTTCCTGCAGTTACTACAGGAAGTTGTTTTTGCTGTCTGCAATTGTTCCATGATTTTGTTTCGCTAGGCACAGCTGCTATTGGTTGTTGATTGCTTTTTGTAGATGTGTAGGAAGTTGTTATGCTATCCTACAGAGAAGAGAATATTGTAAATGGGAAGAGAAATGTAATCTGTTTTACTTTTACTTTCACATATTGTAAGTGAGATGCATCAGGGGACATCACTGTGTCTCCAGGTTGTCATAGGGATGTCAAGGATTCCCTAACAGCGTGGAACATCACAGGGGATGCCCCCCATGTTGAGGGTGTTCAAAATATATTTCAAAAAAAATCAGGGGTGGTTAATTCTTGGTGTTGTGTGGTACTTTGGCTCATATTACAGTGATCAGACCTGCTATCATTCTAGGTATTAATTTTGACTATTCCTCTTTGTTGGACGATGCATTTTGAGTGGTCATTTGTCATCTTTGTTGAAGAACTGAATTAATTCAAGCAAATTTTCCCTAGAAGTGGCCGCTACCTCCTTGTAGCATGTGGCTTTGGGAAGGAAAGTGTAAGGGAGTTTTCTGAGCATTGGAAAGGTCTTCAACTGAGCTTAATACTGCTATTAACAAACAGAGAGTGCTTGAGCAGACTTGGAGCAGCTAGTGACATGTTCTATCATTCCAAAAAATTGACTATGTCCATATTATGCCTTGCTTAGTGCTGGTAATATTTCTGAGCAGACTTTAATGATTTTTGAAGATAATTTCAGGTCTGATTTTTATATCAGAAGTCAGATGTCAGTTTTCTTAACATGCCTCTTTTGATATTGTTATTATCATATGCTTGATGTGAAGGAAGACTTTCTCTTGTAATGCTGTGATACTTTCTATGGCTAATGTACTGGCTGAGCAGCGATGGTGACAACCAATAACTTCATCTAGTTAGTTGTATTTTCCTCTTCTTATTTATGCTAATGTACTGACTGAGTGGTAATGGTGACAAACCCCCACTTCATCTGGTGTGTTATTAAGCGGATTTGCATATGTGGGTTTATTATCATGCATTAATTTTAAGCTAACAACCAGCAAGTTACTCTTCTTTAGTTTATATTTCGCATCATATATTCTAAAATAAATTAGGGGTGGTTATTATAGTGGTATCACGGCATCCAATTTGAAGCTAACAATTGGCAAGTTACTCTTCATTAATTTAGTTCAGCTTATCTAGGTTGCGAGTGTCAAAACACCTGTCAATAGGTCTTTCATAGCTTGCACAAAACCCCTTCATTCCCCAAAACCACAAATCCTTCTGGCTTGTCCATATAGATATTTTCTTCAGCTTCTCCATTGAAGAATGTAGAGTAGAAAACAAGAAAAACTTGAACAAATACGAATTTAACCATAGCTGCAAACAAATCATGATAATCAACACCTACTACTTGTGAATAGCCCTTGGCCACCAGTCCAATCTTGTACCAATCAATAGTTTCATCCAAAGATGGCATACTTGCCAAGTAAAATACAAAAACAGTTTTTCCCATATTTACTCACTATAAAACTTGTCAAGTTTTTGGAAAGTAGTTGTCGGTTTTTTGGCTAGTACTCGTGAAAAACTCACCAAGTTTGACCAAAAGAACTCGCTAGACACATTAAAATGCGAAACACGAAATAACACAACTTTTAAAAAAATAGTAAAAAAGTCACAATTTTGCCCTATAAAGGCATGGACATCTCACACTTTTTCACATAACACTTGGAGAGCAGATATTCTTCATAAAAATGTGCCATATAACTAATTTCTCTCTTAAGTGATAAAATTATGAAATGGTGTGAGAATTTTTGTGTGGTTTGAAAGGCCTTAATTTGGGTTTGGTGGCAAGGGTGTTGCTCCTTGACCCTGCTCCCACAACAGGGAATGCGCTAGAGGCACTGCCCCCCAATCTCACTTGGGGTGTTGCCCTCAAATCCCCACGAGGAGCATTGCCCCTCAAACTCACCGGGGGCGTTGCTCCTAGATCCCCCACAAGGGGTGCTTCACCTCAACCCCGCTAAGGGTGTTTCTCACAAACCCTTTTGAGAAGTGTTGCTGATGTAGAGGTAGGGTTCACTTCAATTCTAATAAGACATATTTCACAACAATGGGCTAACATCTCCCCTCAAACTCCAAAGCAAACTTGTTTGAAAGAATTCCTCCTTTAAGAGTGGGATCTTTGACACTTCATGACTACAAGACACATGGATTCATATCAGTTTGGACTGTTAACCAACCCCAATGTTCTTCCTCTAAAAAATCAAGATTTTCCCCCAAAATGGATTTATGCCTCTACAAGGCTACAAGCACCTATGATGTGCAGAACTCCACAATCTTTAAACTAACCATGAGGACACCTTGAAACAAGCAAATGCATTTCTGACAAGCCATCAATGACACCTAAGAAGTCTGGTTTCTCAATCTATTAGGTACTGCACATAGACAGGTTTGATTCCTTATAGCCCTCAAGAGTGACAAAACTGAACATAACTTTGGAAGTAGACCAACTATTCACAAGGTAAGCACCAATTTAGACACCCTTTATGACATTATACAACATACCAAGAGTGCAGGTTGTACTCTTTTGGAACATATGGTTGAATAATTGACTGTCACCCCTAACGCCTCGGCCTAATTAGGCCTCTTTTCCAAAGTAACTCTAAGAAGACTTAACCCCCAATTTCTAAACTCTTCTCCAAGGACTTCAACAAGTTGAAATTAGTCAGAATCCACAACTTTTTGCAGGGAAAATGCTAATCAACTATCCCAATCATCAGACCCTTGTTTTGTCCTCCTTATGCTAATCCAATGAGGGTTTTACAGAAATGTACCCTCCAGACTTCTTCACTGCCAACCAACACTTCAAGTACCTCTCAATAGGTCTGCCTAAGCTCTCCAAGCCTTCATAGGTTACAGGTCATTGTATTTCATACAAAAAATCAGTCTGATCCACTTTCTTCAAGCTAAATTCAATGAAAAAAAGCACCTAGGGCATCACTCCTTTGGCCCCAAACTCCATTTGTCACCCCTGCAACTTATAAAATATTAAATTACATCCTCAGAGGCCTCATTCCACCAATCATGAGGATTTCTAAAGGTGGAATGAGCCTCTAATTGTAAAACTTGTGTTAAAACCCTCAAAATCAGAGTTCCTGAACCGTTTCTAGTATTTTGACTCTAAATCTTCAAATCTTAATGAAAATGATTCAAACCAAAAGCATAAGAAAGTTGTTGTAAGGTTTCACATCATTGCACCAAACAATTTGGGGACCCCCATTTTCGAGCTAGACTTGGCCTTCTTCCTGATCACAATGCCCATGACTTAACGATTTGTTGGACTTGGGTGCCTGGTGTTGATTTTTTGAAGTTTATTGATGTGTTGAGGGCTTGTGATTTTTGGGGTTATTGTGAATTTGGCCATCTTCTTGAAGTTTTGCAACTTGGATGATGAAGCAAAGATTGCATAAATGATTTCAATTGCCAAAACATTTTGATTTGCCAAGCAAAATTTGAAACTAAATTGATTTTATCTCCTGCAATGAGATCGAATTTGAGCCTTAAAAACAAATTTGGCTTTGACAAGCAAAATCTGGGCTAATAATAAGTAAATTTTGGTGCATTGAAATACTTAAATATGGTCTCTTATTTTAGATTTTGCATTGAGAATTGAAAATCTGGCCCCTTGCCATTTAAAATTGGCAAATAAACATTAAAATCTGGGATCTGCATTAAAATCTAAAATTTTGGCTTTGAAATGTTAAAAATCTGGCTATTTAAATCGAAGATTAGGGCCTCTCTATTATGGCACAAGGCTAAAAAGCAAATTAGGGCCTACCCTTAGGTAACGTGCTACCTATGTGGCCTTCAAAAATTCCTAAAAGCTGGAGCAAATATTTAATTTTCGGCGCATTTGCAATAAATTTATTTGTTTAAGGGCATGTCGTCCCCTTTATTGTGGCAATTAATTAAGTTTTTTGCTTTTCTTGTGCTAGGGTCGGCCCTAGGTGTTGGCGCCAAAGTTTGGTATAAGTGAGGAGCGCTCCCTCCTCCTTTCCTCACCATTGCACCGTCCAAACAAGAAGGCAGCGAAATACATAGCAGACAAGGAGCAGCAGCGAAATAAATAAGAGGGGCAGCGATTTTAATTAAGGAGCAGATCGGAACATTGTGGAAGATCCAAATTTGAAGAGCAAGGGCCAGATCTGATATACAGGAGCAGGGATCGGATATTAGAAGAGGTCTGCCATTTTGATAAGAAAGAGGCCACGAATTTGAAAGGTTAGGAACAGAAATTTGTGAAGGAGGACTTGCAGATTTTTAGAGGAGGGCTTACCATTTGATAGAGCCACGAATTTTGAAGAAGACCATAGTTTGACAAAGAGAGAAAGTTACAGATCTGAGAGAAGCCCTGCCACTTTTGAGAACAAATTTGCAAAATTTGGTGAGTTGCTTAACTTATTTTCTTAATTGTTATCTTTTCTTTGGTGTGCGTTGTTTGGGTGTTGGAGATAAGTTTCAGGATTGAGAGAAGGCTGGCTCATTAAGCGGATTTCTCGATTGTCTTGATTGGATTCTTTCCCAAAGGGAATTAATACCAAAATAGGAGACAAGGAAGATATGATGGCCAAGACCACTTTCTTCTTGAAATTGGAGCCAGTCCGAGACACCAACATCAGTACCATTGACATGATACAATTGAGAGATAGGTTGAAGAGGACTATGAAGGCCATGAAGGTTAAAGAAGGCAAGAATAATGAAGGTGGAAAGCGAGAAGATAGGTTGATGGGGTCAAGTTTGATTTCAAGGCAGTGGCCAAGAGCAAGGCTCTCAAATTGCAAGAAGGTTCACATCTAGGCAAGCCACCGGGGCCAAGGCAAGATTACCCCAAGTGCATAGAGACCTCACCCTTTCAAGGTCAGGACATCAGGTACAAGCAAGTTCAAGTGGTGATGAGAAAGTTTCTAAGGACGAGCTCAAACATCCAAGGCTTCACCTCATCTCAAGGATTAAATAAATTTATAAGATAAGGTTGATGAGGTGGCAATTTCATGTGCATGCAATCAAATCATGCCAAGTGTCCCATGTTCTCATTAGTTGACAGATTATTGTAATTTTCCCATTGGCCCACAAAGTTGGTGCCCTGATGTAATTGGTTGAAAGATGGTAACCCTAATTAGGGTTTGTAAGGTTTAATCTTGGCCCTTGATTTTGCCCCTTAATCTTGGCCACTCGTTGTAATTTTGAGCCTCTATATAAGGCCATTTGTTCTCATTTGTAAAGGGGGAGTTATGTTGGAGAATTGTTGCCAAAATACTATCAAAATTGTTCTCTATTCATTTTTGGTGTATTGCATGTTTCTTCTCATCTCACAAATTAAAGTTAGATTTCATTGAGTTGTTAAAGTAGATTTCATTTCAAGAAAGTGTTAAAGTAAGAATAGAAGTAGATGGCTAGTTGTATGGTGATATTGGTAAATGTTTGATAGGGATCTATATACTAGGCCACTAGCATCTTAGCGGCTTGTTAAGGAGCCTTGTGTGGTAATCTAGTCCAATTCCCCTTGAATCATTGCACCTATGGAGGTAGCGCCGCAAGCAAGCTTTCATTTGGTTAGATCCCCGTCCATTTGCTAGTTTCTTCATTCATAGAAGTAGTAGTAGAGCAGTAATCAGTTAATGGTAGGAGTAGTTGAAAGTGAAAGTGATCGAGGAGAAAAGAACAAGTCAAGCAAGCGAAGTACCACCAAGTTATCTTTGAATGAACAACGTAAGCCCACCGAAGTGATTACGAGCAAATCACATTAATATAATTGAGTTAGTATCCACAGGTGTAAGGAACCTTGGAGTATTCTCATGTTCTTCATGAGTATATACTATTCAAGAGAGGGTTGAGTGTTTGGTGTGCTATATCAAGTATTCAATTGCTATATGTTATGTAGTGGTACAAAACTGACATCAACATTATTTGGCGCTAGAAGGAGGGCCGAATTGAAATTCATTTTGAAAAGGTTGGAAAATTTGAGCATTGGTGACAGGCAAACCCTCCATCGTCACGCCAACATTATTTGGCGCTAGAAGGAGGGCTGGACAGTGTTCATTCATGGACTATCAAAGAGCAACAATGAGCTTTCATGTTATATTTGAGATGTGAGATCTCCTCAAAAGTTCAAAAAATAAAAAAATAAAAAAAGAAGGGTTTCTCAATGGATAGACAGGTGGACGTTCTTCCCATTTGGTTTGATTTGAACAAGAGGTTACCTCCATGGGATTTGTCTCAACTTGCAGCATCAGGAAAGTGTAGGATACATGGTACTACATATCATGAGGAAATGAATTGTTTGGTGTTTCTCTTGAGAGTGGACTTGGCATTAAGAGGAAGATTTTCTTTTTCACAAATACATGAGCCTGCGGTCCTTGTCAATTCAGAGGAAGATTTTGTTGATTTCAAAGAAGATATCAATAGGGAACCAAAAAACATATATGGAAGAAGTTCTTGGTGCAGTGTACATAGTCTCTCACATTCGGAATCTACTTGCCCATCTTGTCAAGACACCATTGACTTGGTCAAGCTTCAATTGGGTTGGTATGAGGAAATATCAGTGGGAGGTGGTAAGGATTTCTTTCAGCTTTTAAGTTGGACACCAAAGAATGAAGAGGGTGAGATGCATCAGGATGATATGGTTGATTCTAATGTTCAAGATAACCAAGTGGAGGAACCTTCACACTTTACTCCTCAGGAGGAAGGTGTTGAGAATGAAATCAAGGAAGCAATAGAATACATTTGAGGAAGAGAAATGATAGCAAGTAAAGATAAGCATTTGGAAACCCATGGGGGTAAAAAGCTAGAAGAAGATCATAACAAATTTGAAGAGGTGATCCTTGGTGAACTTTCCCTCATGCTACAAAGTCAAATTCTTGAGGATGAGTTGGAAGAAATCTCTAACACCCTTCATGAAAGAAGCAATCAAGTGGACAAGTTGAACAAGGAATTGCAAGTTACTACAAGTGAATCAAGATATGAGGAAAAATTTGATAAAGCATTCCAAGACACCATTACCACCATATTCTTTGGGGGGATGCTTAAGGATCTTACGGAAGAAATACGATAGGAGTCATTGCCCAAAGCCTTTCAAGGTGATCAAGTTGTTGCAAGTGGCATGATTCACCATCAACTTCGACCTCCAGAAATCTTACCACTTGAAATGGAAGTTGATGGGCAACTCACAAAGATGTATGATGGTTCTCCTATCAGTCTTGAAGGTACTATGTTTGGTGAGAGTCTATATAAAGAATTGCAAGATGTTCCTAAAGAGAGTTCAAATGGAAATTACATGCTAAATGATGAAGCTCCTAGTGGTGAGGATATGCAAGGATTGTTAAGTGATGATCAAGTTGCTCTCATGGAAAAGGAAAACAAAGAACAATTTGGGTTGATGCTACAGTTGGATATTGTGTTCGAGCAACTTGGAGAGGTGTTTGATGGGGAGAATATCAAGGAATCCTCGATTTTTTAGGATACACTTGAGGAGATTCACAAGGATGCATGGTTCATGTTTCACAAGGACAAGCCCCCAAAGACGATATTTCATGAGCTTGATTCCAAGATTGATCCTGCCTTGACTACCAATGAGTTCGATATAGATGCTAGAGGGAAGATTCATCGCCAGTTGCGACCTCCTGAAGCTGTGGATGATCAATTGAGGTTTGAACAAGAGTTACCACATGAAGCACACCAAGTTGTTTCTTTCCTTGCTCTTAAGGAGGAAAGGTATGAAAGTTTTTATTTTGATTATGGAAATTTTGGAAAACCAGCTTGTATTTGGATTGATCATGGACCCTATGAGTTGCCTCAATTGTTGATCTTGCATGATAATTTTCTTGAGTTTGAGTTGGAGGTAACAATTTTTTTTTCAAAGTACAAGGACGAGTTTGCGAGATTGAGAACTATCACCCAAACCTTGTTACTTTTGAACATCCTGAGAAACCATGTTAGATCCAGTGTATATATTAGATCGGTTAGTGTTGTCCCTTTAGAGTCTTGTACATAGTTAGGGTAGGTTTGTCTTGGACCATTTGGTTCAGGAGAGTAGTTTAGTTTGCTTTTGTGTTTGGCTTAGATTAGGTTTCCTTTCAGTTGTTTAGAATAGGTTTCTTTCCAGTGGGTTAGAGTAAATTTCCTTTCAGTTGGTTAGAGTAGGTTTGCTTTCAGTTGTTTAGTTTAGGTCTTTTAGGGAGCTCGAGTTTAATTTGTATCAAGTCATTTGACTTGAAATCTTTTAGCCTCCCTCAGTTTGAGAGTAATTTTGGGTTTGGAGCTTTGCGGCTGCAAGGGGGTCCAGGTTATCACTCGTGGGCGATGTGTGTAGATTTTTTTTACATGTTTGGTGTCAAAACCTAGAGTTCGTCTTGTTCATTTCTTGAATATATTTGACAAGGTTCGGAGATCTTAGGTTGTGCTTAGTCATTGGTCCATGGTAGGACTTGTACTAAATTTGGGCCTGGCTCGATAGTGGTTCTTGAGTTACCTTGGACATGGTTACAACATTTTACTCACACTTAATTGCTCCGAGTTCTTGGTGTTTTGAAGTGAAGTTGGACTTAGTGAAAATCATACACCTGCTTCAGCACCACTATGGTCTTCCAAACCCTCCACGGGCTTCATTGCCTGCAAGCCAAACAGAAGATTGAAAAGAGAAGAGAAAGAAATATCAAAAGAAAAAAGAGAAAAAAGGAAAATAAGTGCAAAATGAAAGACAATATCAAAGTGAAAATAAAGATGAAAATTGGCTTTAAAGGGAGTGCAATCATCTCTACCGGTGCTACTAAGTGGTCACTAAGGGTAGAACCCTGATTGTGGTGCCACAACGATAACTCCGTGGGGGCTATGGATGCCTGACTAGCAGTGGGGCTCTATCCAAGATGCTTTTGAAGTAAGGATATTATAATAACTAAGTCTAATGGATTTTAGAGATTATCAAGTTCTTGTCGAGCAGGGAAGAAATAACTTGCACACACGTGAGTAGCTTATGGTCAGGGTGCTTAGGTTCAACTTGAAAGTTCTTTCCCTTGTTGAGTACTTGTCCTTAAGTAGATTTTCGGATAGGTCATCCTGAGATTTTTGGTTCTAAGTTACTTTATTCTTGAAATGTTCAGGAACATTTCTTTGGGTTGATGCTAGATGTTGTGAAGTTTCACATCATCGCCCCAAGCAATTTGGGGACCCCCATTTTCGAGCTAGACTTGAACTTTTTCCTGATCACAATGCCCATGAATTAACGATTTGTTGGACTTGGGTGCCTGGTGTTGATTTTTTGAAGTTTATTGATGTGTTCAGGGCTTGTGATTTTCGGGGTTATTGTGGATTTGACCATCTTCTTGGAGTTTTGCAACTTGGATGATGAAGCAAAGATTGCATAAATGATTTTAATTGCCAAAACATTTTGAAACTAAATTGATTTTATCTCCTGCAATGAGATCGAATTTGAGCCTTAAAATCGAATTTGGCTTTGACAAACAAAATTTGGGCTAATAATAAGTAAATTTTGGTGCATTGAAATACTTAAATCTGGTCTCTTATTTTAGATTTTGCATTGAGAATTGAAAATCTGGCCCCTTGCCATTTAAAATTGGCAAATAAACATTAAAATCTGGGATCTGCATTAAAATCTAAAATTTTGGCTTTGAAATTTTAAAAATCTGGCTATTTAAATAGAAGATTAGGGCCTCTCTATTATGGCGCAAGGCTAAAAAAGAAAATTAGGGCCTCCCCTTAGGTAACGTGATACCTATGTGGCCTTCAAAAATTCCAAAAAGCTGGCGCAAATATTTAATTTTCGGTGCATTTGCAATAAATATATTTGTTTAAGGGCATGTCGTCCCCTTTATTGTGGCAATTAATTAAGTTTTTTGTTTTTCTTGTGCTAGGGTCGGCCCTAGGTGTTGGCGCCAAAGTTTGGTATAAGTGAGGAGCGCTCCCTCCTCCTTTCCTCACCATTGCACCGTCCAAACAAGAAGGCAGCGAAATACATAGCAGACAAGGAGCAGCAGCGAAATAAATAAGAGGGGCAGCGATTTTAATTAAGGAGCAGATCGGAACATTGTGGAAGATCCAAATTTGAAGAGCAAGGGCCAGATCTGATATACAGGAGCAGGGATCGGATATTAGAAGAGGTCTGCCATTTTGATAAGAAAGAGGCCACGAATTTGAAAGGTTAGGAACAGAAATTTGTGAAGGAGGACTTGCAGATTTTTAGAGGAGGGCTTACCATTTGATAGAGCCACGAATTTTGAAGAAGACCATAGTTTGACAAAGAGAGAAAGCTACAGATGTGAGAGAAGCCCTGCCATTTTTCAGGACAAATTTGCAAAATTTGGTGAGTTGCTTAACTTATTTTCTTAATTGTTATCTTTTCTTTGGTGTGCGTTGTTTGGGTGTTGGAGATAAGTTTTAGGACTGAGAGAAGGCTGGCTCATTAAGCGGATTTCTCGATTGTCTTGATTGGATTCTTTCCCAAAGAGAATTAATACCAAAATAGGAGACAAGGAAGATATGACGCCCAAGACCACTTTCTTCTCGAGATTGAAGCAAGTCCGAGAAACCAACATCGGTGCCATTGACATGATACAATTGAGAGATAGGTTGAAGAGGACTATGAAGGCCATGAAGGTTAAAGAAGGCAAGAATAATGAAGGTGGAAAGCGAGAAGATAGGTTGATGGGGGCAAGTTCGATTTCAAGGCGGTGGTCAAGAGCAAGGCTCTCAAATTGCAAGAAGGTTCACATCCAGGCAAGCCACCGGGGCCAAGGCAAGATTACCCCAAGTGCATAGAGACCTCACCCTTTCAAGGTCGGGACATCAGGTACAAGCAAGTTCAAGTGGTGATGAGAAAGTTTCTAAGGACGAGCTCAAACATCCAAGGCTTCACCTCATCTCAAGGATTAAATAAATTTATAAGATAAGGTTGATGAGGTGGCAATTTCATGTGCATGCAATCAAATCATGCCAAGAGTCCCATGTTCTCATTAGTTGACAGATTATTGTAATTTTCTCATTGGCCCACAAAGTTGGTGCCCTGATGTAATTGGTCGAAAGATGGTAACCCTAATTAGGGTTTGTAAGGTTTAATCTTGGCCCTTGATTTTGCCCCTTAATCTTGGCCACTCGTTGTAATTTTGAGCCTCTATATAAGGCCATTTGTTCTCATTTGTAAAGGGGAGTTATGTTGGAGAATTGTTGCCAAAATACTATCAAAATTGTTCTCTATTCATTTTTGGTGTATTGCATGTTTCTTCTCATCTCTCAAATTAAAGTTAGATTTCATTGAGTTGTTAAAATAGATTTCATTTCAAGAAAGTGTTAAAGTAAGAATAGAAGTAGATGGCTCGTTGTATGGTGATATTGGTAAATGTTTGCTAGGGATCTATATACTAGGCCACTAGCATCTTAGCGGCTTGTTAAGGAGCCTTGTGTGGTAATCTATTCCAATTCCCCTTGAATCATTGCACCTATGGAGGTAGCGCCGCAGGAAAGCTTTCATTTGGTTAGATCCCTGTCCATTTGATAATTTCTTCATTCATAGGAATAGTAGTAGACCAGTAAGCAGTTAATGGTAGTAGTTGAAAGTGAAAGTGATTGAGGAGAAAAGAACAAGTCAAGCAAGCGAAGTACCACCAAGTTATCTTTGAATGAACAACGTAAGCCCGTCGAAGTGATTACGAGCAAATCACATTAATATAACTGAGTTAGTATCCACAGGTGTAAGGAACCTTGGAGTATTCTCATGTTCTTCATGAGTATATACTTTTCAAAAGAGGGTTGAGTGTTTGGTATGCTATATCAAGTATTCAATTGCTATATGTTATGTAGTGGTATAAAACTGACATCAGCAAAAGTTAACTGATGCCCCAATCAAACACAATAGGTTTTGGATTATAAATACGCAATACTGATCCGTACAGAGATTTGAAACAGCGAATTTACCAGTAAAATGCAAGGGAAAGCATAAAGTTTTATTGTTTCATTCATCAACCTCCAACAACCAACCTTGGTTCTGATGGAGCCCAAATTTCGGGAAATTGAGGACTCCATTTCTTACCCATTTTTATATCAATTTTATCTCTTAATCATTAACGTGTTAACATATTTTTTGAGATTAGTTTTTCTTCTCATAACTATTTTCAGGAACTTGCAGCACAAATTAAATGCTTGGAGTTCAATGTTTTCTTTTCAATCTTTCATTTGATATCCCTGTCCTGAAGATTGCGGAAGCAAAATTTATCAGAGTTGTCTTCATCGTTGGAAACTAAATTTATTCTGGAATGGAATTTCAATCAAGATAAATGTTATACACTGAATTTGCGCCTCTGATCTCAAGCTCCCTTGGTCTTGATAATTCAGTATAACATGGGAATCATCTCAAGGTTGTGGGACCTTTTTCTAACCAAGATGAGACCTCCAGATTCTAGGCTGGTTCCTCTTGGATAATCACCCTGATTTGCTTCTTAACAGGAAAGTAAATTCTTTTAAGGAAAAGGGATAGAAGGAGTGCATGAAAGGGAAATGACAAGAAAGCAAATCTACCTACTAGGTGATGCACCGAAACTGGGGTTTGGATCTCAGTATAGAGGAATGAAACCAGTGACAAACTTAGGTCTAGGAGATCACAGCTTACTGAATAGGCTTGCATGAGTATTTCATTAGAGGGCCTAAAAATTAGACACAAATTATGTCCTGCAAGCAGACATTCTCTTCAGCAAAAGGACACAGCAATGAAACAAAATGACAGGGGCTGAAGGATACCCACAACCTCACTCAGATCAAATCAAACACAGTAGTGCACAAATAAGCTGAAAGTAAAGGGGATCAGGAAAAGCTAAGTATCACTGAAAGCATTCATAAACTTCAATCCAATAAAAGACAAGCCAAAAAAAAAGAAAGCATAGGGACATAAACATGTCACAGAATACTTTGCCGCATTTGTATTATCAATGAGAACTTACAAGATGTGAAAAACCAGAGAGCAAAAATGTTAAAGATAGTTCTTCAAGAAGACTTTCTCTTTTTACAAAATGTGAATTCTGAGCACTACAGGTTCCAAAAAAGAATATATACATCCTCTGCACGCAGGCAAGAATCAAAATATCTCCAAATTAGGGATACATAGATATGCATTATAATAATCAACCCTAAAACTAGTCAAAATCTGATCATAAATGTGCTCTGTAAATATCATGGCCGATCAGATATTTTGTTTGCGTGTCCATTCCTGCACTCGATCAACAACTTTGATCCATCTACCCCCCTGCAAGCCCACTCTGTCATGAATGTTCAAATCCGATCAGATCCTCGAAAGGACCCAAAAATGGCAGCCTAAAAGATCTCTGCAAACTTTCCCAGCTATAATTGCCTTTGGAAACATCAATTCTCAGCTACCCGCGCTTTGCAAACATCTCTGCAGAAGAAAGCCCGCCAAAACAATCACACCACCCTTGTAATAGTAATGGTCGCATGATCGCATGAGCAAAAAGCCTTCATGCAATCATGTAACAAGTCGTTTGAAAATTTGCCTCCGCCCTTTGAAAATGTCAATGGTCACATGATCACATGAGCTGAAAGGCCTTCATGCGATCATGCGACAAGTCTTTTGAAAACTGTCGCTCTTCCACGCAAGACACATGGCCTCGCCAAATATCCCACCTGTCAAACCTTGCCACGTGGCCCAACAGGAGCTGACCACGTCGGCTCGACCCACAACAACACCGCCTGAAAGCACGCTATCCGCTGACGGTTTGTCGCATGGTCACATGGGCTCGGAAGAGCCCATGCGATCATGCGACCAACCGCATGATGCTAGCCACTGACCACCACCGCTTGAAACCGGACCGCCTACCGCTTGTCGCATGATCGCATGCGGCCAGGAAGGCCTATGCGATCATGCGGCAACGTCAACTTGTGACCCCTGCCTTCAACGCTGTCGGCTTGTAACCACTATAACCACAGGCGGTTAGTCGCATGGGTGCATGGGCTCGGAAGAGCCCATGAGATCATGCGACTAACCGGAAGATGCTACCCGTGGTTAAGGCTTGCCGCATCGGAAGGAAGATCGACGACTGTCGTTACACCGCGCGCTTAAACAGGCAACATCTTTCCTTAGTGGTGTAGCGACAACCATGAGATTTTGCCGAGCGTTAACCTTTGCAGACGGAGAATGGGCCCACTGACAGGTGTCATCCTGTCGCATGATCGCAAGGGCAAGGAATATTCCTTGCGAACATGCGACAACCGCAAGATTTCTAAGGAAAGCCAGTCACCGGACCCACAGGTCAGAGTTGCGCACTTGAAGAAAATATGCCACCTTACTCGAAACGCGGACCCACTGAGAACCCAATCCGACCATTGTCGCATGATCGCAAGGGCAAGGAATATTCCTTGTGAACATGCGACAACCGCAAGATTTCTACTGCACTTGCACGGCTATGAGGAACTGGGACCCGCCTGTCGGAGTTGCGCACTTAGGGAAAAATTGCAGATGCCAGAGAAGTGTAAAGTGCGGAAGGGGTCGAAAACACAAAAGGTTTTCGAGTGAAGGTCGAAAACACGCTAAATTTTCAGAGTGGAGGTCGAAAACACACCAAATTTTCGGACCAAAAGGCAGAAACATCCTGAGCCTGCAGAGAGGAGGTCGAAAACACACTGGGTTTTCGACACTTGAGCATTTCATTGGAAAACAGGACTGTGGCCGAAAATGAATGACAGGGAATTTTTGGGCAACATTTTGGCGACCTCTGCGGGATGTCAGCCTGCTTGACATTTAGACCAGTTGCCAGAGAGGGATCCATTGGGATGGGTTCAATTCTTAGCACAAAAACTTGACAGGGACAGGGACAAAAACTGAACCGGGAAGACAAACCTGTGCACGCGCACTTCTTGGGAAAACAGGGAAAAACTAAACTAGAAAGCAGGAAGAAAGTAGAAAAAATATTTACAAGGATTTATAAGAAGGACCTACAGAGAGGGATTAACTTCAAAGCAAGGCTTCAAGTGGAAACCATTCACTGAGATTGGCAGGGCAGCTCCTTCAAGGGTTGAAAGCTGAAAAGCGTTGGATCCTCTGCACTCTGTTATAACAAATGGCCCGCCCCAAAAGGAATCAAACTTTGTGTGCTTGCCAGGTTTTGACCTGAACTCATCCCATTTGAGAACTACATCTCCAACCTTGAAGTCTCTGACCCTGGCTCTTTTATCAAAGCTTCTCTTTGTTTGACTCTGATGGAATGCCATATCTTGCATTGATTTATCTCTGATCTCTTCTAGCTCCATAAACTGGGCATATCTGATTCGCATAGGATCACTTTCCTCAAACAAGGCATACTGAGTGGCCAAGTCCAAGGCTGGTAATTCAGTTGAAATAGATAACTTGGCCTCTCTACCATACACCATGTATGGGGAATTACCAATGATTTTTTTTGGAGTAATTCTATCTAACCACAAGGCAGATTTCAATTTAGTATGCCAGTCCCTCTGACTGTCTTGCAGGGTCTTTTTGATTATTCTAATCAGATTCTTATTTGTTGATTCTACCAAATCATTCCCCTGAGGATAGTAATTGTAACTTGTATTCAGATGAATGCCCTTCTTGACTACCCACTCTGAGACTTTGAGGCCTGTAAATGCTAATGCATTGTCTGAAACTATAGAATTTGGAATGCCAAATCTATGAATGATGTCATCATAAAAACTTAAAACATCACTCTCATTAGCTTCTTTTAAAGCAACTGCCTCTGTCCACCTAGTGAAATAATCGGTTGCAGTGATTATCCACTTGTGTCCTGCACTAGATGGAGGGTTAATCATGCCAATGAAATCTATACCCCACTTCATGAAGGGCTACTCTGTTTTGACTGGCTGTAGGGGCAGAGCTGCAAATCTTTCTTTCCCTGCAAAAATAGCACATTTGACGCATCTTCTAACATAATCATGACTATCTTTGAAGATAGATGGCCAATAGTATCCAACCCTCATGATCTTAAAAGCTATAGTCCTAGGAGAGAAATGGCCACTAGAAGCTCCGTCATGAAACTCAAATATGACATCGGCAACTCTTTCTAAATCTATGCATCTTAGAAGGACACCATTGTGATCCTTTCTGAAAAGAATTTCATCTATCAGCACAAAAGGAACAGATTGTAGCCTGTAACACCTCCCTTTTGCTGAATCTAGGCCTGCAGGACATTGTCCTGTCTTCAAATAATTGATCATATTAGGCAACCAGCTAGCTGCCTTGGCTTGCTCTCCTGTAGAATGCACCACCAGAGATGCATCTATATATTCCAATTTCTTTGAACTTCCGTCTTCTGCCAGATGCTCACAAAGACCTCTTCCTCTAACTAGCTTGGTAATCTGAATATCTATGTCATATTCTATCACCTTAGTGATCCAACCAGCTCTTTTTTCATTTAGGTCCTTAGAAAGCAAAAATTCCTTGACACTTGGATGAGTAACCATCAAATGCACCTTGCTATGAGTCAACAAATGTCTGAATTTTTTGAGGCTCTTTACCACAGCAAGAACATGCTTTTCTACAAAAGAGTATCTTTGTTCATACTCTTCTAAACCTTTGCTAAAGAAAGCAATAGGCTGCTCCAATCCTTTAGCATTTTATTGAGTCAACATTGCAGATATAGCATCATGACCCCCATAAGCATAAAGGACAAAATCCTTACTGAAATTTGGGTTTAGGAGAGTAGGAGCTTCTGTTAAGGCTTCTTTAATAGCTTGGAAGTTAACTTTTCCTTCTTTGGTCCAACTGAAGACTGAACCCTTCCTCAACATGGCTGTCAAAGGCTTGAGTAACTCTGCAATGTTAGGTAAGAATCTCCTAACAAAGTTAATCTTTCCTATGAAAGATTGGAGACTTTTCTTGTGATGTGGTAATGGTAGTTCTAAGATGGCTGCAATTCTCTTAGGATCCACTGTAATTCCTTCTTTGGATACTACATATTCCAATAGTTTTCCTTCATGAACTGCAAACACACATTTCTTGGGATTAAGGGATATCCCAAATTCTCTGCATCTTTCAAAAATCTGCCTCAAATGTCTGATGTGGTCTACTGCATGCTTTGAGTAGACAGTTATGTCATCTAGGTAGACCAACACAAACCTGTACATGAGGCCCTTAAAGGCCATATCCATTGCCTTTTGAAATGTAGCACCTGCATTTGACAAACCAAAGGGCATCTTCTGATATGCCATGGTTCCCCTCTTGGTTGTAAATGCAGTCTTATATTGATCCTCTTCTTTCACTAAGATTTGATTGTATCCTGAATAGCCATCCAACAATGAGAATCTCTCGGATCTAGAGACACATTGCAGAATTTGTTCCATAGAGGGTAGTGGATGGCGGTCTTTTAATGAGGCTCTGTTCAAATCCTTGAAATCAACACATAACCTCAGCTCCCCATTCTTTTTCCTGACAGGAACAAGGTTGGAAACCCAACTAGTATGTTTGATGGGGTAGATGATGCCACTTTCTATTAGTTTGAGTACTTATGCATAAGTGGTTCAAGCTTGGAATTAACAGGCCTTTGCTTTTGCCTTACTGGTTTAGTATTAAGCTCCAATTCAATAGTGTGCTGAGCAAGGGTAGGATTAAAACCCTTGAGGTCTTCATATCCCCATGCAAAAACATCACTGAATTCTCTGAATAATTTAGTGTAAACTTGCTTTTTTGAATTAGTGTTTGCTTTTCCAAATTGTAGGCTCTTACCTGGTTCCAACTCTAATTCAGCACAATGTTCCTGTTGGACTACCAGGCCAGCTTTATTTTTCTTGACTTCATCATCCTTGTTGAAGATAGTCTCTAAGGTGACAAGACCTTTAGGCATCTTATTAGATCTAAGTTGTATCACTTGATCACCATAGTTCTGTGATAACCTCCTTTGATTGTGCCTTGAAAAGACATCTTCTTCAAACAAGAACTGCAGAATTTGTTCATCATTGTCAAACACTTGCCAATTAATATTATTATCTGGAATTGAAGGTCTAACAATAATCTTGATGTGTTGCTAATCTGCCTCTTTTGAAATGCTATTGGGGATGTCAAACTGAGATCCAATAGCAGCTAACCTATCAGCATTTTGATTTAATTTTCTAGGGATAGCAACGATATTGAAAGCATAGAAATCTTCAATTGCATCCCAAACTCTATGTTTGTATGCTTTCATGACATCATTTTTGGTTGCACTCATCCCTCTTACTTGGCTGACAACAAGTTCACTGTCACCATATACTTTTAACGCTTTAAGCCCTCTTTTCCTAGCCCATTCTAGTCCATTAACCAGACTTTCATACTCTGCAGTGTTGTTGGTGCAGGAAAAACCGAATCTAAAGGCAGTGTAATACCTTTCTCCTTTTGGGGATACCAGTATAGCACCTCCACCAGAACCATGTCTACTTCTAGCTCCATCAAAAAAAAGTTCCCAGACCTGACTATCCTGATCATCTGAATCAATGTATTCTTTGAGAAGGCTTGGTTCTATGGCTCCACTTTCTTGAATCAGATAACTCCCCAAACCAGAATCCCAAACAAGACCCTCTTGGATCTCCGAGGTTCTTTCATCTAGGAGGATATCGGGGATACTCTCTATTTTGGTGCTTGCTTCACTAATGGTTGGGAAATCATTGTCATCAAATATAGGACAATTAGTATTGATGGAATTGGACACATATGGCTCTATATGATGTATTGCTAAGGCTTCTGATTTAATGGTGACTTTGGTATCATACCTTGTATGAAAGAGCATGTGAGACTAGTCGGAAGAAAGATAACCTTCTATCTTGGCTGTGAACTCCCTTGAGAGACATATGGCAAACAATGCAGGAAGATCTATGATATATATGTCAAGGAGAATGGAAAAATTAGGACTAGCATGGAGAATTAGACTCGTATCCTTGGCCACACCTATAGTACTGACTGAGGATCCATCAAGTTGTGTAACCTTCTTTTGGAAGGGTTCATAGTTAAGTCCTAATTGATCAGCCACTTTCTTGGGCATTACAGTGCTAGTAGCTCCACTATCTACCATACAATTATGCACTAAAGATTTCCCAATAATTAAAGATACGTAAAAGGGAGGTGGCTTTAAATTCCTACCTTGCATGGTATTGGCCTTGGAGTTGCTAGTTGGAGTCTCCTTTTCTTGGTCAGTGTTGACCAACACTGATTTTGCAGTTTCTTTTGCAGGTTGAGGATTTACTGCCTCTCTCATGGCCTTCCCCAAAATTTCAAGTTGTCCCGGAATAGACAAAGAGTCCCACATAGACATGGTGACATTCACCTTCTTCATATTGTCTACAATGTTATAAGGTGCCACACTGTGAACCCTTTGTTGTGCTTTTACCATGATGGGTTCTGCCTCTTTTGGAACTTGGCCTTCTTTGCTTGTGACGACAGGGGCTTCCTTGGATGTGATAGGGGCAACTTGCTGCAATGGCTCTACAAATGTAGTGGCCTTAGTACCAGAATTTGCTCTCTCCATGTCTTGGGCTCTTCTCTTTGCTCTTGTGTAGGCAACAAAAGCAGCTTCATCATTGACTCCATTGAAATCCAGTTGCTCCCAATTGAAAAGAGCAGTCTCATTCTCTTGTGTTTCTTGCTGAGGAGCTGTCCCACTAGAAGGAGCTTCTGCTTGAGCTTGTGAAGCATTTTGAACCATTAGTGCTTGGTTCATCCATCCATTAGAACACGTAGGCTGATTGTGGGGCTGATTGCAAGGGAAACACCATTCATTATCCATGGCCATATTGTTTTGACTAGGAACCATGTCCCCGACTGGATTTGCGGAATTAAGAGGTGCAGGGTTATACGGTTGGAATGGTCTTTGACTAAAATTTTGTCTTTGCCCTTGATAGCCTCCTTGGTATGGTGGCCTAATTTGTTGATAAGGCTGTCCTTGATTTTGGTATTGCTGATTAGGACTTTGGCCTTGTGATTGGAAGGGTGGCCTGATGCCTTGGTTTTGTTTCTTCAAGTTTGTGACCTCTTTGGTTAGAGTCTACAGCAAGTTTGTCATTTCTTGTATACTAGTTTGCTGACTACTCTTCACCTCTTGCAACTCTTGGGAGAAATTTGTTGCAGCATGTTCTTGACCACTGGTACTAGCTTGAGGTGCTGATATTGTGGGAATAGGGGTAAATGGGGGTACCTGTGCAGGCGCAATGGGCTGAAGACTAGGGAAGATAGGCATAGGAGGCCTTCTCTGTATCATGCCTGCTTGGATCAAACAATTTTCAGCCTTGACAGCAGTGTCAAAAGCTTGGGGTAAAGTGGTACCACCCATAGATTGGATCATGACAGAAATTTGGCTATTTAGACTTTGCAAGTAATACAGGAAGGCATGGTCAGCTGATGGCCTTACAGAGACTGAGATTCTATTCCATGTTTTAAGGAACCTACTATTATAATCTGTCATTTGCTCTTGAGGATCTCTCTTTATAGTTGTCAATTGCTCAACCAGAGACAAATTATCTGATTTATCCTCAAAATACTTGCTTAATGCATCTCCTAATTCATCCCATGAAGTAATAGAACCAACAGTTAAAGTTCTAAACCACTCTAGAGCCTTACCTTTCAGAGATGCTGCTAATAATTTGGTGGCCACATCCTCTTGAGTAATGTTGTGTATGCTGCAAATGGTGGTCACATCTCTTATGTGTTCAAAGGTTGTTGTCTGTCCCTCCCCTGTGAAATCAGGTATACTCTTTAATGCCACCAAGGGCACATCATGATGCACTGCAAAATCTAATGGGCTCCCCTGATTGAAAGGTGCAAAGGCAAAATTTCTAGCCATTGTAGGAGGTGTAACCTGAGGATTAACAGCTATATGAGCCATATTTGCTAGATTTGGATCTTCTTCTTCTAGATCTCTGGTCAGAGATCTGCCTCTTATTCTGAAATGAAAAAGGAAAGGTCTCCTCTCTGAAGTATCAGGAGGTGTAGATTGGACTATTCTTGCAGGAGATTCTCTCTGAGTTGACCTGCCTTTGTAGCTTCTTTTCAAGGGCAACTCTGAAAATTCAGTAGGCTTTGAGCTTCTAGTCTCGATCTTTCTCATAAACCTTAAACAAGGTTGGCCTGAAACTTTGAAACCGGTGGAGTCGCCAGATATACTTGATAGAACAACCTCTAAAGGTTTGTATTATGCAATCCGCATATCAGAGATGACACAATCTTCAACAAATGAACTTCTTTGCTGTCCCACCGGGCGTGCCAAAAATTCTTATACACTGAATTTGCGCCTCTGATCTCAAGCTCCCTTGGTCTTGATAATCCAGTATAACATGGGAATCATCTCAAGGTTGTGGGACCTTTTGCTAACCAAGATGAGACCTCCAAATTCTAGGCTGGTTCCTCTTGGATAATCACCCTAATTTGCTTCTTAACAGGAAAGTAAATTCTTTTAAGGGAAAGGGATAGGAGTGCATGAAAGGGAAATGACAGGAAAGCAAATCTACCTACTAGGTGATGCACCGAAACTGGGGTTTGGATCTTAGTATAGAGGAATGAAACCAGTGACAAACTTAGGTCTAGGAGATCACAACTTACTGAATAGGCTTGCATGAGTATTTCATTAGAGGGCCTAAAAATTAGACACAAATTATGACCTGCAAGCAGACATTCTCTTTAGCAAAAGGACACAGGAATGAGACAGAATGACAGGGGCTGAAGGATACCCACAACTTCACTCAGATCAAATCAAACACAGTAGTGCACAAATAAGCTGAAAGTAAAGGGGATCAGGAAAAGCTAAGTATCACTGAAAGCATTCATAAACTTCAATCCAATAAGAGACAAGCCAAAAAAAAAGAAAGCACAGGGACATAAACATGTCACAGAATACTTTGCAGAATTTGTATTATCAATGAGAACTTACAAGATGTGAAAAATCAGAGAGCAAAAATGCTACAGATAGTTCTCCAAGAAAAGACTCTTTTTACAAAATGTGAATTTTGAGCACTACAGGCTCCAAAAAAGAATATATACATCCTCTGCACGCAGGTAGGAATCAAAATATCTCCGAATTAGGGCTACATAGATATGCATTATAATAATCAACCCTAAAACTAGTCAAAATCTGATCATAAATGTGCTCTGTAAATATCATGGCCGATCAGATATTTTGTTTGCGTGTCCATTCCTGCACTCGATCAACAACTTTGATCCATCTACCCCCCTGCAAGCCCACTCTGTCATGAATGTTCAAGTCCGATCAGATCCTCGAAAGGACCCAAAAATGGCAGCCTAGAAGATCTCTGCAAACTTTCCCATCTATAATTGCCTTTGGAAACATCAATTCTCAGCTACCCGCGCTTTGCAAACATCTCTGCAGAAGAAAGCCCGCCAAAACAATCACGCCACCCTTGTAATAGCAATGGTTGCATGATCGCATGAGCAAAAAGCCTTCATGCGATCATGCGACAAGTCATTTGAAAACTTGCCTACGCCCTTCGAAAATGTCAACGGTCGCATGATCGCATGAGCTGAAAGGCCTTCATGCGATCATGCGACAAGTCTTTTGAAAACTGTTGCTCTTCCACGCAAGACACATGGCCCCGCCAAATATCCCACTTGTCAAACCTTGCCACGCGGCCCAACAGGAGCTAACCACGTCGGCTCGACCCACAGCAACACCGCCTAAAAGCATGCTATCTGCTAACGGTTTGTCGCATGGTTGCATGGGCTCGGAAGAGCCCATGCGATCATGCGACCAACCGCATGATGCTAGCCACTGACCGCCACCGCTTGAAACCGGACCGCCTACCGCTTGTCGCATGATCGCGTGCAGCCAGGAAGGCCTATGCGATCATGCGGCAACGTCAACTTGTGACCCCTGCCTTCAACGCTGTCGTCTTGTAACCACCGTAACCACAGGTGGTTAGTCACATGGGCGCATGGGCTCGGAAGAGCCCATGCGATCATGCGACTAACTGGAAGATGCTACCCGTGGTTAAGGCTTGCCGCATCGGAAGGAAGATCGACGGCTGTCGTTACACCGCGCGCTTAAACAGGCAACATCTTTCCTTAGCAGTGTAGCGACAACCACGAGATTTTGCCGAGCGTTAACCTTTGCAGATGGAGAATGGGCCCATCGACAGGTGTCATCCTGTCGCATGATCGCAAGGGCAAGGAATATTCCTTGCGAACATGTGACAACCGCAAGATTTCTAAGGAAAGCCAGTCACCGGGCCCACAGGTTGGAGTTGCGCACTTGAAGAAAATATGCCACCTTACTCGAAACGCGGACCCACTGAGAACCCAATCTGACCGTTGTCGCATGATCGCAAGGGCAAGGAATATTCCTTGCGAACATGCGACAACCGCAAGATTTCTACTGCACTTGCACGGCTATGAGGAACTGGGACCCGCCTGTCAGAGTTGTGCACTTAGGGAAAAATTGCAGATGCCAGAGAAGTGTAAAGTGCGGAAGGGGTTGAAAACACAAAAGGTTTTCGAGCGAAGGTCGAAAACACGCTAAATTTTCAGAGCGGAGGTCGAAAACACACCAAATTTTCGGACCAAAAGGCAGAAACATCCTGAGCCCGTAGAGAGGAGGTCGAAAACACACTGGGTTTTCGACACTTGAGCATTTCATTGGAAAACAGGACTGTGGCCGAAAATGAATGACAGGGAATTTTTGGGCAACAATAAAATCAGAGGAAAACTGAAGAGACAGATAATTCGGAAGCCTTTGATCAAATCATACTTTGCAACAGACTTTTTATCTCAGAAGTAATTGCAAAGAGGATAATACTGTTGGCAAAATCATCTTTCCAATTTCGTCAGTATTTGAGAAAGAGCGTCATATAACATCACTTTGGAGCAAGCAGTATAGATGACAGTGTTTTGGTTTTGAGAGGATATTTGTGTATCATCGAAATATAGCAAGATTTTTGTCAGATATTAAAGTTGAAAATGTGTTTAATAAACATGCATAATGCAGAAATACCAACAGGCTCTTGGTGAATTCTTAATTCCCAGACCTTCTATTCCAAAATGGTGTCGATGGGCATACTGGATTTCCCCTTTCTCCTATGCAGAGACTGCAATTACAGTCAAAGAATCTCTTTCTCCACGATGGGAAAAGTTGTCTTTCCAAAACACAAGCCTTGGAGTACATATCCTGGAAAGTCATGCACTTTTTCATGAGGATTACTTTTATTGGATAGGCATTGGAAGTTTGATTGGATTTACAGTATTATTCAATTTTGCATACCCCATTGCTTTAACATATTTGAACCCCATTGGCCAGTCACAAACTGTAATCTCTCGAGAAGAGCTTGCCCAGATCCAAAATAGCCAAGAAGATGTTACTAATGGATCAGGTCCAGTGTCTCAGACTGAATACAGAAGTACAATTGAAGTGCACATTGACTATACAGCCTGGGCATTTGATGATAGCAGAAAATTCTATAAAGGTTCTGATTCTACTAGGTTCATAGATGCAAAACGTGGAATGATATTACCTTTCCAGCCTTTAGCAATCATTTTCCAAGATATCCAGTATTTTGTTGACATGCCCGTGGAAATGAAACGAAAGGGCGTGACACTCTTAGAAAAGATGTTTCTGAATGCCATTTCACTGTACAATGATAATTTAAGGTGCAATATAATTGTGCTGTGCAAAAGAACATATGGCTTCAAATATATCAAGATATTCAATGAAATACTCATGCCAGGGAGTCATAGAGTATGGCTATCTTCATGAAGTTATGAAAGTCAGATAGTCTTATTAATATGGCAACCTGGAACAACAATTTCTTTATGATTATTGTGCAAGGAAGTCAAGGACGATGCTCCTGATTAAATTCAAAAGAGTAAAAACCAAAACATGATCAAACATTGATTGGAATTAAGTCAAATGTCTAATATCACTTTGTATTTTTACTGCAGGTCTGAAGATGTGCGTGTAAGGTGAAGATTTATCGAGAGTGGAGGAGCCTGAGCATCGGTCGCTGAGGAGTTTTAAAGAAAAGGCACAGAATTATATACACAGAAGCAAGTGAGCCGCATTACTTTACAAAAATGAGGATGGCACTAATATATTTCATGTATTTGACATGTCTGTTCCCGAATGGATGGTGGTTGATTCCCGTTTGGATTAATGTGTTCGGTTGAAGACTCCCAGATTTAGTTTTAATCCACGGAGTGTTAAGTTCAATAATCATTCATTAATACCGAGTTACATAATGAATTCGACGGTATATGAAGAGGCGTGACCTTTCAGAAGATTCTATCTTCCACCTGTCGCCCACGCATAATCAGATGCGATATGTTAAGTTTGGAATGTGTTGACGATTAGTAAACATATCATTTGATTGATGAAGCGGTGTGTCCTTTTGTAAACACAACCGCATGACTTTTTATTTTCTATAAATATAGAGAATATATGAATACAGCATGAGAGAAGAACAGGACCCGAAAACTGGAAAGAGCATTAATATATGATATTTTTATTTCTTAGCAGAGATATAAATTTTGAACAAAGCTTGTAAATTTGTCTGAGAGGCAACATATATTTTACTGAGCATTGATACAGATTGATCGGGTTCATCATCTCAAGAGCGTCCCCGATTTAATTTTGTTTTCAAGCATAATTTGTAAGAAAATTTTAATTTATTTGTGCAGAATAGAGCTGTTTAATTTATTTTTCAGTTGTGTCCTTTATTAATATTTTAATAATTTCTATAAATATTTTATTTTTCAGATAAGTGGATTAGATTAATATTGCATTTTAAAATTAATAAACGTAAATATTGTGATATATTTAATTATTCTTTTATTTACGTCTGGTTTGTCTCCGTACTGAAGGAGTTAAAGCGCATCCTGGATTATTTTAAAATTGCATGAATATATTAATCTGTTGCATCTGAATTACTATTTTATTTATAGTTTAAATTTATTAAAATTTTATAAAGTTGTACGTTCAATTTTTGAATATAGACTCTGTTTGCCCAATTAAGTTAGTCTTCATTTGTTGCTTTAACGTAGTTATTTATATGCTGGCAATTGTTTATATTTTGCTATTAATAAATATATTATATTCATTTATAATTACAAATTTATTTTAAAATTATTCATATAATCACATAATTGTTTATTTTTGCAATACAGAATTTGAAACGTTATAGATTGGCATTGTTAAGCGATATAATATCGTTGTGTAAAGTTGAAAGTTTCCTGTCAATTTGCAATTAAGGATCCTTTCATTGCGTTGAATAATTACATTGTTCTGCTATAAACATCCTGGGCTTGAGTGTGTCGATCCAGGAACAGGTGCACCCGCCTTGGCCTTGCAGAGCCAGAAGCGCAGGGGATTTGGATTGTGGGGACCAATCCCGTCAAGTTGGCCACAACCATTTGGATATTCGATCATCGAGTTACCAAGACTTGAAGAATTTCAATCAGTCGATTTTGGGAACCAACAGGTTCGACCATTCAAGGGCCTTATAAGCCTTTTACAATCCTTCTCCAACTGTTACAACTGAATTTTAAACCTCCCTTCCCTTGACATGTGATCCCACAAGAACCACTTGAGGCCCAAACCAAGTACAAACAACCTTAAATTAGGCCAAAAAGACCTTAACACAAAGCTAAGACACCATACGAGCAAAATTGTCCACCTGATGCCACTATGACAACTTTTGCAATGTATGAAAACTTTTGCAATTTGTGAAGAACTTTGGACAAAATGACCACAATTAACCACCTAGGATTCTAAATACATTTGAAATGGTCTATTATGACCTTATTACAACAAACAAACTTCAAACATTAAAAGCTTAACACCTTGACCATGGTTATTGAATGAGGCTAGGTGCCCCTGCACTAGTCGCCCCTTGACCCTATTGGGATCTCCACTCGCAGAACCCCACTAGTTATTGGGATCTCCTAAAAATTAATTACGATGAGGGGATTTGGGAGTGGAGACTAGAATTGACAACTTAGACACTTATCTTTATCACTAGCATAATATCATTGATCAATGATGAAGTATCATACTATGAGTATCAGAAATTCAAATGCCATTATAATTTATAAAATATAATACAACTTTCAGACTTGCACAAGAAAGGTGAACAACAAATTAGAGGTGTTCATTGATTCGGTCGAATTAGAGCCACAAACACATCCTTCAATGTCGAGTGAGGAGCTATAATAGAGTGCAAAGATCAAAACCTCCCCAAGTTTTCACTACACTAGGGAAGAGGAAGTTGTTAAATGTTGTAATATGCAATTCATGAATTATGATGATGATTTTCAAAGGCAATCATTATAAATTCATAATAGCTGCCAAATAACTATTGTATCCGGATTTCACATGATGATGCAATTTTGTTGTTCTCAATTTGTATTCAAATGAATCAAATTTAATAGAAAACACTTTTGTATTCATTTATGGACTTGCTGGATATATTTTCTCTTTGAATTTTGCAAACAAAATTATGGTTTTAAAGAAATTTAAGCATTTTTTTAAGTTGCTGAATTTTTGGCAAGTTTTGCTGAGTCACAGTTTTCGGGTCTGATGAGTTTTTGTCGATTCCGAGTTTTCCAACTATGGTTTCATCTCCTTTAAATTTTTGCTTGAGAAACTCTTTGCACCCAACAGTTTTCTCCCTAGAGGAAGTGTGGTTAAACTACAAGTCTTATTGGTCAACAACAACTTGTACCATAATTCAATGCCTCTTTCCACTTGCTATTTAGGGAATTCAATGCTTCAAATAAGCTATTATATTCAGCTGCAAAGGATGCTAACAAAAAATGCACCGATTAGATTCCCTTACTTTAAGCTAAGGTTTTCAAATTCAATGACCTTCAAAGTTGCAGTGAAGATTCTGCATTTTCTTCATTGCATGCACCATCAGTTCCTTGTTATTCACTAAGTCGTGTACCTTCTTCTCCATCATGACCTTGATCAATCTCTTGGTACAATGGATGCACTAAGTCAGTATTTATATCAGCTGTAGGATGCTCATGGCCTCCCACTTTATTCAGTATACTCATGCCCTCATGAAATATAACATATTGGTTTATCATCACTAGGCATTTAATGGGATTATACACCTTGTATCCTTTCGTTCTCGATGCTTATCCAAGGACAAAGCACTTTTGACTTTTCACATCTAACTTCTTCCTTTTCTCATTAGCCATTGGCACGCATGCTGCATACACAATTACAAAAAGATGGGTTAACATTTGTTTGATCCCCGAACAAACTTCTTTTTCTAATCATCACCTTCATTGGAACTCTTTTACCAAGGTATGCTATAGTTATCTGTAGCAACTGCATCAGCCCAAAAACCATACAATCTAACAGGGTTAAGCATGTTCCTTGCTTGTTTAAGTAGTGTTTGGCTTTTTTGTTTAACAACTGAATTGAGTTCTATGTTGATTGGGCATTTCCTTTGTCTTTGTATTCCTACATCCATTCAAAAAATCTCACTTTTGAGTTGCATTCCCCACGATTGTTGCTCCTTAGCCTTTTTATGCATTTTCCTGTTTGTTTCTTGAGAAGATTCTTGAAGCATTTGAACTTATAAAAAATGTTAAACTTTTGTTTGATGAAGAAAACATAAGTATACTTTGAAAAATCATTGAAGGTCACAAAATGCTTTGTTTTGTGACCTTCAACAGCTCCAACAGCTCCTTTGCTCAAGTGCCTCTTTCATTTGGGAATTGCCCTTTGATGCTTGCTCAAAATGTATTCTTCCCATGGCTTCAGGTTTGATCCCTTGTCTAGATCCAAACCAAATTTGAGTACTTGTTTATTCGTGAGTTTTAGATTCTGCATGTTGCTATTGCCAAGTCTTTGATGCCATAATCTGCCCAGCAGATTTCTGCAATGTGCTTGCAACAACAGCATGCTCTTCCATACTTTTACAGGCACAATACAAATAAATTGCCACATCATGCTCCCTCTTCTAAGATTTTCTCATTGTTATTTTTCAGTATACATATGCTTGAGTCAAACTCCATTTTCATTCACTCATCTACAGTTTTTGTAGATTTGGTTCACCTTGGAACTACCAGAACATTATGGATCTATTTGCATATACTGTCTGAGAGCTCTACTGAAATGACTCCACCATAGATCTTGTGACTTAACACCCAAATAAACCTTCTTCTCAGTAGTGAGTTTTGTAGATGACACAAATGGATCTCTAGATGATGTCATATCTTGTGAGGTGCTAAAATCAATATAACAGAGTTGTTTTTGAACTCTTAAAATGGTGGCCAACACTTATATGAATAGCTTATACCCTTCAGCTCCTTTGTTTTCCATGTTTGATTGTGGGTTTGTGATTTTTGCTCTTGCAAGATCTGATGCCTTCTTCTGGTTGCCTTTTGCATGGTGACCCACCTCTTGCAATAATGACATTTGAATCTCCTTTGAAGAACTTTGTGGATAGTTAATTTTTCTTTGGGTAGTTTTCCTTTCCAGCGTACGAGGCAGTGAGAGTTTTTGACTTCACTCCCATTTCTTTCCTTGTTAAATGCTCCTGCAGTAATAACCCAATTATTGTTTGGAGTTTGAGACTAGCCTGTGTGCCCAGAGAGACAATCACGCTTTCAAAACTGTGGGTCATAACACTACCCTATTCTGAGATTGGAGAACCAACTGCAGCCAATTGACTCAACAAAAATTTGAAGTTGTTTAAATGCAATCACATTGATTCTTCATCAGTCATTCATAGATGAAAGAATTTTTTTTTGCAGGTACAACCTTGTTGTATGTCCTTCATCTTGAACATTTGACACAATGTATCCCAAACCTCCTTTAAGGTTTTCACATGCTTACGTTGCAGCAGTTGTGTATCATTCAGATTATGCAAGATTAAGGTAATGCTTTGCCATCTCTATGCTTCCATTAATGGGTATCAACTCAGTCCCATTAACAATCTTCTACAGATCTGCTCCCAAGACCAAAATGTTCATCTCACCTTCCATAGGTTGAAGTTTACTCTGCCATCCTTATTTATTCACCTATTTGGCCAGCCATTTCTAAATAATCTGAATCTGTTCACTGATAGTAAACCTCTATTTTAATGTTGCAGATTTTTCCAATCCATGGCTTGACCCTCATACTTTCTTCACTGCAAACTTGGCTCTGACACCATGTTCAAACTATGACCCTCCATAAACTGGTGATAGGGAATGTAGTTAGAGAAAAGAACGAATAAATAGATGAAGAAAAGCTATGATTTTTTTCAAATGATTTTCTGTTCATAAAGCATAGGTATACAGAAAATACTCCTCTAATCATACCATGGATTAGGGATTTATTGACTGAAACAAGACTGCACAAATAAGGCCTTTATTGACTGAAATAGGACTGAACAAATAACCGCTAATTTAGCACCTATTAGCTCTCTCTACCTTGGTGATGGTAGCTAATTATTCCAATAAGGGCTTTTCCCCAAAAAACTGAAAAACGTGATGGGGTGAGGATGCTAAATTCCCATCTCTTCATCCCCAATACATTTCTTTTCCCAAAACCGATGTGAAAACCTTGTGGACATGTCTGGAAGAAATACTACAAATATTTGACAAGAATCAGGGAGCTTTTTGAGCATTGTCTTTTTTACGGTCTAAACGTAATTGAGACAATATCTCACAAGAATCAAGACAAGTTTGCATAGATTTTTTCTATGCTTTTTTACATTCTCACATCAGGACATGAAGAACGCGCGTGGTATCCATGTTTTACTTGCCTTATCCATTAAGACTTTGTTTCTGTTATTGAAGCTGCAAGATAAAATACTGATCGATGTATTGGAGTCCATGTTTTGAATGTTGCAAATTTCCTTGGTCATTTTGCAAGGCTCTCGTCAAACCTCACATAGGTTCAAAACATATAGGGCGCTTCTGCTGTACTTGATCAGTGCAAGGCTCTCATAACTTGTACCCTTGTTGTACATTACCAATAATCATCACAGGAACAATGTCCATTATTGAAATGATGGAAACGGCTTGCATCCCTCACTATTATTTCTCGCTCTACAATCTTGGAAATGAATTTGGTGGCAGAGTGGCAGTCACCACACACTCGGAGGTTCTTCATTATTCGGATTGGTGTCTTAGAGGATGTATTGATGAGCCCAAAAGCAATGGCCAACTTCTCACTATGATGATAGAGATTGTGTTCTTTCTGCTCCTCCTCTATATCACTCAAGGAGAATCTCCTGTCAGGCACATACCCTGATTCCTTCATGAGTCCAGACAATCTCTCCAATTCTGCATTAATCTTGTCTATTTGTGGAAGCGATTTGTCCCCTGCAGCAAAAGCATATACGTGTTTATTAACTTCAATCCAGCTGCATCCTGGCTTCTTTTTAACCCCCTTGTCTTTCATCATTTTTCGGACCCTTTCAATGTCATCCCACCGGCCAGCTGCCGCATAAATATTTGAAAGCAATACATAGCTTGCAACATTTTTTGGCTGCAATTCAAGAATACGTTCTGCTACATATTCTCCTAGCTTAACATTGTTATGAATTCTACAACCACCAAGCAAAGATAGCCATATAGCAACATCAGGTTCCACTGGCATTATGTTAATCAAATCTAATGCCTCTTTCAAGTACCCAGCTCGGCCAAGAAGATCTACCATGCAGCAGTAGTGCTCTTTTGTCGGTGTGATTTGATAGTTTTTAATCATAGAGTCAAAGTATTGCCAGCCATCATCCACTAGGCCTGCATGGCCACAGGCAGATAGAACACCAACAAAGGTAACTGCGTCTGGAACTGTGCCAGAAAGTTTCATCTTTCTAAAGATTTGCAAGGCTTCTTTCCCAAATCCATGAATGGCATAAGCCATGATTATTGCAGTCCATGAAATTACATTTCGCCCAGCCATTTTGTCAAATACCTTATAAGCATCTTCAATATTACCACATTTTGCATATAAGTCGACAAGAGCATTCCCCACATAGGTGTTCTGATGGTATCCACTTTTAATAATATATACATGGACTGCTTTCCCCTGTTCCAAAGCTACCAGATTGGCACATGATGGAAGAACACTGGCAAAGGTATCTGGGTGTGGTCTTACACCAGACAGTCTCATTTGTTGAAAAAGATCCAGAGCCTTGTCAAAACGCCCATTTTGTGCACACCCTGCAATCATTGCATTCCATGATACTGTACTTCGCAGAGGAATCACCTCAAAGAGCTTCAGGGCTTCCTCAACCAGTTTATTCTGCACAAATCCTGTAATCATCGTATTCCATGAAACCTCATCGCGTTCCGGCATTCTCTTAAAGATCTCAAGGGCCTTTTCAACGCGCCCATTCTGCATATATGCTGCAGCCATCCGAGTCCACGACACTACATCTCTCTCGGGCATTTCCTCAAACAGTCTCACTGCTTCCTCAATATTCCCACTCTCTCCGTACCCCGCAATCATCACATTCCAAGATGTCAAATTCCTCTCGGGCATCACTTCAAACAGTCTCACCGCCTCAACAAGCTGTCCTTGCTGAGAATAACCTGCAATCATAGCAGTCCAAGAAACCACATCTCGTTGAGACATTTTGTCAAACACTTGCCGTGCATCATCCAAACTCCCACACTTCACATACATGTCAACAAGAGAATTTCCTACAAAAACACCATACTCAAACCCAAATCTGGTTATTATTTGCTCATGGATTCCCTTGCCATTTTGAAGAAACCCCAATTGGGCGCAAGCCGATACAACAGTGGTGAAAGTAAATTCATTGGGTAGTACACCTGATGCTCTCATTTTATTATACAAAACCAAGCCTTTATTAGCATAACCCTGTTTGCAATAAGCACTTATCATGATAGTCCAAGTAACTACATTTCGTTTAGGCATTGAATCCAATAGTCTGTGGGCATCCTGCAGGCTTGCACACTTGGCATAGGCATTGACAAGGGTGTTTTGTAACACGATGTCTGGTTTCTTTAAGCTGTCAATCATATGTAGGTGGATTGATTTTATTTCTGCGAGACATTTCTCATCCGCGCAAGCACGTAGCAAAGAGACATACATGGCGGGTTGAACTGGATTTCCTCGGCTTTCAATCTGTTGTAAAAGTTTGAAGGGTATAAACCCCTTGCTGTAACGACTTTCAACAACGTTTTTGTCTGATAAATATTTATGATTGACCTTGTTGTTGGGTTCTGTACGCTGAAGATGTAGTCCAACTTTAATTGTCAAAGACATCAATTTTTTCTTCCTCTTCTTCGTTGTCATCTGATTAATTAGGGTTGAGGCCATTCCAGAGAGTTGTGGCGATGGTTTAGATTTGATATAAGGAATAACACCATGCCATTCATGACAGGGTGATTGTTTAAAAAAAGTGAATCTGAATTTCCCCTGCTCCGTGATTAAAAAATCCGTGGATGCTATGCTAGTTTGAACGATTCAATGTCTGTATTAAACGAATAGCTACCGAGGAAAATTAACTTGACAGAGACAGAATATCCAGGAAAACTTTGAAACATTCAATGCCTCTAACTAAAAAATACACGTCAAGGAAATTGGCGTCGTAAAAGCAGGATATCGTGGAAGAAGTAAACTTAATAAAAAAGTATAACCCTACGCATCGACTCCGCTGGGGATCGAACCCAGAATCTCTGGTTTCGTAGACCAGCGCCTTATCCATTGGGCCACGGAGTCATATGTGTTTGTAAAGCTTCATCTTTACATAATATTTTACTTTTGTGCACCGCCTCATTTATTTCACCCTTTTAATAAACCTGCTATAACTTTGTATAAAGATAATAGTTTATTTTGTTATAGGAAGACGTAATTTGGAAAAATCAGGGCCTATACGTTATTAAGTTAAAACACAAAATATGAGAGTACAATTTTAAAAATGTTGGAAAATTGTTAACAAAAATTATGGATTAAGGATATTAGCTTCTATTGTTTTTGTTAGTCTTTCATCATTTGGAACTCTAACATTAGATATCTTTGGAGGGATGTGATTATAAATCTTTATCTTGAGAACGTTAGAACAAAATCTTATTTGCAAACATGTGTATTTATATTAATAATAATAATTTAGCTAATAGGCTATTTGTGGGAGCTTTGCTCCTTACTGTTAATTTTAAGTAATTAGATCTAAATTAAATCAGAATAGTAAATTTAAACAAATCAGAATAGGAAGACACAAGAGACACAACGCAATTTACCTTAGGAAACCTCTACGAGGAAAAACCCAACTTTCAAATCCAGTTAATTATTGCTTCTCAAATTGACCCATAATAACATCACAGTGGATTTGCTGAGGATCCTTGATCCACAAAGCAAATCAAATGTAGAATACTGATTCAATGTGATAGTCCAGATTTAATCAGATCTCAACCTTTTGTATGCATGCCCTGATGTGAGTGATGCAACACGATGTCTATTTGGCCTGATGTGTGCCCAGTGAAATTAGATCTTGATGATGAAGTTTGCTGCTTGCTTGCTCAAATGAATATGTTGATGATAAGAACCAGTGGCCTAGGACTTCAATCATGCCACCAAACATTTGTTGTTTTAAGGAAATCGCAATGGACAATCTGTATTTGTTATTGGAGTAGATCTGGAGTAGATTGTATCAAAGAAAATTTGCATATAGAGCAGATTGAATTTGTTGGCTTTAGATATGTTTTCCAACATTTGAAAGTCCTCATTTATATGAGGAAGAAACAATTACAAGGTAAGGTCGGCCTCTAAGGTCTACCTTGAATTTATAAATTTGGCGCCAAAAGTGAAGTAACATCTATAGATGTTAAAGCATGGTAAAGGGGACCCAACCCTTAATCGATATTAGTTTTAATTTAAATTAAATATTAAGTTAAGTTCAATTATAATATTAGCTAGAATCCAAATCTAGCAATTTAAAAATTAACACCTACATAGCCTAGTCTTTTTTTTACGATCATACTTTTGAAGTAGATGTATGTTCTTATCTTTCTTTTCACTTTTTTTTTCTTATCCTTATCTCTTATTTGTTTTGTCCTATTTAAAATTTATTTTATTTATATTTTTTAGTCAATACAAAAGATGACTTTTTATTTATTATTTTAAAAATTGGAAGATGATTTTTAATTTTTAATTTTAGAAATTTGAAGATATTATTTTATTAATTTATATTTAAATTAAATATATTAAATTTTCAAGTGTAAAGCTAATGGAATTGGTTAAAGATGATTTTTTATTTATTATTTTAAAATTTTAAAAATATTATCATTGTTAATATTAATTTTTGTATTATTTAATTAATACAAAAGATGATTATGTATTTATTATTTTAGAAGTTTGAGGATATTATCTTTGTTAATTTTTGTTTAAATTAAAAGAGTTTTTTATAATATTTTATTTGAAATATATTAAATTTTCAATTTTAAAGCTAATTGAATTGGTTGCTAAAATATTTATATTCTAAAAGTTTTAAATTTAATAATTTTTTATTATTTACAATAATTGATATACTAAATTTTGCGTTCACATTATCAATAAAGATTGATGAACACTACTTGCCCTTGGTGTTGATTCTACCTACTTCTCTAAAACCATCATCTAGTAGTGAAATTGGGTGTTTCATTTTCATTTCAACATCTACAAAAGCTTCATCTTTGGATGACAAATCCTACTAAAACAAACAATTCATCAACACCATTTGTATTATTAACTTTTTGTGAATTATCATAACTATTTCGTATATCATCCTCTATTTTCATTTGTATCCAGTCAAAAGAAAATTGTTGGTGATATTGAAAAATGAGTTTACAATATATATTGTAAGGATTTCCCACACACCTTTCCTCATCACAATTCACTCTCCATGCTGCATGGAATTTTAATTCAAGTGTCATAATATAATGTATTTGTATATATAATTTTTATATTAAATAGTTGTAGGGCTCCTAATTTCATTGAACACTTCCTATCATTATTGGACAATTTTATGAATGGAGGTGTTTTATGAGGAAAAATATGTGTGCAAGGAAAATGACTCTTTTTGTGCTCTAAAACTTCTCAACATTTTTTTAGGAAAAAATCAAATCTCTTATCTACTCACCATTGCATGCACAAAAGCATTTGACTACTACTTTATTTCTCATAATTGATATCAATTATAGTAATAATCATTTATAATAATACTTCATATTAAATTTAATTAACTTATAATTCAAATTGATTTATTGATAAATAAAAATATGATAAATTATATTGATAAATAAAAATATGACAAATTATAACAATAATTTATTAATAATAATATAATATGATATAATCTAATATAATATAATATGTGTGTGTGTGTGTGTGTGTTTTGATGAGTAATGAAGTTTGCGCTCATTTGTAAGTTAATAAAATAAACCTTTTACATAGCTATGTTACATTACCACCATTGTCATCCCCTCAAGATGACAAATGGAGGACCATGCTAAGCCAAAAAATTGATATGACATACTATCTTGCTCATTAGTAGCCTTACACCCCAAAGAGGTGCAATGTTTACGCCAATAGTCAAATATACTTTGGGTAATTTATTTAGAGGGCTTAGAGGTCATAGGAAATAAAAATTGCCTTTGTTAGGACTAGTTGTGTATAATATAAGTACATTGAATTTGAAATGTAAAGATCACTGAATATGAACAATAAGTGAGATGTGCAATGCTGAAATAACTAGGTTCCACACATATATAGACAAATCAAGGAATGTGAAAATTGAAGTTAATATTGAATCAATGAATGTTAATTAGGTTAAAAAAAACCTCACCTAATTTATATCTTGCTGAAAAATGTACAATCAGTTAATTTACATCTCAGTGAATCAATGGCAACTAATTCATGTCTTTTTGCAATCATAAATTTGCAACTATTCTCTTAGGACAAGTATTAATTTTAAATGCTTGAAAGAGCTATAATTTTGATGTAGTTGACAAGATGCGTCTAGAAAGTATTTTGTGATTTCTTATCCTGAATTTTTGTAGTTAGGTGTAGCATGTTATGTAGTTACTTGTAGAATTGTTTTACAACAATAGAACACTAATTGCAAGCTGCTTCTAGATTTGATTGTGTGAGTATTTTTGCATCAACATTTAGGATGGTATGGTAGAAAGCACAAGGATAAAATAAATGATTTTATATTTTAATCCTTATGCTCTCTATCATTATTATCTTGATGATGGATCATAGAGTGTGATCTGAAATTTTGATGCAAAAATACTCACACAATCAAATCCAAAATGCAACTTGCAATTGATCTCATGGATTGTGGAAATCTACTTGCTCTGAATAAAACACCACTTTAAAAGATTATGTTTTGCAACAACATTGCATGTGTGAATCATGTTTAACTTTTCTGTAATTGATAGAAAAATCTAAAGTTATTCGATGAAAATTTGAAAATTTGAGTTTATTTGGGTACATCGGGGAAACCTAGAATATGATTGTAAGGACCAATTATTGTCTATTTGACCCCTATTTTTTCTACATCAAATGACATCAAAGTTAGTTTGAATCTAGTTTGTGAGTGTATATTCAATTGACATGGGATTATAATTGGGGGATTACAACAATAGGTTTTGATTGTCAAGGGTGTGAATATGACCCAAAGAAGTGCATCATGTGATATTAGAGAAGACAAATCCGACATGTGAGATCTATTGAAAGAACATTTTCCAAGAAGAAAGGGTTGAATAAAATGTGTAGAGGAATATGAAGTATTTAATTGAATGGTGGGTAGTGTTAGCATGAATATTGATGATATTCCTATAGGGGAGTATCCCAGTAATGTTGGAGGCATGTTACAATGGTTGTGTGTTACATTAATGACAAAGTTTGTCATTGATGTCAACATATGTTAATGGCTAATTGTTTAGAAGCTTGCGGACAATTTGCAGAGAATTGTACAGACTTTGTACAGAGAATTAGCATGTGCAAACTTAGCTGAAGATTCTTCATGATGTATTGGGTCACTGGATGTGATCACACATTCGTATGAGTTGATGTGACAGAGTTATGACTCATTTATTGATTACTAGTTTTCAGGAGATAGAAACTATGATTCTCATAGAGTTGATTGCAGAACTTTGTGGATAGCACTCATGGTTGTTTAAGTTATAATGTACGAACATAGGTTCATGTTAGAAACTGACTTGAGAACTTATTGCGATCATATGGAGTTGTGATCATACATGTGACATTAGCTATGGAGTGTGTATTGGCGAAGACCTATTTGGAAGCTGACTTCGAACACGTTTCAAGTAATATGATGAGCGGTCTTGATTTACAGAGATGAATGATAAATTGTTCTAATTGTTATGTTATAACATTGTAAGAGGTGGTGTGTGCATCTTTGCATGGGTCCATTTGTATTTTGTAAATAATATTTATCCTATATAGGAAGACCCATATTTAATTGTTGTGACTTGTATATAAGGATTGAAATCCCTAGAAAATAAGGTGTGGCTGCACATGCGAAGTGCAAAGGTGAATGCGAGCTTGATGTTGCATTGGTTACTATTTGGAGAATAGTAGTTGTGCACTTGGGCACAAGGTGGAGCTTGCTTGGCAGTGGTTGAGTACTGGAAGCAGTTTCAGAATAGAATTAGCTCAGTCTTGAAGTTGTGAGGTTTGGAGAACCTGAGGGTGGCTTTAAATCTCAAATATCTTGATCAGGTTGATATATTGTACACCCCTAGCAGGGTTATTTCCTATTGCAGAGTTGGCCTCTTAGTAGGGTCAATTCCTCAACAAGGATCACATTGTAAAAGACTCCTAACAAGGCCTGTCCTTTAACTAGGACCTACCTATTGTAATACTTGGCTCGTAATAGGGCCATAACTCTTAAAAGGGTTATTATACTCATAGTGCAAATATTTTTAGGTACCATCCCCACCAAGGTTTTTCTCTTAACAAGGTTTTTCTTGAGAACAAATCTTGGTGTTCATGTATATGAGCATTATTGCTGCATTTACTTTTTAGTTTAGTATTTTGTGTTCAACAATAACTTTGAAGTTAAAGTTTAAAGTGTTCTTTATTGGCATCAACTGAGTCACCCCCCTCTCAGTTGATTAAGACATTGTTATTCTAATAGGTAGAGGGTGTCAAGAGTGATCTCCATCTTCCAACATAGAATCTTGGATATAAGTTGTAAGTGTTGGATTATAGAGAGGGGACGAGGGTGAATCAATAATCCTTGATTCTCTGTACCTTAAATTTTTTTCCCTAATTAAGAGGTGTAGTGTGCATCTTCACATGAGTCCATTTGTACTTTGTAAATAGGATTTATCCTATATAGGCTAACCCATATTTAATTGTTGTGACTTGTATACAAGGATTGAAATCCTTAGAAAATAAGGTGTGGCTGCACATGCAAAGTGCATAAGTAAATGCGATCTTGATGCTGCATTGGTTATTGTTTGGAGAACAATAGTTGTGCACTTGGGCACAAGGTGAAGCTTGCTTGGTAGTGGTTGAGTACTCGAAGCAGTTTCATAACAAAATTATCTCAGTCTTGAAGTTGTGAGGTTTGGGGAACCTAAGGGTGGCTTTAACTCTCAAATATATTGATTAGGTTGATATATTGTACATCCCTAACATGGTTATTTCCTCTAGCAATGATGGAATCTTAGCAGGGTCATTTCTTTAACAAGGACCACATTGCAAAAGACTCCTAACATGGCCTGTCCTTTAACCAGGGCCTGCCTATTGTAATACTCGACTCCTAATAGGGTCAGAACTCTTAACAAGGTTATTATACTCATACTAAAGATATTTGTGGGTACCATCCCCATTGGGGTTTTTCCCTTAATAGGGTTTTCCTTGAGAATAAATCTTGGTGTTCATGTATATGTGTGTTATTGCTGCATTTACTTTTCAGTTTAGTATTTTGTGTTCAATAATAAGTTTGAAGTTAAAGTTTAAATTTTTCTATATTGGCATCAACTAATTCACCCCCCCTTCTCATTTGATTAAGACATTGTTATTCTAACAATTGGTATTAGAGCTTTTGGTCCTCAGTCAGGAAGCTTAAAAGCTTGAGGTAAAGATTAGGATGGCCTTATTCAGAAAGGAGAGTCCTAAGTTTGATGTAGAATATTTTGACACATGGAATTAGAAGATGAAGAATAATCTAATGTGTATGGGATTGTAATATTGGCTCATTACATGGAAAGATGTGTCTATCATAAAGGAGGAAGACCTTGAAACACTTACTACTACTGAAGAAGAAAGGAAAAGGTTTGTGTGCAATTATTTTGCAAAGGAAGCTTTGGTTAATACATTATCTGATGGTGAATTCAAAGAGGTTAGAGATCTAACAAAGGCAAGTGAGATCTGAAAAAGACTAGTTGCACTCTATGAAGGAGATGAATACACTAAGAGAGAAAAGTTACAGAATTGGAGCATAAAGATGCAGACAATACAACTGAAGGATGATAAAACAATAAGGATGTATGTTCAAAGAGTATCTAAATGTGTGATTGGAATCATAAATAATGGAGGTACTTATATAGAAGATAAAGTCATAGCAAAGATTTTGAGACCTGTTACTCTTGCCTACAAACCAAAAGTTCTTTCCTTGGAGGAGACTATACCACAATACAAATATTTCACCAGAGAAATTTTAGTGGCTAAGCTAACTACATTTGAGACCGTAGAGCTAAAAGATACACTACCTAAGGTGGTGACAACATTTAAGGTTGAAGTTGGATCTAGCAGAGTGAATAAGCACATCAAAGATCTTGGAGAATATGATGAGGAATGGGAGGAGATTCAAAGGCTAGACAATCAAGTGGATGAGAAGATCATGGTTCTAATCGCCAGGAGAGAAATGAAAGGAAAATGTAAGTTTGAAGGAAAATTACATTTGAAATGTTTTAACTGTAATAAGGTTGGTCATTTTAGATCTAGATGTCCAACTAGAATATCTAAGCATAGGCCTAAATCTGGGAAATGCAAGAATGATAAGGAATGTTGATGGATCTGAAGATTTAGATGATGAATTCAATGATGTGTTAGGTTTTATTGCTATCAAAGAAGAGGATCTTGTCTATGAAGAAAAAGACTTAGTTTCTCATGTTGATAGGAAAACTGATTGGATAATTGATAGTGGATGTTCACATCATATGACTGGTGACAAGGATAGATTCATTCAGCTAAAGAAGTTTGATGGTGGAGTTGTAAGGTTTGGTGATAATACTCCTAGAATGATTGTTGGTAAAGGATCACTTACTTTAGATGGAATGACTAATACTGATGATGTACTATTTGTGGATGGCTTAAAACATAACTTGTTGAGTGTTGGACAACTTGTGGATAAGGGTTATCATTTGAAATTCAAGGATGGTCATTGCTCTATTAGAGGAGCTAATGGAGAGTTGATCACATCTGGTACTAACACCAAAGGTAATATATTTCAGTTGAACTCTATTGAGGTCAATTATTTTGTTGCAAATATTGATGACCCTTGGCTATGGCATAGAAGGTTTTGTCATATCAATTTTGATAACATGGTAAAATAATCTAACAATAATGCTATCAAAGATCTACCTAAGATTGTGAAACCTGCTAACACTACATGTAGAGAATGTGTTTTGGGAAAGCAAACAAGAAGCAATTTTGCAAGGAAAGGATAGTCAACAAATGGAAAGTTGGAGTTGATTCATACAAACCTTTGTGGACCTACTTAGACCAGGTCATAATTTGGAGAAAGGTACTTTATTATATTCACTGATGATTACTCTAGAATGATGTGGGTTGGATTTCTTAGAGAAAAATTAGAAGCGTTTGAGACTTTCAAGTTTTATAAGGAAAAAGTTGAGAATGAGACAAACTTGAAAAATAAAGTGTTTGATATCAGATAGAGATGGAGAATTCACTTTACATGAATTCAATACCTTTTGTGATAAACATGGTATTATGAGACAAACTTCTATACCTAGGACACCACAGCAAAATGGAGTTGTTGAAAGAAGAAACAAAATAGTTCTTGATGCAGCAAGAACCATGTTGATAGAAGGAAAAGTTCCACATATGCATTGGAGAGAAGCAGCCAATACAATAGTATACATAATGAATAAAGTAAAAATCATAGAAGGTACATGCAAGACACCATTTGAGCTATGGTATGGTAAGACACCTAATGCTAGTTATTTTATAATTTTTGGAAGTAAATGCTACATTAAGAGAGATGAATGCATAGGAAAATTTGATGCTAGAAGTGATGAAGGTATATTCCTTGGCTACTCTACTAGAAGTAAAACTTATAGATGTTACAATTTGAGAAATAGGAAACTGATTGAAAGTACTAATGTGAGAGTGGATGAAAAATTTCAAGTTAGAGAAACATACTGTGACTTTAACCCCGATGAGATTTCATTTGATAATATAATTACAAATCAGGACAATATGAAAACAATAGAGAATGAAAGGAATGAAGCATCTCAGTATGTTTTAATAATTGACAATGGCATAAGTGTGGAGTTGAGGGAACAAACCACACCAAAATATGTTCAGAGAAAGCATCCTAAGGATCAGATCATTGGTGAAAACAGTAAGGGAACTAGAAAAAGATTACAGAACAAAGAAGAGAGGTCACAAACTACAAATGCCATTTGCTTGATCTCACAAGTAGAACCATAGTCCATAGATGAGGCACGCAGAGATGAATCATGGATCAAATCCATAAGGGAAGAACTAGAGAAAATTCAGAAGAACAACACTTGGCAATTGGTTCCAAGGCCTAAAGAAAAAAATGTGATTGGTACTAAGTGGGTATTCAGAAACAAGATGAATGAAAAAGGAATTATTGTCAGAAACAAATCCAGACTAGTATGTAAAGGGTAATCACAACAAGAAGGAATTAATTTTTAAGAAACCTTTGCACCTGTTGCTAGGATTGAGGCATTAATATTATTCTTAGCTTATGCTTCTTATAAAGATTTCAAGGTATATCAGATGGCTGTGAAATCATATTTTCTTAATGAAGGGTTGGAAGAAGTATACATTGGGCAACCTGATGGATTTTTTTTTATCAAGAAATGAAGATCTAGTTTGCAGATTGAAGAAGGCTCAATATGGATTGAAACAAGCACCATGAGCTTGGTATGCAATATTGGATCAATATCTAATTCATTTGCGATTCAAGAAAGGTAATCCTGACAACAATTTATACTTAAGAATCAATGAAGAAGGTATCTTGAATGTTGAAGTTTTTGTTGATGATATTATCTTTGGAGGAAATGATGAAATGAGCAATAAGTTTGTAGATGAAATAAAAAGTGAATTTGAAATGTCCATGATTGGGGAGATGAAAATCTTCCTTGGACTGAAGAGCAATCAAAGTAAAGAAGGGATATTCATATCTCAGACAAAATATCTTAAAGAACTGTTGAAAAAGTTTGGCATGGATGATAGTAAACCTATTGGAACCCCTATGGTAACTAGGACTTGTACACACTAAATAGTGCACTTCTCTAAATTATTGCTTCCAAGAGAATCCATGGATTGGAAACCTTGAGAAATAGATTTAGAGCTCCCTAGGCATGGAGTGCAAGGGTTTTAAGAATGCTCTCAGCTAGAGCTATTAAGCCAATAACCTTGCTAGTAAACCATGCAATGGGAGATTCAATGAGACAAGGGAAAGAATGGCAATATCCCCAAGAATCAAATGGAAATGAAAATGAAATGCAACTATGATAGAAATGGAAATGCAAGCTAAGCTATGGAAATGAAAGAACAATGCAACTAAGCTATGAAAGGAAAGAACAAGTGTTCCAAAACCTCCTAATTAAGCTACCTGAAGTAATCTAAAGCACAAAGGAAACTAAGCTAAATATGAAGCTATGAATGCCATGATAAATGAAACTAGAATAACATGTAGATGCAAAAGCCAAGAATGCTCCAAATCTTCAAAAGCTCCAAAGTGACCTAGAAAACCTGCAGCATAACATTAGCATAAAAAGTTGGGGATCTAGAATGAAGAAGAGAGCTCTCCTTTTATAAGAAATGAGAAGGAATGGACCATGGAGATTAAGAGGCAAAAGATTTAATCAACGGTGGAGCATAAAAGAGGAGCAATCCATATGCACAAATATCCTCCAATGATAAAATAAGAGTTGACTTTTATGTCCATATGAGACAAAAAGTACTTTTTCTCCTTTTTATAAAATAAGAATAATGCTTTATTTGTGCAACTTAGGATAAGAGGAAAAGTGGGGGCTTTTTATTTTTTAAAAGGGGAGGGAAATCCTTTTAAAAAATAAAGACTTTAGGATAAAATGGTTAGCCCATAGAAAATAATCAAAGAAATGATAGAACTAGGATTTGATCAAGAAAAAGCAATTGATAATTTTAGCAAAAGAGGCTAATAGTCTAGATGACCATTTTTAGATGATTACATTTGCCCCTCTTTGACTAGTGTGTGATCGATCTGGGAAAACATTACATCAAAGAATAGATCAGCCAAGAAGGCAATAGAGATTTGACTCCAAAGTATGAAGTGCAGAGAGATAGTAAATCCTACATGGTCAGCCTAGTAGCGAGAGTACTGAACACTTAGGAAAGAGATGGATAGTATCAGAACTAGAGACAAGAACTAACATGTCAAGTGCAAAGATAGATCAATCAGAGCAAATGGAATGGTCAAGCATATGCTGTGGAGAATAGCCAATAGGATATGATGTGTTTTCCCCCTCAGATTGAAAGTGAAATCAGGTAGAGGGAATGCAGAAGCAAGAGAAACATGATCAAATCACTAGAAATCATAATCAAAGATGAAAGATGACAGAATAACCATCAAGCAGTGAAGATATGCCCCAGTTAGGACCTCAGAGAGAGATGAATGAAATGAAGGAAAGACTAGAAGGGTGAGAGAGATGGAGATGAAGAAATGAAGATGCCCTAGCGAAGATTAAAGGATCAAGCCTCAAATGGGTCAGTCAACTGCGTGGAAGAAGGATAAATGTGATGTGGGTGATCAAGGTTAACATAGATTTTAGTTTCGATCTCGAAATGAATAGAAAATGATGTGATATGAAAGATAAGAAGTGAAAGATGTGATCCGGAAGAAGTGAAAGGTGAGCGCAGTTTGATTAATAAGTCCATGAAAGATAAAGGAGAGCTCTCTCGATATGCAAGATGCAAAACTAAACTATCATGAACTTAAGAATGCAAGCTACTATGAAAGCGGTTTACTTGCAAGGTCACAAAGCCACAAGTCTGTAATAATCATCATCGAGCATTGTTGGTAGCATCACAAGATCATACAATACACACTAGTATAACTATGTGAGTCTGAATATGATCTATATTAGATAGGAATGTGGGAATCTCACCTAGGCACCAAAGACATGTAGGTCAAGATGACTAGTGCAGTGAGATTCCCTAAGTTTTGATATGGCAAGATTATACTCACATCAAGACACAAGAAAGTCAAGATGACTATAAGCATGCACTTGTGGAAATAGTCAAGGATAATACCTTGTAGACCCCAATGTCAAGTGGAACAAGCATAAATGCTAATGACAGTTAGGATCAACAAAATATACCCACAAGCAGAAAACAAATAAAACATGTCCTCATGCCCTAGTCTTCTAGCTTGGCATCATCGAAAACTATTAGGGAGAGAATACTCAACAAAGAAATCATCATAGACAGCACACAAAGAAATAAAGTCAAGCAAGTCTCAACGAGTCAAGTGTTTAAGTACATGTGTGTAGGTCATAGAGTCAAAATTTGAGTATCGCATCTGCCAGTGGGAGATATTGCATCATTCAAGACTGTAGATAGGATATCTGATAAGTGTTGAAAAACACTCGATGCTAGGAAAGTGTTGAAAAATATAATTGGGGTGGTGTTGAAAAACACCATTGGAACCAAGAGGCCCAAGAAACTCAAACGCACAAAGAGACCCAAGATAAGCTAGAACAACGTATGCCCCCTAGACTAAGACAAGAGTCAATTCTAGGCTAGGAGAGGCAAAACGAGAAGTGGAGCACAGGAGCACCATGAAAGACTGATAGACATAGGTGTAAGGGTCTCAAGCAACACTTCTTTCCAGGTTTTCACCAAGGCACTTTTTCTATTTTTTTGAATTTTTTGAAATTTTTTGATTTTTTTTGGTGAGACATCAAAGCGCCTATTGCTAGGTTTTCACTAGGATGCTCATTTTTTCATGACATTTTATGCTTTTTAGGATTTTTTCAGCATCATATATAATTTTCTTTGAGATTTTTTCAGGATCAATAAAATATGCACAAAAGAGCTCAGGAACCTTAGGCATAGAACTTCTGCAATTGTAGAACATTGATAAGCTCGGTAAACTCTGCTTCCTCTAGCGTAGATAACTGAGAGGCACTGGACCCAAATGCTATTGCTGTGATGATAGAAGGCCCCAACTAGTTTGGCAAATAGCAACTAGCCTTAAGCAATTTCCTAGTTAGCGCAAGATCGTTAGAGAGTGATCCACATATGCCATCGTGGACTTCAACTAGCACTTGGTCTAATTCATCTATTTCGAGACACTTAAGGAGAGTTCCGTCTAGATGCTTCCCATACAAATCACCAGAGATGAGGGTAAAGTGTAAGGCATTGCGGGGGAGGTGGCGCTTCTCATGGCGCGATAGATTTTCAGGGATAACTTGATCTATGAGATGGGAAAAGATGGTGGCACAGCAGGATGATTCTGTAGGATAGTGTAATTCTTCCACCAGGAACTAGAAGTGGGATTTATGCCTTTTCAATTGTAAAATGATGCTGAAGTAACCAAGGCATTAGTAGCTTTGATTTGAGCTTTAGGAATGTGCTAAAATATGATAGAGGTGAAATAATTCGTGAAAAAGTTCACCATTTTTTTGTAGAGAATCAGCTTGTCATCTTTTATTTGATAATCATCATTTTTGAGCAGGTCTTTATTTTTACATTTTTTAGGTTTGGATACCGCCACAATGTGGTTTTCACCATCCAACCATTGCTCTTTTCTTTTGATTTGATGATTGAGATACTTTATTTCTGATTTAGTCCTTTTTGTTGCTAGTTCGTTGGTGGAAGAAGTAACAAGTTCAATGGCATGTTGATCCTGGGTGGACTAGGCTATGAGATCTGATTTTGCAAGATGAAATGAAGTGACTAGTTCAATAGCATTTATATGAGGGATGTCATCTCTGGTGACAAGAGAGGTCGAGCCTATAGGGTAAGCTCTGAAAGGGTTAAGATCTAGACTTGTCATAGAAGGACCAACATGGTCCACTAAAGCAATACATGGATTAAACTCATTAGACCCTACGTGAGACTCATCAACTATGTCGGGTTGGTCACCATAAGTATGAACCACATCCACTTCCATATCCACTATGGAAGATCCATCAGAGAGAGTATCCCATTCATATTCATTTGAATCTGTTGTTACGCTTCTATTGGGATGCTTGCACCAAGAAGGTTTAGGACCTTTAGAAGTAGAGGCTTTGGTGTCATTATTTGTGAGATCTCCTCTTTTCATTAACCGCAAAATATTCCTACGTTGTCGAGCTCTACGATCAAATTCATTATCTCTAGACATAGAAGCTTTAGCTAAATCATTGTTAGGCATACATTCTCCTGCCCAAAGGAGTGAAGTAGAAGGAAGATTGTCTCCCATTTGAGCCATAGTGTGCAGCGGTGACTCATCTGTATCTGTGTCTGAATCACTAATCATGGGAGTAGTTCTAGAACATGTAAGGTGGTCATCATCGGCACCATATCCTAGACTTGTAATATTAGAGGGCCAACCATTAGTATGACTCAAAGGCTCAACTAGGGCATGTCCATTATCATTTATAGGTCTGTGACCTTGATAGCTCATTTTCTGCAAAAAATTATAGCCTTTACCATAGCGCTTAGGAGAAATAGGAGTAGCAATAGTGGTACTATCTTCTTCTTCTCTATAGATCCATTCTCTGACAGCTTGTTCTTCTCTTTCTGCCTCTAGGGGTACGAACGCTTGAACAAAATTACCAAAAATTGTCATGGTAGAAGCAAAAGGCTTTAGCTTATCAGAAGGTCTCCCATATGATCTAGGGGAAGTAGGCATAGTAGTAAGGGAATCCAGCATGTATTCACCCATACCAAGGCTCATCATCTTAAAATTTTTCTCAGCAGCAACCAAGGATGTAGTAGGATCATTAGAGGGTTTTTTGTGAGGAACAAACATTTCAGCAGCAACAAGAGTATTGATAGCAATAGAATGATCCCCGGGAATCACAATTTCAGCTCCGTTATGGGGGAATTTGACACATTGATGGTATGTAGAAGGCATAGCTTGCATGTCATGGATCCAAGGATGACCCAAAAGGATGTTATAGGCAAGTGGGATGTCCAATACTTGGAACACAATATCTTTCATGACAGGGCCCACTCGAACAGGTAACATGACAAGACCTTTGGAAGATCTTTCAACTTCATCATATGCTTTTATAGTAATTTTTCATTTAGGATCTACAACAAATTTTGATAAACCCAACTATTGCACCACATTGAAAGAAACAATGTTTAACCCTGCACCATTATCTATCAGGACTCAATGGACTTGGGTATGGTAAACCATAACTTCAATATGTAAGGCAAGATTGTGAGGCTGACTAATAGATACGCCATCTTCTACAAAGAAGGATAGATAATGAGGTGATGAGATGTGGTTGACCATAGCCTGGAACCTATCTGGGTCAATGTCATTAGGGACATTAGCTATACGCAAAGCCTTTTCAAGGATCTCCTTGTGCAAAGGGGATAGCTCAAGCAACTAAAAAATAGATATCTGTGCGGGTGTTCATTGCAACTGATGGACAAGATCATAGCTAGACAAAGCTGAAGGAACTGCTGGTTTGGAAGATGAGGTTGGCTTGGGATTAGGTGCAATTTTAAGGACCAGTTTAGCTTGCCCCCTAGTAACAACATTTAGTGCCCGACTTTGGGAAGATGAACTACCATGTGTTTGCAAGACCAACTTTGGCATACCCTAACTAACTTTATTATCATCTTGAGGTCGCATCATAAGAACACTCTCAACAGGCTCTACCATGTTGATCACAGGAGAATCATAAGTATATGTGTAGTTGATCTTAGCATCATGATTCTTCTTATTTGGTTGAGAGGACTCCCCCTTGTCATACTTAGGTAGATGATCTTTGAAAGCCTAGTGATCAGAATTTTTAACTAAGCCATCTATGAGAATTGTGCCTCCATCAATGAGATCTTGTATAATATCTTTAAGCGTGAAACAATTGTCAGTCTTGTGTCCCTTGTTTCTATGATAGTGGCAGTAATAATCCTCTCTCCACCAATCTGGCTTAACTGGTGGATCATAGGGATGAGTTTTCTCAAGAAGCGTAAGATAATTATTGGCAACCAAAGTCTTAAGAATCACATCATATGGTTCAGCCAATGGGGTATAGACCCATTGTCAGAATTGCTTCTTTGGCTTATCAACATATTGAGGCTTAAGAGCATCTCGAGTGTTGGCAGATTCTTGTTGTTTTGCTGCATAGATGGCATTAGAAAGGTTGAAAGTAGGCTCTTTAGCTTTAGGGACATCCACCATACCATAATTAACAACATACTTGTTTCTATTCCAAGGTTTGTTCTTATCCTTGCTATTGCCTCTGGTATCTTTATTAATAACAATATCCCCCTCTCTTATGGAAACATCTTCAATTCGATATGCACTTTCAACCATGTCATTGAAAGAGGAGAATAGTTGTTTCCTAAGATCATAATATAGCTCAAGCACTAGAGTGTTGACGAAGATGTCAATCTTTTCTCTCTCGGGTAGTTGACGAGAATATCTAGAATACAATGATCTCCAATGTTGTAGATAAGTAGCAAATGGCTCACCTTGATTTTTCCTTAGAGTGCTTAGATCTATCATAGTGATAGGTTGTTGAATGTTGTATGAATAGTGTTGTGTGAAGCGCATAGCCAACTCATCAAAAGTCTTCAAAGGAGGTGTCAACTTTGCAAACCATTCTAAAGCTTGTCCTCTTAAACTTTGAGGGAATAATCATAGCAAAAATGTGTCTTTGTGAAGGAAGTCCATGCTAAGAGTGTAAAAGTGATGCACATGGTCATGGGGGTCACTATTTCCATCATACTTGTCATATTTAGGAACCTCAATATCCCTAGGAAATGGGACCATGTATAGAATCCTATCAAATGGAAGAGCACAAATAGATTCTACAAAGGAGACCTTTGGAGGCTCTCTTTCTATTGCCATTTGGGTAAGGTGTTGATTTGTCTGACATAGTTCTTCCTTAAGGACTTCCAATTCAGTTGGTACTCTTTGTTGGACAATTTGTCTGACATCATAGCCAGGAGGAAGCTTGTATCCTCTAGAAGTCATATATTGGAAATATTGGTCTCCATTACACTCTAAGAGTTTGTGTATCATTCTTTGGGAGACCTCATCTTGTTCAAATCTCATAAGCTCCTCACTAGAAACCTCATCAACAACTTCTTCCTCATGGTGAGAGGGAGGGGGTCTAGGAGGTGAAGAAGGTACATGAAAAGTCCTTCTTGGAGGGGACCTTGGTGGTGTGTTGTTGCCATAATTTCCATTGGTACCAAAAAGTGGTCTATGCTCATAACTACTAGTCTCGGGTTGCTCGTGAGACATTCCTCTAAAAGCCATGCACCTAGCAACATCCATTATGGTTTGGTTGTGTTCTTTGTCTAAGTGCACTTGGTTGTCCTTATGCACAAAGTGATCTTGCAAATGATAGAATTTTCTTGTTCAGTGAGAGTGAGTGAGACACTATCTGTGTTTTTGGAAGACTTAAATGCAGAAAAGAGGAAACCTCCTTTGTACCATGGGGTAGCCTTAGAATCCTCAGAACTAGAACTAGCATTGCTAATAGGTGCTTGTGAGCATCTAGTGGGAGAAGGTAACTACATATAATTGAATGAAGGGTGACTCCCTTGTTCAAATTGAGACTGAGTTGTAATTGGCATGAAAAAAAAAGTTGTTCAACCAATAAAATGAGACAAAGTTTCTTAGATGTTGAGATAAGAAAAAGCCAATGATGATCACTTGTCGAGATAGAACAATAGAGATGGCTGGTCAAAGTGCTCAAGAACTTACAACAGTCAATTGACACAAGCCTAGATGTGAGCAAGAAGCTTGATTAGCAAGTAGCTAGATAGGTAATCGTGTTTTGACAAGTGATCAAAAGTGACATTCAATAGGCTCAAATCCAATAGTTTTAGCTCATTTGTTTCAGTCTAGAACAATCCTAAGCATGTAGGCAACAAACCAGCTTCAGATAAGAATAGAAAAAGACACTCTACAATAGGTTAAAATGCAAGTGCAATAGCTCCGAGTTGCAATAGTAGCAGGACAACAGAATATCTCAAGATTCTTGGTTGAAGGTATGTGATGATGTTTCAGTATTGTATGACTCTTGACTAGTGAATGTGAAAAACTCAGTTTTGAAAGCAATTTGGTCAATGTTGTAGATTGCAAGTATAATTTCTTGGTTTCAAGCACAATAATATCAGGAAGTAGACAAGTTTTCAAATGGTAGGTGATCAAACATGTCATCAAACACTTGTGCAAGAGCAAAAGCAACCTTGCCAAGACAAGCAGTTGGGATATCAAAATGAAAAATTCTATGAGCACTACTGCAATGTTTGTATGTTCAAGAACGTTTGCACGGGTACATAACAATGAGAACAGTTCAAGAACTTGCTAGCCTAGAAGGACAAAGGCTCAATACTTAGCAACTTGGCCCACACTTGATGTTCCATTGCCTCACACAAAGTGGTTGCCCACAATAGATGTTGGCTTTGTCATGGAGGTGTCAATGACACAACCAAAGGAACACAGATAGTGAGTAATCTTGGGGTGATCCAGGTTATTCCACTTGGATCAATCCTTACACCAAGAAGCTAAGTGGAAAAATAGGGTGGCTTCTATCTATGGTTCTTAGTAAGGGCTTTCATTCATAGCACCCCTCTTGCTCCCCAAAGGGACTCCTTACCTTGCGGCAAGTAACAGACCTCGTGGCCTCAAGAGTACCTTAAGCATTCTTGCTTGATATTTTCCTCATGGTCACAATCCCATAAGTACTCACACCAAGTGAAGAAAAGTACTATGTCTACTGAGGTTTTGTGTCCTTGATAGCTTTGAGTTTATAGTGGGTTGGAATAGCTGGCAAAAGGCTTGTCCCCACTTGGGTCATTCCTCTTGATTGCTCAAGAGCAGGCCAGCTAAAGGATTCTAAAGATCTAAACAAAGAGTGGATCAACTTATGAGGTTCAAGGTTTTTGTTTCACCACAAAGGTAAAGAGCATACTCCCCTATCTCAAAGTTTTCTCCCAAACACACCAAGAAAATGTTCAATTACCCTTTTGCTTTCAAAATCCAAAGATGGGTCAAGATTTTCTGGTTCACCACAAGGGTGAAGAGCATACTTCTCCTACCACCCAAGAATCTCTACAACAAGATATTATGTTCTTATGAAATGAAACAACTAGTAATTGCCACACTTGAAAATGAAATAAACAACAAGCACTTGATTGGGTTTTTATGCTTTGGGCAGCCCTACAAAAACTATTAGTAGCCCTTGTGCATTTGAAGCTTTGACATGTGTTCTTTTAAGAAAATAATCAAGCAATGTGAGCACCTACAAGCACAACTTGTTAGCCCCACAATGGTTAGCACATCAAAAATTAGATAATCTACAAGGAAAATAGTTGATCAAATGGAAAAATTTGAAAATGAAACCAACATGGTTGGATTAGGCTCAGAAAGAGCTTTCCAATGATATATCAAATTTAAATTTTTGATACCGTATGTGAAAATTTCTAAAAAATGGGTGCCAGTTTTCTAGAGTTGAAGTTAAAGTTTAAAGTGTTCTTTATTGGCATCAACTGACTCACCCCCCTCTTAGTTGATTAAGACATTGTTATTCTAACAGGTAGAGGGTGTCAAGAGTGATCTCCATCTTCCAACATAGAGTCTTGGATATAAGTTGTAAGTGTTGGATTATAGAGAGGGGACGAGGGTGAATCAATAATCCTTGATTCTCTGTACCTTAAATTTTTTTCTCTGATTAAGAGGTGTCGTGTGCATCTCCACATGAGTCCATTTGTACTTTGTAAATAGGATTTATCCTATATAGGTCGACCCATATTTAATTGTTGTGACTTGTATATAAGGATTGAAATCCTTAGAAAATAAGGTGTGGCTGCACATGAAAAGTGCATAAGTAAATGCGATCTTGATGCTGCATTGGTTACTGTTTGGAGAACAATAGTTGTGCACTTGGGCACAAGGTGAAGCTTGCTTGGTAGTGGTGGAGTACTCGAAGTAGTTTCATAACAAAATTATCTCAGTCTTGAAGTTGTGAGGTTTGGGGAACCTAAGGGTGGCTTTAACTCTCAAATATCTTGATTAAGTTGATATATTGTACATCCCTAACATGGTTATTTCCTCTAGCAATGATGGAATCTTAGCAAGGTCATTTCTTTAATAAGGACCACATTGCAAAAGACTCCTAACATGGCCTATCCTTTAACCAGGGCCTGCCTATTGTAATACTCGACTCCTAATAGGGTAATAAATCTTAACAAGGTTATTATACTCATAGTGAAGATATTTGTGGGTACCATCCCCATCGGAGTTTTTCCCTTAACAGGGTTTTCCTCGAGAATAAATCTTGGTGTTCATGTATATGTGTTTTATTGCTGCATTTACTTTTTAGCTCAGTATTTTGTGTTCAATAATAAGTTTGAAGTTAAAGTTTAAATTTTTCTATATTGGCATCAACTAATTCACCCCCCCTTCTCATTTGATTAAAACATTGTTATTCTAACAATTGGTATTAGAGCTTTTGGTCCTCAGTTAGGAAGCTTAAAAGCTTGAGGTAAAGATCAGGATGGCCTTATTCAGAAAGGAGAGTCCTAAGTTTGATGTAGAATATTTTGACACATGGAAGGAGAAGATGAAGAATAATTTGATGTGTATGGGATTGTAATATTGGCTCATTACCTAGAATGATGTGTCTATCATAAAGGAGGAAGACCTTGAAACACTTACTACTACTGAAGAAGAAAGGAAGAGGTTTGTGTGCAATTGTTTTGCAAAGGAATCTTTGGTTAATACATTATCTGATGGTGAATTCAAAGAGGTCAGAGATCTAACAAAGGAAAGTGAGATCTGAAAAAGACTAGTTGCACTCTATGAAGGAGATGAATACACTAAGAGAGGAAAGTTGCAAAATTGGAGCATAAAGATGCAGACAATACAGCTGAAGGATAATAAAACAATAAGGATGTATGTTCAAAGAGTATCTAAATGTGTGATTGGAATCATAAATAATGGAGGTACTTATATAGAAGATAAAGTCATAGCAAAGATTTTGAGACCTGTTACTCCTGCCTACAAACCCAAAGTTCTTTCCTTGGAGGAGACTATACCACAATAGAAATATTTCACTAGAGAAATTTTAGTGGCTAAGCGAACTACATTTGAGACTGTAGAGCTAAAAGATACACTACCTAAGGTGTTGACAACATTTAAGGTTGAAGCTAGATCTAGCAAAGTGAACAAGCACATCGACGATCTTGGAGAATATGATGAGGAATGGGAGGAGATTCAAAGGCTAGACAATCAAGTGGATGAGAAGATCATGGTTCTAATCACCAAGAGAGAAATGAAAGGAAAATGTAAGTTTGAAGGATAATTACATTTGAAATGTTTTAACTATAATAAGGTTGGTCATTTTAGATCTAGATGTCCAACTAGAATATCTAAGCATAGGCCTAAATCTGGGAAATGCAAGAATGATAAGGAATGCTAATGGATCTGAATATTTAGATGATGAATTCAATGATGTGTTAGGTTTTATTGCTATCAAAGAAGAGGATCCTGTCTATGAAGAAAAAGACTTAGTTTCTTATGTTGATAGGAAAACTAATTGGATAATTGATAGTGGATGTTCACATCATATGACTGGTGAGAAGGATAAATTCATTTAGCTAAAGAAGTTTGATGGTGGAGTTGTAAGGTTTGGTGATAATACTCCTAGAATGATTGTTGGTAAAGGATCACTTACTTTAGATGGAATGACTAATACTTATGATGTACTATTTGTGGATGGCTTAAAACATAACTTGTTGAGTGTTGGACAACTTGTGGATAAGGGTTATCATTTGAAATTCAAGGATGGTCATTGCTCTATTAGAGGAGCTAATGGAGAGTTGATCACATCTGGTACTAAGATCAAAGGTAATATATTTTAGTTGAACTCTACTGAGGTCAGTTATTTTGTTGCAAATATTGATGACCCTTGGCTATGGCATAGAAGGTTTTGTCATATCAATTTTGATAACATGGTAAAATAATCTAACAATAATGCTATCAAAGATCTACCTAAGATTGTGAAACCTGCTAACACTACATGTAGAGAATGTGTTTTGGGAAAGCAAACAAGAAGCAATTTTGCAAGCAAAGGATAGTCAACAAATGGAAAGTTGGAGTTGATTCATACAAACCTTTGTGGACCTACTCAGACCTGGTCATAATTTGGAGAAAGGTACTCTATTATAGTCACTGATGATTACTCTAGAATGATGTGGGTTGGATTTCTTAGAGAAAAATTAGAAGCATTTGAGACTTTCAAGTTTTATAAGGCAAAAGTTGACAATGAGACAAACTTGAAAAATAAAGTGTTTGATATCAGATAGAGATGGAGAATTCACTTTACATGAATTCAATACCTTTTGTGAAAAACATGGTATTATGAGACAAACCTCTGCACCTATGACACCATAGTAAAATGGAGTTGTTGAAAGAAGAAACAAAATAGTTCTTGATGCAACAAGAACCATGTTGATAGAAGGAAAAGTTCCACATATGCATTGGAGAGAAGCAGTGAATACAATAGTATACATAATGAATAAAGTAAAAATCATAGAAGGTACATGCAAGACACCATTTGAGCTATGGTATGGTAAGACACCTAATGTTTGTTATTTTATAATTTTTGGAAGTAAATGCTACATTAAGAGAGATGAATGCATAGGAAAATTTGATGCTAGAAGTGATGAAGGTATATTCCTTGGCTACTCTACTAGAAGTAAAACTTATAGATGTTACAATTTGAGAAATAGGAAACTGATTGAAAGTACTAATGTGAGAGTGGATGAAAAATTTCAAGTTAGAGAAACATACTGTGACTTTAACCCCGACGAGATTTCATTTGATAATATAATTACAAATTAGGACAATATGAAAACAACAGAGAATGAAAGGAATGGAGCATCTCAGCATGTTTTAATAATTGACAATGGCATAAGTGTGGAGTTGAGGGAACAAACCACACCAAAATATGTTCAAAGAAATCATCCGAAGGATCAGATCATTGGTGACAACAGTAAGGGAACTAGAAAAAGATTACAGAACAAAGAAGAGGGGTCATAAACTACAAATGCCATTTGCTTGATCTCACAAGTAGAACCATAGTCCATAGATGAGGCATGCAGAGATGAATCATGGATCAATTCCATGAGTGAAGAACTAGAGAAAATTCAGAAGAACAACACTTGGGAATTGGTTCCAAGGCGTAAAGAAAAAAATGTGATTGGTACTAAGTGGGTATTCAGAAACAAGATGAATGAAAAAGGAATTATTGACAGAAACAAATTCAGACTAGTATGTAAAGGGTATTCACAACAAGAAGGAATTAATTTTGAAGAAACCTTTGCACCTATTGCTAGGATTGAGGCATTAATATTATTCTTAGCTTATGCTTCTTATAAGGATTTCAAGGTATATCAGATGGCTATGAAATCATATTTTCTTAATGAAGAGTTGGAAGAAGTATACATTGGGCAACCTGATGGATTTTTTTTTATCAAGAAATGAAGATCTAGTTTGCAGATTGAAGAAGGCTTGATATGGATTGAAACAAGCACCATGAGCTTGGTATGAAAGATTGGATCAGTATCTAATTCATTTGGGATTGAAGAAATGTAATCCTGACAACTTTTTAAACTTAAGAATCAATGAAGAAGGTATCTTGAATGTTGAAGTTTTTGTTGATGATATTATCTTTGGAGGAAATGATGAAATGAGCAATAAGTTTGTAGATGAAATAAAAAGTGAATTTGAAATGTCCATGATTGGGGAGATGAAATTCTTCCTTGGACTGAAGAGAAATCAAAGTAAAGAAGGGATATTCATATCTCAAACAAAATATCTTAAAGAACTATTGAAAAAGTTTGTCATGGATGATAGTAAACTTATTGGAACTCCTATGGTAACTAGGACTTGTACACACTAAATAGTGCACTTCTCTAAATCATTGCTTCAAAGAGAATCCATGGATTGGAAACATTGAGAAATTGATTTAGAGCTCCCTAGGCATGGAGTGCAAGTATTTTAAGAATGCTATCAGCTAGAGCTATTAAGGCAATAACCTTGCTAGTAAAGCATGCAATGGGAGATTCAATGAGACAAGGAAAAGAATGGCAATATCCCCAAGAATCAAATGAAAATGCAAATATGATAGAAATGGAAATGCAAGCTAAGCTATGGAAATGAAATAACAATGCAACTAAGCTATGAAAGGAAAGAACAAGTGTTACAAAACCTCCTAATTAAGCTACATGAAGTAATCTAAAGCACAAAGGAAACTAAGCTAAATATGAAGCTATGAATGCCATGATAAATGAAACTAGAATAACATGTAGATGCAAAAGCCAAGAATTCTCCAAATCTTCAAAAGCTCCAAAGTGACCTAGAAAACCTGCAGCATAACGTTAGCATAAAAATTTGGGGAGCTAGAATGAAGAAGAGAGCTCTCCTTTTATAAGAAATGAGAAGGAATGGACCATGGAGATTAAGAGGCAAAAGATTTAATCAATGGTGGAGCATAAAAGAGGAGCAATCCATGTTCACAAATATCCTCCAATGAGAAAATAAGAGTTGAATTTTATGTCCATATGAGACAAAAAGTACTTTTTCTCCTTTTTATAAAATAAGAATAATGCTTTATTTGTGCAACTTAGGATAAGAGGAAAAGTGGGGGCTTTTTATTTACTAAAAGGGGAGGGAATTCCTTTTAAAAAATAAAGACTTTAGGATAAAATGGTTAGCCCATAGAAAATAATCGAATAAATGATAGAACTAGGATTTGATCAAGAAAAAACAATTGATAATTTTAGCAAAAGAGGCTAATAGTCTAGATGACCATTTTTAGATGATTACAGGACTAAGTTATCTTTAGAGGATGAAGCAAAGATTGTGCCACATAAAAAGTATAGATCAATGATTGGAGGTATTTAAAATCTAACACATACTAGACTTGATATTGCTAATGCAATGATAATTGTTGCAAGATTTCAAGAAGATTCTAAATAATCTCACCTTATGGCAATAAAAAGGATATTTAGATATCTAAAGGGAAAAATTGAGTTTGGTCTATGGTATGATAGATCATAGGACTTTATGTTTCATGCTTTCACTAATGCTAATTGGGCAGGGAATATAGATGGTAGAAAGAATATAAGTGGAAGAACATTCTTCCTTGGTAAAAGGTTGATTTCTTGGCTTCGCAAGAAGCAGGACTGCATTGCTCAATTTAAAACAAAATCAGAGTATGTTGCAATAAAAATCAATTGTATACAGATCATGTGGATGAAGAAAATGTTGAAGGACATTGGAGTATGTCTTGAAGATTTAGTTACTATCCATTGTGACAATACTAGCACGTTAAATATGTCAAAGAACCCTGTTATGCATTCAAAGATAAAACATATAGCAATAAAGTATCATTTCTTGAGAGATAAGGTAGCATACAAATAAGTAAAGTTAGAATATGTGAATACAAAGGGGAAAATAGCAAACATTTTTACAAAACTTCTATAGAAGGATACATTTGAGTATCTGAGAGGTATGCTAGGGATCATGCCGTAGCCTACTCTTGAATAAATTAATGCAGAAATTGCACTAGTCCAGAAATATCAGAGCACTATTTCATAATCTAGACTAAATGCTTGATTCTTCTCCTATGGGGGAGTATATGTATTTGAGCCGAGTTACTGAGAACTCTTGGAGAGATAATGAAACCTTTGACATTGATGTCAATTAGGGAGAGAATAACACATGAAAAATAGTATGAGAAAAATATTATGAGAGGATCATCCCTTGGGGGGAAAAAAGTTCAGAAGGATCCATATTGATTGATGAAGAGGATTTGATGATTGATGAAGGGGATTTGAAAAGATGCTGATGCATGGGGAGAGTAACAGATGCAATATATGCATGTTTGGTATTTATGGAACTTAGACGTTTTTAATCTATGTTTCCATTAATGCCAAAGGGGAGATTGTTAGCATGAATGCTGATGGTATTCCTATGAGGGAGTATCCTAGTAATGTTGGATGCATGTTACAATGATTATGTGTTGCATTCGTGACACATTTTTTCATTGATGTCAACATATGTTAATGACTGATTGTTTTTGAAGATTTCAGATAGGTTGCAGAGAATTGTACAGACTCCGTATAGAGAATTAGAATGTGTGAACTTAGCTGAAGAATCTTCATGATGTCTTGGGTCACTGGATGTGATTGCACATTCATATGAGTTGATCTGATAGAGTTATGATTGATTTAATGATAATTGGTTTTCAAGAGACATAAACTATGATTCTCACAGAGTTGATTGCAGAAATTTGTGGATAGCACTCATGGTTGTTTAAGTTATGATGTATGAACATAGGTTTGTGTTGGACACTGGCTTGAGAGATTATTGTGATCATATAGATTTATGATCATACAGGTGATGTCATCTATGGCATTTGTATTGGTGAAGGCCTATTTGGAAGCTGACTTGGAACACCTTTCAAGTAATATGATGAGCGAGCTTGATTTACAAATCTGAATGATAAATTGATGTAATTGTTATGTTATTGTTGGAAAATAAAATTGAAAATTTTTTTATATTGTCATTGATGTCAAACCTTAACTAGTGAGACAATTGCTATCTAGTAGAGTGCCATATCTTTTGATTGATGAATAGGATTTGAAAAGAGGAGATAACAAGGAGACCTAATGAAAGGATGAGTTATGATAAACTACAATGGGTACTTGATTAGTTGGCATATTGGTAAGGTAATGTGTTGTTTATCTATAACACTAAGTGAATATGCCATTTGTTTTAAAGCTTAGAAGAAACAAGGAAAGAAAGTCTAAAAGCATAGGCTTAACTGATCAAAAGAGCAGAAGATTAAGTAACTTATGCTTAAGCCAAGTGATGCTAGTGTTGACCAAGCACTAGTATAAGCCAAGAAAATTTAGTGTCGACTGAGCATCAGTAATTATTGAGCATCAGAGAATTATCTAAGTGAAGATAGTAATTTATGAGAAGAACAGTTTTAGCGATGACCGAGCTATCTAGTGAAGATCGAGAAGAAGAACACAGTGATGACCGAGTGTCAATATTTTATAGTTTATGAAGGAATTGAGATTCCCAACCGACATAGTTAAATTATTGGAATATTTAAAATGTGTTGAAGATAAGGATGAATGACCTGGAGTATTTAATGCATGGTAAACCATTTTTATGCATGGATTCAAGGAGAAGTTTTAAGAAGTATCTAGAAGGATAAGAGGGAGAATGAAATGTTGGAAGGATTTGATGAATTTGACCTAAACCTAAGATCTATGGAGATTATTAAGTAGAAAAAGATTAAACTACCTAATCAAGGAGGTATAATGATGACCTAATTGTAGGTTATGTAGAGAGGTTGATTCTGTTGATTGGAGAACCTAAGCAGAAGGCTGTGAAGGTTGATAAGAGTTGTGGTGATTGCTTGAAGGATTTCCAAGAAGATCAAAGATGGAGATGAAAATGAAGGCCATTCACTAGATCAGCATATGAGCTACATTAGATATGTATTTTCAAAGTGAGTTGTATGTATCAGATCAAAACCTACTATTACTTTCTATCCATTGTATTAGTTAAAATCCTTTAATCAAGGTTGACCTAATAGTCATTTTTAAATCCTTTAATCAAGGTGACATTCTAATGGGATGTTCTTAAGTCCTCTAAAAAGGCCACTCTTAACAGGGTGATTAAATCCTTTAACAGGGTCACACCTAATAGTGTGTATTGTAACCTTTAATAGGGTTGGATCCTCACAGTGATCACTTCAGAAAAGTAAAAATTTGGTAGCATGTTACTATTGGTTTTTCCAAAATTGGGTTTCCACATTAAATCTTGGTGTCTTGTGTGAATATTATTTTATGTGTTTTATAGTTAAGAGTTTTATATTTTGCAAGTTGATTACTTTTGGACAGTGGACTGTGAGTTTATGTTACTAGATATATTCTATAAAGACCGAGTGGATTATTGAATAGATCTAAGTTGGTTGAAGTGTTTGAAAGTTCAATTGGTACATTTGGACCTAAGGATAATTGATTCATCCTCCTCTTAGTTATTCTAAAATCATTCTAACAATTATAACATTATAAGAGGTGTCGAGTGCATCTTCACATGGGTCGATTAGTATTTTGTAGATATGATTTATCCTATATAGGCTGACCTAGATTTAATTGTTGTGACTTGTATATAAGGATTGAAATACTTGGAAAATAAGGTGTGGCTGCACATGCAAAGTGAAGAGGTGAATGGGAGCTTGATGCTACATTGGTTACTATTTGGAGAATAGTAGTTGTGCATTTTGGCACAAGGTGGAGCTTGCTTGGCTATGGTTGAGTACTAGAAGTAGTTTTAGAATAGAATTATCTCAATCTTGAAGTTGCTAGGTTTGGAGAACCTAAGGGTGGCTTTAAATCTCAAATATCTTAATCAGGTTGATATATTGTACACCCCTAATAGGGTTATTGCCTCTAGTAGGGCTAGACTCTTAGCAGGGTCAATTTCCTTAACATGGATCACATTTTAAAATACTCCTAATAGGGTCTATCCTTTAACTAGGACTTGCCTATTATAATACTCAGCTCCTAATAGGGTCAGAACTCTCAATAGGGTTATTATACTCATAGTGCATATATTTGTGGGTACCATCCCCACCGAGGGTTTTCCCTTAACAGGGTTTTCTTCAAGAACAAATCTTGGTGTTCATGTATATGTGTTTTATTGCTGCATTTAATTTTTAGTTTAGTATTTTGTGTTCAACAATAAGTTTGAATTTAAAGTTTAAAGCATTCTATATTGGCATCAACTGATTCACCCCCGTCTTAGTTTATTAATACATTGTAATTCTAACAGGTAGAGGGTTTCAAGAGTGATCTCCATCTTCTAACATAAAGGCTTGGATAGATGTTGTAAGTGTTGAATTACAGAGAGAAGGGGGGGGGGGGGTGAATCAGTAATCCATGATTCTCTATACCTTAAAAATTTTCTTTGATTAACTCGGTTAAACACAATTCACTATTTATCAACAATAGTAAATAAAATTTAACAATCATCAATTAATCACATAAATCATTCATCACATGTAACACCAGTATTTAACATGGAAACCTAACTTTGGGAAAAACCAAAGTGGGCATTGTCACCAAATAAAGAAAATACTTTTCTAAAGTATGCTTGGTTAAGAGCCCATTTGGTTAAAGATTACAATACACACTATTAGGTGTGACCCCGTCAAGGGATTTACCTTACATTTATTAGGATCTTCACCATTTAGGAGTGTCATGGTAAAAGGACTTTGAACACTCTTTAGAATTAACCTTTTTCAAGGATATTATAATAAGACTGTTAAGTATACTTGGTTAAGATATTTCTCTATTAAAAATGCTAATAAGAAATAGTAAATAGTTTGACCTATAAATTTGCAACTATCTTTGCATAATTAGATCCTTTGTGCACTCTCCTATCTTCACTTCAATCCTTCACTTTCCACTGGCTTCAACACTTCATCAGATCCTGATTTTTGACTTAGAATCTATCTCTTCCTTCTTCACTACATCAATTGATGACTTATCAACTCTTCAATTTGCCATCCATTTGTTCATACAAATCCACCCTTTATATAGAATTCATTTTTCCACTTAATCTTCTCTATTACATTTTATTTTGATTAATCTCATCCATTTAATTCATTTTACAAACTTATACATTGAATCTGGATCTCGGTAACACATTTTATCATCACCTTAGAACTTGAACTTTCTTGAAACTTGTTCCTTCTATTTTAACCATTTAGATCTAAAACATAGACCATCACCTTGAATTTTCCTGATCATAGTGTTGGGGGTTCCCTTTGATCTTCAACTTGTAGATTTATACTTTGACGGATAACTTTAATATAACTTTGACTCTATCACCACTCCAAAGTCTACAAGGAAGAGGGCCAATTAACAAGGATCAAGAGAGATCCTCCTACACTTTGAGCCTCAATGCTCAAGTGGGTGGACCCTTGATTCACTTCTTCAAAGGAATCATAAAATGTTATGCCAATATACTCTTTACTAACTGATTTAACATTTTATTATTTAATGTTTGTGTGTATGGTTGACAAAATTGAAATGCCTCTAGAGGATGGACTGGTGCCTTAACCTAGGGCAAAGAGTCACCCAATTACATACATCAACTGAAAATCTTAACTCAAACACAATTGAATCTAGGATAAGTACTTTGCCTATTACCCCTCTCCCTTAGACACAAGGACATCATATTCCTACTTGGTTGCAAACTCACTGAACCCACCTAAAAGGCTTTAATCCTAACTTTGTTAGGAACTCAGAGATGACTTCACAATACTCTTTGTTTACCATATTCTAATACACTTTGTGACATTAACATATATGAGCTTAGAACCGAAACAAGAAGACATGCACAAATGCAAGATTAGAACTCAATAACATCCTCATTAATATATTCAGAATCAATACACAATCAAAACAACACAAAGATAGGAAAAGATACAAAATCCAGCTCCTCTATCAGTAAAACACCATGGACAACCAGCCTGAGACCAAAGATAGTTTTGGAACCCCTACAAAATCAAAACTTCTATAACTTATACTCCCTAGTCATCTTGGAATCCTCAAAAAGAATGCAACAAGCTATGGATGACTAGGGTTAGGGTTTCAACCACCCAACCAACTGGAAATGGCTACAAATTTATCACAGGGGAAGAAACCTAGGCAATCAAGAGAAGACAAGCCCTGGATTGATCCTCAATTATGAAAATCTCACTAAGAAGGTACTGAGAATCATGAACAATGCTTAAATGTCAACCCTTGTGGCCACCTGCAACACACCTCAAGAAAAAAACCACATAGTACAAACCCTACAGATGATCACTCAATACCCTGGACCACACTGCAACAGCAAGCACCACCAAACCAATCAAAATCAACTATTAAAACCATAAATTCTGGTACTTCCTGTCACTGGAAACCCTCTGCAAATTCAAATTTGAAAATAAATGGCTACTTTATGGCTTTAACAACAAATCAATGGTAAACATTTAAAATCAGATCAACCTTAAGTCACAACCGTTAGATCTCTCCCTTTCGTGGTCTTTTATGATCTTAACTCAACTACCACCCTAGGTTTACCCTCTAGCTACCTTGCGACAATGCATTTCCAATTCTTGAAAAGAAAACTTAACCCACCTTCTAACTTTGTGACCTGGTGACCACAGGAAAACATTAACCTCGGTCCCACATTTAGTGAACTAGTGACAAAAGGTCACCGCCAGTTTGCAAAACACTTTATCTATCTGCCAGAAAGTTTAGTGATTCCGTGAATGCTTGTTCGCTGAACCGCTAAAACATTTAGAGAATTGCTGCTATCTCACATGAACAAGCGAAGCCTTCATAAATTTGTCAGATTACTAAAACATTTATCAGAACCACTAAGCCTTTTCCTGGAAGATCAACTACCATCTGAAGTTTGCATACCCATCTGAGATTCTATTAGATTACATGCCCACCATTAGATCAATAATCTCCTCCCATCTCTAACAACCCTCTGACACAAAACAAAATCAATGGCCATCGCAAGATCTTAAGCCTCTGACAAAACCCATAAGATTATATGCCATTCGTCAATTCACTGATAGGATCAAGACCCACTGACACATCTGAAAGCTCAGGTCCCACTGACAGAATTCCACCTCATACTACATGGACCAATAAAAAACCTCCAAATTAGAATACCTGGCAAGTGGACCCGCATGAGAAAAAGGCTACATCATCAGGAAAGATCAATGATCGGCATAAGATCTCAAGCGTCTGACACATCTCATGAGAACTTAAGCCAACCATCTGATGGAGACGATGTTAGAGAGGGGCCTAGGAGAAATATTAAGCGGAAACATAGGAAAAAATTAAACGCTAAGACTTAGGCTTTAAGGAAAAATCAGGCACAAGGGACTATAGGAAAATATTAAATTCACCGGGGGTAGAAACTTAGGAAAATTTAACACTGGGGCCAACCAAAATATAAAGCACATGCAAATTAGGACCCTTAAGTGACCCATGAAAAGTAACATCAAAATAGAAAAGGGCCAGGATTTTGAAATGGTTTTTGTATGCAACGACTATATTTTCAAAAATTTGAACCAGGGCTAATGGCAGAGACCTAAAAATGATTGCAGAGACCAGGGAAAAAGGGCTAGAGCCATGAAATTTTTTTAGGGTGCTAACAGTGGCTTTGTCTAGAGATGTATGCCTCCTGCAGGCATAGCAAGGACTTAGAATCACTAGTTTAAAGTAGATCATCCCACAAAACAAAAATAGGGACCTTCACAAAAACTGATAACCAAATAGGAAAGTAGGAAACAGGAAAGGGAAAGATAACTGTACAAGGATTTACAATTTTTTACAACAATTATACAATTTTATTCAGTGGCCCCAGGCCACCAAAAGAAAATCAATACCCCTCTTGAATCAAAAATCTGATTCTCATCTACATATGTGGCCAGACACTTGAAATTATCTTGACCATCTCGTTGCCAACATATGTGAGTAACCATGGGTAGAAGAGTAAAATTGTACTGATCACTACCCATGTCTTTCCAATCACAACTACCATACTCATATCCATATTCCAAGAAGTAAGGAACATCACTCACTTTTTCATGATGACTGGAAACAATAAAAGGATCAAGTAATGCATTAAAAAATGTGACATATTGATTACCATGCATTACCATAGAATTACCTGGCTAAAAAGGACTTGGTTCCTCTAATTTGGCTTCATGAATTGCTTCAGCCAGTGAACAACTTGGTTCCCCCCTGATGTCTTCATGAACTAAACCATGAACCAAGTGAAGGTCTTCTTCAAAATTTTTGTGACAGAAAAACATTTGATCCACATCATCATTTTCACCAAAAGAGTTTCTATCCCAATCATTGAAGACAAAGTCCTCAACACTGTCACCATTGTTAGGAATAAGGTGTCTCAACCTTGGATAATTCCTATTCTTATTATTTGTTTTGTAAATGTTTTTTTTGCAAATAATGTAATTAAGTGTGAGTGTACATGTCTAGTTGGCATGTTGATGTGTCACTCCACTTGATGTGTCAGCATCTTGTGCGTAAGGAGATCATGATTGAAACAGTCATGACGGATTCCTATGATGCGTAAGAACTATTTAAGGAATGTGCTATGACAGGTGTAAGAGCATCTTATGACTTGGGCCTATTTGGGCACCCAAGAAGAAGTGGTTGGTGTGTGTAAGAGAATATGCCAAAAATAGGTTGGTATGATAGATTCTCTTACACTTCTCTTGTGACCGTTATTTTTGGTGGATTCTATGACAAGCTATCATAGTCTATTCTAGGGATGGACGCCTATTCTTGGGATTGCATGTAACAACTATGTACATGTGGCTTTGTGCATGGGTCTTGGTGGTTGTGCCTATTTTTGGGTCCAGAGGAGTCTATATATATGATGCTGCTCCTATGGGAGAGATATAATGGAAATTTAAGTCTTGTTGGCTTTGTCTCTCATTTCCTGAAAGAACTTGCATTGCAAGTGTATTGTAATCTTTGTGTTGAAGATAATACATTATGCAGGTTTTAGAGTGCTGGGGTTTTTTACCGAAAGGTTTTCCCCAGGGTATATCATTGTGTCATTCTCTATTTTTCTATATGTATGGTATGTGGTTGCAATATCTTTGTTAAAGTAGTTAACGAATCTGAAATTGTAAGGATTTATAAGAATTTGCACAATACTCTCCTATAGAGATTAGTGTAGGAAGCTGTTTACACACCTGAGTTTCCTTACAACCATCAGTATCATATTTATCAAAAGAAGGAAATGGCTATGAACAAGAAACTTGTTCATCATTGCTATCTTTATGAAAGGAAAACACACTATCATGTCCTTCTACCTCTTCTCTTGCAGAGTCGCTACATTAGGGAGTCTCTGGTGAAAATGGAACATCATAATCACTTTGAACATTGGCCTCATTATCAGTGTCAAAGGATAAATCATAGGGGAGCTGCAAATCAAAATCCAAAACAGGGGCATACCTCTGAAATTTCTCAGCCAAGAGTGTTGAAATCCTTTCACTGCTCAATGGACTTTGGGCCTTGATATCATCTTCCTCAGCTTCACCCCTATTGCAAACATCATCCCTGTCAGGAACAAGTATAGAAATCTCTGGCTTTAGATCATCTTGTGTGAAACAATAACTACAGGAATCATCATCTGCTTCATACTCAATACTCTACCCTTCACATAAAACATCATCAAATCGGGACAAGAAAACTACCTTCTCATGTTGATAATAAGAAAAATCTACAGACAAAAAAGAAATATTGCCATCCTCAGATTCATCTTCAGCATCCTCATATGCACTGACCTCAAAATCAGCTTCATACTCAATAGATTCTGCATAATGAGAATCAACATCAGAAACACTGGCCTCCTCATGATCAACATCAAGAACCACCAGTCTTAGCAATCTTATGTCTTTCTCTAACTGCTAGTTCTCCATTTTCATTCTTGCTAATTCCTTCTTGAGAGCAACAACTTTATCAAAATGCTCAACAAACTTAGCTCTCAACACATCCCAAGAAGGGATTGAACATGAAGGCAAGGACAGGAACCACTTCCTTGCACAATTAGAGAATGTCTGCACAAGCAGCCTCATAGAAACATCTTCATGTTTAATATCTATTTCACCAAAAAGACCCATGAGGTCATCTATATGCTGGCTTGCAGAAATAGATCCACTAGCCAGGAATCTAGGCAAGCACTCCTCAATCTCGGTAGGAAACTCATTAGGGGCACCTTCAATGCCATCAAAACAAAAGGGCCTATATTTCTCCATGAGGAACTGCCCACTACTACTCATCCCTTTATACAGTACTCAACACTTGATAGGGAAACATTTCTTTACAACTAATTTTCATAAAGAATAGAGCATATGAAAACCAAATACCTGGAACTTATGCAGTAGAGATTTTGTTGGCTGAAAACAGGGCAGATCTAGAGCTCATCATGCAGCTCCATCAGGTTCTTTACTTTTGTAGAGTCTCCACCTCCTTGCAAAGGAAAATATAGTGCTTGTATTGTAGCTTCTTCCAATCACCTAAAACCTCACCAGGATTTTCACATTATTTATCAGAAGATGCACTGATCAAACAGAGAACTCAGAGTCACCACTCAACACTTAGTGAGAAGATTTTACAAGTGTGTTTTTTAATTTTAACTCTTTGATCTTTAACCAAGACTCTGGGATGATCCAGCCAAGCAGGAAAACTTGCTGTCTTTTACTTCTTCCCCAGTAGAGTCACCAATTTGTTGGGGGTTCCCTTTGATCTTCAACTTGTAGATTTATACTTTGATGGATAACTTTAATATAACTTTGACTCTATCACCACTCCAAAGTCTACAAGGAAGAGGGTCAATTAACAAGGATCAAAAGAGATCCTCCTACACTTTGAGCCTCAATGCTTAGGTGGGTGTACCCTTGATTCACTTCATCAAAGAAATCATAAAATGTTATGCCAATATACTCTTTACTAACTGATTTAAGATTTTATCATTTAATGTTTGTGTGTATGGTTGACAATATTGAAATGCCTCTAGAGGATGGACTAGTGCCTTAACCTAGGGCAAAGAGTCACCCAATTACATACATCAACTGAAAATCTTAACTCAAACACAATTGAATCCAGGATAAGTGCTTTGCCTATTACCCCTCTCCCTCAAACACAAGGACATCAGATTCGTACTTGGTTGCAAACTCACTAAACCCACCTAAAAGACTTTAATCCTAACTTTGTTAGGAACTCAGAGATGACTTCACAATACTTTTTGTTTACCATATGCTAATACACTTTGTGACATTAACATATATGAGCTTAGAACCGAAACAAGAAGACATGCACAAATGTAAGATTGGAACTCAATAACATCCTCATTAATATATTCAGAATCAATACACAATTAGAACAACACAAGGATAGGAAAAGATACAAAATCTAGCTCCTCTATTAGTAAAACACCATGGACAACTAGCCGAGGACCAAAGAAAGTTTTGGCACCCTTACAAAATCAAAACTTCTATAACTTATACTCCCTAGTCATCTTGGAATCCTCAAAGAGAATGCAACAAGCTATGGATGACTAGGGTTAGGGTTTCAACCACCCAACCAATTGGAAACGGCTACAAATTTATCACAGGGGAAGAAACCTAGGCAATCAGGAGAAGAAAAGCCCTGGATTGATCCTCAATTATGAAAATCTCACTAAGAAGGTACTGAGAATCATGAACAATGCTTAAACATCAACCCTTGTGGCCACCTACAACACACCTCGAGTACAAAAATACACAGTGCAAACCCTGCAGATGATCACTCAATACCCTGGACCACACTGCAATAGCAAGTGCCACCAAACCAATCAAAATTAGCGATTAAAACCATAAATTTTGGTACTTCCTATCGCTGGAAACCCTCTGCAAATTCAAATTTGAAAATAAATGACTACTTTATGGCTTTAACAGCAAATCAACAGTCAACATTTAAAATCAGATCAACCTTAAGTTGCAACCGTCAGATCTCTCCCTTTCGTGGTCTTTTATGATCTTAACTCAACTGCCACCCTAGGTTTACCCTCTAGCGACACTGCGACAATGCATTTCCAATTCGCGAAAAGAAAACTTAGCCCACCTTCTAGCTCTGTGACCTGGCGACCATAGGAAAAAATTGACCTCAGTCCCACATTTAGTGAACTAGTGACAAAAAGTCACCGCTAGTTCACGAAACACTTTATCTATCTGCCAAAAAGTTTAGCGATTCCGCGAATGCTTGTTCGCTGAACTGCTAAAACATTTAGAGAACCACCGCTATCTCACATGAATGAGTGAAGCCTTCATAAATTTGTCAATCTACCAAAACATTTATCAGAACCACTAAGCCTCTGCCTAGAAGATCAACAGCCATCTGAAGTTCGCATACCCATCCAAGATTCTATCAGATTACACGCCCACCATTAGATTGAGAATCTCCTCCCATCTCTGAAAACCTTCTAACACAAAACAAAATCAACTGCTGTGGCAAGATCTTAAGCCTCTGACAAAACCCATAAGATTATACGCCGTTCATCGATTCACTGATAGGACCAGGACCCACTGACACATCCGAAAGCTCAAATCCCACTGACAGGATTCCACCTCATACTACGTGGACCAATAAAAAACCTCCAAATTAGAATACCTAGCAAGTGGACCTGCATGAGAAAAAGGCTATATCATTAGGAAAGATCAATGATTGACGTAAGATCTCAAGCGTCTGACACATCTCATGAGAACTTACGCCACCCATCGGATGGAGACGGTGTCAGAGAGGGGCCTAGGAGAAATATTAAGCCAAAACATAGGAAAAAATTAAATGCTGAGACTTAGGCTTTAAGGAAAAATTAGGCGCAAGGGACTATAGGAAAATATTAAATTCACCGGGGGTAGAAACTTAGGAAAAGTTAACACTGGGGCCGACCAAAATATAAAGCACATGCAAATTAGGACCCTTAAGTGACCCGTAAAAAGTAACATCAAAATAGAAAAGGGCTAGGATTTTCAAAGGGTTTTTGTATGCAATGACTATATTTTCAAAAAATTGAACCAGGGCTAAAGGCAGAGACCTAAAAATGATTGTAGAGACCAGGGAAAAAGGGCTAGAGCCATGAAATTTTTTCAGGGTGCTAACACGTAGATCTCTCTAACTAACTTTCCTTATCATCATAACCTTATAGCTCATCATAGCTAATCATTAAATGTCATTCTAATCCTTGTATTTAATTTTTGTTCCTTGCTTGGTAGATAAATCTGTATTTCAGTTAACTTCGCTTGGCATCTAAAACTTATTTTTCATTGTCTTGAGTTCCTTTGCCTTTATCGAATTACTTTTACCACTTGGTAACCGAAACTAGTTTTCTTATCGACTTGACAAATCCTCATTACCATGCTTTACCGACTTGATATAATCATATGTTAGGTAGAAAACAATTATATCAACATAACCTTAACATTGTCTTATCTGTATCAGTTGCCCATTTAAATTCTTCAACTTCACAACATCTCATTTCTTCTTCTCCTTAACTCATTCAAGAATAGGAAAATCTAAAAGTGCATGAAGAATAGAGAAATCTAAAATTGCATGACAAAGAGGCCATATCATAGAAATATCAAGTAATTGATATGGCAAGTGGTCTCAACCTGTACATGAAGATAAGAAGCTAGAAATAATGGAGTGACATAGGTGTGAACAAAAAAAGTATATGTAGTAGTTGTTAATAATTGAAGGATGTCAAAGATCACAATGCAATCAAATAAATGAAATGATTATAATGGCATGACAAAAGAATGTATTGTATATTTTATACTCACCATGAACAACAAAGAAGAGCAAGAAGGTGAAGACAATTATTATAATGTTTAAAAGAAACATCAAGTTTCCCTAATTTTGGGTTCAAAGAGAATTGTTTAGATTTGAATGATAATGGTAAACTACTTCCAATTGAAAAAGTAATTCATAAAAACAAGTAATTTTTAGAATCATAGTTACAAGGAAAAAAAGACAAAGTTATAATGAGAATGCACCTCAAAGAGGCAATGATATTATAAAAATGATATATTTGAAAGAAATGAAATTCATGAGGAAATGAGGGCAGAAGTACACAACAAGAAGATAGGAGGACTAAATGTTTGGCTACTCAACAAAAGAAACACTTACATTCAAATTTGTATGGGTATGGAGAAATGTGTCTTTGTGTTCATCATGAGGCTCATGAATTTTCCCTTTGGAAAACCCTTTGAAGGTTCAAGTCATAGAGGAAGAGGGGATAGTTGAGAACACACTTGGTGGATCAACTACTAGTGTTATATCTACTCATGTTGAGGGAGACATAAGTGATTAAGATTTGGTCTTTCATGGAGTACTTGTGGAGTTGCTAGCAAAATTAGTCTAAAATGCAAGAAAGATAGAATGTCAAAACAATGAGATGGAACTTAGAATGCAAAAGAGTGGACAAAATATAAGATTTCAAGATTAGGACCCTTGAGAAAGGGATGAGCTTCCTTTTAAAGGAATTTCCTCAAGAATGAAGGGTGGAGATTAAGAGGCAAAAGAATGAGTGGATGACATGAGGAGGCAAAAGGAGATGCAAGGTTAGGTAGAAATGAGTGGTGATGATTAAGAGGCAAAAGGGAAATGTTAGGTAGAATAAGACAAAATAGAATTTGAACGCACAAATCCATTTTAATTGCTAGTTAATATAGATTAAGTATGCACACATGTGATTATGTTCTTTTAATAAAAGTGTAGAAACTTTATATTAAAAGTAAGGTTATAGCAATTAAATAAATATGCAAGCTCTAGAAATTAGACCATAGTATAAGCTTGATATAATATTTTTGATTTAATTATGCAAAGGGGATTTTAAGGGTTACTTTGCATAATGATGCATAACAAAGAGGCAATTTGATCAAAATGGGGCTCAAGTTCTACTAGACAAATTTTAGGTGATTACATTTGCCCCTCTTTGACTAATGTGTGAGCGATCTGGGAACACATTGAGTCAAAGAATGATGATACCAAGGATAAATGATAGAGATCAGACTTTGAACCTAATTGAATGAAGACCAATAAGCAAGATGAGAGTATCCAGCATAATATGAAGCGATGAGGCTGAATATATGTCCAAGGAGATAGAGATAGCTAATAATCTAAAAGACAATACTAGATTGATATGGGTCATGATGAACCTGATATGCCCCAAGAGATCAAAGAAGTCTGTCCAAGTGAACTGATATGATGTGATGAGAACACTCTTTCAAAAAGGAGATGTAGAGAATCTCAACTTGATATGAAGTGATGAAGCTGAGATGCTCTGAGTGATGATGTTTAGTCATGGTTGACTTGATCGATTTAAGATTTGGTTTGATTACTAGATTTGCAGATTAGGAGATTTGATCAATGAATTTTTTTTCTATATTGTCATGCCCCCTCGAGATCAAAAGTGAAAGAGGTACAAGGGGCAAAGACAAGTTTCATAAGTCCAAGAGATGAAGGTGGAAGCGAGAAAGAAGTGATAGTGTTAGCAAACAACTGTGTTAGAAGCTTTGGAATTTTGATTTCGATCTTGAAAAGTAGGATCAAAGAACAAACATTTGCAATTAGATGCCTCAGTGGAGAGAAAGGAAGGAATGAAAATAAAGCATAGCTCAAGAGAACCGGGAATGAAAAGCTAAATACATTCCTATAATGAAATGCAGCTTAAGAATCACAATGCAACCTAATAATTTGGAGTAGTCAAGTCACCGATCCAATAGACCATTAGTTTTCATCATTTAAGTGTTTGGGACATCGGAGATCATCACAATCATCACTTGGTATGAGAGTGACCATGAAGATATGAATACAACCATATTAGATGAGAGTAGGAAACACACATAAGCATCAAGATGATTAGAATATGGTTTCCAAGTTAATGTTTTAAGATAGTGCAAGCAAATAGAAAAGGAGATAATTCCAACCTCACCTAAGTAGCCAAATAAAGAGGGTCAAGGTATGCATGGCATTCCAATCATGATGGAGGCCCTTATCACATACACCCAATTTATTAGACATCTTAGGATTATTGAAATCACATCACTATTAGAAATCAAAGAAAAGATGTTATGCCCCCAGTCGTGAATCTCTAGTCAAGTAGACATCATTGAGTGACCTTATAAGACATAGCAAGTGAAAATCAATGATAACAGATAGCACACAAGAAAATAGTTCAGCATAACTCAATTTTTTTTAGTTTTCTAGGATGTAATGTGGTGTTGGGTGTTAAGGAAACACATTTTCACTAGTGTCAAAGTGCAAGTGCATGGTGAAAGATAGTGCAAGATCTGATATGTGTTAAAAAACACAATGATGCCCAGGTTAGTAGTATTAAGAAATACTGAAGGCTTGAGGTGTTGAGAAAAACCAAGAAGTGTTAGTGATAAAGTCTCTAATGGGAAGGACTGATAAAATGACTCAAGTTAAGCTCAAAGGTCGACCAATGGATAAAGCATTGATAGCTCAGATAAGTGTATGATTGCCCCTGGATGACAGATAAGAACTGAGGACAAGACAAAGACAAGTTCTAGCCCAAGAAGTTGCAAGGAAATGGAAAGCAAGATGGATGAAGGGAGACAAGAGCTAAGTCATGCATTGATAGATGAAGCACTGATTACAAGTGGCACTTGTTGCTAGGTTTTCACCACTTGGCATGATTTTTTACTTTTTCTAATTTTTTGTATTTTTTTTAGGATGTTTTACAATTTTTAGGATTTTTTTAGGACTTTATATGCTTTTAGAATTTTTTTTAGGATCATAGGTTATTGTACAAGAGAAGAAAGATTAGCTATGAAACTGCTATAGAGAAATAATGTTGAGAGGCTCTTAGAGAACACTGCCATTTGTAGTAGTAACCAACTGCGAAGCTTCAAAACTAGATGTTGAAGTAGTGATAGGAGGATTTGACCAATAGTGTCCAATTATTAAGAGTTCCATAGTAAAGGAAAGATTATTCAAGTGAGATCCACAAATATCCTCATGGAGGTGTCTTAACCCTTTATCAGTTTTCTCACGCTCTAAACACTTAGGGAGAGGATGATTTAGATTTCTCTTAGTCATGTCATTAGAAATGAAGAGATATCAACATGCACTTTTTGGAAAGGAAAGATGGGGTGAAGAGTGTGAAGTATGAGAGGTAATGATGGTGGAATGAAGTGAGAAGTAAAGTGAGTCATAAGAGTTTGGAAGATTGAATGGAAAATTTGATTTTCTTTTATAACCAAGTCTTTTAGCTTTGGAATCCACATAGCTTTTGATTTTTCTTTTCTTTGGAGTGCTTTTGATTGTAATTTTTTTATGCTGGATGTTGAGATCCATTTTTCTTTGATTTTCCTAATTTATAGAGAACCTTTGTGGTCTTTTGAATATTGCTTTTTTCTTTGTAGTCACATGCTGATTAGATGGGACATGGTGACCTTTAGATATGAGTTGATTTTGATTTTTGTGTTGCACATCCAAGTTACTTCTAGAAGACTTGGGAATTATGGATGAATGAGGTTGATATGACTGGTTTGGATAGAGAGATGGATGAGAAGTGAGCGAGATACTTAATTTAGGGAGGAAGGGGAATAAGGGGTCAATGGGCTCAAGTGAAAAGATATTGGTATCATCCTCATTGTTCATGAATGAATAAGATAGATCAAGAAATTTATCTTCCATACAACATTGTAGATCATGAGTCATCCTAGAAGAGTTAGAATAGTTTAGAGGAGTATTATGTGAGTCTAACCGAGATGGTCAGTTTTGAGAGCTAGGCCCCTCTTCAAGTGGAAGAAGTGCACAAATAGGAACTGTTTCAATTATAGATCTACCTATATTCCATGAAGTTGTGACATGATGGGGTATTATGTACCCATGATTTCCTGGAGAAGTTGAAGTGTTTCTTTGAGTAGACATCCTAGGATCCATAGGAATGATTTCCATAGAAGGATGGAAATGATCATCATCGGTTTCTTGATCTTGAGAGTTAGAAATTTCTCCATTTTCAAAGTTTGTAGGAGGAGCATATCTATGTATAACATCAACTAGTATTTCTGTACTAGCATCTGATAAGGAATCCCACTTGTAATCATGTGAGTCTATTTCACTATTGTAGTACTATCTTATGTAGTTAGTTAGAGACATTGTAGGAGGTAGATTGTATTCATCACTATCATATGTTATAGGAGGAATGTTCTCAGTAACATGAGCTTGTTCAGTAGTAGGAGTAGTCAAGAATAGGCATACTTCAAGGCATATTCAAGATGTGGGAGATGTCAGCTAATTAACCCCAATCAAGATGTGTTTGATTAGAGTCAGCAATATGTTCAACAGTAGTATTGGTAGTTTGTTCAGTAATTTGGATGAGATCCTCTTGGTAAGGACTAGGGTCATGTTTTTGAGTAGGTTGAGAAGGTAAATAAGGTTCTCCTTGATAATCTAGATTATAGTTCTAAATGTCTAAAAGCCTTTCATAAGTCATAGACTAGATCTCTACTTCTTCCTCATCATCTAAGTCTTCATACACATTAGTACTAGTGCTAGGTTTGTTAAACTTATGTCCATGATAACCAACACCAGTTTTGTCCTTGGGATTTTTGAATTCAGTGTGTAAAGGTTCAAGAAGACCTTTTCCTTTTCCAAGAGGACTTTTTCCATCATATCCCATCTTCTGCATAAGATGATAGGCCATACCATATTTTTTAGGTGAGATTTTAGTATGTTTGTCTTTTAGTTTAGACTCTCTATTCTTGAAGAGTGAGATATCACTTTCATCCCTTTCCATCTCTAGGGGAATTGTAGCTTTAATCATCCCAGTACCTTTATAAACAATAGGTGTTGTAGTTGATAGGGATGATTTACTTTAATATTTTGAAGAGAGATGCAATGTGTCCACTTGATAGATACCCATGCTAGTAGGTTTGACAAGTATTCTTTTTCTATGATCTGATAGAGATTTTGTTTTAGGAGGTGATCCTTATTTATTATGAGGAACCATTTGATCTGACTATTTAGGATTGTTGTGAGCACATGATGAGTCTGCAAGAATAGTGATCTCAATTCCCTCATGAGGGTATATTATGCAGTGATGCTATGTTGAAGGAACTGCTTGCATAGCATGGATCCAAGGATGACCCAAGAGTATGTTATAAGCCAAAGGAATATCTAGGACTTGGCAGATGACGTCCTACTGAATAAGACCTATTTTGATTGGTAAGACTATAATGCATTTAGAAGAGCATTCCTCTTCATCACATGCTTTGATTGTTATCTTTCGTCTAGGGTCAATAGCATGCTCCAAGAAACCAAGATCTTTAAGCAATTTAAAAGTACAGATGTTCAAACTCATGCCTCCATCTATCAAAATACGCTTGAATCTAAACTGATGAATGGAGACTTCAATTTGGAGGGGTTGATTGTGAGGATGATTGACAGATGTGTCATCATTTTATGATAATGTGAGATAAGGAGGTGAAGAAAGGTTCCCGATAATGGACTAGAACTTGTCGACATCTAGGTCTTTAGGAATGTGTGTTGCAAGAAGGGCTTGATCAAGAATTTTATTATGAGAAGGAGATATGTCAAGTAGCTCAAGCATCAAGATATGAGCTATAGTGTGTTGAGGTTGGTTAATCAGATTAAGATCCTATACAATAAAAAGGTAGCTGGTTGAGTTGTTGAGATTGGAATCTGCTTAGGCATAGAGGAGGAAGATGAAGCTTCTCCCAATTGAGCTTGAGAACAGGTTGCCATGTTAGATGATTCAATTTTACCTTTTCATTTGGCATGATCAGAAGATTCAAGCATGTTGATCACATTTTCATTTTTAAAATAGGTGTAGGCAACTTTGTTATCCTTTTCCTTGGAAGATTCTCCCTTTTCAAATTTAGGAAAAGGCTCCTTGAAAGCCTTGTAATCATTATTTACATGTGGGGAGTCAACCACAATAGTTTCATTGTCAATTAGATCATGAATGAGGTTTTTAACTTTCATGCATTTGTTGGATTTATGGTCTTTATTGCAATGATAATCAAAATAGTGGTTGTCATTCCACTATTTAAGCTTGATTTCATGATCACAAGGTCTCAAATTATGAGGAAAAGTAATGATATTGTTAGTTAGGAGAGTCTTTAAAGAGTTCTCAAGTGATTATTCATGAGGGGTAAAGTTTATTTTAGGCTTAGGAGCCCAAGGCTTATCAGTTTTAGCCTTCAAAACAATAGATAAATTGAATGTTGTCTCTTTAGGAGTGATAGACTATGAAGTTGAATCCATGATTCTATCATTGACGACATCCTTAGTTTTATTCCAAAATTTTATTTTGTCTTTGTTATGTTGGTTGTTATAAGAGGATTTTGATTGACGTGTGATATTGCCCTTACGAACAAGGACATCCTCTATGCGAATAGATGTTTCAACCTGTTTATTAAATGAACTAGAGAGTTGATAAATATGTCAATCTTTTTGGTCTCAAGAATCTATCACAAATGGTGTGAATATAGCATTCTCCATATTTGAAGAAAATTCACAAATGACTCACTTGAAATTGTTTTATTTTACAAAGATCAAGCATAGTGATATCATGTTGAATGTTGTAGGACTATTGCTGAATAAATCATTGCACTAGTTGGTCAAATGATTTGAGAAGAGGAGATAGTTTGGTGAACCATTCCATAGATTGACCACTAAGAATCATAGGAAAGAGTCTCATGATATAAGTGGGTTCATAAAAGAACTCCATGCCAAGTGTGCAAAATTCCCTAATGTGATCATGAGGATCTTTGCTACCATCATATTTTTCATATTTAGGAAATTCAACCTTTCGAGGAAAATGAGGCATATATAGATCTTTGTTAAAGGGGAATGAGCATATAGCCTCAAGTGAGAAAGATGTGATTGGTTGTTATTTTTCCTTTTCTAAGAATTGTATATGCTTCATCATATCTTTCATATGTTTCCCCATGATTTCTATTTCAGATGGTTCTTATTTCTTGATTAAATTCTCAACATCAAAGTTATAAGGTAGGTTAACTCCTTGTGAGGCTAGATGAAAGAAGTATTGGTCTTTGTTTTGACTTAGAGTCAACTTCATGAGTCTTTTTAAGTGTTTGTATTGTTGAAATTGTAGAATTGTTTCCTTGGTGATTTCATTTTTTGAATCACCACATTGTGAGCCATGTGATCCATGTCTAGTGTGTTGAGAGCCTTGTTGAGAGTCATGTTTAGATTTAGAACATTCTTTGTTTTCTTGTCCAAAGTGTTTATTACCAAATTGTTTTAGAAATTATGCAATCCTCTTACTTCATTTGTCCATGGTTGGAGTGTAAGAAACACTATGTGCCAACCTAGGAGAGGATAAAGTAGATTCACTAGAGATGTTAGCAAAGGGTTTGTAACCCCAAGGTAGTGGACCTTCTTTAGTTGAGTTGTCAAAGATAGATTCGGGTTATTTTCCTTCATGGATTTGAGATCTAGTTATGACCAGCATGAAATAATGTTGTCAAAAGCCAAATAGGATGACTTATGATGACTTGATGTTAAGCTAGGTAGGTAAAGATGTTCACTTGTCCAGAGTGTAAAGAGAGATAGAGAAAAGATAACTTGCCACAAGGTGCCCAAGCTGTAGGTAGATCCCTATGTATGACACTTGTGAACAAGAAAGAGATTGGATAGAGCATCCAAGAGAGTTGATCAAAGAGATGGTGGATAAGTGAGCATTCTACCAGCCAAGTATGTAGTCAAGAGACCAAAGTAAACTTTTCTAGCTAGAGGAAATTCCTTACATGATGGAATATACCAAATAACAAGATGAGTTAAGGATAGAAATGGAGAGTAATTTTGACAAAGTTTAAGATTAGTCCAAGAGTTCAAGTTCAAAGAGTTGCAAGGTGATTGATAAGTTTGAAGCATTTCATAGACAAGGTTTGTTTTGAAAGAATTTAATGTGAACAAGAAATAGTCTCAAGACAATACAACAAGGGACTAAGAAACCTTGTGGATACAAGCATATGTGAAGTCTAGTAAGGTTCCAAATATATCAAGTGTATCTTGTTGTAGACTAGGCTTTGAGGATACCTGTTTTGAAAGCTTCAAGCCAAACAAAGATTAGATTTTAACCTAGCATGAAATCAATCCAAAACAAGGAAAACTCTAAACGAAGCCACCTCAGATAGAGCTTAAACAGGTGCACCCAAGCACTGTTTGATTTGCTCTTGCTTAAGGGATGTGGGTGTGCTCTCTAAGCACTTGGAGCATGTTCCTAATTCTTTTTAGGATGGATTGAGATCCATAAAAACCCCATAAATGGCACAAAACATGTATAGAACACCTAATTTTCCCCTAAGGCCTCAAAGATCAAATGATGTTGAAATGAAGATTAAGCTACATGATGTTTATGCTAAGATTGATTTTAAACCAAATAGAGATGTGATATGATGCTATGCTTATGCAAAACAATGGAAGAAACTATGTTAATCCATTATTACTAAATTAGGATGAGCTAAAATGCTTGAAAGTAAGCTAAATTAAGATGATTATGCTAAGGCTAGAAGTAAAAGGGCATGATAACAATGCTTAAAATGAAAGGTGAATGGATGCTCTTAGAAATGAGGGTATTTATAGGATTTCCTAAGGGGGAATGAGTGGCCAGGATCAAAATCCTTAAGAGAGGCCAAGATTCATTCAAAGGGGAGCACATGGATTGTGCTAGTTTAGGGCCACCTCCTTGTGACAAGTGTCACAAGGGCATTGGGTTGAAAGATGGGAGGGATGTGCACAATTTGGGAAATGTGCCTAAGGTCAAAGGGTGTAAGAAAGGGGTGAGGGGCTTCTTAAATGCATCATAAATGCATGTAAGAGGGATAAGGAGGCTTTAAATGCATTTAATGCATGTAAGAGAAGTCTCTAGAAGTTTGTTGACTTTGGGTTAAGCTTAGGAGTTGGCTAACCTTGGTTAGGGAATGTGACAAGGTTAGGGGGGGATTAGGATTAGGATTAGGACTTTCTAGAAGAGTCTAGAATTTCCTTAGGATAAACATAGATTTTAGGAAATAGATAAAGATTTATTTATTTCCATGGTTTAGGTTTGAGAATATTTATTAAAAATGAATTTAATAAATATGAGGAATAAATATTTAATCTTAATTAAATATTTTGAGTTGGGATTAGGGTTAGGAAATGAAGGGATTAGCCTTTAATCAAAATTAAAGAAGCATTATAAGATTTTGGAAAAGGTTAGTGGTTTTAAGGAAATTGGCCAAGTTTTGGGCAAAAAATAAATTAATTATTTATGTTGGGATTTTTGGTCAATTTATTAATTAAATAATTAATAAATAAGGAGATAATGTTTAAATAAGATTTAAACATTTTTGGGAGGGATTTCTTAATTAAATATTTTTAATTAACATAAAGGGATTTAATGGCATAAAAATTAATTAATTAATTAATTAATAAATGATGATGTCATCAGGGATTTTTCAAAAAATAAAAATACTTTATTTTCTAAAGGATTTTTAGGTGTCTACATTTTGCCCCTCTTTGATGCGATGCCACGAGTGGCATGGCATCAAAGACAAGAAAATAAGATGCCCAAGGCTAGAATTTAGAGAAATAAGGGGTTGTGCCCCCTCGAGAAAATAACGCAAGGAGTAAACATTGTAGAATTTTATCGAAAGGAAACAGAGAAGGAAGGACCTAGGAAGAAGGGGAGATAAATAACCAGACTTCCAAGAGCAAAGATGGGTGAATGCAAGATGAGATGGAATGCAAAATGTAGGATGCAGTGATATGAGGATGCAATATTAATCTATATGATGCAGGATGCAATGGATTGGGGGAAGCTTCAAGTGCAAATGTGGAGAGCATAACCTAGTTTAATATAGCAATGCTAGAGACCTACCAAGGATATTGGGATCATGAGGCCTTGTCACCAATGTTGCATAGGACTGATGCTAAAAAGACACACAGGGTTGCCCCAGCATCACACATGAAACCCAAAGGAGGCATGGAGGAAACGATGCTGAAGAAACCACAAACACACAACTAACTCACAGGCAGAAGCAAAAGATCAAAAGACCTTGCCCCAAATTATCCTCATTCACAGTGCACCATGATATAAAGGATCATGGCAACTTTGAGTAGAGAACAACGAGAAGCCGTAAAAGATTAACAAGATCCAAAGGACAAAATCCAAGACCAAAATGAGAACTCCAAAAAGACATCCTTTGCCAAGGAGAGAGATTTGATGTGACTGATTGAATTGATGGTGGGAAGATTGGTCTGAATGTGTGGAAGGATGCATCGACATGGACTGGGTGTGATTGGTAGAAGATTGGATCTGACAGGAGGAAGGATACATCCTCAAGGACTCGCTGATTGATGGGAGAATGAGTGTTGTTGTTCGCTGGCAAATGATGAAGTCAAAGAATAATCACAGTGATCAAGAATAGTCAACAATTGATATTGCTGAAGTACAAGGCTGGGTAGGACAAAGTGTTTTGATCAAATGCTGCTGCAGGACTGACAAGGACTATGTACAACAAGACATGAGGATATGTACAACAGATGAGAAAAGAGATACAATGGATATGTACAGAAGCTCAGGATTGGGGATAGGAAGGACCATGCTATACAGGATATACATGAAGGATGGTGCTATATAGGATATACAAGAAGGATCACGCTATACAGGATATGGTACAAGATATGTGCAAGTATGGGCAAGATAGGGTATAAGATATGGTATAGGTGGGATTGTGGATTTGCTTGAGGATTATGAAAAGAGGAATGGGGGGGATGGTGGATGGGGATGGGGATGAGAGAAAAAGGACTGAGATGCTAGGATGGGGGGATGGGAGTTTGATAGATAATGACTCAGTCCACTATGTATGGTGCCTGTTTGCTAGGTTTTCACCAACATACTTGTCCAAGGTGCTTGAATTGCCAAGTTTTCACCATTGGACAATTGTTTTTCTTTTTCTTTTTTTTCTTTTTTTGGTATTTTTCTATTTTTTTAATTTTTCTACTTTTTTCAATTTTTATGGATTTTCTGAATATGTAGATTTGGTTCAGGCATAGAACCTCTTCAAATGTATGATGTTGATTGGATCATGCAAAGGCTCACCTTCTGGTGTAGATAGCTAATAGGTGCCAGAGCTGTGACAACATAGGGGCCCAGCTAAGTAGGCTCAAACTTGCCTTTCTTTTCTCTGTTTGCTTGGACTTTCTGATTTTCTTTGAGGACCATGTCACCAACTTGGAACTATTTAGGATGGACCTTCTTGTTATAACTCCTTTTGAGTCGATTCTGGTATGCAACCAGGTGATCATATGCCTATTTTCTCTTTTCATCTAACAGGTCTAGCTGTGTGAGATGGGCCACACGATAGTCTTCATCAGTGGTGTAGTTCTTCATGGAGACTCACAATGATGGGAGCTCGACATCGATCGGCAGAATGGCTTTGGAACCATATACAAGGGAATATGGGGTGGTGCCTATGGGAGTATGATAAGAAGTACGATAGGCCCGAAGGGTGGGATTGATTTGGAGGTGCCAGTCACGACCAGAATCATTGAAAACCTTCTTGAGGATTTTCAAGATAGTTTTGTTGGTTGCCTCAGCCTGGCCATTTCCTTGAGGGAAATATGGACTAGAGAAATGGTGATGGATGTGGAGTCTGGCACATAGATCATCCACATGCTGGTTTTCAAAAGGTGTGCCATGGTCTGTGAAGATGGTAGATGGTATGCCAAAGTGACAAATGATGTGGTAAAGGATGAACTTGGATATTTGAATGCCAGTAGTTAGGGTGAGCGGGATCACTTCAACCCATTTGGTGAAGTACTCTATGGTAGTTATTACGTACTTGTGTCCATCTGAGGAAAGGGGAGTGATTAAGCCGACAAGGTCAAAGCCCCAACATGAAAATGGCCAAGGTGGAGCAATGGGCTGCAAGTCTTGTTCTGGTGCATGAATCAAATTTGCATGCTGCTGACATGGTAAACATTTTTTGACAAACTCACAAGCATCATGTTCCATGGTTGGCCAATAATACCCAACTTGAAGCAATTGCTTAGCTAGAACCATGCCACTTGTGTGGGCACCGCAAATTCTAGCGTGGACCTCTTGTAAAGCTAGGATGACCTCATTTGAATCTAAACACCTAGAAAGGATGTTGTGATATCCTTAATGATAAAGGGTGTTGGCTACAAGAGTGTAGCAGGAAGCTCAGTGAATAAGGTTTTGGCATTGGTTATTGGTGAGATGGGGAGATATGATACCATTCTTTAGATATGTGTGGATGTCATGGTACCATGGGGACTGGGGACCAACCAAGACACACACCATTTCTGCATCAGTGTTCTTGTAAGCTGGTGTATGTAGCTGCTCAACTAGGAATTCATACTGTGATGCATCGCGTGGGATTTCTAACAAGGATCCAATGGTTGCCATTGCATCAGTTGCTTTGTTCTGAAGTCTTGGTATCTGTGTGAACTATAGATTTAGGAAATTCTCTTTCAGTCTATCCACTAGCTCTTTGTAGGGTAGAAACTTGTCATCCTTTGTTTGATATGCATCAAGGACTTGCTTGATAATCAGCTGTGAATCACCGAACACTTGTAGTTCTGTGATATTCCATTGAATGGCTATTTTGAGACCTGAGATGAGTGCCTCATATTCTACAATGTTATTGGTACATGGGAATCCCAATTTGAATGATTTTGGAATGTAGTCACCTTGAGGTGTGACAAATAGGATTCCTGCCCCTGATCCATGTGACGTGTAGGAGCCGTCAAAGTATAGTTTCCACATGGGTTGTTCTTTGATCATACATAAGTGTTCATCAAGGAATTCCATGATTAGTGGATAAGCATCCACCAGTGGTGCCTCTGCTAGCTGATCGGCAATGACTTGCTCCTTGATTTCTTTCCAATCTATGTACTAGAGGTCAAACTTGCTAAGTAACATGACCCATTTTGCCATACAGCCTATGAGAGTCATCCTTGATAGTAGATATTTGAGGCGGTCTACCTTTGAAATGAGCCTGATTGTGTGACTGAGCATGTAATGTCTAAGCTTTTGAGTGGCAAAAACCATTGCAAGGCATGCTTTTTCCATGGGTGAGTAATTAAGCTCATAGCCGACAAGAGTTCGACTAATGTAGTATATGGCTCTCTCTTTGTTTTTATCATCATGCTAAGCTAGGAGTGCCCCTAGTGCTGTAGTGGTTGTTGAGATGTAGAGTATGAGAGGGTATCCTGGAATTGGTGGTACTAGGATTGGAGAATTGGCTAGATACTCCTTGAGCTTATCAAAGCTTCTCTGACATATGGGATCCCATTTGAAGCTCGTGCCTTTGCATAAGAGATGCATAAAAGGTTGGCACTTGTCTACTAGTTGAGAAAGGAACCGACGCACTGATTGAAGCTTTCCCTGTAGGCTTCTAAGCTGTCTAAGTGCTCTTGGGGGAGGCATTTCTATTATTTCTTTGACCTTTTTAGGGTCAATCTCTATGCCTCTTCATGATACTATGAAACCTAGGAGCTTTCCAGATGTAACACCAAAGACACATTTCTTTGGATTGAGCCTTAACCCATAGTGTTGCAGGTGATCAAACACACTCTCAAGAATGTCAAGGTGTTCATGGCGTGTCTTTGATTTTGCAAGAATATCATCCACATAGTCTTCTAGAATCTTGTAGATCATGTCATGGAAGATTGCTGTCATCGCTCTTTGATATGTGGCTCCTACATTCTTTAGCCCAAATGGAATCATGTTGTAGTAGAAGGTACCCCATGGAGTTGTGGAAGCTATTTTATGTTGATTTGCTTCTGTTATACAAATCTAATTGTAGCTTGAAAAGTCATCCATTAGTGACAACATTTCATGACCCACTGTAAGATCTACAATCATGTCTATATTTGGTAGTGGAAAGTCATCTTTAGGACATGCCTTGTTCAAGTCCCTAAAATTTGTGCATATTCTAATGTCACCTGAAGGCTTTTTGATAGGCACCATGTTGGAGATCCAATCTGAGTAATCTATAGCTCTGATAATCTTGGCTTGGAGGAGTTTTTCAAGTTCTGCTTTGACTAATAAGGTGAATTTTGGATGCATTTTCCTTAGCTTCTACTTTACTGGCTTGACATTAGGATCCACTGCTAAATGATGGACTACAATATTAGGATCAAGCCCAGGCATGTGGGCATATGACCATGCAAAATTTATAATTGATTCTCGAAGGAGTGCAATCAGAGCCATTTCTTCACCCTCTGTCAGGTTGGCCACAATGTAGGTGATTCTTGGACATTCCTCTGTACCCAAGTTGACTAGCTTGATTTCTTCTATGATGATAGGTGACTGCTCAGGTCTATAATCATGGATGGGAGGAAGAGGCAAGTCTTCATCTTCTAGCGCTTGAATTGCCAAGTTTTCACTAGAAGATATGCTCTTTATTTTTACTATTTTGGAATCAGAATGTGCCCCAAAAAGGTTTTCACATAAGGATTCATGCTTTACTTTTTTTGTTTCGCTTTTGTAGCTAAAGCTTGCCTCCTCCCTAAAGTATCCTTCTGGGTCAAGCTTATAGATGTGAGTTGACTCTGAATTGTGAACTGACTGTGGGCCCAATGCCCCCATGAATTCTAGGAGTGCTTCCATGCTTTTGAACTCATCGATGTGTGCAATGCTTGGTTGGTCCCAGTCTATGTGTTGAGGGTGAATGAGGAGAAGTTCTATGAGATTGATGGAAAGTTGTTGGAGGATAGAAGTTCCCAGGAGGGTGTCATCATCAAAGATATAATCATAGGATCTGATTTCTTTCTCTTCAAGGATGTCTTCGATCTCTATGAGGTCATCCTAGTTATTTAAGAGGGGAACGCTAGTCATGTTGGTGCCCCCAGTTGCGGTATTGGGCCCTTGTATATGTAGGGAAGGGGTATTAAAGCCAAGATCCTAATGTTGTAGGTTTTTGGATGCTGTAATTGGGTCTTTGCTTCCACCTTCTTATGGTCCTAGACCACCACCTTGGTAGTTCCATTGCTCAGTAGTGTACTTGTGCAATTGTGGGTATTTATCTTTGAAGTAGTCAAGGAGTTGAGTGTCAGGTGGTGGGGGATCTTTGTACAACCACCTATTGATATCAAGATCCATTTCTTGATTGTTTAGTGTGCCATGGGATTCAAAAGTCATAGGTCCCATTCTCTTGATTTCATGATGCTCTTCAATAGGCTTGCTTTGGTGACTCGGGTGCCCTTGAGTATGTGGATCAAGCAGGAGGGCCCCTACGACAAATGCATCATGTAGGTTATATTTTAGCATAGCCCTGGTTATTGATCTTGATGGAAGAGGGTGGAGGTGGGAATGGTTTCTGGATCGGAATGGGATCGGGATGAGCTGGCAATAGAAGTACCAATGTCAGTTCTAGGACAATGAGTGGAGTGAGGGAATGATGCTTCCATTGCATGATAGTATGTGAAGGGTTGGGGATTAGCATGGATGGTAACCTCAATGCCTTGATGTGGAAATTTGATGCACTGATGGTATGTGGATGGTACAGCCTTGATGGAATGAATCCATGGTTGGTCGAGGAGGATATTGAATGGTAGGTCAAGATCAACAACATGGCAAATAGTATCCTATGTTGCTGGGCCTGGTTGAATGGGAAAAGTAATGGTACCTTCCGAGGTACACTCCAATTTGTCATAGGCTTTGATAGTAATTACTTCATGTGCTATATTAGCCTAGGTGAACCCAATCTATTGAATGAATTTCAAAGTACACAAGTTCAGGGCTGAGCCATTATCTATTAAGACCCGTTTGATGGCAAAGTCTCTGACCATGATGGCGATGCAGAGAGGGAGAGTATGGTCAGGTGCAATGTTTGGTATGTCAGATGTTTTGAAGGATAAACCATAGGCTATGGATAGATGTCCCACAAGGGTCTCAAACTGGGTGGTGTTAATGTCTATGGGGACATGTCCTTCTTTGAGAGCTTGGTTAAGGATCTATTGATGGAGAGGTGAAGTGCAAAGAAGGTCCAAGATGGATATTTGGGCTAGTGTGTTCCCAAGATGTTCTATGAGGTTATACTATGCATTGTGTGCATTGTGTACTGGCCTTGGATGGGCACTAGCAATAGTGATCTGACCTCTATGGGTAGTAACAACACATTGATGATCGACTCCTCTGACATGGATGGTATTGACAGTGGGCTCAACTTAGGTTATACATCCAAAAAATTTATCATAATTGATGTATGCAGTAGTGTGATCTTCTTGCTTGCCTTTACCATGATTTTGGGGATGATTGGTATTAGCTTGGTTCTTCCCAGCATTGTGTTGTGGGAACACATTCTGATAGATTTGTAAATTGGCATTTGGTGAGGCTTGAGCAGGTGCATCTACTTGAATTTCTTTTTGATCAATGAGATCTTGGATATAGTTTTTGAGCCTCATACACTTTAAAGTAGTGTGTCCTTTGACATGATGAAAATCATAGTACTCATGATCTTTGTACCAATCAGGCTTGGGAGTGGTATCATCAACTGGCTGGATTGGTGGAAATGTGATCAGGTTGGCCTTGGCCATTCGGTGAAAGATAACATCCAGAGGTTTACCCAGTGGTGTGAAGGTCTTCCTTGGGTTGTTTTGAGCTCTAGGCTTGTGTTGTTTGGGAGCAACATTAACGACATTGACCTGATTGTTTGGATTACCTTGATAAGCTTGAGGGGTTTACTGCTGATAATTATACTGATTATTCAGAGAATGATATTGTTGCATGGGTTGCTGATGGACTTGAGGAGGTTGTTGATAGACAGACACTTGTTGTTGTTGGTATGTAGGAGTTGATGGAAGAGTAGCCATGAAAAATTGGACATGCTTGATATTAGTGGCTCCATCAGTAACAACATTCTTGTTAGGATTCCAGTAACGGGTGTTATCATTGCTAGGTTTTTGGGCATCATTTTTGAAGTGTTAGATCATGCCTTCATCTAGGAGGGCCTTTTCAATACCTATCCCCTTGCTCTTGATATCTTGATAGGTTTGGAGACAATTCATCTTCATGAAGTGGGACAGCTTAGGATGCAGATTATCAATAAAGATTTTGGTCAAATGTTTTTCAGGTGGCTGGTATGATAACCTGGTGGTAAGGTTCTGCCATCATTGCAAGTATTCTGCTAGGCTTTCTCCTTCTTTCTATTTTGAGTTGCAGAGATCTAACAAGGTCAACTCATTCTCAACATTGTGGGCATAGTCGGTAATGAACTTCTCAAAATTTTTAGCAAAGGTTGTGATAGTCCCACATGGTATTTTGTAGAACCATTCAATAGCAGTTCCTCCCAAGCTTTTGGGGAATAGGTGTAAGAGATAGTTATCACTGTAAGCTACTTCTTGGCATGCCATATAGAATTATTTAATATGGTTGACTGGATCTCCTTTCCCCTAATATTTATCAAATTTAGGTGTCTCAAAGTGCTTGGGGAAAGGTATAGCGGCAATGGATCGGTCAAATGAATAAGGACACACCTCCTCAAACTTGTAAGTTTTGCTATCAGTACCAGTTTGAAGCTCCTTAAGAGTGTTCTTCATGGCTTCCCACTCGGCATTGATTGGTGTTTGAGTAGGTACTCCCATTTGAGGTGGGTATTGTGGAATGGGATATGGAGATGGCCCAGTGAGATAGGTAGATTGGAGTGGATTTTGGAGTGGTGTTTACTGGGGATATTATTGATGCAACATAGGGGGATATTGTAGTGGGGGATATGGGACTGCTTGCTGGGGTTGTGGGATGACTGGGACTTGCTGCTGTAATTGATAGGAGGAAACTTGTTGCTATTGGGGAATGATGGGGGTTTGTTTCTATGACTGGAAGTAGGGTTGCTGTGGGGGTGGCTGGTGGAATGATGTAGCTTGCTAGTAAGATGGTCCTTGTTGAACTTGGCTCTATGGTTGACTGATATAGGTCAGGTGCATTCCCGCATTGCTTAAGGGTGGAACTGATGTAGGGAAGCTTGAAGCAAAGGATGGCTGGGCAAGATGACTTGTGAAATGGGAGGAACTTTGCTGCTGAGGTGGAGGAACTTGCTGAAAAGCACTGGGTGTTGGGAATGGATAGCTTGTGAAGGATGAAGTTGGTGGAGGCTGAGATGGTTGTTGTTGTGTTGCTTGTGAGAAGGTGGCTTGTTGGTTTGCAAAGATGGATCTAGGAGAATGAGTTGGTATTCCAAAGGCTTTCATGTCTTCTTGAGTGAGACCCCAATGAGAACTAGTGTGAGGTGGGAATTGTACTGCAGTGGATGCCTAGAAGGTAGATGTAATGGGAGCTTGGGATATGAATGGTGGATTGGAAAAACCCATGGAAGGCATTCCCATGGTGAAGGAATTTTGTTGGGCTTGTGCCTAGGTAGATGCTTGTTGGGGGGAGAATGAAGAGGAGGCTTGTGTTCTCCATGAAAAAGGTGATGTGGAAGCTTGCTAGGTATGAAAGGGGAGCGGTTGTGCTGCCCCTAGAATAGATGACACTAATGTGGAGGCTTGTTGGGAGAAAGAGGGAAATGATTGCGTTGACCCTGGAAAAGATGGTATGGATGCGAAAGCTTGTGGAGTGAAAGGGAAAGACAATTGCATCCCTCTTGGCATAAAAGGTGTGGATGTGGGAACTTGTGAAGCAAGGGGGAAGGATGATTGCATCCCTCCTGGAAAGAATGGTGTTTCTTGGTTTATGGAAGGTGGTGGAACTTCTTATGTAAAGGTTTGCGTAAGAGGTGGGAGTTGATTTTGTGACAAGCATTGGATTTGTGCAAGAGCTTGGGTGGCCATGTCAGATGATGAAGTACCTATGATAGGGAATTGAGTAGATGGTGTTACAGTTTGTGTTACAGGACTAGCGAAGCTTCCTTGCAAAAGAAGAGGAATGGTGGAGGTTTCTTTTGATGTTTGCAAGATTGGATCAAGGAACGGTTGCATGGATGGGGAGTATACCTATGCTGGGATTTGGATAGTGCTTATGGGAATGCAAGGATGGAGATATGGTGGAATGGAAATCTGTGCCTGTGCAAAGTTAGTGAGCATGCTTTGCTAGTTTTGGGCCATGAGTGTATTAACTAGTGGTGGATTCTCTGGATGATTCACAAATGTTTCTATTGCCAGAGGAGCTAAGGGGATATTGGGATCATCCCATGCATTTCTAGTTTGTATTTGGGGATCATAGGCTACCATCACACTGGTAAAAATGTTGGGATCAGATGAACTGGTGATTGGATAAGGATTCATGTTCCTTCTTTTTCTAGATCCGGATCTTGTCTCGACAGGCATGGAGATGCAGATGCTAGATGGATGCAAGATATTTCCTAAAAGACTCTAAAGGATGATGGATGCAAGCTTAAGGAACTTCTAAGGATGATGAATTTCTAGAATGCAATGCAAGGATTGGTGAAATGCTTGGATTTGGATCAAGGATGGTGGAAGATTGATGGGAGATGGTGGCAGATTGGTAAAAAAGCTTGGTGATGATGGAGGCTTGATGGGATGCTCTGATTTGGGTCAAGATTGGGTGGAGGATTGGTGGGATGCTGGTGGAAGACTACTAAGTGTCAACAATGAGCTGCTATTTTTCCCAATGGAGGATCAATGATAGGATTTGGCCAACCTAGGATAGACTAATGATCTTCGGTTAGCTGGATTCTTATCAATACAAGCCAATCTCTTGCTTGAGATGATGAGGCTATGCAAGGACAAGTTGGATTTCCTTTAGACAATGCTCTGTCAAAAAGGGGATGATTTCTGATTTGGGATAAGGGATGGAAATAACTCAAAGGTTTTGAACACTAAGTGCTTGTGGATTTGGATATCTGGATTTGGTGCAAAGGATGGTGGATTCTTTTTTGGATGATGGATGCTGGATTTCAATCAAGGATTTGGGATTATGATTTGTGGATGGCTGATGGAAAAGATGGTGAAGGATGATGAAACAATTCTCTCTCTAAAAGGATGATGCAAATGCAATTCAGATGGATTGTCTATGATGTTGCTAGGAAGATGATGATGAATGCAACTAAAGACTCTAGAATGCAACTAAGGATTTGATGATGATGCAAGGATGAAACTAGGATGAAACTAGGATGAAACTAGGATGAAACTAGGATGAAGGACTGCCAAGATAGGATTTTGAGATCTGAAGGTAGATTGGGACATGCAATGGATTCAGCTAATCTTCTCTTTCAAGGTTGACATAGCGATGGTTCACTCAGAATCGGTAGGCAAACTATTTGACTCTTGCTTTATAGCCAATATTATCAAGCCTTTCTTGATATTTTTCTTCTGCTTGGGTTGCTTGGATAGAGGATTGATGGTTCTTAAGGTTTCTTTCTACAACTTTTTTCTCTTGATAAGCTTTGGATTTGGGCAACCTAGCTTTCGGATGTTTGATCAAATTGGGCATAACTCAGGGAAATTTTGATTAGTTTGGTTTGAGACAAAAGGTTCTTTGGGCATCTGATTTCCAAGGGTTTCTCTGCAAAATGTTCTGAGTATCTCGAACTGGGTTTGTTGATTAGTTTGATGTTTCCCAATGGCAAAGGATAGATTTCAACAAAGATTTTCAGAAAAGCAATCTCCACAAGGGACAAAGCAACCTTGTGGGATACAAACAAGATAACTGACTCTGATAAAGCTTTGAAAGTGTATGTTCCAACAATGTTTTCATGGAGTATTGACTATCAAGCACTTCAAACAGATCTACCTAAGGAAGTTGAGTATCAAAATCACTTGCCTAGCTTGGTACCCCCTAGAAGGGAATACAAATGGTGAGTAATCTTGAGGCGACTTGGTAAACCCCTTGGAATTGGTCCTTGCACAAGGATTTTGATACTTTCGAATGTAGATAGGGTAGCCTCTATTTTATCAAGTTTTTAATAGTTCCGTGGAGTCTCCATACTTGATTATGCTGACCGCCTGTGACTCACTTAAGAGCCTAGCCAACAACACTGGGGGAGGAATATTTACCTATCCCTAGACATTTGCATTTGGCACAAAATGCCCGTGGATTAGGAGATATAAGTGAGTAATTTTTACCTTCACTTTATTTATATACCGGCCGGGGGGATATCGGTTTGAGGTCATTCTTCGAGGAGGAAGTGCTTTTCTCCCTGGACAGGCCTCGCTAAAAGTAGAACAAGTGAACTTGTCCGAGTCCAAATGTTCTACATTGCTTACTTTAACAAGGTTTTTGCAAGAAAAAGAAATCTCCTAGATGCACATCAAGCAAGTTGTTCTTTTTCCCAAATGGATTAAGTGTGATTTGAACTTTGAAATTGAAGACACAAGTGCTTAAGGTTTGATTTGTTCTTTTTCCAAAAGACTTTCGAGCGTTTGCAGTTGCTTTGACTTGGGCATTCAAGATCGAGATTTGTGTGTTGATTTAATAACTTTGAAGTGCTTTGTTTTGATCCTTTAAGGCATTCAAGATTTGGTTGTGCGCTTTCCTTGAAACAAAAGAGGGAATAGAGATGTTCATTTCTTTTAGTGCATTCAAGAGTATGTTTGTTTTTCAAATTGACAATGACTCTTAGGACTTAGCTTCATTCCTTTAGTTTCATTCAAGATTTGTTTTGACCTTTGCTTTAATTTTTTAGTTCCAAAAAAAGATAAGTTCCTAATTTAGCTTTGATGCATGAAACTTAAAAGGCATTCAAGATTTTACAAAAAATGAAGTTAGTTTCTTTGATCAACAAAGCCTTCAAGATTGATTTTAAATATTTTTTGTACTTGCAAAAAATAACAAGAGTTAGAATCTGCAAGGAAAAAACCAAATTAAAATACTTCAAAAAAAACACCAGTTTACCGCTCACTAGAATGGATGCGCAGGAACAGTGAACAAATGCGCAGGGAATCTGAACATATGCGTAGTAACAGGAAATCCAAATTTTTCACATATGCACAGCAATAGAGAATGCATGCGCAACTACACCTATTCTACCAAAATGCAAGTTTTTTACAAAATACATATGCGCAGTAAATCATGACAAATGTGCAGCAAGTCATGTCAAATGCGCAGCAAATCAGCACAAATACACAATTTAACTTATAAACGTGTAGTTTTAAAGGATAAATGTGCAACTTTACAAATTTTTGTACAAAAGCACAGTTGTAGACAACAAATGCACAATTTGTACTACGACAGAATGTGATAATTCAGAATTTTTGAGAAGAAGATGAGAAAAATGGCCATGAAATGTTGATTTCAGAGTAGTTGATCAGGATAGGGGTCCCACCGGGCGTGCCAGAATGTAGACTAAGCTTTGAGGATACCTGTTTTGAAAGCTTCAAGCCAAACAAAGATTAGATTTTAATCTAGCATGAAATCAATCCAAAACAAGGAAAACTCTAAACTAAGCCACCTCAGATAGAGCTTAAACAGGTGCACCCAAGCACTGTTTGATTTGCTCTTGCTTAAGGGATGTGGGTGTGCTCTCTAAGCACTTGGAGCATGTTCCTAATGCTTTTTTGGATGGATTGAGATCCATTAAAACCCCATAAATGACACAAAATAGGTATAGAACACCTAATTTTCCCCTAAGGCCTCAAGGATCAAATGATGTTGAAATGAAGATTAAGCTACATGATGTTTATGCTAAGATTGATTTTAAACCAAATAGAGATGTGATATGATGCTATGCTTATGCAAAACAATGGAAGAAACTATGTTAATCCATTATTACTAAATTAGGATGAGCTAAAATGCTTGAAAGTAAGCTAAATTAGGATGATTATGCTAAGGCTAGAAGTAAAAGGGCATGATAACAATGCTTAAAATGAAAGGTGAATGGATGCTCTTAGAAATGAGGGTATTTATAGGATTTACTAAGGGGGAATGAGTGGCCAGGATCAAAATCCTTACGAGAGGCCAAGATTCATTCAAAGGGGAGCACATGGATTGTGCTAGTTCAGGGCCACCTCCTTGTGACAAGTGTCACAAGGGCATTGGGTTGAAAGATGGGAGGGATGTGCACAATTTGGGAAATGTGCCTAAGGTCAAAGGGTGTAAGAAAGGGGTGAGGGGCTTCTTAAATGCATCATAAATGCATGTAAGAGGGATAAGGAGGCTTTAAATGCATTTAATGCATGTAAGAGAAGTCTCTAGAAGTTTGTTGACTTTGGGTTAAGCTTAGGAGTTGGCTAACCTTGGTTAGGGAATGTGACAAGGTTAGGGGGGATTAGGATTAGGATTAGGACTTTCTAGAAGAGTCTAGAATTTCCTTAGGATAAACATAGATTTTAGGAAATAGATAAAGATTTATTTATTTCCATGGTTTAGGTTTGAGAATATTTATTAAAAATGAATTTAATAAATATGAGGAATAAATATTTAATCTTAATTAAATATTTTGAGTTGGGATTAGGTTTAGGAAATGAAGGGATTAGCCTTTAATCGAAATTAAAGAAGGATTCGAAGATTCTGGAAGATGTTAGTGGTTTTAAGGAAATTGGCCAAGTTTTGGGCAAAAAATAAATAAATTATTTATGTTGGGATTTTTGGTCAATTTATTAATTAAATAATTAATAAATAAGGAGATAATGTTTAAATAAGATTTAAACATTTTTGGGAGGGATTTCTTAATTAAATATTTTTAATTAAGATAAAGGGATTTAATGACATAAAAATTAATTAATTAATTAAATAAATAAATAATTAATAAATGATGATGTCATCAGGGATTTTTTAGAAAATAAAAATACTTTATTTTCTAAAGGATTTTTAGGTGTCTACACTTGTGTATGTTCAACAAATGTTTTCACAAGTCTTAGCACAAAAAGACACATCAAGCAAGCTACCTAAGGTCAAGCGGGTAGTGTTACAACCTTTGCCCACAACTTCGTACCCCTTTGCCTTACACAAAGTGATGTTGGCTTTGTCATGTATTTTCATCTAAGGGAGTACATATGGTGAGTGTCTTGGGGTGATCCAAGTTAATTCCACTTGGATAAATCCTTGCACAAAGGAAGCCACATGGCCAAAAAGGATAGCTTCTAAGTTTTAAGGTGTTTAGTAAGGGTCTTTGTTCATGACCACCCCTTGTAGTTCCACAAGAGGAATTAAGGCCTATATCCCTACAATCACCCAAGATGCATAATTCTCACAATAAATATTTAGACCTTTCAGACCTATAAAAAATTAATGTATTCCCCTTATAACCTTGTAAACAAGATTACAAGCACCCCAATCAAATGTAGTCTTGCTTAGCAAGATTTAGGCAACTAGGCCCTACACATGAAGAATAATTAGGAATTGAAAGTAGCCAAGTCTTCTCTCTCTTTGGATTGAAATAATATTTTGATTATAGTGGGGTGGAGTAGGATTTTCTTGTTTCCCACTTAGGTCATTCTGAAAAGATTTCTCTTTTGGTAGGCCCTCTAAAGGTAAATGCAAGAAAGAAAAGATGGATAGCTAGTGGAGGTCTATATTTATGATTTTCCCAAAAGTAAAAGAGCATAGTTTCCTACTCCATAGTTTCTCCAAAAAACATGAAGCACATATTCATTTACCCAAGATGAATTACAAGTGATTAATCAAGTATGTCTAGATTTATGATTTTTCATGAGGAAAAGAGCATACTCTCCTACTAGTCAACCAATCACAAAACAATAAGCCTTTTAGTTAAGCTAGGTGACTAGAAATCAAATGTAATAAAATACATAGTTTATTTGTATCTCCAAGGCAACCTACAAGATTAAGCATTAGTATTTTTCAAGATACGATCTTTGGAAAGTGAATCCTACATCACAAAATGTTAGTAGTCATGAAGATTTGAGGTCTTTTGATAGGTAAACCCTAAAAAACCATAAGTTAGATCATAAAAATCTTGCAAAATGAAGCAATAACCCTACAAGATCACTGGTTAGTCACTATTAGAAGACCAGTTAATCAAAAAATACTAGAAAAAATCTCAGCCAAAACTCAGATTGTGACAAAGATAAATTTTGGGCGACAGTTAATTAGTCTATCAAAAAATTGTACAATAGATCTTACAAAAGTATAATAAAATTCCAGATTGGTATGATATACCTTATAAAGGCAGTGCAACACTTACCAATAAAGTGATGTGATACTTCTTTGTATATCAGAAGGACACTTCAAAGAATGCAAAGTTTCACACTGTGGTATAATGAAATGTCACCTGGGTATTATAAGAAATGTCATACAACCTTTGAGCCTGCAAATTTTTTTTTTTGAACCTGCGACAACAAGAAACTGAAAGAACAAGAAATGGAGCAAAAAATGAATGCTTGGCCCCATGGTGGGTGCAAAAAATGTGTGATCAAAAGTGTGACACACTTCTATGAGCCATTAGACTTGAGATAATCCATGGAAGAGGATATCCCAAGAAAAGGCTCATAGCTTCCTAGTTGAAGCAAGTTTAATCCTTCTCATGATGCTTATCAGATTGGCATAGAAGATTAGTGACTTGACTACTCCAAAATGGAAGATTCAAAGTGCAATAATGAAGCTAAGATGCAAGAATGAAAGCTAGAAATGAGAGATTAAGCTAATAATGTATGCAAGCAACTAGGAATATAAGAATGAGATGCAAGAACAATGCAAGAAAAAACTAGATTAATAATGCAATATTTAAGCTAGAAATGAAGCTAAGCTAAGAAATGAGAGATTTAAGAACTAAGAATTTAAATTATAAAAATTAGTCTAGAATTCAAGAAAGATAGAATGTAAAAACAATGAGATGGAACTTAGAATGCAAAGGAGTGGACAAAATATAATATTTCAAGATTAGGACCCTTGAGCAAGGGAAGAGCTTCCTTTTAAAGGAATTGCCTCAAGAATGAAGGGTGGAGATTAAGAGGCAAAAGAATGAGTGGATGAGATGAAGAGGCAAAAGGAGATGTAAGGTTAGGTAGAAATGAGTGGTGAGGATTAAGAGGAAAAAGGGAAATATTAGGTAGAATAAGACAAAATAGCATTTGAAAGCACAAATCCCTTTTAATTGCTAATTAATCAAGAATAAGTATGCACACATGTGATTATGTTCTTTTAATAAAAGTGTAGAAATTTTTTATTAAAATTAAGGTTATAGAAATTAAATAAATATGAAAAATCTAGAAATTAGACCATAGTATAAGCTTGATATAAGATTTGTGATTTAATTATGCAAAGGGGATTTTAAGGGTTACTCTGCATAATGATGCCTAACAAAGATGCAATTTGATCAAAAGGGGGCTCAAGTTATACTAAATCAATTTTAGGTGTTTACAAGTCAGACATCAAGTATCTTAGTCACAAAATAAAGATTAAAAAAAAGAGAATAGGCACTCTAATGGAAAAATCCACTTTGTGAAGGTGTTAGAGCCAAAAATAGTAAAAAAAAAAGACATGTCAAAGGGTGAAAACCTCTTTGAGGCACCTATAGATGAGATACTTGGTGGTCTACGTAGATAATTTCAAGAAAGATCATCACTTTTGATAGAACCTACTTAGCCAATCAACATTGGGATACATGAAGTACCTCATGTCATACACTTACTCAATCTTTATCAGAGGAAGAGAAGAGGACATTCATAGATTTATTCCTAGAAAAAAAGATAAATTTTTCTTGGACTTATTTATACATGCCATGGCTTGACACTAATCTTATCATACACCACTTATCTATAGCTCTTGGTCTTAAACTTGTGAAAGAAAAGCTACAAAAAATGCATCCACAAGTAGCTCTCCTTGTCAAAGTTGAACTAGAAAATATCCTTCAAGCTAGATTAATAAGGACTACTAATTATGTTTAATGGATATCCAACATTGTACCTGTGTCTAAACTAGATAAATACATACAAGTATGCACTAATTTTTGAGATCTAAACAAATCATGCCCTGAGGATGATTTTCCACTCCCCAATATTGACATGATAGTGGAAATGATAGTGGGTTATGAGATATATTATTTAATGGATGGATTCTCTAGATATAACTAGATTAAAATTGCTAGTGAAGATCAAGAGAATAACTTTCACTTGTGCATGGGGAAATTTTTGTTGGAAGGTTATGCCATTTGGACTTAAAAATGTTGGATCTACATATAAATGAGCTATGACCACAATATTTCATGACATGATGCATAAAACTATAGAGGATTATGTGAATGAAACCCTATCTAAGTCTTGTAAGAGAAACTCACATCTTAGAGATTTAGGATTAACTCTAGAACGTATGGAACAATTTAAGCTAAGACTAAATCTTAAAAAGTGTGCATTTGGGGTTACCTCTGGAAAAATACTTGGTTATATCATATTAGCTAAAGGAATTGAGGTTGACCCTAAAAAAGTTCAAGCTATCATGGATATGCCACCGCCAAGAAACATTAGTTAAATGAGAAGTCTACAAGGATGCCTATAGTCTATTAGGAGGTTCATCTCTCAACTTGTTGATATAGCACAACCATTTAACAAGAACTTGCATAAAGGAGTTAAGTGTGTATGAAATGAATAATGTGAGAAAATATTGAATCAAATTAAGGAATACTTATCTAATCCACCTATCTTGATGCCTCCTATTCTTGAAAATCATCTTATTCTATATATTTTAGCTACAATTACAACCTTAGGATCATTATTGGTACAACAAGATGAGACAGGAAAAGAAAGAGCTATCTACTACATCAATAAAACATTAGTAGCTTATGAGATCAATTACAACAATATTGAAAAATATTGCCTTGTAGTGGTGTTTGTGTCCTAAAAACTCAGACATTATATGCTGGCACATACTACATAGCTTGTAACAAAACTGATCCATTGAAATATCTACTAAGTAAAGCTACCCTTAGTGGTCAACTAGACAAATAGATGATGATTCTTTCTAAATTTTACATTGAGTATGTGGATCATAAGACCATAAAAGGATAAGAAATTTTTGATCAATTTTCTGACTTCCCTTTATAGGATAATGCAACTATGCAGATTGATCCTCCTGGTTCATCTATCATGTATATGACTGAGCGCACTTGGAAATGTTCTTTGATGGATCCTACACACAAAATGGTTCAAGTGTTGGAGTTCTCTTTGTTACACCTCAAGGATACACCATACCTAAATTATAAAAGTTCTTGTTCCCTTTCACAAATAATATTGTTGAATATGATGCTTTAATGAATGAGATCAAATTGGCTATTGAGTGGAGGATTACTAAATTACATATCTTTTGAGATTCTCAACTCATCATCAATCAAACAAATAATGAATATCAAACCAAGGATGAGAATTTGATGTCCTATAAGAAAATGGTTGATCTTAAGAACTACTTTGTCTTTGTGACCTTCCAATAGATTCCTAGAGCTAAGAATTTTTTTTTTGATGCTATGGCTACACTTTCTTCCATTCTACAGTCGCAAGAACATGAATCTTAATATAAATTCCTAGAGGAAGAGCTATGATTCCCCACATATGACTCTCTTGATAACCACATCATTTGTACCATTGTTGGTCACAACTCCTCTCGCTATGCTAAAATCTATTTTTTTTTTTGTGATCAAATTATACCCAATAACCTTACCCATAATGAAAAATGCCAACTTATTCGTAATGTCTCCCACTATACCATCATTTCTTATGACTTGTTTAGGAGGGCTCTAGACAAAAGACTTAGTAGATGTCTAGAGAGAGACAAATCTAAATGTGCATTAGATGAAGTTCATGAGGGCGTATGTGGGTCTCACTGTAATGGCCTTGCGCTAGCTTAGAAACTACTTAGGGTTGGTTACTATTGGCCTACTATGACAACTCATGTTGTCAGATATGCTAAATCCTATAATAAGTCTCAAATGCATGGTAATCTAATACATGTTGTAGGAAGAGAGCTTATTCCATCTATCACACATTGGCCTTTTCAACAGTGGGCCTTTAACCTAGTAGGTCACATATATCTGAACTCATTAGGAGGACACAAATTCATCATCACTGCTACTCAGTATTTCACTAAGTGGGTTTAATTTTTACCACTTTCTATTGCTACAGGGAAACAAGTGTCCATTTTTATCCTGAACTAAATAATTTATCACTATGGTGTGCCATCCTCTGTAGTTACTGATAATGGAGGAAAATTCAAGAAAAAAGACTTGAAACAATTGTGTAAGATATTTAAGATCAAATAACATTGGTCATCTATCTATTATCCTCAAGGAAGTGGACAAGTTGAAGCATCAAATAAGACTATTCTAAAAATCTGCACATGACTGTTAGTAATTCTAGAAGGGATTGGAATCTTCAAATCAATCCTTCTTTATGGGATTATAGAACAAGTATACACACACTAATGGGACAAACACCTTTTACCATCATCTATGGGGTTTAAGTTGTCTTACCTATCTAGGTATAAATACCTTCACTTAGGATCTCCCTAAAAGGTCTTGTAGAAAATGAAGACTATCACATATCACACATCCAAGAACTAGAACTATTGAATGAATGCAAACAAGCTGTGTTCAATCAAATGAGAGTATATCATAAAAGAAAGTTAAAAAAGCTACAACAAGATTACACCATATATCTTTTAAGGTTGTTGATCTAGTTTTAAGAGAGAATCAACAAAATCATGAACAAAAAGAAAAGTTTGACCCTAACTAGCTAGGTTCTTATATAATTACAACTACCTTTGGATCTAGTTCTTATTAGCTCTCAACCCCAGAGGGAGAACAACTCCTTGAGCCTATCAATACTCTTCACCTGAAGAAGTTCTATGCATTACATTCTCTTCATCATAAGTTCTTGTACATAGCAAATGATGCTAACAAAATTCAAAAAAATTGATATATGGTCCTAAAAAAACCCTAAAAATCATAAAAAGTCCTAAAAAAATGATCATCTTAGTGAAAACCTCACAAAAGCACTTTGATGTATCAAAGAAAATTTGAAAAATAAGAAAAAAGTGCATTGGCGAAAACCTATAAATAGGCGTCATGGTAGCAAAAATAGTCCTTCCAAGTGGCGAAAACTTGGAAACATGCACTACTTGTACCTTTGTGCTCCATCTATCAACTTGTGGCTTTGGTCATGAGCTAGTTGACTTTCAAAACACTTGTCTCTATGGTCTGGAACCAATCTCATTAGGGGGAAATTATGTTCCATCATTATCTCTAGGACACACCAGTGTTTCTCAACACTACCCCATCTAGATATTGAGTGTTTCTCAACACTTGTTGGATCGATTATCTTGGACTGACACCTTGTTATCAGTCCAAGTCATATGTTTCTATCACACTTGTAGGCATAAGTCTTAGAAATATCAATTACAATCTTCACATTGTGCTTAAACTAAAATGAATAAGATATGCTTAATGATATTTTCTTTGTATGTTGTTTGTATTGATGATTTTCATTAATGTTCCCTCCTTAGTCTCTTTGGGATGTCACTTGACTAGAGGACTCAAGGAAGGGGGCATATTTTAATTTTTCTTCTACTTGTGGTTGTGGTTTTTATGATCCTATATGTTTGATGCATCAGGTGTCTATGATAAGTTCTTTCATCATGATTAGAATACCACATATACCTTGACCTGATTCATTTGAACACTTAGGTGATTCTGAACTATATCCTTGACTATCTACATTGTGTTTGTTTTATGAAAGATCATACTCATGGTTATCTTGGTGCTTATGCTTTGATACTAGTATAATCTTGCAACATTAACTTGGAAACCATTTTTAGGTCATTGGCTCTTATGCCTCGATGCTTATGTATGTTTCATACATTCTATCTAATATAGATCATATTCATCTTGTCATAGATTCTCTTGCACTAGTGATGGTTGTATGATCTTGCAATATCCCTTAATAAAGCTTGATGATGAAAATAATGACCAAGTAAGATCCATGCACTTTGCACTTGCATTTTCATCCTAGGTCACATATTAGTCTTTGCATCTTGCATTGAGTGAGGAGAGAGTCTTTGTCTCATCATTATCAGACAACTTTGGTCATCCTTTTTCAACATCCTCGATTCATTTTTAGGATCAAAATAGAAATTCGAGTTCATTTTGTTGTTCTTTTGAGGCTTATCTTTTCATCCTTTGAGGCAAAAAATTGATCATATTTCTTCATAATCGCTTGCTTTGACCCACTTCTAATGTTACACCTTTCTAGTCAAACTTATTCAAACTGGGGCAAATTCTCATCACTTAGTGGTCATACTTGGTCCACATGCTTTTCTAATATGAATTGATCACCACTCATCTTGGACCCTATCTAATCTTGATTTGATCAAACTTATCTCATTTCTACATCTCCTCAACATCATTTTGATTTTGATCCCGAGGGGGTAGGAATAATCTATCATCAATCTTTCAAAGCTAAAAATTGACCATGCTATCATTGCTAGGGGCATCTCAGCTTCATCGTTTCACATCAAGTTGAGATTATTCAAGTCACTTTAATCTAAAATTGGACATATAAGTTCTCATTGCATCAGGTCAGTTTTAGTATTGTTTTATCTTTCAACCTAAGTCTCAATGTTCAGTTTCATTACTTCAAGTCAAAATATGCATTAAAACTCTTTCTACCTTGTTGTGCTTTGTTTGATTAGGTTTAGAGATAGTGTCTCTTAGGGAAGTTCATCACTTCCTATCATCTGTCTACCTATCATCGTTTTATTTGACTCAATGTGCTCGCTCGCACACTAACTCAAAGAGGGGAAAATGTAATCACCCAATTTTGGTCTAGTAAACTATAAGCCCCCTTTATGAAAAATTAAATTAAAATATTAGACCATTGCTTTGCATCAAATAAATTATACTTAATTAATTAATCATTTATTTGATTATATCATAAAGCTTGACCACTTTATTCTATGTTTATTTAATTAATAGAACATGCTCCCTTTTAATTAAATAATAAAAAGACCTCTTTATCCTAAGTGCACATGAAAATCACTTTTCTAAAAATTAAACAAAAAAAAATAAAAAATAAAAAATAAAAAGAAAATCCATCCACTTTCCAATGAGATGGAATCTTTTGACTTTTGAAGAAGTCTTTTGCCTCTTTATCTCAACCACTCATTGTTTGCCTCTTAATCTTAGGCTTTTCTTTTTGCCTCTTAAAGACATGAGCAAATGGATCAAACAAGACTTAATCTCAACCATTTATCATTCATTTTACTCTTAATCTTTATCATCTTCTCATTTCTAATTTCTTTAAAAGGAGACTCTCTCCTGATTCTTGTAATCTTGGTACTTCAAAATTTTTCTTGAAATCTTTTCATCTTGGCTCATTCTTTCATCTTATCTTATGTTATATCTTGAAGCATTGCATTATCATTTAGCTTAGCTTTGTTATTTACTTTCTTGCATTTAGCTTAGTTAATATAGTCTAATCAGCATGGATATTAATCTTTTATATTGTTAGCTTAGATTTAGTTTCTTTACACTCTTTCATTTCATCTTAGCTTAATCTTGCATCTCTTGCATCTTATCTTAGATTACTTTGCATTTGTATTCATAATGGATATCATGGATACTTTCACTCCCATTTCTTGATATCTACTTGAATATTTCATTCTATAGTGCACTATTGTGGTCCCATAACCATGCTCCCCTTTCTAACCTTTTTGGCCTCAAGGGGCCCCCCTTCTACTTTTTGCTTGTTTTGCTTCTTGTCCTTGGTTTTGTCTTTGGTTGTTTGTTGTCATTTTTTGGCCTTTTCAGCCTTGTTGTGCTTTCACATTTTCGGATGTCTAAAAGTGTGAAAAGGCCAGAGGACTGAAGGGTTAGAGAGTCACTCATTTTTTGGACTTCTCAGCCCTGGCACCTTTTCAGACTTGTTGGAGGTCCAAAGATTCAGACGATCGACCCCCGAGTGGGAGTCGGCCTTTCAGAGTTTCAGCCTTTTTAGTGGTTTGACACCCTTGAAAGGCCGATCGCCTAGGGTGATGACATCAGCCATCATGGTGACCTATATAAGGAATAAAGTGTTGGCAATTTGGCTGAAGTGAGTACATAGATGTTGTCATTATGGAAACATATGATCCACATGAAGATTGCACAGGACTGAGAGCAAGTATAGAAGAGTGCATTGCAAATTTGTCTAAGTGTCAAATAGTGTTTTCACTAGTGCAATAGGATACAGTTTGTGTTTGCAATGTTGATTGAAGTAAGTTCAGTGCTTGCACACTTGAACATAGACTCTATGATGACTAATGATGACCCATCTCAGAGCGCAAGTTAGTACGACATGTACAGAATTAGTTATGATAGTTTTATCGAAGATAGTGTTAAGCCGACAGGATAGAATATGAAGGCATAATTGGTAAAGAGTTAAGGGATTATTTTGTTTATCAAAATAATGACTTAACAATATAAAGGGAAGACATCCTAGATGTTAACTCTTGGATAAATATATATGGAAGCCGACCATGTAAAGTTATTATCTTTAATAACTTGTATATATGTAATTGTAATTGCAAGAAGAGAAGAGATGATGTAATATTGTAATGATATGATGCGAATGTAAGAGAAATGAAAAGATATTGATGCAAGCAGCATAAGGTTATATACCTTAATCCATTTTGTAATAAGTATACATTGTACATTACTTGTTTGGGCATTGGGCTCATCTGGTAATCAGATTTTGTATTGACAACTCCCAACAAGGTTGAGGCTTCTAACAAGGCCTATAGTCCCCTAATCAGGACTGATACACTATATGCTTGTAATAGACTCCTAACAGGGTCAACATCCTTAACAAGATACTTTTGATTAGTGGATCTTTGTGGGTACCATCCCCACCAAGTTTTTCCCTTGGCCAGGGTTTCCTCAAGAACATATCATGTGTTATGAGTTCTTTATTTCCATTGCTATGCATATTGTTTAGCTTCTTATGTTATGCATGTATAAAGATAATCTGTTATATCCATAATTGGGCAAAAGAGAAATTTTGTAGAATACTAATTCACCCCCCCCTCTTAGTATTCCCTATTTCTAACAATTGGTATCAGAGCTTAGTTACTCAGAGAAGAACCATTCAAGGAAAGCCTAGCAGCTTGAGTAAGATCTCTATGGATATGGATCAACTATAGAAAAATCTTGAAGAAGCTCTTGAACAGATTGATATGCTTACTGATGAAAGAAACACTTTGAAAAGGAAATATGATGATGCAAAGAACCTTATTGAGAAACTAAAAAACAAGGTAGAAGATCTAAAAAGGAATCCAAAATTCTTATTGAAGATTGTGATGACAACTTAGAAAAAGAAAATGTGATCCTTAAACATGAACTGAAGATAGCAAATCTGAAGCTTAGTTTGAAAGATGGAAATGACAAAAATGAACCAAATCTGAGATCTGAGAATGAAAGGTTGAAGATTGAGAATGAAGAATTAAAATCTAAACTTGTCAAAGTAACATCTAAATTTGAGAAAGTAAACTTGCAGCATGCAAAACTTGAGAAATACAACAAGATTGTGAAAGGTGAATTGACTCAATCCAAACAACAACTTGAAAGGCTATATTCAAATAGTTAGAAGATTGATGAACAAGTATCTTATGGAAAACCATCCTATGATAAGACTGGACTTGGATTTAATATATTCAGAACAAATGATGAAAGCAAGGCACCGGATCTGAAAGAATTTGAAAGCATAGATAAGAAAAAGTCAGATGAGATCAACAAATCTAAGGACACACCTAAAGGAGAAGAACCACCTAAAAGAGAAGAACCACCAAACCAAGAAGAATCACCAAAAGGTATGCAAAGAGAATTCAAAGGTAGATGTTTTGGTTGTAATACTATTGGTCACATGAAGAGAGATTGCACAGGTAAACAATTTAAACCTCTTAATGGTTATTGTTATAATTGTCATGGTTTTGGACATAAAGCTATTGAATGTAGAAGACCTAAAGTTATTGAGAATAATTATGATAGTAGAATGTTTAGGAATACTAACAATGTAGATAAGAGACCTACTGAAGATATGAATAGAAGAAATGAAGTAGTATGTTATAGATGCAACAAGATTGGACACATTGCTAGAAACTGTAGATCACAAATAAATCAGCAAGGACCAAGATATGGGAACAATGGAATTGTTTGTCAGCTATGTAACAAGATTGGACATACAACAAGATTTTGCAGAATGAACAATGGATTTTTTCATCCTAACCCTAACCCTAGAAATCATGCAAGAAGTAATGAAGATGCAGGTAATAGACAGAAAGGTTGCTGTAGTAATGCAGATGAAGTGAAGTTTGTTAAAGGCACTAATCAAGGAGACATATTCAACATTGAAGGTAATCAGAAAGGTGAAGTATCAAGTGGTAAGAATGAATCCTTACCTAACCTAACTCAAAGCACTTAATTTATGATAATTGTAGAAGATTAGGAACTTAGAATTAGTGCAGAAGTAGATTTTTGATGAATTAAGTCTTGCACAGTTAATGTAAGGTAGTTTATGATGTAGTAATGCTATGGTTAAGAGCGCAAAAGAAAATATTATGGTTTGCGAGATCGCAAGAAGTTTTAAGTTTTGTAGGATAGCAGAAATAACTTTTTGGAAAGAAGCGGTAAAAGAATTGAATGCAATGTCAGATCTAAGTGAGATTGAAGTAATAAAAGGTTATGATCAATGTTATGTGATTATCTAAGTGAATTGAAGTGTTTAGGAGAGCAAATAATAGAGATTGGAAGCATTTTGCAGTGATTTGGTGAAAGATTTGAGTGCCAAATCTATGAAAGCCCTAAAATCATGAACTTGAGGTATTTATCTTGACAAATCTTTGAATCAGTATAAGGAATTTAAAGTAGTCATGGATGTATCCTTAATTCACAATATCAGAGATAAGAACAGACCTAGAATGAAGAGGGAACCAATAGAACCCTTGGAAGAAGATGATCCTAGGTTAGCATTATCATCCATACCGGATGAAGTTTTGCACTTAGAAAATGTGAGAAGTTATCTTGGATGCAAGTTAGAAACCATTAGTGATAGTGATTTTACCAATGAACATATGAACATTTTCAATCAAGACATGTCATTAAAACAAGGATATGAACATTTGAAAGATAATGAGATTGTTCAGTATGCTTTGAAGTATGAGTTTGACAATGAAGAATGCACTAAGATCATTTTGAGCAGAATTCACAATGGGAAGCTTTGGCTAGAGGATAGAGTGATAGACATTATAGCTGACTTGATTCATGAAGTCATAGGTTTATCTAAAGTTGGTGCTATTCCTTTAAATGAGAAAAATATGAGAAAAATAGTCATAGACAACATAGGTTCATCCTACAATGGTAGAGGAATTGTGATTAGCAAGATCAAACAACATGATGTTAGATATTTATGCAATTACCTAACAACTAAGTTTTGTGCAAATTCTAGAGAAGATGATATGGCAGCTGGAATGGTGCATATTGCCTATTTAATGTGTGTTGACAAAGTGCTAGTTGATATGTGTGAAATTATGAGAATTCAATTATTTGAAAACTTGGAGAAGATAAAGAAATCTAAGTACGCACAATTTAGATTTTCATCCTTAATTACATACATGTTTTTCCACTCATTGAGAAGATTTACATACACCATTGCACATGATTGGAATGATGAAAAAACTACTGTGGAAAGGATAAATATAGTATATTTGAGACATGTTATTGACAAAGTAAATGAGAGTGCTATGTTAGTAGTGAAGACATTTCAGAACATGGTAACTAGCAGATCAAGAATTCCACAGTCACTTGTGAAGAATTATAAGAATGATATATGTTTTATGGTTGACACTAAATTTACTTATATTGAAGTAGTGGAACCTAGAATTGAGTTCATAGACCCTCTTGGATATGAGATATCTGATGCTAAAACATAAGAATATGTTGGTAGATTACTTAAAAGTAAATTGGACACTCAGTGTAGTAGATTTGGAACTTATGAAGAGAACTTCAACTCGAAAAAAGCTATAATTGAAGAGAAGCAATCTAAGAAGAGAGTTGACAACACTATTAGGAGAATACTTAAAGATATAGGGATGTCAGAACAAGAATTCTTAATAGCAAAATAGATAGCAGTAGCAATTAGGGATATTGGATAGAAAGAAGTTTTGATTGTACCACCCTTGTCATCCAGTGCAGCACATCAAGAACCTACACAAGTTAAGGTGAAAGTAGAGGAACCAGAAAAGGAACATGTAACAACTAGATCCACTTCCTCCACAGCTGGCAAGAGAATGAAATAAATTGCTACTGGAACAAGAAAGAGATAGAAGACTATAGTTCAACCAGTACCAAGAGTAATTGTAGAAGTAAAAAGTGATGACACTACAATTAAGAAGAAAGCTTGGAAACCTAAAGTTGAAAAGCTTAATGAGCAGATTATTGAAAATGGAGACTTTACCAAAATGAACAAGTAATATAGTCTTTATGATTATTCAGACAAACTTAATTTGGAGAATGCTATTGTGAAGAATATGATGTTGGAAAACAAGAAATTTGATTCTATTCAAGGTCAAATACCTGATGAGTTGTACACCAAACTGCTAAATAGAAAGCAAAGAGCAACTGAAGAAGACACCAATATCAGAAAGAATCTTGTGAAGAAGCTTTGTGATGTGAGAGATGATGAACACTTGGAGAAAATATTGAAGGACCTAAGCATCCATTTGACAACCAAATGAAGAACCATTTTGATTATGGGAGGCAGATATGAAGAAGTTAATTCAGATACAGAGCAGACAATAATCAAGGTCATGGTAGAAAACTTTGGAGAGCCATCGGTTGCAACAGAGCAAGCAGTTGAAGCTGAACAAGAGGATATTCCCTCTCCTTCAGCTATTAAAATTGAAGATGAAACCATGAATATTGAAGTTACTAAGCTCACCTTGGATATTGATGAAAATGTATTCAAGAACTTAGAAAACATTGTTGACAATTTGGCTCTTGATGAACCAGATAGAACTGAAGAAGTAGAGAAGACTAAATCTATCAGTGAAGAACCTAAGGAGACTGAGATTCAAGCACCCATTTCTTTGACAAAAGACATCAGTCTTACTCCTAAGACTAGAAAGGAGAAAGAAATTGGATCTTTGTTTGAAGATTTAGGAAAGGAAGTTGATGATGATGACCAGTTGGAGCTGATCACTTCTTTGAATAAAATCATTGGCAAGAACAAGAAAGTGAAAAATCTTGAAGGGAGTCTGAAGTACCTTACTAAGAAGTTACAAAGCATTGTAACTACACAAATCATAGAGGCAGACCCTTTGGAGAAAGCTAAGAAGGTAATGAGCACTTTTGACAATGAATTTACTAACCTATCTGATAATTCAAAAGTGCGAGCTCAAGCATCTTATGAAGCTAAAATGCCTTTGAACATCAGTCAAAATATTAGGAATGATATTAGCAGTCTTGATATTTGTATCAAGAACTTGAGGAAACATTTGGAGGTAGGAAAATCATTGTACATACAATGTACAAAACCAAAGATTTTGACAGTAGAAGAGGAACAAAAGATCAAGTTGAAGGAAGCTGAGATTTAGAATGAATGTAACCTTCTTTCTAGACCTAATGTGAAGGTATGTGATGTTGAAAAGAAAATTTGGAAGCTTTATGATGAAATAAGAATATTGCAAGATGAGAGGAATAGAAAAATGAGGAGACTCACTCTTTTGAGAGAACACATCTCTATGAAGTTGAGTATCATTGAAGAGTAGTTAGAAGAATGTCTTACAACTAAGACATCCTTTTAGAAATTCAAATTTGACAACCTCCAAGCTTGTCAAATAATAGCTTATGGACTGAGAACATTACTCAATGTGGTAGATTCCATCAAGAATTCATGGGAAAAGGAGATACAAGCTATAAAAGTTGATTTTGTAGATTGTGTTGCAAGCCTACTGGCTTTGCAATAAGAAAATGAAGGTATAATATTTTTTTTGGGATACAATTTTGTAATCCTCCCTACCTTATTTTGTCATTGTTGTCAAAGGGGGAGAGATATTAAAGCAGAAAATTGATATATTTGATAAGGATTGATACTCTTAGGGGGAGTATTGTATTAGAGTTTATATTTTGAGGTGTTATAAGGATAGTATACATATTCTATACTATGGCCACAATTTTGATACAATTTTGAGATTTTGACTTGTACACTTAGCCAATTTTCTCATATGTTGCCACCAATGACAAAGGGGGAGATTGTTGGTAATTTGGATGAAGTGAGTACATAGATGTTTTCATTATGGAAAAATATGATCCACATGAAGATTGTACAAGACTGAGAGTAAGTATAGAAGAGCGCATTGCAAATTTGTCTAAGTGTTAGACAGTGTTTTCACCAGTGCACCAGGATACAGTTTGTGTTTGCAACATTGACTGGAGTAAGTTCAGTGCTTGTGCACTTGAACATAGACTCTATGATGACAAATGATGACCCATCTCAGAGTGCAAGTCAGTATGGCATGTACAGAATTAGTTATGATAGTTTTACCGAAGACAGTGTTAAGCTGACAAGATAGAATATGAAGGTAGAATTGGTAAAGAGTTAAGGGATTATTTTGTTTATCAAAATAATGACTTAACAATATAAAGGGATGAAATCCTAGATGTTAACTCTTGGATAAAGATATATGGAATCCGACCATGTAAAGTTATTATCTTTAATAACTTGTATATATGTAATTGTAATTGCAAGAAGAGAAGAGATGATGTAATATTGTAATGATATGATGCGAATGTAAGAGAAGAGAAAAGATATTGATGCAAGTAGCATAAGGTTATATACATTAATCCATTTTGTAATAAGTATACATTGTACATTACTTTTTTGGGCAGTGGGCTCATCTGGTAATCAGATTTTGTCTTGACAACTCCTAATAGGGTTGAGGCTTCTAACAAGGCCTATAGTCCCTTAATCAGGATTGATACACTATATGCTTGTAATAGACTCCTAATAGGGTCAACATCCTTAATAGGATACTTTTCATTAGTGGATCTTTGTGGGTACCATCCCCACCGGGGTTTTCCCTTGGCCAGGGTTTCCTTGAGAACATATCATGTGTTATGAGCTCTTTATTTCCATTGCTATGCATATTGTTTAGCTTCTTATGTTATGCATGTATAAAGATAATCTGTTATATCCATAATTGGGCAAAATAGAAAGTTTTTAGAATATTGATTGACGCCCCCCTCTTAGTATTCCCTATTTCTAACATAAAGGGTTTTTTGATCCTCACTTTTGTGCTCGCTCTTTTACCTCCAACCCGTTTTGCTCACTGCTCGCTACCTTTTTGCCATCTTGGTCTCCTATCATTGCTGGTCATCCTCAAGTTTGTCATTTTCTAGGTTGGTGTTCTTCCCCCCTATTCTTTTGTTTGTTTGTTTTGGGTCTTAGGTTAGGGTCCTTGCCTTTTGACCTTTTCAACCTGTCGTAGTTTTAGGGTTCGTGTCTGTTGGGCCTTTTCAGCCTTGCCTTTAGATCTAGGTTGTTTTGGGGTTGAAATTTTTGTCCTTGGGGATTGCCAAGGTAGTTACCTTGCATCCCCTTGGTGAGTTTGTGGTCAAACTCATGACTCATTTTTGAGTCTAACTGTGAAACCCTAGTTCTAAACCTTTGGTGTCTAAAACTTTCAGCGTTGGCAAAGGGATGTTTTTTGCCAAGTGCTAGATGTCTTTTAGCATTTTGATGTTGTCGCACACCAAAACATACCTTTCCCCCAAAAGGCCAAAAGTGGACCATGTTGCCCAAAGTGCTAAGTGTGGCTTTAACATTTTTGGCCTTTTGGGCCTTTGGCACACCGAAGTTCGCTCTCTCCCCAAATCACCAAAACTCTTCTAGCACATTACCAAGGCACCTCTTTAGCCTTGTCAACCTTTTCATCCTGCAAGAGGTTACTCACCTCTGACTCACAGAAATAGCCAAAGGAGGGTATTTTCAATTCAGATGTAACAAGCCTCTTTCAACTTGTTTGGCCTTGTCAGCATTTCAGAGGTTTCATACCCCCAAAAGTTTGAAAGGCTGAAAATCCCTCTTGTGCCCCCTTTTGAGCTTAGTTTTGATAATGATGTTGGTTTTTCTAAAGTTTTTCTGATCATGTTATTGATCCATGGATTTTTCTCTTCACAGATATGGCCAAGAAAGTAGTAGCATCATCAACAATGAAGTTTCAACTCAAGGGATACCATCCACCTTCCAAAGTGACCAATTTGCATGTGGGAATAATAGATATTGACATCAAAAATATGAGCTGGAATGACTACTTGACTAAATGTGCTCAGCCAGTGGGGCTCTTAGAGGATTGCACTTCATTAGTACACTATGCCCTAGTGAACACTACTGCTCACCTAATCTCCATCTTATCAGTAGACTTAATCAACACATTGGCTAGCCACTATGTGCCCGATGAGCACATGGTAAAAAATAGCATTGGTGAGGTGGTTCTGGACCTCAGGCCAGACAACATCAAAGATGTCTTCTATTTTCCCAAAGGGGTGGATAAATTCTTTAACTTCCATATCAACAAAGGAATGGAGTTTTACAACAAAGATGTGCAAAGGGCCTATAACATTGTGAACAATGAGTATTTGATGTAGTCCTTGCCCAAGGGTAAACTAGACAATATTTATATGAGAAGGGGATATATGAAAGAAGACATCCAAGTGGAAATAACAATGACCAATAGAGTGTATGGGCTGCCAAAGTCTTCTCATTTAGAGCCATGGATGATCTTCGTAATCTAAAAGATAAAGGAGAGGCAAGCCATGTATGATTGGGCCACTATCCTAAGTGATAATCTTGATGAACAGTTGGTTTGGATAAAAACAAATCCCTATTTCTACATGACATCCTATGTCATGTATCTACTAGAAGCAAGGGTAGTCTATCTAGGGTTGACCAAAGTTGGGGCAATGATAGAACAAAACACATGGCCATTCACATTGTACACTCAATTAGTGAGGAAAGACTTCTATACACACAATAGCCCAAACTTTAGAATTGTCAATGATGCTTTAATTTTTTCCATCATACGCTCCATTGGGGGAGACTATGCAAAGAGGTTGTTTGCTAAAGTAAAAATGAAAGTAAAGGGCCTTGGGGCATTCTTTATTCAGTTTTGAACTTTCACTTACATTTAGGTGGTAGGAAGCACCCTGGCACCAAAGAAGTTACCAAGATACCCTTCTAACAAGGTAGTTCTCCTAGAAATAGAAAGGTAGTTATCTGATGCCCATGAACACATTAAGCATAAGAAGAAGCATTGCTGGGATTTTCCCATTTCTATTAGCCCCCACTACATGCCAGACATGAACATCTACAAGTCTCTAACCTAGGAATGGGATGAGTTTCCACTGACAACCTACAATTTGGTGAGGCCTCTTTTTGATCCCATTGGTACATTCAACCACATAATAGGGAGGCATTATATCCATGGGCTGCATATAGAAGATCACTAGGCTAACTATGTAGATGACTATGAAGTAAGAGTCTATGACTATTGCCAGATGAGTCTAGAGCTGGTGCAGGGTGCTCTTTCATTAAGGATTCTACAAAAGGCAATGGATGCTAACTCTGATAACATTTTGGATTCTATATATAACATGGACAAGGTGTACACAAGGGCTATCCTAAATGTAGAGATAGATCAAGATGAAAATGATAGTATGGAATTTAGAGCCCAACATGGGGTTAAGTTGACCAAATTATGGATTGCCCATCCTTTCCCAATGAAGTCAGTCCCAATGAAACAACTCCCTGAACAACCCTCTAGAGAAAAGAATAAGAACGGAGAAAAGGTTCTAAAGCCACAATTTAAAGAGGCTACTCCTCTAAAGCTAGAAACTATATATAAACATGAACGTCCCAATGCATGGTCTAGCTACACACTCTAAGAAGGTCAAGACCAAAATGATAGGGAGCATCATGCCACTAGATATACCTTCATCCAGTAGCCACAATTCTCTAAACATGACCAAGAAAACAAAGTTCAAAATCATAGGACCCAAGCTGGCCAGAGTAATCAAGTGTCATGTCTACAAGAGAAAGAAACTCAATGCCCACACAAATGGATACCCTGAAAAAAGAAGATGAAGATGAATTGGATGAAGTACCCCTCAGAAAGAGAACCCAGTCTATGGGATTCATGAAGAAAAGGTGAGTCATGGACAATGTTCCTAAGGACATTGGAGGGGCTACTCAAGAAGAGCCAGTAAATCTAGATTCCCTTTGTGACGATGAGTTTGACATCATAGATTTTGTAGGGCTACATGGTTTTAAAGAGTTTGAGCAGTAGGTTTCCACTCATTTTATGAGCCTTTTCAGTGGTATGGGAGATGACCTACAAAAAGGGCCTCAAGAACAAGATGATATTGAGATGGCCAAGGTTCCGAAGGAGACTGAAAAGCCAAAAAATGACTCTTCTATTAGGGTCACTTTAGAAGAGGATATAGCTACATAGGTTCCCTTAGTTTCATCCATTCCACCTCTGCCTCCACCTCAAAACTTTCCTACTCCTCCCTCATTTCCACATCAAATACCTCCTACCACTCCACTTTCCACTCTAGTATGAACTACTCCGCTGCTCCAATAACATTCATTATCCCATGTTCCCCTACCATCTCCACCTCCACTAGCTCATTCAACCACTCCCCTTGTGTCTCCTATGCCTCCCTCACTTAATATTCCTCCCCAGGTTCACATGCCCTCACCATAGATCCACAACAAATCAGTGCCTCAGAGCTCGTAGGAGCTAGAGAAAGAACTAGAGGTCACTGGTGAGGAGAAGATGGAAGAAGCTCATATAGGATCTGAGGAGCCAGATGATAGAGGGAAATTAAAGGTAGAAGAAGAGCCACATACTGAGGAAGAAAAAAAACAAACAAATATAGTGGAACAAAGGCTGATGAGCAGAAAACCGCTGATGAAGAAGAACCAACACATGGGGAAGTTGGGAAAAATATAGGAGATGAATAGGAAATAGGAGAAGAAGAAGAGAGTCAAGAGGAAATAGAAACAGGGTGCCCAAAAAATTCTTCTGCATTGGCTGCTCCATATGAGCCATTGACTACTTTCTCCAAGCCCACTTGGTTCACCAAAGAGGTACAACCAAGGGTCAGAGTGTACATGGATGACGAGGCTGATATGACCACACTAGGGTGTGCCTTCCACCAAATGACATCAGTTACCCAAGTAAGAACAATGTCTTATGTGACACAAGACCAAGTGGGTAGGTCAAAAGCACAGGTGGATATTCCTTCAATGGATGTCAGTACAAGTGAGATCACTCTAGATGACTATGTGTTGGAGGAGGTAGACTTGGGGGAGCCAACCAGAGAAGGTAGAAAAACCTTGGCAAGTTTAGGATTGAAGCATGCTCTTGGCTTCATGGATAAAGATGAAGAAAGGATAAATGCTGTGGTAGAGCAGAATGAAGCTATGAAGAGATTCATTTTGATGACAGCGGGTCCAATTGACCTAGATAACCCCAAGACCTCATTACAGGCAATTTTTGGGAAGAGGGGGGAAATAAATATAGATGTTCCACATTCTTTTGTATAGGCTTGTGCCGATTGGGAGCTAGATTTTGAGCAGTTTGCTAGTCTATCTCTTAGAAGGATCCTAAGGCCTTTTCGAAGCTTTTGGTGGGAATAAATTCCTTAATGGAAATCATGAGTGAGGAAAATGGTGTAGAAGAAATAATTCTTCATTAGCAAAGGGTATTGGACAAGCTAACAATGATAAGGAAGCAACGCTTCCAGTTCTTGGTGAAGATATATGAAGGCTTAGAATTGGATAGTTTTGAAGAGTGGAGTCAGGAGATAGCAGTGGCATTGGCCATATTTGAAAAGGTTCTCAAAAGATTAAATAAGAGAAGAGATGAGAGAACGCTCTTTGCAAAAGAGTTGTAGGAGTTCTTTGAGGGTCTTGAATTGGATCTGTTTGATGAAGATGATGAGAAGACTATCTATTCAGTAAATGATATCATTAGTCAATACCTAGGGATATTTCAAGGGGTGAAGACTAAGGAAGACCTCCAACAGATGTTTTATCAGAAGGAGGAGATTCAAAAAATCCTATCTCGTGAAGAAGAGATAAAAGCTTTTGCAAAAGAACTGACTGAATTCTGAGATAGGTAGCAAGAGATCCTTCAAGGGGTCAAGATGCCAGACTTTGATGAAGTGCTAGAGATAGTGGATAGATTCAAGAAAGCACATCTAGAAGTGCCTCCTAGCTAGTGAGCATTTAGTCCTAGTCCAACCAAATTTTGTGTACAGAAAATCTAGTTTTGACACTTAGGCATTTTTGCAGAGCCTGATTTTCGACATTTCAGCCTTAGGGATTTTTCATCCTTTGACAAGTTTGAAATTCCAAAATTTTGGAGATGGAGGACTTAGTACTTGGTCAATTTTGGGTCTTGAGTTTTTTAGACCAACTGTCAAGATTTGGGCATTTTTGGGCACGTTCGAAAGTTAACTCCAGTTATCTCAGAGATCATTTTCCAATCATCTAGGCTTCTTTTTTTGGGTCTTTTGTTCATTATTTTGGGATCTCTTTCAATTGGGTCCACATGGACAAGCCGGAGCCAAGGATCAAGGGCAAAAAGATGAAGATTATCAAGTGCATGCACAAGTTCCAGCTCCATTTTTGAGTTATCTAATGCATAATTTATTCAAAGCTTTGTAATGCATGAGGTTTAATTCTATGCTAGGGTAGTTTAACTAAGATTTAGAAGTAGTTTATTTAAATGAAAGCTTTAGTTTAGATTTACTTTCAAGTTTTAGTTGCAGCTGAGCCCTAGTTGTGAAAATAAGAGCCCAACTCTATAAATTGTAATAAAATGATGTAATGAGGGTCAACTTGATGATTAATGCAATAGATACAATTGGTGCTTCATTCATGGTGTGATTTATTACTATCTATGAAAAATTAATGAATGTGTGAATTGCTCATTCTTTATTTCAAAGAGCCAATTGGTTGTTTAATGATTTTAGGTCTGTGATCTTTTAGTTCGGTGTTTGTTGGTATTGCATTGCTGTGTTGTGATGAATTTATGAGAAGATTATCTTTGGTGCTCAAAGATTAACTTGTCTCATGTGTGCACACATCTGGGGTGGCTTCATGATCTGATGGGTTTTGGCTTATCATACATCTACATTTTTTAATTCCATTGATGATTACATCCATTCAGCTAAAGATTGTGACATGATTTGATCTCTGGTTTGTGGGTTTCTTCATCTTCTTGGTTATTTGATTCACATGGTGGTGTGATGCTAACATATGTCCATTAGGTTTCTTTTCAAAAATTTCATTCAAATCTCTTGTTACCCTACATCTTCTAACCTTCCTTGCAAGTTATTTTTAGTAGATTAATTAAATTAGCATTGCTTTCATTCCTAAATCTGAAAATCGTATTAAAAAAGAGAGAAATTTTGGTTTCCTAAAGTTTGTTTTACAGTTTCCCTCAAGAGAAGAACTAGCAAAGGCCTCCTTGTTAAGAAATTCACATTTGTCTTCCGTTGAGCTATCCAAGTGGTTGAGACCTAGCCAAAAGGAAACTTGAGATTTATTGCATCAGTCTTCCAATAGGGGAATTTTCTCATGCAAATTCCTAGCCACTGTCTTCGTGTAAAAATGATGCTCAATAGAAGTGGTGCTAGAAGGAGGGCCCTCAAAATGGACACCCTAGAATATTGGATCATTATCTCCTGAGAGATTTCAATGAGTCCTTAGATCTTCATCCAATAAAGGGGAGTTCTTTGAACTTACAGAGTTTTGCAGACCTCACAACAACAAATGAAAGCACAAAGAGGGTACTTCGGATCATCCGAATCTTCCTCCATTTCCAACCATTGATGCCCCACCTACTGCTCCTCCACCACCAGCTCCAATGTCATTTTTTGCAAATGCTCAAAGTTCACCATTGAACTTACAAGGACAACTCCATCAGCTACCCAAAAATCTAGATAAATTCTGTCCATGTTTCATCTATGGAGAATCCAGGATAGCGGAAGAACATGTTCATGCATTCAAGGAATTATGCAATCAGAAAGATATTGCTCATCAAGACGGTGCGTGCCACCTCTTCCCCTACACACTGGGGGAATTTTCATATAATTGGTATCTAAATTTTCCACAAGGATCCATTACTACCTGGGGGGAATTTAAAACAAAGTTCCTTAATCAATTTAAGTTGTATGTGGATTTGACAACTCTTCATCACCAGTTCATCTTAGTAAGAAAGGACTTCAATGAATCAATCACTATGTTCAATCATTGTTTTCACAAGATGTACTAGAAGCTTGAGGCTCCATAAATTGTATGAGTTGGCATTTCCATACAAGTATAATTGCATGCCTTAGACCCATTAACATCTATATTTTTAAAAAGGCTGCCTTTGGGAGATATTGACACTTTGGAGAAAGTGTGCAATGAAGCTATCTTGTTTACCCAACAAATGGACCCACAAGTGGGTGGGAATTATGGTATTCCACCAACATTAGGGAACACTATTGCGACTGGTCCATTCATAGAAAAAAATCAACTTCCAATACAACAAGCCCCAAGGATCAATCCGGTACCGACTCCATATGTTGTTGCCCCACCACTAGCCATCACATACCCAGGATATGATATGCATAGGGCTACCTTCTACAAACAAAAGGTTTCTGTCCCAAATGAACTAGATCAGGTTCTAGTAAATGAGTTAGATGCCATGAAGAAGACACTATCCCAATTGACTAGAGAGATTACCTAAATGAAGCTCAACCCAACTCTAAATCAAGGAAACTACTTGCACCCAGCTACTATCCTGAACACTTACTCTCAAAGTCAAAACCGTAATTATGGGAACTACAACAACAACAATAATAAAAATGGTGGGGGTTATGGGAATGACTCTCAAGACAAGCAGTTTGGGAAACAATGGACAAATAGGGCATGGAACATGCATCCAAATAATGGTAGTATCCCTGTGAACAATGCCAATTTCTTCAATTCATCAGAAGTCAACTATACCCAAGGTCCCAACATGCATCAACCGGATTATGAATATAGGGGGGAGTCTAACAATCAACAAGCTCAAGATCTTGAGAGTTCCCAGGCCCATTTCAGTGCCATGGTTTTTGATTCGTATGATCCAAGTTCAGGCAGAACACTGGTTGATAACGCTTCAAAGGAAGAGTTTGTCTTCCCATTCAATAAAGAAAACCAATTGGTATTTTGAGGTTCATGATTTCTAGAACAACATAAATACCTATAACTCGAGAAGCAGAAGAGAGCCTCTGATGTACGACATTCCACCAAGTATACAACCCACTCCACCTAATCTAAAGGCTAGTTATAATCCTATGCCCCCAAGGGGACCCGGTGCCACTGTTGTTCAGATAACACAACACCAACCTACTATGTTGAAAAATCTAGTTTGGGCCAATGAAAAATACAACGCAGTAGAGGAACTGAAGAAAGTTAGAACAAATATGTCAATGTATAATATGCTACAAAGTTGTCCCACTCAAAGAGAGGCTCTCCTGAAGTCCTTGGATCAGCCTCATCCAACAATAATACTAGGAATGTATCCAACATAAATGCTACAGAGGTGATGCCGACTATATTCAAAGATAGGGTAGAAGTGCCCCCATTCCTACTTAGCCTCAAAATATTTGGAAAGAACTTACACAATTGTTTAATCGATTCAGGAGTTTCATGTAATGTGATTCCATTGTCCATATGCCAAAGGCTAGGGATGAATCCCCAACTGACCAATAGGGTGGTGATCCAACTCAATAAAACCAAGGTCAAAGTCATTGGGGTCTTGAAAGATACATGCATATAATTGAAAGCTGACCCCAGGATCCAAGATTGCATTGACATACATGTGGTGGACGTCCTGGAAACATATGCCATGTTTCTCAGTAGATAATGGACCCAATCTTTGAGAGGGTGGTTCTCTACAGACTTTACCCAACTTTGGCTGCCATGGAAAGGGCTCAATAACTAGATTCAGATAGATGTAGAACCCAAGCTCAAACAAATGATAACTAAGTACAACACCCTGAATGAGGTCTTATTCTCACAAGCTAACCTGGGAGTGTATCATTTTGACAAGGCATTCACTTTCCAGCTCAAGGAAGAAGAAGACTCGAGAAGTAGCCCTGTTCAGGGGTTAATAAATGCCCAGATCCCTGAAGAGATTCTCACAAAATTCATAAATGGTATTATGAAGACTATGAGGCATCTAGGCCAAGACATTGATCCTAACATACTGATGCTACCAGGGTACAGTCATCTTCATCAGACAAACCACTCAGAGTTTACATGCCAAGACTGCCAAGAGGTAGTGGTCCAAGTAATGAACTAGATATCAGACGTATCCAAACTTCCCAAGAATATAAGGACACATTCAAGTGAGGATGAATCTCCCCTTAGTGAAGAACCTTAGGGTTCCACAGCTGAACACTTTATACAAGAAGAGTGGAGCTCTTCTGATGACGGCTGCCTGCCTCCGTGCCATGATGTTTGGTGTGATGTCAAGGAAAAACAAAAGATAAAGTGGGTTCCACATTTGAAAAGAGAAATTTTAGATGAGGGAAAATTGGAAACTCCAAGTAAAGAAGGCCTATCATCACCCGCAGTCCCTGCGGAACCCTAGATCAAGATGCCTCTACCGGAGATAACTCTGAAACCCCAAGTTAAAACATCTTTCAACAAGAATAATTCATAATGGAAACTTCAATTTGATGGCTCCAAGTGAAAGCTCAGAGAAGGAGCTGGGATTTAATTGGTTAACCCTCATGGGGGTTCATATTATGCTACCTACCAATTGCAATTCTACTACACCAACAATGTTACTGAGTATGAGGCTTTAGTTTAGGGTCTCCTCTTGGCACATGAGAAGAAAGTGAAAGCAATAGCCATAGAAGGTGACTCATAATTGATAGTCTAACAAATCAAGAGTTAGTACTCCTACATCAACAAATGATTGGTCTCATACCACAACTACATCTGGGACCTAATTGAATATTTCAAAGCTTTTAACATTTGGAGCGTCCCAAGAAGAAGGAATACTATTGTCGATGCTTTAGCAGTATTGCAAGCTCTTTACAACCGCTAGATAAGTCCAAGTTGAAGAAATTCTTTATGGAGCTAGTGGTTGTACCAGCCATCCCAGACAATATAAAAAATTTCCAAGTGTTCTAGGATGATCAACATATATTGGAATTTATCATGAATGCAGGGATCTTCGACAAGTAGAGCATTGATGAAGAAGAGGATGAAATAGAAGAATCTGATGACTTAGGGATTTTTAACTTGAAAACCAACTCCATTCTAAAAGGTATGGTAGCTCTAGAGAGGATTTTTGATAAGGATGCTCGAGAGAGAGGGAGAACACCGGTGGTAGGAAGAGATGATTGCGAGCTCTACAACTTGGGGACACAACTTGAACCTAGGGAAGTCCGCATTGGTAAGGTTGACATGCTAGAAGAAAAGAAATAGATGGTTGAGCTACTCACTAAATACAAAGATGTCATAGCATGGTGCTATGAAGATTTGAAAACCTATGATCCCAATGTTATTATTCACAACATCCCTTTTAATCTCGATGATAATCCTTTCCACCAAAGACAAAGACCGGTGAACCCTGTGATTGAACCAGTGATCCAAAATGAGGTGCAAAAGTTGCTCAAAGCCAAGATAATTTTTCCCATAAGGAATTTGACATGGGTCACCAATCTTGTCCATGTGAGGAAGAAAAGAAAAGAGGTTCGGCTCTGTGTAGATTTTAGAAACTTGAATAGGTCCTCTCAAAAGGATAACTACCTGTTGCCATCCCTCAATGAAGTAATGCAAGTAGTTAATGATTCTCAAATGATGTCTTTTCTAGATGGCTACTCAGGGTACAACCAAGTCATGGTAAAGGAAGAGGATCACCTAAAGATAACCTTCACCACAAAATGGGGAACATTTGCCTACTATCGCATGCCATTTGGTCTAATCAATGCAGGAGCCATTTTCCAACGGGCTATGGATGAGGCATTCAAGGGTCTGATTAACAAATGCATTTTTATCTATATGGACGATCTCACAATTTTCTCTAGGAACCAGGTAGACCACATTGAAGATTTACAAAAAGTCCTAAAGAGGTGTCAATGTTATGGGATTTCATTAAATCCTAAAAAGTGTGTCTTTGGGGTGACTCAAGGCAAGCTTCTTGAGCACATCATATCTGAGACAAGAATCTCAATTGACCCTGAAAGGGTTGAAGCTATCCTCAAATTGGTTCTGCCAAATAGTAGGAAGGAATTGAAGTCCTTCTTTGGGAAAATCAACTTCGTCAGGAACTTCATCAGTGGGTTTACATAAATAGTGCATCCATTAAATGATATGTTGAAGAAAGATGCTAAAATCAAATGGAGCACTTAGGCTAAAAAAGCCTTTGAAGAAATCAATATGTCCATTGCCACTACTCTAGTTCTGGTCAGCCCCGATTATCTTTTACCATTCAAAGTTTATTCCTTTGCTTTAGAGCATTCATGTGCATGAATCCTCACATAGAAAAAAGAAGGAGAAGATGAACATGTTAGAAATAGGGAATACTGAGAGGGGGGGTGAATCAATATTCTACAATCTTTTACTTTTTCCCAATTATGGATATAACATATTATCTTTATACATGCATAACATAAGAAGCTAAACAACATGCATAGCAATAAAACTAAAGAACTCATAACACATTATTTGCTCTCGAGGAAACCCTAGCCAAGGGAAAACCCCAGTGGGGATGGTACCCACAAAGATCCAGTAATCAAAAGTATCTTGTTAAGGATGTTGACCCTATTAGGAGTCTATTACAAACATATAGTGTATCAGTCTTGATTAAGGGACTATAGACCTTGTTAGAAGCCTCAACCCTGTTAGGAGTTAGCAGTACAAAATGTGATTACCATATGAGCCCACTGCCCAAACAAGTAATGTATAATATACACTGATTACAAAAATATGTTAAGGTACATAACCTTATACTACTTGCATCAATATCTCTTCACTACTCTTTCACTATCGCTATTACATCTGCATCATATATTTTGCATCATATCACTGCTTCATTACATTTCATTACTTCACCATACTTCTATATGTTTTATCAAAATTACAATTACATTTATACAAATAAATTTATCCAAGAGTTAACATATAGGATGTCATCCCTTTATATTGTTAAGTTATTATTTTGATAAACAAAATAATCCCTTAACTCTTTACTAATTCTGTCTTCATATTCTGTCCTATTGGCTTGACACTATCTTCGGTAAAATTGTCATAACTTCTTCCGTACATTCCGTACTAACTTGCACTCTGAGATGGGTAATAAATAGTCATCATAGAGTCTATGTTCAAGTGCGCAAGCACTAAACTTACTCCAATAAACATCACAAACAAAAACTATGTCTAGGTTCACTGGTAAAAATACTGTCTCATACTTAGACAAATTTGTAATGCACTCTGTCATACTAGCTCTCTGACCTGTGCGATCTTCATGTGGATCATATGTTTCCATAATGAAAACATCTATGTAATCAACTCAGCCAAATTGCCAACAATCTTCCCCTTTGTCATTGGTGGTAGCATATGAGAATATTGGCTAAGTGTACAACTTCAAAATCTCAAAAATTGTGGCCATAGTATAAAATATATACTATCCTTATAACTACTCAAAAAATATTATCTCTAATATAGTACTCCCCCTAAGAGTATCAATCCTTATCATATACTATCAATTTTTTTCTATATATCTCTCCCCCTTTGACAACAATGACAAAATAAAGGTAAGGAGGGTTACAAAACTGTATCACAAAAAGATTATACCTCAATTCAATTATTGCAAAGCCGGTAGGCTTGCAACACAATCTAAAAAATCAATCTTCATAGCTTCTATCTCCTTCTCCCATGATTTCTTAATGGAATCTGCCACATTAAGTAGTGCACTCAGTCCATAAGATGCTATTTCACATGCTTGGAGGTTCTCAAAGTTAAACTTCTGAAAAGATGTCTTAGCTGAAAGACATTCTTCCAACTTCTCTTCAATAATGCTTAACTTCATAGAGGTGTGCTCTCTCAAAAGAGTGAATCTTTTCATTTTTCTATCTTTCTCATCTTGCACAACCGTGATTTCATCATATAGCTTCCGAATTTTCTTCTCAACATGAAATACCTTCACATTGGGGCTAGAAAGAAGGTTAGATTCATTCTGAATTTCTACTTCCTTCATCTTCATCTTCTAATCTTTTTCTATTGTTAAGGTCTCTGATTTTGTACACTATATGTACAAAGATTTTCCTATTTCCAAATGCTTCCTCAAGTCCTTGATACAAATATCAAGATTGTTGATATCATTCCTGATATTCTGGCTGATGTTCAAAAACATTCTAGCCTCATAGGCTGCCTGTGCTTTCACTTTTGCAATATCAGATAAGTTTGTGAATTCATTGTCAAAAGTGATCATTACCTTCTTTGCTTTCTCCAGAGGGTCTGCTTCTACAATTTGTGTAGTTACAATGCTTTGTAACTTCTCAGTAAGTTCCTTCATGCATCCTTCAAGACTTTTCACTTTCTTGTTCTTGCCAATGATTTTATTCAAAGATGTGATCAATTCCAACTGATCATCATCATCTACTTCCTTTCCCAAATGCTCAATCATAGATCCAATCTTATTCTTCTTTCCACTCTTAGGAGTAAGACTGATATCTTCTTTAGTGAGAATGGGTGCTTGTTTTTCTGTTATTGGGGGTTCTACAATTATTGTCTTTGTTGTCTCTTCTCCTTTTGTAGTTTCCTGTTCTTCAAAGGCCGAATTGTCAATAATCTTCTCCAAATTCTTGAATACATTATCATTAGTATCCAAGGTGATCTTTGTTCCTTCTACATTCATGGTTTCATCTTCAATGTTAATGGCTGGAGGAGAGGGAATGTCATCTTATTCTACTTCACCTGCTTGGTCTGCTGCAACTGATGGTTCTCCAAAATTTTTTGTCATAACCTTGATTATTGCTTGCTCTGTCTCAGAATTAATTTGTTCATATCTGCCTCCCATAATTTGAATGGTTCTCCTTTTGGTTTTTAGATGGGTGCTTAAGGCTTTCATGATCTGACCAAAATGTGCTTCATCTCTTACTACACAAAGCTTCCTTACAAGCTTTTTTCTAATAGCTGTGTCCTCCTCTACTGCTCTCTTTTGCCTATTCATAAGTTTATTATACAAATCATCAATTATCTGACCCTAAATTGTATCAAACTTCTTATTAGCCAAAATCATATGCTTTACCACTGCATTCTCCAGATTAAGTCTCTCCGCATAATCATAAATATCATAGTACTTGTTCATTCTTGTAAATTCTCCATCTTCAATGATCTGCTCATTAAGCTTCTCAACTTTTGGTTTCCAATCTTTCTTCTTATCAGTAGTGACATCATCTTTTATTTTTGCAATTTTTCTTAGAATTGGTTGCACTAAAGTTTTCTGTCTCTTTCCCAGTCCAGTAGCACTTTCCTTTACTCTTTTGCTAGGTGTGGAGGAAGTGGATCTAGTGGATATCTTTGCTTCTTGATCATTCTCAATTTATTTCACTTTCACCTTCACTTGTGATTCTTCCTGCTATGCTGTAATTGATGATAAAGGTGGAATAGACAAAACTTCTTTTTGTCCACTCTCTCTGATTACTGCTGCTATTTTCTTTGCTACTAAAAATTCATGCTCTATCATCCCTATATCTTTTAGGATTTTCTTTATAGTGCTCTCAAATCTTTTCTTAGACTCCTTCTCTTCAAGTAAGGTCTTTGCGGAGTTGAAGTTCTCCTCAAAGGTTCCAAACCTGTTACACTGAGTGTCCAACTTACACTTAAGTAACTTGCTAACATACTCTTTTGTCTCTACCTCAGATATCTCATAGCCAAGAGGGTCTATGAACTCTGTTCTAGGTTCTACTACTTCAATATAGGTAAAGTTAGTATCCACCATAAAACATATGTCATCTTTATACTTCTCCACAAGAGACTTTGGGATCCTTGATCTACTAGACACAATATTCTGAAATGTCTTGATTACCTATACTACACTCTCATTTACTTTGTTAATAACATGTCTTCTGTACACTATGTTAATCCTTTACATTGTATTTTGTCCATCATTCTAGTCATTTCCAATGGTGTAAGGAAATCTTCTCAATAGATGAAAAAACATATAGGTGATTAGGGATGAGAACCTAAACTGTGTATACTTAGTTTTTTTAATTTTCTCTAGATTCTCAAATAGTTGAATTCTCAGAATTTCACACATATCAACTTGTATCTTGTCAACACACATTAGATAAGCTACATGTATCATTTTAGCTACCATGTCATCCTCTCTTGAGTTTGCACAAAACTTAGTGGTTAGGATCTTGCATAAGTATCTCACATCATCTTGTTTGATCTTACTAATCACAATTCCTCTACCATTATAGGATGAATTTGTGTTGTCAATGACTATTTTCCTCATGTTTTTCTCATTTAAAGGAAAAGCTCCAATTTTAGATAATTCAGTGACTTCATGAAGCAAATCAGCTGTGATATCTATCACTCTATCTTCTAACCAAAACTTCCCATTATGAATTCTGCTTAAGATAATCTTAGTACATTCTTCATTATCAAATTCATACTGTAATGCATACTTAACAATTTCATTATCTTCCAAATATTCAAATCCTTGTTTCAGTGTCATATCCTAATTAGAAATCTTCTGATATTCATTTGTGAAATCACTATCACTGATAGTCTGTAGTTTGCATCCAAGATAACTTCTGACATTCTCTAGGTGTAAAACTCCATCCGATACGGATGATAAAGCTAACCTAGGATCATCTTCCAAGGGTTATACAGGTTCCCTTTTCAACTTAGGTCTATTCTTATCTCTAACATTGTGTATTAAAGAAACATCTATGATTTATTCTAATTCCTTCACTAATTTAAAGATCTATCAAGTAAAATACCTTGATTTCGCAATTTTAGGGCTTGCGTAGATTTGGCACAAAATTCTTCCCCAAATCCTTGTAAAATGCTTCCAATCACTACTCTTTGATCTCCTTAACACTTGAATTCACTTTGATGATCAAATAATATCGATCATGACCTTTTATTAATTCAATCTCACTTAGATTTGACATTGCATTCAATTCTTTTGCCACTTCTTTCCAAAAAACTGTTTCTGCTAACCTGCAAAACTTAAAACTTCTTGCGATCTCGCAAAACATAATATTTTTCTTTTAACTCTTAACCATAGCATTAGAACATCATAAAATACCTTGCATTAACTGTGAAAGACTTAGTTCATCATACATCTACTTCTACACTAATCTAAGTTCCTATTCTACTATAGTTTTCATAAATTAAGTACTTTGAGGTGGGTCAGGTAAAGATTCATTCTTACCTTTCAATACTTCACCTTCCTGATTACCTTCAATGTGAATATGTCTCCTTGATCTGTGCTTTTGATAAAATTCACTTCATCTGATTTACTGCAGCATCCTTTCTGACTGTTAGTTGCATCTTCATTTCTTCTTGCATGATTTCTGGGATTAGGATTAGGATGAAAAACTTTGTTGTTCATTCTACAAAACCTTGCTATATGTCCAATCTTGTTACATATCTGACAAACAATTCCATTGTTTCCATATCTTGGTCCAAACTGATTGATTTGTGATCTGTAGTTTCTAGCAATGTGTCCAACCTTGTTGCATCTATAACATATTACTCTATTTCTTTCTAGTTCATATCTTCAGTAGGTTTCTTATCTACATTGTTAGTATTCCTAAACATTCTACTACCATCATTATTCTCAATAAATTTAGGTTTCCTACATTCAATAGCTCTATGTCCAAAACCATGACAATTATAACAATAACCATTAAGAGGTTTAAATTGCTTACCTATGCAATCTCTCATCATATGACCAATACTATTACAAGAAAAACATCTACCTTTGAATTCTTTTTGCATACCTTTGGGTGATTCCTCTTGCTTAGGTGATTCTTCTTCTTTAGGTGTATCTTTAGATTTCTTGATCTCATCAGACTTCTTCTCATCTATGCTTTTAGATATTTTCAGATCTGGTTCCTTGCTTTCATCATTTGCTTTAAAAGTGTTGAATCCAAGACCAGTCTTATCATAGAATGGTTTTTGATAAGAAATTTGTTCATCAATCTTCTCACTAGTTGAATATAGCCTTTCAATTTGTTGTTTGGATTGAGTTAGTTCACCTTTCACAATCTTATTGTATTTCTCAAGTTCATCATACTGCAAATTGACTTTCTCAAGTTCAGATGTTACTTTACAAAGTTTAGATTTTAGTCCTTCATTTTCAGTCTTTAGACTTTCATTCTCAGATTTCAGATTTGCTTCATTCTTTCCATTTCCATCTTTCAAACTAAGCTTCAAATTTTCTATCTTCAGTTCATGCTCAAGGATCTCATTTGATTTTTCTAAATTGTCATCACAATCTTCAATAAAAACTTCAGATTCCTTTTCAGATCTTAGATCTTCCAATTTGTTTTTCAGTTTCTCAATGAGGTTCTTTGCATCATCATATTTTCTTTTCAAACTATCTTTTTCAATAGTAAGCAAGTCAATTTGTTCAAGAGCTTCTTCAAGATTCTTTTGTAGTTGATCCATATCCATAGAGATCTTACTCAAGCTTCTAAGCTTTCCTTGAATGATTCTTTTCTGAGTAACTAAGTTTTGATACCAATTGTTAGAAATAGGGAATACTAAGAGGTGGGGGGGGGGGTGAATTAGTATTCTACAATCTTTTACTTTTTCGCAATTATGGATATAACATATTATCTTTATACATGCATAACATAAGAAGCTAAACAACATGCATAGCAATAAAACTAAAGAACTCATAACACATTATTTATTCTCGAGGAAACCCTGGCCAAGGGAAAAACCTAGTGGGGATGGTACCCGCAAAGATCCAATAATAAAAAATATCCTATTAAGGATGTTGATCCTATTAGGAGTCTATTACAAACATATAGTGTATCAGTCCTGATTAAGGGACTATAGGCCTTGTTAGAAGCCTCAACCCTATTAGGAGTTGGCAGTACAAAATGTGATTACCAGATGAGCCCACTACCCAAACAAGTAATGTACAATATACACTGATTACAAAAATATGTTAAGGTACATAACCTTATACTACTTGCATCAATATCTCTTCACTGCTCATTCACTATCGCTATTACATATGCATCATATATTTCACATCATATCACTACTTCATTACATTTCATTACTTCACCATACTTCTATTTCTTTTCTCACAATTACAATTACATTTATACAAATAAATTTATCCAAGAGTTAACATCTAGGATGTCATCCCTTTATATTGTTAAGTCATTATTTTGATAAAAAAAAAATCCCTTAACTCTTTACTAATTCTGTCTTCATATTCTATCCCGTGGGCTTGACATTGTCTTCGGTAAAACTGTCATAAATTCTTTTGTACATGTCGTAATAACTTGTGCTCTGAGATGGGTGATCAATAGTCATCATAGAGTCTATGTTCAAGTGCACAAGCATTGAACTTACTCCAATCAACATCGCAAACAAAAACTATGTCCAGGTTCACTGGTAAAAATACTGTCTTATACTTAGACAAATTTCCAATGCACTCTGTCATACTAGCTCTCTAACCTGTGTGATCTTCATGTGGATCATATGTTGCCATAATGACAACAACTATGTAATCAACTTAGCCAAATTGCCAACAGAATGATTGATCGATTTCATGAGCTACCCCTTAAAGAATGCAAAGCTCAAATATCCAAATTTGGATAAGAAATCTTTTTCCTTGGTTAAGGCTATTAAGAAATTCAAACACTATATCCTTTGAAGCAAAGTCATCACTATTGTTCTAGTTCCAGAAATCAAGTCTCTACTGATGAAAAATTAACTAGGAGAGTGAAGGGGTAAATGGATGGCAATATTATAGGAATTCGACATTGAGATCCAACCAATGAAATTGGTGAGAGGTCAAGGCCTTACCAAGATGATGGCCAAAATGGAACAAGGTTTGGTGTGGCAAGTGTACACCAATGAAGGAGTAGTCACTGACATATGGTATTAAGACATAGTTTACTATTTGCTGCAAAATTATTGCCCAGATGGATTGAATGGTTCCCAATGGAGAGCACTTAAGAATAAGAGCAGTTCATACATGTTGAAAAATGGGAAGCTCTAAAAATGCAATTATGATGGACTGTACCTAAGATGTTTAGATCAAACAAAAGTTGGAAAGGTTCTCATAGAATTTCATGATAAGTATGGTATGGGGCTTGGATCCACAGAAGCTACAGCTCATCAGATACTGAGATCTGACTATTACTGGCCAACTATGTTCAAAGATACCATGAATATGTGTGCTCTTATCATGTTTTTGAGACCAACGCCATCCAAGGGAGACACCTGACGATGCCCCTATAGCCCATTTATGAGGTGTGTCCTTTCACCCAGTGGGGGCTAGACTTCATGGGAACAATCAATCCACCATCTTCTGTAGGACACCAATACACCTTGACTACAATTGATTACTATACACATTGGATGGAAGTGCAAGTTCTAAAAAACTATACCACTGAGGTGATCACCAAGTCCCTAGAGGAGTTCATCATTACAAGGTTTGGCAGGACGTTCTTCCTGGTATGTGATAATGCTTCTTATTTCTCATCAAAAAATCTCATTCAATGGGCCTTTGAGAACCAGGTAATTCTAAAATTCTCATCCAATTACTACCTACTAGGGAATGGAGTTGTTGAGTCAACCAACAAGAATCTAACAATAGTGATCAAGCATCTTTTGGATGACAATCCCAGAGATTGGCACACTCAGTTGAAATATGCTTTATGGACAAATCATGTGAGAGTCAAGAATGCCTTAGGGACATCTCCCTACTAGCTGGTCTATGGTCTGCAACCCATGTTTCTGATGAACCTAAAAATCCCTATTCTGAGATTCATGGATCAATATGTCGAGGGTGAGGACCACGTGCAGATTCGTCTGATGAACTTATTGGACCTTGAAGAAAAAAGAACTATGGCTCTAGAACATGTGGCCAAACACCAAGCTATTGTCAAATGATGGTTTGACAAAAGAGAAACCATAAAAGCCTTTTAGATTTTCGATCTGGTCCTAATGTGGGACAAAGCAAAAGAGAAACTGGGCAGCCACACCAAATTCCAACCTTTGTGGATAGGACCATTCTAGATCGCAGAGATCCTGGGAGAGAATACCTTTCAAATTAGTTCTCTTGATGGAGAATTGGTCCCATTTCAAGTCAATGGCTAGTTTCTAAAGCATTATTTTGGGTCTTGACTGGTCCCTTGTATATTATTGTATATTCTTGTACTTTATCATCTTTTCTTTATTTTTTGTTGGTCTTGTCATTTGTGTCTTTTCTTTGGGTCTTTGTTTGCAGGAGGTGAGTGATTTCAGTTTTAGTGGTCCATTTTAGGTAGTCCAAGCAATAAATAAAAGCTTCCCATGGTCAAAACCTTTAAGGTAGTTCTATTTTGCAGTGAGCTAGAGATAGTGATCGGAGGTAAGGCATTTTCTTTTCAGACTTCTCGATGGAGTTTGTTAGAATCAACCATCCACAACACTAACACACATTTAAAGTGGATCCTAAGCCACGAGCTTCTCAAGGTAGGATTCCAATCAGCGTTAGGGAATGCCCATGGTCATGAAGGAAGCCTGAAAGCTAGAACCCTTTCCTAGTTGAAATACAGACTAAAAGGAAAAGAGCAAGAAAATAAAAGGAGGAACACATAAATATGAGATAAACAAAGGAATGCTCAAAGCTAGGGCATCATAGTCTAAGCGCTGCCCCATTTTTTTTAATTTTAAAGAGAAAGAAAAGAATAGAGAAAATGAGTGATGTTTGATGAAGTCACAAGGAGTGTCAAAGTAATCGACGTTGGACAAAGAAAAAGATTGCTAATAACGAGATGCTCTCAAAAGAATCAGTTTAAAGCTGAAGTAGAATGAGTCTAAAGAGAACTCATATGAAGTCTAAAAATTCTATCAAAGCTCATCTACAATTGTGAAAGGGTTGTTTTAGTAACCTCTATCGAGGCTATAAATTCCTACCTGGTAATAGAGCAAGGTTAAATTGACTTATGGCTGACTTTGGATTAGTGGGCAATGATTTGGTGATGACAAGATGAACATTAGTGAGAGCTTATGGAAAAAGGGTTTCAAGGGAAATTTGAACACACGTGCTCACACACTAGATGTAGACATTATGGTTTTTTCCATCTTGATGATGATAAGAGATATGTTCTATCTGAAGATTTTTTGTACTTGGCTCACTGTAGGGCAGGATTGCCTCCAGGCAGAATGACTCTGGAAAGCTTGGGTTGTTTCCTTTTCTTTGTTGGGGCTATTTGTTGTGGTCCCACAACCACACTCCCTTTCTAGCCTTTGTTGGCCTCAAGGGGCCCTCCTACTTTCTACTCTTTTTGCTTCTTGTCCTTGGTTTTGTCTTTGGCTTTTTGTTGTCAGTTTTCAGCCTTTTTAGCCTTGTCACGCTTTTGCACTTTCGGATGTCCGAAAGTGAGAAAAGGCCGGAGGAGTGAAGGGTTATAGCGCCACTCATTTTTTGGACTTCTTGGCCCTAGCACCCTTTCGAACTTGTCGGAGGTCTGAGGTTTTGGAGGACCGACCCCCGCATGGGAGTTGGCCTTTTTGAGTTTCAGCCTTTTTGGCAGTCTAACACCCCCAAAAGGCCAATCACTCAGGGTGATGACATCAACCACCAGGGTGACCTATATAAGGAATAAAGGATTTTTTGACCCTCACTTTTGCACTTGCTCTTTCACCTCCAGCCCATTTTGCTTGCCGCTCACTACCTTTTTGCTGTCTTGGTCTCCTGTCATTGCTAGTCATCCTTGAGTTCATCATTTTCTAGGTTGGTGGTCTTCCCCCCTCTTCTTTTGTTTGTTTGTTTTGGGTCTTAGGTTAGGGTACTTTACTTTCGGCCTTTTCAGCTTGTCGTAGTTTTAGGGTTCATGTCTGTTGAGCCTTTTTGACCTTTCCTTTAGATCTAGGTTGTTTTGGGGTTGGCCTTTTTGGCCTTGGGGATCACCAAGGTAGTCACCTTGCATCCCCTTGGTGAGTTTGTGGTCAAAATCACCATTAGAGTCATTTTTGAGTTTGATTGTGAAACCCTAGTTTTAGACCTTTGGGGTCCAAAACTTTCAGCATTGGCACAAGGATGGTTTTTGCCAAGTGTTGGACATCTTTCAGCATTTCAGTGTCACACACCAAAGCATACCTTTCCCCAAAAAGGTTGAAAGTGGACCACATTTCCCGAAGTGCTAAGTGCGGCTTCAACATTTTTGGCCTTTTCGACCTTTCGCACACCGAAGTTCACTCTCTCCCTGAATCACCAAAACTCTTCTAGCATCTTACCAAGGCACCTTTTTGGCCTTGTCAGCCTTGTCATCCTGCGAGAGGTTTCTCACCTTTGACTCACCGAAATAGATGAAGGAAGGTATTTTCAAAGTAGATGTAACAAGCCTCTTTTGACCTATTCGGCCTTGTCGGCATTTCAGAGGTCTCATACCTCTGAAAGTCCGAAAGGCCAAAAATCCCTCTTGTGCCCCCTTTTGAGCTTAGTTCTGATAATGATGTTGGTTTTTCTAAAGTTTTTTCCTATCGTGTTACTGATCCATGGATTTTTCTCTTCGCAAATATGGCTGAGAAAGTAGTAGCATCACTAGTAATGAAGTTTCAATTCAAGGGATACCATCCACCTTCCAAAGTGACCAATTTGCATGCGGGAATAATGGATACTGACATCGAAAATGTGAGTTGGAATGACTACTTGACTAAATATGCTCAACTAGTGGGGCACTCAAAGGATTGCACTTCATTAGTACACTGTTCTATAGTGAACACTACTACTCACCTGATCTCCATCTGATCTGCAGACTTAATCAACACATTAGCTAGCCACTATGTGCCTGATGAGTTCATGGTAAAACAAAATGTTGGTGAGGTGGTTTTGGACCTCAGGCCAGATGAATTTGAAGATGTATTCCATTTTCCAAAAGGGGTGGATAAATTCTTTAACTTCCATATCAACAAAGGAATGGAGTCTTACAACAAAGATGTGCAAAGGGCCCATAACATTGTGAACAATGAGTATCTAATGCAGTCCTTGCCCAAGGGTAAACTGGCCAAGATTGATATGAGAAGGGGATATATGAAATAAGACATCCAAGTGGAAATAACAATGAACAACAGAGTGTATGGGCTGGAAAAGTCTTCTCAATTAGAGCCATGGATGATCTTCCTGATCTAAAAGATAAAGGAGAGGCAAGCCATGTTTGATTGGGCCGCTATCCTAAGTGATAATCTTGATGAACAACTGCTTCAGATAAAAATAGACCCCCATTTCTAAATGACATTCTATGTCATGTATCTACCAGCAGCAATGGTAGTCTATCTAGGGTTGACCAAAGTTGGGGCAATGATAGAACAAAACACATGGCCCATTCACATTGTAACCTCAATTGGTGAGGAAAGATTTCCATACACATAACAACCCAAACTTCAAAATTGTCAATGATGCTTTCATTTTTGCCATCATACACTCCATTGAGGGAGACTATGCAAAGAGGTTGTCCACTGAAGCAACAATGAAAGTAAAGGCCCTTGGGGAATTCTTTATTCAGTTCCAAACTTTCACTTACATTCGGGTGGCAGGAAGCACCCTGGCACCAAAGAAGTTGCCAAGATACTCTTCTGACAGGGTAGTTCTCCTAGAAATATCAAGGCAGTTATCTGATGCGCACATACACATTAAGCATAAGAAGAAGCATTATTGGGATTTTTCCATTTCTCTTGGCCCCCACTACGTGCCAGACATGAAGTTCTACAAGTCTCTAACCTAGGAATGGGATGAGTTCCTGCTGACAACGTACAATTTAGTGAGGCCTCTTTTTGATCCCATTGGTACATTCAACCACATAATGGGGAGGCATTATATCCATGAGCCACATATAGAAGATCATTGGGCTAACTATGTAGATGACTATGAAGTAAGAGTTCATGACTATTTCTGAATGAGTCTATGGCTGGCATAGAGCACTCTTTTGTTAAGGATTCAATAGAAGGTGGTGGATGCTGACTCTGATAACATTTTGGATTCTATATACAACACAGACAAGGTGTACACAATGGCTATCCTGAATGTAGAGATAGATCAAGATGAAAATGATAGTATGGAATTTAGAGCCTGACATGTGGTTAGGTTGACCAAATCATGGATTTCCCATCCTTTCCCAATGAAGCTGGTCACAATGAAACAACTCCCGAAACAACCCTCTAGAGAAAAGAACAAAATGGGAGAAAAGGTTCTAAAGCCACAATTCAAAAAGGCTGCTCCTCAAAAGCCAAAAACTGTATATTAGCATGAATGTCCCACTGCATATGGTCTGGCTACACACTCTAATAAGCTCACAACCAAAATGAATGTAGCATCACACTGCCATATATAAATTCATTCGGTAGCCACAATTCTCCAAACACGGCCAAGAAAACAAAGTTCAAAATCATAGGACCCAAGCTGATCGGAGTAATCAAGGGTCATGTCTACAAGAGAAAGAAAGGCTCAATGCCCACACAAATGGATACCCTGATAGAAGAAGATGAAGATGAATTGGATGAAGTATCCCTTAGAAAGAGAACCCAGTCTGTGAGATTCATGAAGAAAAGGAGGGTCATGGACAATGATCCTAAGGACATTGGAGGGGCTACTCAAGAAGAGCCAGTAAATCTAGATGCCTTTGGCGACGATGAGTTCAGAATCACATATTTTGCATGGCTACATGGTTTTAAAGAGTCTGCACAATAGGTTCCCACTCAATTTATGAGCCTTTTCAGTGGCATGGGAGAGGACCTACAACAAAGGCCTCAAGAACAAGATGATATTGAGATGGCCGAGGTTTCGAAGGAGACTACAGAGCCAGAAAAGGACTCTTCTATTAGGGTCACTTTAGAAGAGGATACAGCTACATAGGTTCCCTTAGTTTCATCCATTCCACCTCCACCTCCACCTCAAAAATTTCCAACTCTACCTTCATTTCTGCATCAAACGCCTCCTACCACTCCACTTTCCACTCTAGTACAAACTACTCCACTACCCCAAAAACCTTCATCATCCCATGTTACCCTACCAACTCCACCTCCACTAGCTCATTCAAACACTCCCCTTGTGTCTCCTATGCCTCCCTCACTTAATATTCCTCCCCAAGTTCACATGCCCTCACCATTGGTCCATAATGAATTAGTGCCTCAGAGCTTGCAAGAGCCAGAGAAAGAAGTAGAGGTCACTGGTGAGGACAAGATGGAAGAAGCTCATATAGGATCTGAGGAGCTAGATGACAAAGGGGAATCACAATTAGAAGAAGAGCCACATACTGAGGAAGAAAAACAACAAACAAATAAAGAGGAAAAAATGACTAATGAGCACAAACCACTGATGAAGAAGAATGAACACAAGGGGAAGTTGGGAAAAATATAGGAGATGAATAGGAAATAGGAGAAGAAGAAGAGAGTCAAGAGGAAATAGAAATAGGGCACCCAACAACTTCTTCTGCATTGGCTGCTCCATATGAGCCATTGAGTGCTTTCTCCAAGCCCACTTGGTTCACCAAAGAGGTACAACCAAGGGTCAGAGTGTACATGGATGACGAGGCTGATATGACCACACTAGGGTGTGCCTTCCACCAAATGACATCAGTTACCCAAGTAAGAACAATGTCTTATGTGACCCAAGACCAAGTGGGTAGGTCGAAAGCACAGGTGGATATTCCTTCAATGGATGTCAGTACAAGTGAGATCACTCTAGATGACTATGTGTTGGAGGAGGTAGACTTGGGGGAGCCAACCAGAGAAGGTAGAAAAACCTTGGCAAGTTTAGGATTGAAGCATGCTCTTGGCTTCATGGATAAAGATGAAGAAAGGATAAATGCTATGGTAGAGCAAAATGAAGCTATGAAGAGATTCATTTTGATGACAGCGGGTCCAATTGACCTAGATAACCCCAAGACCTCATTACAAGCAATTTTTGAGAAGAGGGGGGAAATAAATATAGATGTTCCACATTCTTTTGTATAGGCTTGTGCCGATTGGAAGCTAGATTTTGAGCAGTTTGCTAGTCTATCTCTTAGAAGGATCCTAAGGCCCTTTCAAAGCATTTTGGCAGGAATAAATTCCTTAATGGAAATCATGAGTGAGGAAAATGGTGTAGAAGAAATAATTCTTAACTGGCAAAGGGTATTGGATGAGCTGGCAATCATAATGAAGCAATGCTTCCAAGTCTTGGTGAAGATATATGAAGGCTCAGAATTGGATAGTTTTGAAGAGTGGATTCAAGAGATAGTAGTGGCATTGGCTGTATTTGAAAAGGTTCTCAAAAGATTAAATAAGATAAGAGACAAGAGCACGCTCTTTGCGAAAGAGTTGCAGGAGTTCTTTGAGGGTCTCAACCTGGATCTGTTTGATGAAGATGATGAAAATACTATGTATTTAGTAAATGATATCATTAATCAATACCTAGGGATATTTCGAGGGGTGAAAACTAAGGAAGACCTCCAATAGATGTTTTATCAGAAGGAGGAGATTCAGAAAATCCTATCTTGTGAAGAAGAGATAAAAGCTTTTGCAAAAGAACTGATTGACTTCCGAGATAGGCATCAAGAGATCCTTCAAGGGATCAAGATGCCAAAATTTGATGAAGTGCTGGAGAGAGTGGATAGATTCAAGAAAGCACATCCAGAAGTGCCTCCCAGCCAATGAGCATTCAATCCCAGTCCAGCCAAATTTTGTGTATAGAAAATCCAGTTTTGACACTTAGCCATTTTTGCAGACCCTGATTTTTAGCATTTCTGCCTTAGGGATTTTTCAGCCTCTGATAACTCTAAAATTTTGAAATTTTGGAGATGGAGGACTTAGTACTTGGTCAATTTTGGGTCTTGAGTTTTTCGGACCAATTGTCAGGATTTTGGCATTTTTGGGCACGTTCGAAAGTTAACTCCAGTTATCTCAGAGATCATTTTCCAGTCATCTGGGCTTCTTTTTTTGGGTCATTTGTGCATGATTTTGGGATCTCTTTCAGTTGGGTCCATGTGGAGAATCTGGAGGCAAGGATCAAGGGAAGAAAGATTAAGATTATCAAGTGCATGCACAAGTTCCAGCTCTATTTTTGAGTTATCTAATGCATAATTTATTCAAAGCTTTGTAATGCATGAGGTTTAATTCTGTGCTAGGATAGTTTAACTAAGCTTTAGAAATGGTTTCTTTAAATGCAAGTTTTAGTTTAGATTTACTTTCAATTTTTAGTTGCAACTGAGCCCTAGCTGTGAAAATAAGAGCCCAACTCTATAAATTGTAATAAAATGATGTAATGAGAGTCGACTTGATGATTAATACAATATATACAATTGGTGCTTCATTCATGGTGTGATTTATCTATTGTCTATGCAAAATTGATGAATGTGTGAATTGCTCATTCTTTATTTCAAAGAGCCAATTGGTTGTTTAATGATTTTAAGTCTGTGATCTTTTAGTTCGGTGTTTGCTAGTATTGCATTGCTGTGTTGTGATGAATTTCTGAGAAGATTATTCTTTGGTGCTTGAAGATTAACTTGTCTCACATGTGTGCACATCCATGGTGGCTTCATGATCTAATGAGTTTTGGCTTATCATACATCTACATTTGTTTGATTCCATTGATGCTTGCATCCATTTAGCTGAATATTGTGACATGATCTAATCTCTGTTTTGTGGATTTCTTCATCTTCTTGGTTATTTAATTCGCATGGTGGTGTGATGATAGCATATGTCCATTAGGTTTCTTTTCAAAAATTTCATTCAAATCTCTTGTTATCGTACATCTTCTAACCTTTGTTGTAAATTATTTTTAGTAGTTTAATTAAATTAGCATTGCTTTCATTCCTAAATCTGAAAATCGTATAAAAAAAGAGAGAACTTTTGGTTTCCTAAAGTTTGTTTTACATTTTCCCTTGAGAGAAGAACCAAAAAAGGCCTCCTTGTTAAAAAATTCACATTTGTCTTTTGTTGAGCTATCCAAGCGGTTGAGACCCAACCATAAGGAACCTTCAGATTGATTCCATCAGTCTTCCAAGAGGGGAATTTTCTCATGCAAATTCCTAGTCGTTGTCTTCGTGTAAAAATGACACTCAACATGCACCTTGCAAGGATATTTATTATTGGATTCATTTGAGAGCCACCATCTTTATCTACATAATCTTAGTTCTTAAATCTCTTATTTCTTTGCTTAGCTTCATTTCTAGCTTAAATCTTGCATTATTAATCTAGTTTCTTTCTTGTATTATTATTGCATCTCATTCTTAGATTACTAGTTTCTTTCATACATTATTAGCTTAATCTCTCATTTCTAGCTTGCGTTCTTGCATCTTAGCTTCATTCTTGCACTTTGAATCTTCCATTTTGGAGTAGTCAAGTCACTAATCCTCCTTGCCAATCTGATGAGCATCATGATAAGGATTAAACTCACTTCAACTAGGAAGCTATGAGCCACTTCCTTGGATATTCTCTTTGATGGATTCTCTCAAGTGTAATGGTTCATAGAAGCATGTCACACTTTTGATCACACATGACTCAGTCATACTTGTTGTTGATTTTCTGGTGGAAGAGACAACCGGATCAAGAGTGTTTAAGTAGCAGGCAATCTTATAGTCATTTTGAAAGTTCAAGAACTTAGGGTTTTAATTTTTTTGTGACCAGTCAATAAGGTTGGGATGTATAAGTGAAAAGGATGTGGAAGGTTCCAAAGTATTGATGTTATGGGAATCATTTTTATTGATAAGTAATTCATAATCTATAAGGTCCCCTTCAAAAATATATAAATTGATAAGAATCCTAATGTTGTCAACTTGGTCAACAAGAATGATATGTGGATCCGAATCATCAAACCCTATGGGTGACTCATCCTATATCTCAAGTTGATTAGCATAGCAATGAATGCCATCAACTCATACCTCCATAGATGCAACCGAGAGAGAATCCCACTCATATTCCCCAAAGTCACTACTTTCAGTTCTATGTACAAATCTAGCAATAGTTGCATGTATGTGTTCTTCCTTAGTATCTTCAATATTTGAAGCACAATTCTGGTGAGAATTATAAGATTTAGAGGTGTGATTAGTATGTTGTTCAAATTATCCCCAAAGAAGAGAGGTGGAGGGGACATAATATTCTCTCTCTTGATAAATAGTGTTAATGGGTTTAGTTTCCTTATTAGACTCTTCTGTGTCATCTGATTCTTCATCCAAAGAGGGTCTATTAGTAGTAGAAAATCCTACACTAGTTTTGTCTTTAGACTTACATCCCTCAGTAGGACTTAGTGGTTCAAAAAGAGAATGCTTCTGATCACTCAAAGGACCATGACCTGAATATTCCATTTTAGCTAGAAACTCATATCCCTTGCCATATTTTTTTGGGATAATTTCGATACTATATGTATAACTCTTAGTGTCTTTTCCATGGTATATCCATTCCCTAACAACTTTTTCTTCATTTTCATTTTCCATAGGAACTATGGATTGAAAAAAAGTGCCATAGATAGTCATAGTGGAGGAAGATGGTTTCATACACTCAAAAGGTTTACCATAAAATTGAGGAGAAATAGGAAGTGATGCAATATAATCTAACCAATATTTCCCCATCCCAGTATTTAGTAGTTTCATTTTTCTTTCACATTTAGCTACTGTGCTTTTAGTTTCTTTAGCTACTCTATTATGTGGTACAAAATTTTCAACAATGAAAGCATTAAATGACAAGTGTTATCCCCTAGAATAGAAACCTCAGTGCCATTATAAGGAAACTTGATACATTGGTTAATTAAGAACAAAGTTGAGAATGAATCAGGAATGAAGATTAAATGTTTAAGATCTGATAGAGGTGGAGAATTTACTTCAAAAGAATTTAATAATTTTTGTGAAGCAAATGGCATTAAGAGACAACATTCAACCCCAAGAACACCTGAACAAAATGGTATGGCAGAAAGAAGAAATAGATTAGTGACTGAGGCAGCAAGAGCTATGTTATTTGAGAATGATAGAGCAAAGACATTCTGGAAAGAAGTAGTGAATACAACAGTATATACGATGAACATAATGCAAATAAGAGTAGACACAAACAAGACACCTTATGAATTATGGTTTGGACATGCACCATCAGTTAAGTATTTCATAATTTTTGGAAGTAAGTGTTATATTAAGAGAGATGATGACATTGGTAAGTTTGATCCAAGAAGTGATGAAGGTATATTTCTTGGTTATTCATTGAAAAAGAAAAGCTTATAGATGTTTTAATAAAAGAACTAAGACTATTGTTGTGAGCGCAAATGTTAAAGTAGATGAGAAATTTAGAATTTAGGAAAGAATACTTGATTATGATTTAGATGAAGAAGTTCGCCCTAGAGTTGATCAAGAAAATGTTGAATTGTTTTATGAAATTGACAGTGATTTGTAGAGTGAGAATTATACTAAGGAAATAAGAGAAGAATTGAGACCAAAACCTAGAATTGAAGCAAGAACTAAGACAGCGACACCTAATAAGAATCTAATGAGGAATCATTGTGCTGATCAGATTATTGGGAGCAAAGAAAAAGGAGTTATGACAAGAAATAAGGTACAAGAAGAACTATGTTTTATTTCTCAAATTGAACCTAAAACTATTGATGAAGCTTGTAAAGATGATAATTGGATTCAAGAAATGAAGGAATAACTAGATCAAATTGAAAAGAACAAAACTTGGGACTTGGTCCCTAGACATAAAGATAAAAATGTTATAGGAATTAAATGGGTTTTCAAAAATAAGATGAATGAACAAGGTGAAGTTGTAAGAAACAACACAAGATTGGTATGTAAAGGATACTCACAACAAGGAGTTGATTATGAAGAAACATTTTCATTTGTTGCAAGAATTGAAGCGGTAAGAATATTTTTGGCTTATGCAACTCATAAGAAATTCAAAGTGTATCAGATGGATGTGAAGTCAACATTTATAAATAGAGAGTTGGAAGAAGAAGTCTACATTGAGCAACCTAAAGGTTTTCCTTTGACTCAAGAAGGAGACATGGTATGTAAACTGAACAAAGCTTTATATGGACTAAAACAAGCACCTAGAACATGGTATGCAAGATTAGACAAATATTTGGTAAAATTAGGATTTTCTAAAGGCACCGCAAATAGTAATTTTTATCTAAAAGAAATTGAGAATGGTTTATTGATCGTAGTTATTTTTGTTGATGATATTATCTTTGGAGGTGAAGATGAAGTTAGTGATAAATTTGCTGATGAAATGAAGAAAAAATTTGAAATGAGCATGATTGGTGAAATGAAATTTTTTCTAGGATTACAAATAGTGCAAAATAGTGATGGTATTTTCTTATCTAAAATAAAATATATGAAAGATTTATTGCAGACATCTAGTTTGGAAAATTATAAGCCTGTTAGCACACCTATGGTACCTAGCCATAAGTTATCTAGCATAGGTGAAACTCCTGTAGTTGAAAAAAAGAAATACAAATCCATGATTAGAGGTTTGCAGTATTTAACTCATACAAGACCAAATATATCACATGTAGTTGGCATTGTTGCAAGATTTCAAACTGATCCTAAAGAGTCACATTATGTAGCAGTAAAAAGAATATTTCAGTATTTGAAAGGCAAAACTGACTATGGGTTGTGGTATGATAAATCATATGATTTTACCCTATGTGCATATATAGACACAGATTGGGGAGGTAGTTTTGATGAAAAAAAGAGTACAAGTGGTGGAGCATTTTTTCTTGGAGGAAGATTGGTTTCTTGGCTAAGCAAGAAACACAATTGTATCTCACAGAGCATAAAAGAAGTAAAATATGTAGTAGCAATGAAACATTTTAATCAGATAATATGAATGAAAAAAATGTTGAAGGATATTGGAATCAAGTTCAATGAGCTTTGTATCATACATTGTGATAACACTAGTACAATAAGTATGTCTAAGAACCCTATGTTGCATTCTAAAACAAAACATATAGAGATCAAATATCATGTTGTCAGAGAAAAAGTTGCAGAAAAAGAAGTCAGACTTGAGTATATTAGTACAAAGGAGCATATTGCAGATATATTTACAAAGCCCTTGCCTAAAGATACATTTGAGTAATTGAGAGGTATGCTTGGGGTTATGCCCCAGCCTAGTTTTGACTAGTGATGCAAAAAGTTGCATTAGTCTAGTGGTATAAGAACACTATCCTTTCTAGATTGTATGCTGATGCTTCCTCTATGGGGGAGTATGTGTGTTTTTGAGCTGAGTCATGAAGGACTCTTGTGAAAATATTTTATGAATAGTGTCTTTTGACATTTGAGCTTGTATTGGATTGACATATTAATGTTTAATTTGTCATTGATGTCAATGGGGGAGAAGGATACATAAAAAATAATAAATTACTGAGGAGAAGGATACATTTGATGATTGATGAAGAGGATTTTAAAAGATAATGTAGAACAATAGTGTTGCAGTTTGGTATTCATAGAACTTGGATGTTTTTTCATCTATGTTGCCATCAATTCTAATGGGGGAGATTGTTAGGAATGAATGATGAATATGTCCCATGGGGGAGTATTTGAGTAGTTCTGTACCAGTTGTATGTTGCATTCATGATTGTGTTTGTCATTGATGTCAACACATCGATCTACTGGAGATTAACAGAGAAGCAAACAATGTTTGTATTAGCGCACATGGATAATTGTAGATCAAGCTATGCGACATTGAGGAATTTTTCTTTATTGTGTCCTAAGATTATGGTTAAGAGCACATGAAAAAATTCAATTATTCATGATAGTTATGAGTAATCTAGTGGAACAATATTCTGATAGTTTTCTTGAGAAGCAACTTGTGATAACCAGATTATATCTCCTAACTCAGATAGAATCTGGACATGCAAAGTTGTACAAAGGTTGAAGACATTTTAGAGGTGACCTAGATGAGACAACATAGTCAGAGGTCACATGTGTGAAGATCTATTAAGTTTGGAAGCTGACAGTTTTTATGTAGTTATGAAATATTATGTAACATGTAAAGATTTATATTTTGTAATTGGTTAGGCCTAGTTGGCTGAATCTTTTGTAAATTATTTGAGTGCGGTATAAAGGAAGGATTGTTTTCCTTGATTTAATATGATCATGATGAAAAAAAGAGAAGTAAGATATGATGATGTTGATATTGTAAGAGGATATGTGAATTAAGCAGATCTCGTATTGAGATTTGGTAAAGTATTTGGTGCGGTTTGGTACAAACAAAGGAGTGAAGATAAGATTGCTAAGATTAGAAATTGTTGGTATTATTCTATTTGGATAATATAGAGATTAGTTGGACAGTGAGTTCAGTGATCTTGCCCCTGAAGCTATTTGGATAGTGGGTCCTTCTTCCTTCCTTAACTCCTAATAGGGTTAGAATCTTTTAACAGGGATTCAAAGTTTCCTAATAGGGACTGAATGTATTGCATAGCCTCCTAACAGAGTCCATCCTCTCATAAGGAATTTTCATATTAGTACATCTTTTTTGGGTACCATCCCCCCCACCGGGGTTTACTCTCTGATCAAGAGGTTCCCTAGTTAACATATCTTGTGTCATTGTGTATGTTTACCTTTCAATGGTTGCTATTTATGTTGGTTACATGTTTGAGATCTAATAATTGTGTGTGTGAAAATTGTACCTGATCTGTAGACACAACACTTCAGTAAAACATTAGAGGTTAGCTATAATCAAAATCATGCAAAATTGAAATCTAATTTAACCAAGTGATTTACTGCCTTCTAGTAGGTGCGAGATTAATGTTCTCAGATTGTTATCAAGATCAGTGACCTAGACGACACCTAAACAAAAGATTTGAATGCAATTGATCTAGATATGAATTGAATGCAATTAATCTATATTTTTTTGATTTTCTATGCAATAATAATGAAAAACTGATATGAATCTATGCTAATATGGAAATTGATATGCTAAAATGATCTAATAATGATATGAAAAAGAATCTAAATGAATGTAAAAAAAACAAACAAATTGATCTCACAATAGCCTTGATTCGCAATAAGCTTTGATTCTCCAAATTCCAATTCTTCAAAATAGTTGTGCAATTCGTAGATGACTTTGGCAAAGTAAGCTTGCAAAATTATGAGATCCTGTGGATTTGAGAGATGAATTATGAAGAGCTGAGCCTTGATTTTATAGAAATCTAGGGCTTTAGAGGTGCATGGATAAAAGCCATAAATCACTCAAATAACTCAGGTTGATTTTTGAGTTATTTTTAAATAACAGATAATTAAGTCACAAAAATCATGCAAAAGCACAGTTTAACTCGAATTAGAAGTTTAGATCAACTTTAAAACTCAAAAAGATGTTGAGTTTCAAAAAGCTAACAACTTGCATTGATTTTCCAATTTGAGTTTAACTGGTCCTTGAATGTGCACATGGATAATTATGATTTAATAAATAAATAAAGTGATTTATGCTCAACTTAACTGATTTTTGAAATAAAATAATTAATTTATGGGTTAATTAACTATTTTATCAAACTTTTATTAAAAATTATATTATTAAATAATGACAACATGCTTTAATTAATTAAATAAGAATTTAATCAATTAAAGATAGGAATTTTGATTTATTGTCAAAATTAAATAATACAATTAATAATAGATAGAATTAAATTTAATTACACAATTAAGTGGCAAATATTAAATCTAATTAATTAAATATGAAAATATTCAATTAATCAAACTTTAGGATAAATGTGATTTATTGCCAAATAATCATTAAATTAGAGGTAATTAAGATAATTAGGAATATTGCTAGGAATATTCCCCCATGCAGAATTTAAGATAATCAATTATGATTCGATGATGTTTAGATGTGCCTTAGATTAGGACTTTGATGTCGATTTCGTTCGATATGTAGATGCATGATATTAATGAACTTATAGTCCATTTTTGGGGTATTACAATAATATTATTATAAGTTTCTTTTATCAGATAACTGATTCACCCCCCCTCTTAGTTATCTTGGTGGAATTTACTCTTTAATAGTAACATGTTTCCTTTATCTTGGAGATTGTTGATCAGATATGCCAACTTGTGGCTGGTGATCTTGAATATAAGTAGGGTAGTAGTTCTTGTTTAGGGGGGTAGTAGATTGGGAATGAGGATAGCCAATATATCTAATAGTGAAGATTGGGAATAAGGCTTATGTCCTTAGTAATGGGGCATATCTGTTGAAATATTTTTAATCTACATTTGTAGGCCAAATTGATGATAATTAAAGAGCATTGTTCTATATTTTCTAGTGTTGACAATTCCTTTATTTTTTCATTTCTTCCATGTGATCTCTAGCTACAAGGTTGGACATATCCATTGGGGATTTCTCCTCCCTTGACCACGTCAAGTGGTATAAGAGAACAATTGCATTTCTTAAGGTTGTAGATATGAGTTCTCAAGCTTGCGAAGCTGGAAACTTTTTGTTTGTTGGGTGGAAAAAACAATTATTTGACCTACATCAATTAGTGGTTCATGCAAGGTGGTCAGGAATAGGATTTTTTATTGATTGGGCATGACATAAGGAGTTTTAGCAATATGATTGATTATATCAAATCCCTAAGATTGAGAACCCTGAAGATCCTAGTTATGGGGTGTGTTGGGACTAAAAATGCAACATGGATTTTTGGTACCATGTTAAATTTTTACAGTTTGAAGTTCCTTTATGTTTTTCATGCATATGTACTCGGCTGTCATTTTGAAGCCTATAAGGTGTTCCAAGTGTTTTACACACTTTATTCAATATGGACATGCATTCCAAGATTTTATTTCATCATCCTGAATCATTCGGTGAAGTCCCATTTTGAACAAGTGTCAAATTTGCAAAATTCTGCCTAAGTGTCAAACATAGTATAGTATCCCAGTTTACCTTTGAATATCTTGCATCCAGAAATGTTTCATGACCTACCACTTTGAGGATGTTTAGTATGCATATCAAATAACATATGTCCCAATTTTCAAGTCTTTTCAAATCTGTTTGATTAGGTTTCGAACCTCTCAAAGTTGGTTGTCTGCTATTGTCATGCATTTGTGTAATGGTTCAGAATTCTAGAAGGGCCTATTTTATCAGTCATATCTTTGACCCAGTTGACCATATTTAGAAAATTCCTTTTGCATCATACTCCAAGGGTCAAATAATTCCTATGTTTCAAGTTTGAGGTCATGACGAATCCGTTTGTTCAGCTTGCAAATGCGATTCCAAATGCAACTTTTGTTGTCTTACAAGTTGTGAAATGTGCAGATTGATCCATACCCTTGTTCATGATGTTGTAACTTTTGATTCATAATTGATGAGCCTGAACGGGTTGTACCATTATGTTCTACTCTAAAAATACTACAAGTATGCCAAGTTAGAAGTCTTGACGAATCTTTTAGCATACTTTCCCAGAGTCATTTCGTATGCAAAAATCACTGTTTCACTGTGTTTCCCAGTTTGCAATTCAGAGGGCCTATCTTTGCCTGGTTGCCAAATGTACCTGATTATTCATCATAAGCCTTAATTGTGGGATTATACTCTTGGTATGACAAAGAATAAGTGCCCCTATTTTTAGATCATGATATCATGTTTAGCCTAGTTTTCAAAGCCAAATCCGAACCCAGTTTCTATGATTTTCACTATTTCTTATCCTGAATTATTACTAACGAGCTGACTTTGATGATTAATTGCGATTAGCCATTTGATCCTTTTGGAGAATTGATTATGGATCCATGTTCCCTATGTAAGGGTGATTTGGTGCCTTGGATACCAGGTTTTGAAAGTTTTGTAAGGTTAGTTTTAGAAGCCAGTTTCAGAGCTGATTTGTGTGATTTTGTGACAGTACAGACAAGCAGTGTTTTCAAGTGGGCAACTTTGGTTAGTTTTATCTTTTGGCTCATGTCTTTCTGGGTGATTTCCTTTGGTAAGCATATTGTAATGGTTGAAGCTAATGTTTTCTCCTAATCACATGTTCCTGTGGGCCCGTGGGGTCAGTTTTGAGGTTAGTCCTAGATGTCAGTTAGTGTTAATGGGCAACTTTGCAAGTGATGAAAAGGGGATATGTTCAATTCCCAAAATTGCCTTTTCCATCAGTTCCTAGGACTTAGGAGTTTATTTCTTTCCATTCATTCCATCAAGAACTTTGTGTGCATCTCAGGACTACATTTCTTCCATGCCAACCATTAACAATGGTCATATTACCAGAGCAACGATTTGAGGATTGTGCAGTGTATCAGGCTTCGGACAAATCTATGAAATTGGATCTCTGTTCAAGTGATAAAATAGATTTTGTTTCTAAGTTATGGTCAATTGGGATATCTCTTTTTTAATAGCTTAAAGAAATGGGATGAAGATTTGGAACATGGAGCTAAAGTAGGATAGTATGAAGCAAAATTGAATGAACTAAAATTCTTTAGCTTTTGCAAAGAGGTGTGCTTAAAGGAATGTGTGTGGATGTTAGAGCACAAAGGGCATGTGATCTCTTTGCAGTTACAAAGAAGTGGTCACCTTGTATCATATTTATAATGAATTGATGCAATTGGGGGAAATCATAGTCTTAAAGATCAACATTATATGAAAATGACTTTTAATCGATTATTAATAGAGCTTTATGGTTTCAAACAGGATGAAGGGAGTGTGCCAACACAATTGGATAGTGTCTTATTTCCAAAGGGTAATCCAATACCCAGTACAAAAGTGTTAAGTATTCATAGGAGTGGCACCTTCATGATAGATGCTGTTTATGCTGATACAAGGGATTTACCTCCAAGAACGCTTCAAGAGGCCAACACCTTCACTATTGGCCCTTTCCAAGATACTAAATCTGAGAAACCAAAGATCAAAGTGAAAGTTTGCTTAAACTTTGCATGGAATTATAAAGATTGATTCACCTTCTCTTATAGATGAGGTGGAAATTCCAGTTACCGAGTCACCAGCTTCTGGAGAAACAAAAAAGAATAAGGGTGCTGAGCTTTCTGCAGATGCAACAGGGGATGATACTGGAAATGGTTATGTCTCTACTAGATCTACAACTCCTATAACTCTTATCTCTAGATAGCATAAGAAAAATTCCAAGAGGACAAACACACCAGTTAATGAGGTTGTCGATTGGAGGCTCTACGCAAGTTAGTAGTGCCTTGTGCAAATTTTAGTGGGAATTTATGCACTAGTTGTGAGTGGATGCTCCTGTAAATAGTTTGGTAGCATGGTACCTACAACCACCAATAGAGTGCCTCACGTGAGGAACTCCTAGTGTTTCATTTACGACACATCAAAATGTAGGAAGCTGCCAAGGTACAATGCGTATTGGCTAGCATAAGCATGGAGGAGACCTGTGGTTTGAATTGGAGGTTCATGTCTTAATTTGTTGAAGGTCAGAGCATGGTCAAGATGAAGCCAACATGAGTGAAGAAGAGTGCTTTTCCCATTAGAGATGGGGCATCATGTAATTGAGCTGCCAGTCAGCAAAGAAAACTCAAGCATTTGAATGGGAAACCCATGTATCAGTAAAGGAGGCTGGCATTTGTGTATGCAGACTTTCATGCAATTGGGAAGACTCACGCCAATTAGGAAAAGCCCGCACCAATGCAATATGGAGGCCCTCATGCATAAAGAAGGGACAGGCTGCCTGCGTTTTTGAATGGGAGCCCCCATTTCTTGTAAAATAAAATTAATGCCCAGTGTAAGCATCTTGCAGGCCACACATATTTGAAATGGAGGAGTAATAAACTAAAAATGGGGAGCCTAGCATGAATGATAAGGATGGTTGTAGACTCATGCGTTAGAAGGAGGCTCCCAGCTTTAAAAGATTGCAGAATCTATTATCCCACATTGCATGTGTTGGGACTTTCAAATGGATTTAAATATAACAACATTCCAATGTGAAGTAAATAAGAAAGCCAAGGGCTCTCAGCGGGTCCCTTGACTGGAGGACTTAAGGGTGCGGCGGGTCCCACCATATTTTGAAGCAAAATTTAAAAGTCTTTAAAAACTACAAAACAAATAATCCCACATTCGTGCCAAAGTGATCGTTTCAAGTAAATATATGCAACACCACACAGTTAGTGAAATAAGAACAAGTAGTGGAGGCTATGTGCATGCGAATGCTCATGTTGGGGCTACCTCAGTTTTCATGCCCACACCCAGGAAGAGGTAATTTTTTAGAAACATGATGGAATTGGTGAGGTGGTAGAGGTGACATGTGGCATGCTATCATGAGCTCACTGGCTAAACCAGACAGTTAGTAAATGATTCTATGAATTGGAGGTAGTAGTCATTCACCAGTTCGCTAGTTAGTTGGCGGTTAACCCAAATAATCTAGAGATCACATGAGCCTTGGTTGCCAGTTCACTAGATAGTTGGTGGTTAAGCGAAATGATTCTGCAATCATGAGAATAGGTAGTCACCAGTTCGCTAAGTTGTGACAGTTAAGGCAGAATTCATTTCGCGAATAGGAGAATGTACATGGTCGCTAGTTTGCCAGATGTTACTCAGGGTTAAGGTTTGGTTCCATGAATTAGAGAACAAAGCTATTCGCCTAATCACCAAGCTTAACTGTGGTTAGTGGATTGACTTCATGAACTGGAGAATTCATGTGGTCGCTAGTTCTCTAAATGAATGTGGTCAGCTTTGAGGTCAAATTCGAGTAACCAGTAGCATGAGGACACTTGGCAGAATTTGGTGGCTTCTGTGGCAAAGAATGTGAAAATAATATAAAATTGCAGACTTATAATAGAATTCAAAAAATGATATAGTTGAAACTATAGGCAAAATTGCAAAAATTTAAATGGTAATCATGTGCATGGAAAACTGTCCTAGGAACTCATTTTTTGGCCAAACATATAAGTGTTATATGTTTTCGGAAAGGTCTCGAAATGAGGGATTTGAGAGAGACAAGTATTTTTAGTTTCAGGGTGATGGGTGAGAGCAGTTCAGGGTTGAAATCCGAGGATCAGAATCAGATATCAGATCAGATTAGAGTGGTTGCAGAATGTGCTTCATTTGAGGAATCAGTTGCAGATTAGAGGAAGGGAAGGTTGAAGATATTTTATGAGGATGGACAGCTGTGATTGGTTTTCAGAATGGACTCTCAATTGCTATATCTTAGATTTTTCTCATTGTAAGAAGGGGGTTGAAAATTTTATTGTACAAAGAGGATTGACTCCATTGTTGCAATTCTTGGAATGTTTGTCAGATTTTAAATGTGTTGATACATTGATTTCTACTGGAATACATTGGAACTCCCTTGCATGATTTTGGTTATCTTCTTGTTTTAATTTTGAAGCTTTTTGTGTCTTGAACCTGTAAGGTAGTGTTAGGACACCATTTATAAGGTATTTGTGAAGTTGGTCTTTAGTTCCTTTCAAGGAAAGGGTTAAATCTTTGGATGAATTTCTGAAAGCTCGAGGTTGATACAAGAATATGATGATCAAATATGTTTAAGAAAGGATGACTTGTAAGGCAATTCATTTGGATTCTATCTATGTTTCATTTAGAAGGTTTTTGTAGACCTATGTTTCTCTATCTGACTCTCTATGATTAGATAAGGCACTGTTTCATCCTTGATTTGTAGGGATTTCATCACTAATCAAACTTAAAAGACAATTTACTTTTCATGTATATGTTTGAAAGGACTGAGAAGATAATGTTTGTATCAAGGATATGAACAACTGTTGGTGATTCCTTGTAGAAATGAATCAGATAGGCTAGCTTGTCTGAGCCTCTGGGTTTGAAGAAAAGAAGGAGTTTATCCTTGTCATAATCCACCAATTTTTATGTTTGCATAAAGGGTTTAGTGAGAAAGTGTTGTGTATGCAGATTTAACATGTATGAGGTACACCCACTTGGGTCTGTGAAGCCCGAAGTGAAGAAGGACTTGGTCCTTATCAATTAGCCTTTTCCCTGTAAGAATCTAAAATCAAGAAGTCAAAGAGTCAAGCTTAATAGCATATTGTGATTCTACATGAAAAAGAGCTAACAAGGTGGAAGAAGACATATCTAACCTACAATTATAGAGGATTGTATGAAGGGTTCCACAGGAAGAGTTGGAGGATTGGTTTAGAGGGAAGTTTGTGATTTTATATACAGATAGATTATTTGAGGTAGATTATGGATGTTGGTAGATTTCTTGATTGTGTTAGGGAAATCAACACTAGTGATCAAATAGTAGAAGCTAAGGAATTTGAGAAAGTGATTCCTTAAGTTTGCAATAATACCTCCTAGAAGAATGAACCCTAGAAGGCTAGAGAAAATGATGGAGGAATTTAGGAATGAGATGAGGACTGAGATCCAAAATACTCTGACTAGGGTAAGAAGGAACCTTGAAAATGAAGATGGATGTGAAGAATTTGTTGAAAATATTGAGACATGTGAGGTTTAGATCCCTGCAAATGAAGAAAGATTACTGAGAGATATGACACAAATGGGTAAGAGTCATAGATATGTTTCTTGTTTTGGTGGTTCTTTAAATCATGAGGATTTGATAGATTGGATTAGTGAATTAGAAGATTAATTTGAGATTGGGGATATTAAGGATCCATAGAGGGTTAGGTTAGTACAAACTAAGTTGAAAGGTCATGGTGCCTTATGGCGAAAAGAGTTGCAGAAAGATAGGGAAGATAATGGTGAACCTAAGATCACTAGGTGGAGAGTTATGATTTATAAACTTAAAGAAAAGTTCATATCAAAGGATTATGAATTGTAATTGTTTAAGAAACTAAAGAATCTAAAGAAAAATGATTTGACTATTAAGGAGTACACCAAAGAGTTATACAAGATGCAAATTATATCTAGACATCGAGAGTCATCTAAAGAGAAGGTAGCTAGATATATCAATGGTTTGAGACTTAACATTCAGGATGAGTTGAGTATGCTAAGGATTAGTGCAATTGAAGATGCTTATCAGTATGCTCTGAAGGAAGAAGACACGTTGAAGAGACAAAAAGGAAAACCTAAGGGAAGGGACAAACTAGTTAGTGATAAGGGAAAAGAAAAGCTTTTTGTTGAAGGAGAACTTGATTTGAAGATGATTGGAAGGAGCATTAATAATAGTGGTTTCAAAGGTACTTGTTTCAAGTGCGGGAATTTTGGTCATAGGGATTTCTAATGTTTTAAAAATTCTATCATAGGTAAGGGAAAATAGAACTGGGTGCACATGAAGAGAAAGTTAAGGGTGAATCTATTGAAAGAGAGGTTGCACCTGAGATGGGAGAATCATTGATGTTCTAGAGAGTTATCATGAGTAAGAAGGAATCTAAACTTGTTCAGAGAATACATTTGTTTTGAGCTATTTGTAAATTAGAAAATAAATGTAGCAAGGTGATAATAGATAGTGGTAGTATTGAAAACCTTGTATCAGAGGAGATGGTACAAAATGTTGGACTAAGGAGACTTAAACACCCTTTTCCATGTGGGATAAGTTGTTTTTAGGATGAACATGATGAACTAGAACTGATTGAGAACCTAATTGAAGAACTTCAAGTGATTAGAGATCACCGAACATTGAATTGTTATGTAAGATAATTGAATCAGTTTTATGCTGTCATTGATGTCAACTAGTTTTGATAGTACTTATCATAGAGTTGCAAATATCTAACACATCTTTAGAAGAGAAGAGAAAGATGAAGAACCGAGATATCTACATGGAAGAAGATGGTTATGATAGATGAGGATAAGGAATACTCTTGGTAACTTATTGATGAGTCTATGACTTCATATTGTTGACTTGATTATGTTGCATTAATCTATTATGAAGTTGGGAGCAAAGTGTTACAAAGCAGTGTGGTCGGTTAATGAAGCATTCCAGTATACACCGAGTAGTGTAGTGTATACCAAGCACAATATAAACCGAGCTTGTGTTCACCGATGCATTTCTTTGTTAATCGAGTATGGACAAAAGAACTAAATGATTAGTTTAGTTGACAAGAGTTGATGAGGTGTAAAGTGTATGATCACAGAGTGGAAAGATAAAGTTTGTTACGAGATCAATGGCTAGAAAAATTCAAGGAAGATCTAAAGGAAAAAATTGAAACATGTTACTGACACATCAATCGAGGAGGGTTTAAGTGGCAAAATCAACAAAGGAGATTAAGCAGCAAAATCTAATGGATGAAAAGAAAATGGTTTACTTGTCTATTTAAGAGACTAGGGTTTCATTATGAAACTTATGCCGAAGGAAATAATACTACAGAGATATCACATGAACAAGCTTCATGCATGCCTGATCAAACTGGTTAAGGAGAACCGAACTACAGAGATTACCAAGTGTCAGAAAGCTATAATCGAGAGACAATAAGTTACTGAATATTGTTGAACATAATTGATATATTGATCAGAGGATTTGAATGAGAATAATATAGATTTGAACATATGAAAATCAAGTTGTATTGTATTTAGATCACTTGTTGTTACAGTTTAACCATTGTAAATAGATAAATCTCTTAACCGAGTAGACTAGAAAGTCTTGTAATGTCATTCATAGAATGTACATTTGTTATCCTATCAACCCCATAGTGAATGCTAGTTGGATGATAACAGTTAGTGTTAAATACTCTAACAAGGTCACACCTTATAGTGTGTTTTGTAACCTTTAATAGGGTTGGCTTTTCACTGAGCTCACTTTAGAAGAGTGAACAATTTTTGGGTTACCGGTCCCAAGTGGCTTTTCCCTTTACAGGGTTTCGATGTTAAATATTTTGTGTTATGTGTTGATTATGATGATTGTTGGATATCATACTTTACATGTTGCATATTTGATTTGATCGGTAGTTACTATAATTTATTAACTGGTAATTGGTAAAAGCACAGACAATTTACTATTCTATGTTACCGAGCTGCAAAAATTTCTTTAAATTGTTTTTGGATATACATTTTGTATTTGGGACTATGGATAACTAATTCACCCCCCTCTCAGTTATTCTAACAATTGGTATTAGAGCATATTGGTTTCTTGAAACAAAGTTTTAAGGAATTCAGCATAAAGATCACAAAATGTATAAAAGGGATGTGCCAAAGTTAAACACGGATAACTTTACAATATGGAAAAGCTGAATGTAACTGCATATATCTAGAATTGGGAATTCTCCCCTCACACTATTAGAGAATGGCTACATTGCACCACCCACTGGACCTTTGACTCTTGATCAACTAAGAGATAGATATGAGCACAATATTACTATGATGGATATTGCTACTGCTCTGATAGATGTTGAGTTTGAAGATATCAAAGATTTCACTACTGCTAAGGATATGTGGGATAAACTTGCTCAAGTTTATAGTGGTGATACAAATGTCAAGAGAGCCAAAGCTGAAAGTTTAAGAGGAAGATTTGATGATATGAGGATGAAAGAAGGAGAAAACATTATGCAGTACACAAACCAAATAAAGGAGGTAGTTCATGCTATTAGAGGATTTGATGGTGTTATTGATGAAGACACTATGGTAAGAAAAATTCTAAGGACTTTATTGCCTGTCTATGCAATCAAAATATCTGCAATACATGAAAATAGGTTAGCACCTAACAGTACTCTCACTCTTGATAATCTGATTGGTAAGCTAATGAATTTTGAACTAAACAACTATGATAATAGTGTTGTATCGACTGTTGAATCTAATTTTATGACTTCTCTTAAGATTGGTAAGTCTAGTAGTAGAAATAATGAGGATGATAGTGATAGCAATAATGATGATGAACTTGATGAACTTGAAGCTCTTATGGCCATAAGATTACCTAAAGGAAAAGGTGGATATAGAGGCAAATTACCTTTAGCATGTTTTAATTGCAAAGAAGTTGGTCATATTTTTGCTAGATGTCCAAACAAGAAGGAAGATGACAGAAAAAAGGACTGATCTAGTGAAGGAAGCTATGGGAGAAGAGGCAACAAAAGTTACCGACAATACAAAAGAGACAACCGAGACAATAATGATAAAGGCAAAAAGGTATGTTACATTGCTAAAGAAAATGAATCTGATTCTAATTCAGATGATGATGTAGAAGTAGTATTTGTTTCTATGAAGGTCAATGATTCTAAGGAAGATGAAAGGTATGTAGAAACAACACTGATTTCTAAGGTTAATAAAAATGATACATGGATCATAGATAGTGGCTATACACATCACATGACTAGTGATGAAGAAAAAAATGATCATCTTGAGTAATATAATGGAGGATCTGTAAAAATGGGTAATGATACACCTTGTATGGTTAGAGGAAAGGGATTCTTACTGATAAATGATATAATCCAATGTGATAATGCTTATTGGGTAGAAGGACTAAAATATTATTTTCTAAGTGTGCCACAGCTAAATAATTCAGGTCACTGAGTAGCTTTTGAGAGCAAGAAAGTAAAAATATTTGATGATGGAGGAAGAATTGTTGGAACAGGAGCACAATCGAAAGGTAACTTGTTTTATCTTGATAATGCAAAGTCTTCTTGTTTAATGATGAAAAATGAGGATGCTTGGTTATGGCATAAAAGGTTATGTCATGTAAACTTTGATAACATGATTACAATCAGAAAATGGAAAAAGGTTAGAGGTCTGCCTAACTTATCAAAGCCTGATCATGTTATGTGTCATGAATGTCATAAAGGTAAAATGACAAAATCTAGTTTCAAAAGAAAAGATTATTCAACAAAGAAAATACTTGAGTTAGTACACACCGACCTGTGTGGTCCCATGAGAACAAAGAGTTATTATGGAGATAGATACTTCATTCTTTTTGTTGATGATTACACTAGATTGATGACTGTCATGTTATTGAAAGAAAAATCAGAGGCATTTAAAATGTTCAAGTGGTTTAAAGAAAAAGTAGAGAAAGAGACTGGTAAAGAATTAAAATGCTTAAGATCTGACAGAGGAGGTGCATTTATTTCTAATGAATTTACTAACTATTGTAATGAGCATGGTATAAAAAGACATGTCTCTGCACCAAGAACACCTCAACAGAATGGAATTGCTGAAAGGAGGAATAGGTCAATAGTTGATTATATAAGGACACTGATGATAGAGAAAAATGTTGCTCAGACATACTGGAGAGAGGTAGTTAGCACATCTGTTTATATTTTGAACTGAGTACAACTGAAGGACACTAAAAAAACACCCTATGAGTTATGGTTTGGACACAAACCCACTGTAAGTTATTTCAGAATTTTTGGAAGTAAATGCTTTATTTTGAAAGATGAAAGAAATGGAAATTTTTACTCAAAAGGTGATGAAGGAATATTTCTTGGATATTCCACTGAAAGAAAAGCATATAAGTGTCTTAATAAAGTTACTAATAAAATGATAGAAAGTGCTAATGTCAGGGTTGATGCATTTGATGACAAGAGTGTAGAAGAAAGCACAAAGGAACCAGAAGACTACGGTAGATTCACATACATTGAACAACCAAAGTATCTATGGAAGCCACAGACAGTGACAACCGGTCAGCAGGAAAACAACACCGAGGAATAGGAAAGAGAAACCAACAAGAAGGAAGGACCTACCAAGCAAGAAAATAAAATTGAATAGGATGAACAAGAAAGAAGAGATCAGATACTGGCAAGATTTTTTAGAAGAAATCATCCTGAGAACCAAATCATTGGCGACAAGCAAGCTGGAATGATGACAAGAAGTAAGTTGAGAAAAGGTACATGCTTAGTTTGTGAATATGAACTGAAGAATGTTGGGATTGAAAAGATAGAGAAAAACAAGACATGGACCTTAGTACCTAGACCTAAGGATAAGAATGTTATCGACACTAAGTGGATCTTCAAAAACAAGCTGAATGAAAATGGAGAGGTTACAAGGAATAAAGCCAGACTAGTTTGCAAGGGGTATGCATAGGAGGAAGGAATTGATTATGGTGAGACTTTTGCACTTGTTGCTAGACTAGAAGGAGTTCGAATGTTACTAGCCTATGCAACACATAAGAAATTTAAAGTTTATCAAATGGATGTTAAGTCTACATTTATGAATGTGATACATGAAGAAGAAATCTACATAGAACAACCATAAGGGTTCGTTGATCCAAACAAGAAAGACATGGTATGTAGATTAGATAAAGCTTTGTATGGTTTGAAGCAAGTACTGAGAGCATGGTATGAATTGCTGCATACTTATTTGTTGAGTATTCAAGGATTTGTTAGGACTAGTGAGAACAACAATTTGTATATGAAAGGAGATATTGATGATACAATTCTAATTGGTGAAATATTTGTGGATGATATTATCTTTGGAGGACAAGATCACATATGTAAATCATTTGCTGATGAGATGAGAAAAGAGTTTGAAATGTCTATGTTTGGAGAGATTAAGTTCTTTCTAGGACTGCAGGTTATTCAAGAGAGTGATGGGATATTCATCACACAATCCAAGTATATAAAAGAAGTACTGAGAACATTTGGCATGGAAGATGCTAAACCAGTTGGAACACTAATGGTCATAGGCTACAAATTGATTAAAGAGGATGAAACTACAGAGGTGAACCAGACATTGTACCGATCTATGATTGGTAAGTTAATGTATGTAGTACATAGTAGACCAGATATAACACATGCTATGGGAATTATAGCTAGATTTTCTGCAAATCCTAGGGAGTCACACATGGTTGCTACAAAGAGAATCTTAAGATACCTGAAGAAAACAAAATATTATGGATTATGGTATCCTAAGGAAGGCAAGTTTGAACTTAAAGTATGTTGGCATTAAGCATGATTGTCATTAGTGATAACACTTATTCAGATCAGTGCATACCAAGTAGATCAGTACATACTGAGCAGAACAGTGCTTACCGAGTAGAGCAGAGCTTACTGAGTAGATCAGTGCATACCGAGCTCACAAAGTTTCACAGTGTTTACCGAGTGCTGCATGGTTAAACAGGAAATTTAGTTTCTACCAAGTAACACTTTGTCTACCAAGTCTCCAGTATTTAGCGAGTTCAAAACTATGACCGAGTGGTTAGTATGGACCGAGCTTCCACTTCTACTAAGTGCATGATGATGCCAAGTAACGCAGCGGATGCCGAGTATCAGAAAGTCACCGAGTTAGTTTGTAGTAACTATGTAACTATATTTGGGCTGACTCAGTAATATTTGTGTTTACTTGTTTAAGAGCCAACTTTGTAATTGTTTTGGAATTGACTTAGATTGATATATAAACAATGTTTTATGTCATATCCAAGAATGATGAAATATAGACAAGTATGAAAAAGAGAGAAAGGAAGAGATAAGAAAATTACAAAGGGCTACAACAGTATAAGAAGTAGCAAAGATTTATCCATCACAGAAGGTGATCAGTACATCAGAGAATCTCAATCAGCAAGTATAGTTGCAAGTAAGAGATCTACTGTTTCATCCTAACAGGTAAATCAGCTTGAAATCCTTTAACTGGGTAGACTTAACAGTCTTGGTAAAAATATCTTAACCGAGTGCATACTTCATTGTATGTTTGTAAAACCTCTAACAAGGTGGACCTAACAGTCCTTATTACTCCTAACAGGGTAGATCATTAGAAGTGATCATTGTAAGCCTTAACCGACAAACTTTATACTGTAGTATTGAAGTTTTGTGGGTATCATCCCCACCCCAGTTTTACTTTCTACTTGGAAGGTTTTTGGGTCACCAAATCTCTATGTTCTAAGTGTTATGAATGTGTTATTCTTTCTGTTACTCATGCATGCAGTCAGATTATCAATCTAATATTATTAAGATCTAAATCTGTTAAAATTTTTGAAGTTATTGATTCACCCCTCCCCTCTCAGTAACCTAGATAGTCTTGAATATTTCCAAAAATTGGTATCAGAGCTAAGTGGATCTCAGAATAAAGTTTGACAGCTTGAGAAAAGATTTAGGACAATGGAAATATTCAGACTGAACAAAGTAATTGAGAATGAAAAGCTAGATTTGGAAATGGCCATAACTCAACTCAAAGAAGCAAGAGAGCATCTTTCCCTTTCCCTAAAAAGAAGAAAGGAACTTGCAAATTAGATCAATGACCACCAGTATGTTGAAGAAAAGATTGAAGACTTTTTCCCTTCAAGAAGCTCAGATGAAGCAAACAATGCAATCAAAGAACTTCTAGAAAAGAGTGGTTCTCTGCAAGAAGAAGTGAGAAAATTGAAAAGAGAATAGGAAATTCAGTCAACAAGATTCTATGAAGTCTTGGAACAAAGAAAAAAGATGAAAGATAAAATAGATGGAAAGAACAATGAAATCCAGAATAAAACTCTTCAGCTAGAAAATCTTATTGATCAAATCTCCAATGCAAATGAAGAAATCTTGACTCTAAGATCAGAAAATGGAAATATGAGAGAAGAGCTGAGATTTGAAAAGCAAATCAATTTAAGAGTGATGAGTGAGCTAGATGCTGAAAGGCAAATCAATGAGAGAATGTTGAAATCTCAAGAAGATATGAATCAGGTGTATGAACAAAACCTTCATAGGCAAAAAGGAAAAGCAGGACTTGGATACAAAGAGGAAGGTGAATCCTCCAAACAAGGTACTCAAAAGAATTAGAAACCTACTTGTAATCACTGTGGCAAAATTGGTCATACTTCAAACAAATGTTGGAGTAATGGAAAAGAAAAATTCAATGGAAAATGCTACAATTGCAATCAGCTTGGTCATAAAGCAAATGAATGCAAGGAGAAACCAAGATTTAAAGGCATATGTCACAAATGTAGCAAACAAGGTCATAAGGCATCAGAATGCAGAACTAAAACACCCAATCTAACGGAACAAATTATTAAAGCAATGTTTGGTTGGGATTACAACACTTGGTGTAGATGTCATTACTGTGGAGAATATGGACACATTGGCATGAATTATGTAAGGCACCACTTGAGAAAAAGGGATTCTACCATAAGATGTTATAATTGCACTAAGCTTGGTCACATAGCTAAAAACTGCATGAATTTAGGAAAAATTGAAGATGAAAAGAAAGCAAAAGAAAATAACATTAGGAAGCAGATGAGACAGAAGTGGATTCCTAAACCTACCAAGCAAACCAATCCTGAAGTCACTAATAAAGGGAGTGGCTCTATGAGCTCTAACTAGTCTCCAAGAAAGCACTGGAACTGTATCTTCATAGACATATTCCAAAATAGTTCCTGAACTGAAAGGAAGATAGATCCAAATTAGTATGCAAGATACAACAGGATCACAAGAAGGTCGGTATCAGTTACCACCGAGCAAGGTCGGGAGTAACCTAACTTCATTTGGTTACCGAGTAAGGTCGGAGAAGTATGAATTCATGTGATCGTTGAGTTGCAGAGTCTTCACCAAGAAATTAATTCATAGTGGATGACAACCTGTCTAATTCTATACCCTAATTCATACTAAGCATTAATGACAAAGTTTTAACAAAAGGAGTGAAATCAAGTTCACTATTCACTATGAACAAAAGTCTCCTAGTGCAATCAAGTGTTTCGAAGCATATTTTAGTAAGATATTCTCTTTCCTCAAAGAATTTACTATGTTCACCGAGCTACCATGGCATCATCCAGCGCTAAAATAAAGAAAGATTCAAAAATGTTGGTTCATGGAGAATGGAAAGCACCAGATTTCAAACTCGTACCCGCAGTTGCCAGAACCCTAGACCCAAGTGAAGCTCAATCTCAGATTCCTCCTAAGGTACTCCTTATTAATGATATTCACAGTCATTTTAAGTGTACAATTCAAGAGCTTGGAACCCTAGAGATAGATACTATTCATGAGGAACTATGTGTCGATGGTGTTCTCAAACCGGAACATCAACATTTGGAAGATAAGGGTTTAGTTCACATCACACACTTGCCTCGGAGCTTTCAGATAAAATGGGTCAGATATATCCTCAGCTGAGTAAATGAAGGTAAAATATGGCTTGAGCAACCAGTAGAGATTATGAAGAAGATGATTCACCGAATCACTGGTCTTCCCATGCTTGCCAAAGAAAAATCTACAAAAACCCTAGGTCGGACGGAACTGGAAGAGAAAACCCTAGCCGAGTGGGATGATAGAGGTATGAAGATAAGTAGAATTATAGATGTAGAATTGAAGTTTGGTATACATATCATAGCTCACAAGATATATAGTTCAAGTAGGCAGAACAGTGTTCCGTGTGAAGCAGTTGACCTAGCATATAAAATTGTAAAGAACAATCTATCATTTGACCTAGCAGATCTTTTGTTGAAATAGTTCAACAAGAACATGGAGAGCATCCAAACCTCAAAGAACAATCCATGTAAGTTTGGCTCACTGTTGGTTTGTTTATTTTTCTATGCTCAAAAGTTTTTCCCATCAAAAGGCACGGTAGTATGGAGAAAAGATGTGCCGGTTCTTTATCAGATAAATGAATACATTTCAGAAATGGGTGACAATTTTGAAAGCATAATGGATAACTATTTTGAATCATTTAAAGAGAAAATGAACAATAGATTCTAGATTCCATAGAAATTGGTGGAAGATTACAAAGATGATATTTGTTTCATGGTGGACTGTGATAATCTGTATATACAGGTAGCAAAACCAAGGATTGTACATGTGAAACCTCTTCCCTATGAGGTAAATATTAATGAAACCAAGAATATTATTGAAGCCCTAATTAATCAACCTGTTAATCCAAAAGCACCATATTTTGGGATATATGAAGAAGCTAAGGAGAGAATTGAGCTTAGTATAAAGCTTCCACAGGCGGTTAACAAAGGAAGAAAGAGGTTGGCCAAAATACAAGCTAGCACACCTCTAATGTCAACTGAGGAAAAAGGAGAGAACTTTGAAGAAGAAGAAGAGAAAAAGGATGAGGAGGAAGAAGAACAACTACCAGCAAAGAAAAAAGGAAAAGTATTTATTACCAAGGCACCCAAGCAACCCTCTGCAATATTTACAAGAAGGAGTGCAAGAGGCAAGGCAGGCAAAGACAGTGAAGAAATAGTATTCAAAAGGCCTCCTCCTCCATTAAAATAAAAGATCAAGGATATGAAAGAAGGATCTGGAATTGCAAACTTCAAATCTCTAAGATATGAAATCAGATCTGAGGAAGAGCAACAGGAAATTGAAGATGCTGTTATCGAGAAAATAGGAAGATGGAAATACTCACCTGAAGAGATAGCTTCTCAAATCCCAAGAACTTTGCTGAACAAAATTAAGTTGAGATGGTCCAATGCAAGACAAACTGTCAAGGACATGTATGCTCAAACCTTGAGGCAATTAATGCCAAGTTTGAAAAATGCTGAAATTAATAAGGCATTGATAGATAATGAAAATAAGATGACACTCAAATTTAACAGTTGTTTGATTTTGATCAAAGATATTGAGTCGGTTGTGAAGAGTGCCACTACCACATGGAAAAACATCTATAATCTTCACAAACTGAGTGTCAAAACTATGATAATCAAGGATATTGATGATGACAGTGATGAACATGAAGAAGATACTGAGGTAGACAAGCAAAGTGATGAGGAAGATAATATTGTTCGGATAGCTGCAGAAGTCATTGCCTCACTTCCTCACTCTCCAGCAAAAGTTGCTACACCTAGCATGGAGATAACTTCAAGTATGATTATGACAACTTCCATAGATACATCAAATGTCAAATCATCACTACCACAAATCAATGAATCATTGACAAAAATGACTACCACCTCTTTTACCGAGTTGCAGTCTCCTGTATCTATTTCAGTACCTACTTCCATATCAAGTTTTCCAGTAGTAAGTACCTTAGTTTTAGATACTTCAGTAAGTATTTCAGTTTTTGATTCTACAATTGTGAATACTTCAATTTTGAGCCCTTCAAGTATTCCAGTCGGTAGTTTATCATTTTTCACAGCTAGTCCTACAATGTCTACAATAACTTCTACAAAGGCATTAAGTGCAATAACAGTTGATCCTAAGGCTCAACCGAGTACAAGATTTTTGAGTAAGAATGTAGAAGAGGATATAGACTTAGATGAGGAGATAGAGATTCCAAAATTAGACTTTGCAAATCTTTCAGCGGATCAAATGCAAAACATTGGTGAACTCCTCCAAAAGAAAGCAAAATAGAAGAAACTAAAGGAAGAAAGGGACAAGGAATATAAAATTATTGAAGATGCAAAGGATATTTTGTTAGAAGCATTAGGTATTAAAGTTAATTCCTCTCAACATATTCTGTTACAGTTAGCTGAGGTAGTAAACAAGTTCCATGAGCATTCCTCTGCGTCAGAAAAGATTATTGAGAAAGTCGAGAAGAAATTTGACAATAAAGTGCTTGAGCATGTTGCTCAGCATATAGCTATTAATCAGGTAGAATTATCTTTAGTTTTGACAGATATTGAGTCCTCCTATTCCAATGTTACCTCACTTGTTGCTAAGCTATGTAATGTTGTCAAGTTCACTAAGGAAGTCAAAGAAAAATTGAATACGATTGATGAGGATCTAAAGGACAGTGTACAGAGGTTGCAACTTGAACCTAGTTCAAGCTCTGCACATCATATGAAAATCACATTCCTATCAAATAGGTAGTCAAAATTATTAAAAGAAGATACAAAGATCTGGTCAACATTGCTAGATATTCAGAACATGATCCTTCCCATCATGGACATAATGCAAAAGCACATTGTTCACTCAAAAACATTACTCCATGACAATCAATTTTCCATTGCAGATCACATGATTGAACTCTCTGCAAAAGTCCAAATTGCACTCCAAACATGCAAGATTCTGCAAGAGAATTGGGACAAAACTCTGGCACTTATCATAAAGGTACATTCTAATTTTCTTTCACATTTTGGATTCTCCCTGCAAAATACTTGTATATACACCTTTGGCATTATTGTCAAAAAGGGGGAGAAAATGTATAGGAGAAAGTGTATAAGATTAAGGTGTGTAATACGAAAGGGGGAGAAAGTACTCTATATAAGGGAGTCACAAAATATATAAACAATAGTTTGACAAAGAAAAATTTTGAAAAAAAAAAATCAAAAAAGATTCAGCATGATTCTTGTATATAAGTTTTGGCAATAAGTGTTTTTGTCACTAATGCCATAGGGGGAGATTGTTGGCATTAAGCATGATTGTCATTAGTGACAACACTTATTCAGATCAGTGCATACCGAGTAGATTAGTACATACTGAGCAGAACAATGCTTACCGAGTAGAGCAGAGCTTACCGAGAAGATCAGTGCATACCGAGCTCGCAAAGTTTCATAGTGTTTACCGAGTGCTGCATGGTTAAACAGGAAATTTAGTTTCTACCAAGTAACACTTTGTCTACTGAGTCTCCAGTATTTACCAAGTTTGAAACTATGACCGAGTGGTTAGTATGGACCGAACTTCCACTTCTACCGAGTGCATGACGATACCGAGTAACGCAGCGGACGCTGAGTATTAGAAAGTCACCGAGTTAGTTTGTAGTAGCCGTGTAACTATATTTGGGCTAACTCAGTAATATTTGTGTTTACTTGTTTAAGAGCCGACTTTGTAATTGTTTTGGAATTGACTTAGATTGATATATAAACAATGTTTTATGTCATATCCAAGAATGATGAAATATAGACAAGTATGAAAAAGAGAGAAAGGCAGAGATAAGTGAATTACAAAGGGCTACAATAGTATAAGAAGCAGCAAAGATTTATCCATCATAGAAGGTGATCAGTACATCAAAGAATCTCAATCAGTAAGTACAGTTGCAAGTAAGAGATCTACTATTTCATCCTAACAGGTGAATCAGCTTGAAATCCTTTAACTGGGTAGACTTAACAGTCTTTGTAAAAATATCTTAACTGAGTGCATACTTCATTGTATGTTTGTAAAGCCTCTAACAAGGTGGACCTAGTAGTCCTTATTGCTCCTAACAGGGCAAATCATCAGAAGTGATCATTGTAAGCCTTAACCGGCAAACTTTATACTGCAGTATTGAAGTTTTGTGGGTATCATCCCCACCCCAATTTTACTTTCTACTTGGAAGGTTTCTAGGTCACCAAATCTCTATGTTCTAAGTGTTATGAATGTGTTATTCTTTCTGTTACTCATGCATGCAGTCACATTATCAATCTAATATTATTAAGATCTAAATCTGTTAAAAGTTTTGAAGTTACCGATTCACCCCTCCCCTCTCAGTAACCTAGATAGTCTTGAATATTTCCAACAAAAGTATACACTGACATTGATTGGGCTAGAAATGTGGATGATGTTAGGAATGAATGCTAAATGTTTGGCAGCCATTCTATAGTAGTTGTTGTTGCATTCATGACTGTGATTATCATTGATGTCAACACACTGATCTTCTAGATATTTGCAGAGGAGCAGATAGTGTTTGGATTAGCACACGTGGCATATTGTAGTTAGAGCTATGTGATGTTGAGGATTTACTCTTTGATATGTTATATGTTTATGGTTAAGAGTGCAAATAGTAATTCATTTATTCATGGAATTTATGAGCATTTTGGTAGAAGTAGTATTTAGGCAGTATTCTTGAGTAGCGGTTTGTGGAAATCGGATGATATCTCCTAATCAGGATGGAATCTAGTTTTATGCAGTTAAGGGGAAGTTGAAGACATAGTGATAGTGACATGGATGACAATGCAAACTTTTAGGTTGCATGGATGGAGAATTATTGTATTTGGAAGCCGACAGTTTTGTGTAATTTAATGTAGCGTGTGGAAATTTTTTGTAATTGGATGATGACTCATTTGTAATTACTTGAGTGTGGTATTAAGGAAGGAATGTTTTTCCTTGTTGTAATATGGTTGAATATTGATGTATGAATGAACTAAAGAAAATAGCCAATGCAATTGTGAAAACAAATTTGTGAAGGAAGACATGTGAAGTACAAAGATCTGAAATTGAGATCTGGTGTAGAAGTGAGTGTGGTTTGGCATAGTCAGAGAAGAGGTATTATATTGTTGAGATCAATAATATTTTGGTATTATTCTATTGAGTAATAAAAAGATCAGTTGGATAATGTGTTCAATGATCTTACCCTGAAGCTGTTTGGGTAGTGGGTCCTTCTATCTTCCATAACTCTTAACAGGGTTAGAATCTTTTAACAGGGATTCAAAATCTCCTAACAGGGATTCATATGTACTGAATCTATTTTATAAGACTCCTAATAGAGTCCATCCTTTCATAAGGAATATTCATATTAGTGCATCTTTTGTGGGCATCATTCCCACTGGGGTTTACTCTTTGATCAAGAGGTTCCCTAGTCAACATATCTTGTGTCATTGTGTTATTGTGTATGAATATCTTTCTATGGTTGGTAACTATATTGCTTACATGGTTAAATGCTGTTGAAATTGATAAAATTTATAATTATCTAATAACTAATTCACCCCCCCCCTCTTAGTTATCTTGGTGGACTTTACTTTCTAACAATTGGTATCAGAGCATCAAGTCCTTGAAAGAGAAGTTTAACAGCTTAAGGAGATCCATGGTGGATTTGAGGAAAGAAAGCCCTAAGTTTGATGGAGTGAATTTTGACAGCTGGAAAGAAAAGATGAAGACACATCTACTGTGTTTAGGACCAGGTTATTGGTTGATTACAAAGAATGAGAAGACTATCATTGGAGAGGATGATCTTGAAACATGCTCTAGTGATAAGAGAGATCTATTCATGTGTAACATACTTGCCAAAGAAGCACTTTTGACAGCCCTTCTAGAGAATGAGTATAGTTAGGTAAAATGTTTGAAAACATCTCAAGAAATTTGGAAAGCTTTACACTCTACTTTTTGTTAGAAATAGGGAATACTGAGAGGGGGGGTGAATCAGTATTCTACAAACTTTATCTTTTTCCCAATTATGGATATAACAGATTATCTTTATACATGCATAACATAAGAAGCTAAACAATATGCATAGCAATAGAAATAAAGAACTCATAACACATGATATGTTCTCGAGGAAACCCTGGCTAAGGGAAAACCCCGGTGGGGATGGTACCCAAAAAGATCGACTAATCAAAAGTATCTTGTTAAGGATGTTGACCCTATTAGGAGTCTATTACAAGAATATAGTGTATCAGTCCTGATTAAGGGACTATAGGCCTTGTTAGAAGCCTCAACCCTGTTAGGAGTTGTCAATACAAAATCTGATTACCAGATTAGCCCACTGCCCAAACAAGTAATGTACAATGTATACTAATTACAAAGATGGATTAAGGTATATAACCTTATGCTTCTTGCATCAATATCTTTTCACTACTGTTACATTCACATCATATCATTACAATATTACTACATATCTCTTCTTCTTCTTCTTGCAATTACATATTACATGTATACAAGTTATTAAGGATAATAACTTTACATGGTTGGCTTCCATATATATTTATCCAAGAGTTAACATCTAGGATGTCATCCCTTTATATTGTTAAGTCATTATTTTGATAAACAAAATAATCCCTTAACTCTTTACCAATCCTGCCTTCATATTCTGTCTTGTCGGCTTAACACTGTCTTTGGTAAAACTGTCATAACTAATTCTGTACATGTCATACTAACTTGTTCTCTGAGATGGGTCATAATTATTCATCATAGAGTCTATGTTCAGGTGCACAAGAACTGAACTTACTCCAATCAATGTCGTAAACAAAAACTTTATCCTAGTGCACTGGTGAAAACACTGTCTTACACTTAGACAAATTTGCAATGCGCTCTGCTATACTTGCTCTCTAACCTATGCAATCTTCATGTGGATCATATGTTTCCATAATGACAACATCTATGTAGTCACTTCAGCCAAATTGCCAACAATCTCCCCCTTTGTCATTGGTGGCACCATATGAGAAAATTGGCTAAGTGTACAAGTCAAAATCTCAAAATTGTATCAAAATTGCCATAGTATAGAATATGTATACTATTCTTATAACTCCTCAAAATATAATCTCTAATACAATGCTCCCCCTAAGAGTATCAATCCTTATCAAATATATCAATTTTCTGCTCTAATATATCTCCCCCTTTGACAACAATGACAAAATAAGGTAGGGAGGATTACAAAATTGTATCCCAAAAAGATTATACCTTCATTTTCTTATTGCAAATTTGGTAGGCTTGCAACACAATCTGCAAAATCAACTTTCATAGCTTCTATCTCCTTTTCCCATGAATTCTTGATGGAATCTTCCACATTGAGTAATGTGCTCAGTCCATAAGCTATTATTTGACAAGCTTGGAGGTTGTCAAATTTGAATTTCTGAAAGGATGTCTTAGCTGTAAGACATTCTTCTAACTACTCTTCAATGATACTCAACTTCATAGAGATGTGTTCTCTCAAAAGAGTGAGTCTCCTCATTTTTTTGTTCCTCTCATCTTGCAATATTCTTATTTCATCATAAAGCTTCTGAACTTTCTTTTCAGCATCACATACCTTCACATTAGGTCTAGAAAGAAGATTACATTCATTCTGAATCTTAGCTTCCTTCAACTTGATCTTCTGTTCCTCTTCTGCTGTCAAAATCTCTAGTTTTGTACATTGTATGTACAATGATTTTCCTGTCTCCAAATGTTTCCTCAAGTTCTTGATACAAATATCAAGATTGCTAATATCATTCCTGATATTCTGACTGATGTTCAAAAGCATTTCAACTTCATAAGCTTCTTGAGCTCTCACTTTTGCAATATCAAATAGGTTAGTGAATTCATTGTCAAAAGTGCTCATTACCTTCTTAGCTTTCTCCAAAGGGTCTACCTCTGTGATTTGTGTAGTTACAATGCTTTGTAACTTCTTAGTAAGGTCCTTCAGACTCCCTTCAAGATTCTTCACTTTATTGTTCTTGCCAATGATTTTGTTCAAAGAAGTGATAAGTTCCAACTGATCATCATCATCAACTTCCTTTCCTAAATCTTCAAACAAAGATCTAATTTCTTTCTTCTTTCTAGTCTCAAGAGTAAGACTAATGTCTTTTATGGTAGGAATGGGTGCTTGAATCTTAGTCTCCTTAGGTTCTTCACTGATAGATTGGGTCTGCTCTACTTCTTCAGTTCTATCGAGTTCATCAAGAGCCGAATTGTCAACAATGTTTGCTAAGTTCTTGAATACATTGTCATCAGTATCCAAGGTAACCTTAGTACCTTCTATATTCATAGTTTCATCTTCAATGTTAATAGCTGAAGGAGAAGGAATATCCTCTTGTTCAGCTTCAATTACTTGCTCTGTTGCAACCGATGGCTCTCCAACATTTTTTGCCATGACCTTGATTATTGCCTACTCTGTATCTGAATTAACTTCTTCATATCTACCTCCCATAATCAAAATGGTTCTCCTTTTGGTTCTCAAATGGGTGCTTAAGGCCTTCAATATCTACTTCAAGTGTTCATCATCTCTCACATCACAAAGCTTCTTCACAAGATTCTTTTTGATATTAGTGTCTTCTTCAATTGATCTCTGCTTTCTATTTACAAGTTTGGTATACAACTCATCAGGGATTTGACCTTGAATAGAATCAAATTTCTTGCCTACCAAAATCATATGCTTCACAATAGCATTCTCCAAATTTAGTCTTTCTAAATAATCATAAAGTTTATAGTACTTGTTCATTTTAGTGAAATTTCCATCTTGTATGATTTCTTCATTCACTCTCTCAACTCTCGGTTTCCATGTCTTCTTCTTAACTGTAGTGTCATCATCCTTTATTTCTACAATTTCTCTTGGTATTGGTTGAACTAAAGTCTTCTGTCTCTTTCCTAGTCCAGTAGCAATTTATTTCATTCTCTTGCTAGCTGTGGAGGAAGTGGATCTAGTTGTTACTTGTTCCTTTTCTGGTTCCTCTACTTTCACCTTGACTTGTGTAGGTTCTTGCTATACTACACTAGATGACAAGGGTGGTACAATCAAGACTGCTTTCTATCCAATATCCCTAATTTTTGTTGCTGTCTATTTTTCTATTAAGAATTCTTGTTCTGACATTCCTGAATCTTTCAGTATTCTCCTGATAGTGCTGTCAACTCTCTTCTTAGATTGCTTCTCTTGAGTTATAGCTTTTTTTGAGTTGAAGTTCTCTTCAAAAATTCCAAATCTACTGCACTGAGTGTCCAATTTACATTTAACTAATCTGCCAACATATTCTTCTGTTTCAGTCTCAGATATCTCATAGCCAAGAGGGTCTATGAACTCAATTCTATGTTCCATTGCTTCAATATAGGTAAAGTCAATGTCAACAATGAAACATATATCATTTTTATACTTCTTCACAAGTGACTGTGGAATTCTTGATCTGCAAGTTACCATGTTCTGAAATGTCTTCATTACTAACATAGCACTCTCATTTACTTTGTCAATAACATGTCTCAAATATAATTTATTTATTCTTCCCATAGCAGTTTGTCCATCATTCCAATCATTTGCAATGGTGTACGAAAATATTCTCAATAAGTGGAAAAACTTGTATGTGATTAAGGATGAAAATCTAAATTGTGAATACTTAGATTTCTTAATCTTCTCCAAGTTTTCAAACAATTAAATTCTCAAAATTTCACACATATCAACTGGCACCTTGTCAACACACATTAAATAGGCAATATGCACCATTTGAGCTACCATATCATCTTCTCTAGAATTTGCACAAAACTTAGTGGTTAGGATCTTGCATAGGTATCTCACATCATCTTGTTTGATTTTGCTAATCACAATTCCTTTGCCATTATAGGATGAACCTGTGTTGTCTATAACTATTTTTCTCATATTTTTCTCATTTAAAGGAATAGCACCAACTTTAGATAAACTCGTGACTTCATGAATCAAGTCAGCTATAATGTCTATCACTCTATCCTCTAGCCAAAACTTCCCATTATGAATTCTGCTCAAAATAATCTTAGTGCATTCTTCATTGTCAAACTCATACTTCAAAGCATACTGAACAATCTCATTATATTTCAAATGTTCATATCCTTATTTCAGTGACATATCATGGTTGGAAATCTTCTGATATTCATTGGTAAAATCACTATCACTGACAGTTTCTAACTTGCATCCAAGATAGCTCCTCACATTTTCTAAATGCAAAAATCCATCTGGTATAGATGATAATGCTAACCTAGGATCATCTTCTTCCAAGGGTTCTACTGGTTCCATCTTCATTCTAGGTCTATTCTTATGTTTGACATTGTGAATTAAGGATACATCCATGACTACTTTAAATTCCTTATACCGATTCAAAGATCTACCAAGATAAATACCTCAAATTCATGATTTTAGGGCTTTCATAGATTCAACGCTTAAATCTTTCACTAAATCACTGCAAAATGCTTCCAATCTCTATTCTTTTCTCTCCTAAACACTTCAATTTTCTTTGATGATCAAATAACATTGATCATAACCTTTTATTACTTCAATCTCACTTAGATCTTACATCGCATTCAATTCTTTTGCCGCTTCTTTCCAAAAAGTTGTTTCTACTATCCTGCAAAACTTAAAACTTCTTGCGATCTCGCAAAACATAATATTTTCTTTTGCACTCTTAACCATAGCATTAGTACATCATAAACTAACTTACATTAACTGCGCAAGACTTAATTCATCGAAAATCTACTTCTGCACTAATTCTAAGTTCCTAATCTACTATAATTTTCATAAATTAAGTGCTTTGATTTAGGTCAAGTAAGGATTCATTTTTATGACTTGATACTTCACCTTTCTAATTACCTTCAATGTTGAATATGTCTCCTTGATCTATGCCTTTAACAAATTTCACTTCATCTGCATTACTACAACAACCTTTCTGTCTGTTACCTGCATCTTCATTACTTCTTGCATGATTTCTAGGGTTAGGGTTAGGATGAAAAACTCCATTGTTCATTCTACAAAACCTTGTTGTATGTCCAATCTTGTTACATATCTAACAAACAATTCCATTGTTCCCATATCTTGGTCCTTGCTGATTGATTTGTGATCTGCAGTTTCTAGCAATGTGTCCAATCTTGTTGCATCTATAACATACTACTTCATTTCTTCTATTCATATCTTCAGTAGGTCTTTTATCTACATTTTTAGTATTCCTAAACATTCTACTACCATAATTATTCTCAATAACTTTAGGTCTTCTACATTCAATAGCTCTATGTCCAAAACCATGATAATTATAACAGTAACCATTAAGAGGTTTAACTTGTTTACCTGTGCAATCTCTCTTCATGTGACCAATAGTATTACAACCAAAACATCTACCTTTGAATTCTCTTTGCATACCTTTGGGTGATTCTTCTTGGTTTGATGGTTCTTCTTCTTTAGGTGGTTCTTCTCCTTTAGGTGTGTCTTTAGATTTGTTGATCTCATCTGACTTTTTCTCATCTATGCTTTCAAATTCTTTCAGATCTGGTTCCTTGCTTTCATCATTTGTTTTGAATATATTAAATCCAAGTCCAATCTTATCATAGGATGGTTTTCCATAAGATACTTGTTCATCGATCTTCTCACTATTTTAATATAGCCTTTCAAGTTGTTTTTTGGATTGAGCCAATTCTCCTTTCATAATCTTATTGTATTTCTCAAGTTCTGCATGCTACAAATTTACTTTCTCAAATTTAGATGTTACTTTGGCAAGTTTAGATTTTAATTCTTCATTCTCAATCTTCAACCTTTCATTCTCAGATCTTAGATTTGCTTCATTTTTGTCATTTCCATCTTTCAAACTAGGCTTCAGATTTGCTATCTTCAGTTCATGCCTAAGGATCACATTTTTTTTTTCTAAATTGTCATCACAATCTTCAATAAGAATTTTAGATTCCTTTTTAGATTTCAGATCTTCTACCTTGTTTTTCAGTTTCTCAATAAGGTTCTTTGCATCATCATATTTCCTTTTCACAATATTTATTTCATTAGTAAGCATATCAATCTACTCAAGAGCTTCTTCAAGATTTTTTTGTAGTTGATCCATATCCTTAGAGATCTTACTCAAGCTGCTAGGCTTTCCTTGAATGATTCTTCTCCGAGTAACTAAGCTCTGATACCAATTGTTAGAAATAGGGAATACTGAGAGGGGGGGTGAATCAATATTCTACAAACTTTATCTTTTTCCCAATTATGGATATAATAGATTATCTTTATACATGCATAACATAAGAAGCTAAACAATATGCATAGCAATAGAAATAAAGAACTCATAATACATGATATGTTCTCGAGGAAACCCCAGCCAAGGGAAAACCCCAGTGGGGATGGTACCCACAAAGATCCACTAATCAAAAGTATCCTATTAAGGATGTTGACCTTGTTAGGAGTCTATTACAAGCATATAGTGTATCAGTCCTGATTAAGGGACTATAGGCCTTGTTAGAAGCCTCAATCCTGTTATGAGTTGTCAATAAAAAATTTGATTACCAGATGAGCCCACTGCCCAAACAAGTAATGTACAATGTATACTAATTAAAAAAATGGATTAAGTTATATAACCTTATGCTACTTGCATCAATATCTTTTCGCTGCTCTTACATTTGCATCATATCATTACAATATTATCACATATCTCTTCTTCTTCTTCTTACAATTACATATTACATATATACAAGTTACTAAGGATAATAAATTTACATGGTCAGCTTCCATATATCTTTATCCAAGAGTTAACATCTAGGATGTCATCCCTTTATATTTTTAAGTGATTATTTTGATAAACAAAATAATCCCTTAACTCTTTACCAATTTAGCCTTCATATTCTATCTTGTCGGCTTAACATTGTCTTTGGTAAAACTGTCATAACTAATTTCGTACATTCCATACTAACTTGTGCTCTAAGATGGGTCATCATTAGTCATCATAGAGTCTATGTTTAAGTGCGCAAGCACTGAACTTACTCCAGTCAATGTCGCAAACAAAAACTGTATCCTGGTGCACTAGTGAAAACACTATCTTACACTTAGACCAATTTGTAATGCGCTCTGCTATACTTGCTCTCTGACTTGTGTGATCTTCATGTGGATCATATGTTTCCATAATGAAAACATCTATGTACTCACCTGAGCCAAATTGCCAACACTTTTGAAGGTGATGAACATGCAAAGAAAGTTAGATTACATAATTAGATATGTGCATTTGAAGATATAAGAATGACGAAAGATGAATCTGTTAGAAGCTGTATTGGTAGAATGTAAAAAATTGTTGCAAGCATAAAATCTTTTGTAGGAACAAAGATAGAGAATGAAGTGATATGAAAAATTTTGAGGACATTGACTCCTGTGTTTAAGCATACAACACAGATGATTGAAAAAGTTATACCTTGTACTTTGAACTTTACAAGAGAGACTCTTCTTGGAAGATTGGAAGCAACAGAAATGAACTAAGGTTATCAAGAGACTTTCCTATAATGGAGACAACATTCAGTGCTCTTAGTATTTTCCCTACTTTTTCAAGAAGCATCCGTGTGAGCAAAGATTATGCTGGCGGTAGTAAATCTAGAAATGAAGAAGATAGGAAGATTGAAGAAGGTATTGCCTTTCTTGTGAAGAGAGAACCAGATGGTAAGAAATTTTTTAAATGTTGGACTTGTCAAGAATATGGTCATTTTGCATCTAAATGTCCTAAGAGATTAAAAAAGTACAGAAACAATTTCAAGCCTATAAGATCTAAGGAATGTTATTATGCTAATGATGAAGATCTTGAAACTAGTATAGAGAGAACTCTAAGTGAAAGTGATACTGAGAATAATGATGACATAGGATTCATAGCAATTAAAGAAGAAAATCCTGAAATAGATGTTAAGGAAGAAAAAACCCTAGTTTCTCAAGTTGAAAGAAATTTTATTGGATTATAGATAGTGGTTGTTCACATCATATGACCAGAGACATGAAAAAATTCATAAAGTTTAACAACTATGACGGAGGAGTTGTTAGAGTTGGAAATAATGCACCTTCTTTAATTAAAGGTATAGGATCTATTACTCTTGATGGAAAGACTAATACTGATGATGTTTACTTTGTGGATGGTTTGAAACATAATCTCTTAAGTGTTGGATAGTTAGTTGATAAGGGATATCAAGTTTGGTTTACAAACAAAACTTGTGTGATAAAGGATAAAGATGGAAATCTGATTGGAACTAGATCTAGAACCAGAGGTAATGTATTTTAGTTGAATCCTACAGAGATGACATGTTTGATTACTAAGATTGATAATAGTTGGTTATGGCACAGAAGGTTTTGTCATATAAATTTTGATAACATTATGAAAGTAAGTACTACACTTGCAGTAAGGGATTTGCCTAAAATTATGAAGCCTTCTAACATGATTTGCAAGGAATGTGTGATGGCTAAATAGAAGAGAAGTTCTTTTTCCAGTAAGAAGTTTACATCTATAGAGAAGTTGGAGATTGTTTATACAGATTTGAGTAGTCCTACCAGGACTAGAGGATTCTACGGAGAAAGGTATTTTATGATTCTTGTTGATGATTTTACAAGAATGACGTGGATTGCATTTCTTAAAGAAAAATTTGAAGCATTTGATAAGTTTAAGATTGTTAAGAATAAAGTTGAAAATGAATCTGGAATGAAGATTAAATGTTTGAGATCTAATAGAGGTGGAGAGTTTACTTCTAGAGAGTTTATCACCTTTTGTGAAGTTAATGGTATTAAGAGACATTTTTTAGCCCCTAGAACACTTGAACAAAATGGTATTGCAGAAAGAAGAAACATATCAGTGACTGAAGAAACAAGAGCTATGTTATTTGAGAATGATTTGGCAAAGATATTCTGGAGAGAAGCAGTGAACATAGTAGTGTATACAATGAACAAAGTACAAATCAGAGTAGACACAGATAAGACACCTTATGAATTATGGTTTGGACATGCATCCCCAGTTAAGTATTTTAGAATTTTTGGAAGCAAATGTTATATAAAGAGAGACGATGATATTGGAAAGTTTGATCCTAGAAGTGATGAAGGTATATTTCTTAGATATTCTTTGAAGAGAAAAGCTTATAGATGTTACAATAAGAGAACTAAGACTATTGTTGAGAGCGCAAATGTTAAAGTTGATGAAAAGTTCAAAATTTAGGAAAGAATGCTTGATTATGAATCTGATGAAGAAACTCATCATAAGCCTAACACTGAAACTACTGAATTATTCTATGAGACTGACAGTGACTTGTTAAATGAAAGCCATAGTGAAGTTATTAAAAAATTGACACTTGAAGTGAGATCTGAGACAATGACACCTAACAAGAATTTATCAAGGAATCATCCCGTAGAGTAGATTATTGGAAGCATTGATAGAGAAGTTCTAACTCAAAATAAAGTACAAGAAAAGTTATGTTTGATTTCTCAAATTGAACCTAAATCTACTCATGAAGCTTGTGAAGATGAACATTGGATTAAAGCTATGAAAGAAGAACTAGATCACATTGAAAAGAACAAGACATGAGAATTGGTCCCTAGACCTAAAGATAAGAATGTTATTGGAACCAAATGGTGTTAGAATAACTGAGAGGGGGGTGAATCAGTTATCTAGTGTCCCAAAACAACATGTATAATTCAAAACAACTTCTTCAATTTTTGCTCCTTGGTAAACACTAATTACTTTCACTATCTATGATTTTACCGATTACCAGTCTAATACTATAACAGTTACCAATCAAATCTAACATATAACATGCAAAGTATGATAACACAAAAATATCACAATCAACACATAACACAAGAGATTTAACGTGGAAACCCTATAAAGGGAAAAACCACCTGGGACCAACAACCCAAAATTGTTCACTTTTTTGAAGTGAGGTCGGTTAAGACCCAACCCTGTTAAAGGTTTACAAATACACTGTCAGGTGTGACCTTGTTAGAGGATTTTAGACTAGAAGTTATCATCCAACCAACATTCACTATGGGGTTGACAGGATAAAAATGTTCATTCTATGAATGATACATCATAAGAGTTTTAGAGTCCACTCGATTAAGAGATTTTGACTGTACACAATGGTTAAATATGTAACAGTAAATGATATGCTTTAATAAAACTTCAATTGTAGATTACAGATCAATATTCAGTCCATACAAATCCTTTTGATCAATATTTCACTTTAGATTCAATACTGTATCAAATTACTATCCATCGGTAATTGCTCTCTGTAGCTTAATAATTGTTTTGTAGCTTGGTTCTTACTTAACCAGTATGATCAGAATGCATGAAAACTTTGTTCATACAATATTCCTATAGTTTCTACTTCTTCTGACATCATTCCATAATGAAGTTCTAGTCTCTTATATAGATGAGTAAATCATTTTCTTCTCCTCCATCAGATTTTGCCGCTTAACCACATTCATAGATTTTGCCACTTCAAACTTTCTCAGCTGATGTGTCAGTAACACGTTTCAATCTGCTCCATTAGATTTTCCTTTAATTTTGTTAGTCGTCAATATTCATAACAAACATTATCCATTATCACTAAAATCAAGGTACTTTACAGCTCATCAATCTTATCAGCTAAACTAATCATTTAGTTCATTCTGTTCTACTTGTTTAACAAAGAAATGCGTTGGTGAAAACTGCTTGGTTAATACTGTGATCAGTATACACTACACTCTGTCAGTGTATACTAGAAATGCTTCATTTACCGACAACACTACTTTGTGTCTTTCAGCTCTATACTTCATCATAGATGAATGCAACATAGTAAAGTCAATATCATCAAGTCATAGACTCATCAACAAGTTACTCAATGTGTTCCTTATCCTCATCTGTCATGTACATCTTTCCCCATGTAGATTTCTCTGTTCTTCATCTCTTTCACCTTTCTTCAAATGTCTTGGTATAGTAACTTACAAGATAAGTGCTGTCAAACTAGTTGACATCAATGACAACATAATATTGATTTAATCATATTACATATCTAATCAGCAACTCCTTAGTGATCTTTAATCATAGATTCTTCAATCAAATTCCAAATTAGTTGTAGTCCAACAATCTCTCCCTTTGGCATTGATGGCAACCCAAGTAATATGAAATGTACCATACACATACCAAACATATATTCTACAACTTTGTGAACAACATGATGTAAGTTGAATAGACTTAATATGTTTAATCACTATGTTACTAAACAACATTAGATAATACAATTTTACCATTCTGTAGTTGTGATCTTTTCAGCTCTCTTTTCAGTTCTCCTGTTCCTACTTCTGTTCTCTATAACTGATCTTCAATACTCTGTCTCATTCACATTGTCTCTCCCTTAGATAATTCTCATTGGTGCTTGTCCTTTTTCATATTATTTATCTCTCCCTTTGACAACAATGCCAAAGAAACAAATAAACAAACAATTCTGTCCTCCTCTGTATCTCTGTATGCTGATAGTCCAATTGGTTCAAGCTCTCCAAACTTAATCACAACCTTGAACATGATTCAAAGTGTGAACTATGCTGCATCAACATGAATGATCTTCTGATAAAAGTAGGTTGATGCAACAACCAAATCACCTTAGTGACCAATAGATAGGGGACAGACCCCAAGTCTAGTCCTCAAGTATTCAAATGTGTCCTTCGGTAGAGGCTTTGTAAAAATATCTGCAAGTTGTTCTTTGGATGTGACAAATTCTAACTTCACTTGCTTCTCTTGCACTTTTTCTCTTAAGTAATGATACTTAATAGATATATGCTTTGTCTTAGAGTGCATGACAGGATTCTTTGAAATATTAATTGCAATAGTGTTGTCACAATATATAATCACCGAGTCAATGATTACCTCATTCATCCCTTCCAAAAATTGCTTGATATATGCAATGTTTGAATAGTTAGTAGTAGCAACAACATACTATACTTTAGCTGTAGACTGAGAAATACAAGCTTGCTTTTTACTTGTCTAGGTTACAAGTCTTTCACCAAAGAAAAATGCTCCTCTAGTGGTGCTTTTTCTATTATCCACATTTCCAGCCCAATCAACATCGGTGTAAACTTTTAGTTCAAACTTCCCTTCCTTTGGATACCATAATCCATAATTTTCTATTTTCTTCAAGTATCTTAAGATCCTTTTTGTAGCTATCATGTGTGATTCTCTAGGATTAGCAAAAAATCTTGCAACAATACCCACAACATGTGCTATATCTAGTCTACTGTGAACTATGTACATTAACTTACCAATTGTGGATCGGTAAAGTGTCTGGTTTACCTCTGTAGTTTCATCCTCCTTTGTCAATTTGCATCTAGTAGCCATCAGTGTTCCCACAGGTTTAGCATTTTCCATGCCAAATGTCTTCAGTACTTCCTTTATGTATTTAGATTGTGTGTGAATATTCCATCACTCTGCTGAATCACTTGTAGTCCAAGAAAGAACTTAATCTCTCCGAACATAGACATTTCAAAATCCTTTTGCATTTCATTAGAAAATGTCTTGCATACAAGATCTGAGCCTCCAAAAAAATATCATCAACAAATATTTCAGCAATGATAATAGTATCATTAGTATCACCTTTCATATACAGATTTCTATTTTCACTTGTTCTAAAAAATCCAATACTTAACAAGTAAGTATGCAGTCTTTCATACCATGCTCTAGGTGCTTGCTTCAAGCCATATAAAGATTTATGTAATCTACATACCATGTATTTATTATCAGGATCAACAAATCCTTCAGGTTGTTTGATGTAGAGCTCTTCTTCAAATATACCATTCAGAAATGTTGACTTCACATCCATTTGATAGACTTTGAATTTCTTGTGTGTAGCATATGCAAGTAGCATTCTAACTCCTTCCAATCTAGCAACAGGTGCAAATATTTCACCATAGTCAATTCCTTCTTCCTGCACATATCCCTTGCATACCAATCTAGCTTTATTTCTTGTGACTTCACCATTTTCATTCAATTTATTCCTGAATATCCACTTAGTACCAATAACATTCTTATCTTTAGGTTGGGGTACTAAGGACCAGGTTTTGTTCTTCTCTATTTTCTCTATTTCCTCCTTCATTGCATTAATCCATTCTTCATTCTCTAATGCAACTTTCACATTTTTAGGTTCAAATTCACAAACTAAACATATACCTTGTCTTGTTTTGCTTCTAGTTTGCATTCCAGCATGTCTGTCTCCAATGATTTGTGTCTCAAGATGATGTCTTCTGACAAAACTAGCCATAACTTGATTTCTCCTTTCTTTCTCATCCTGTTCATGGTCATTTCCTTGCTTGGTAGCTCCATCTTGTTCATTGGTTGGTGTTGCTTGTTGTCCTGTATTGTTTCCTTGCTAACCAGTTGTCACAGCTTGCGGTGTCGGTAGATACTCTGGATATTCAATGTAAGTGAATCTACCGTAGTCTTCTAGATCCTTTATACTTTCCTTTATGTTCTTGTCATCAAAATCATCAACACGAACATTAGTGCTTTCAACTATCTTATTTGTAACCTTATTCAAACATTTATATGCTTTACTTGTAGAGGAATATCCCAGAAATATCCCTTCATCTCCTTTAGATTCAAATTTTCCATTTCTTTCATCTTTTAAAATAAAGCATTTACTTCCAAAAATCTTGAAATAACTTACAGTAGGTTTGTGTCCAAACCATAGCTCATAGGGTGTTTGGTTGGTGTCCTTCTTTAGTTGTACTTGGTTAAGAACATACACAGCTGTGCTGATAGCTTGTCTCCAATATGTCTGAGCAACATTCTTCTGTATCATCAATGTTCTAGCATAGTCAATTATAGACCTATTCTTTCTTTCATCACTGCCATTTTGCTGAGGTGTCCTCAGTGCAGAGACCTATCTTTTAATTCCATGCTCATTACAGAAATTAGTAAATTCATCAGAGATAAATTCACCTCCTTTATCAAATCTTAAGCATTTTATTTATTTTCCAGTCTCTTTCTCTACCTTGGCTTTATACCACTTAAACATTTTAAAGGCTTCAGATTTCTCTTTCAAGAACATAACAATCATCAGTCTAGTATAGTCATCAACAAAAAAAATAAAATATCTATCACTAGAACAACTCTGAGTTCTCATACGAACACATAGGTCAATATGAACCAACTCAAGTATCTTCTTTGTTGAGTAGTCTTTACTTTTAAAACTAGACTTAGTCATCTTACCTTTCTAACATTCATGGCACATGGCATGATCAAGTTTTGTCAAGTTAGGCAATCCTCTAGCTCTTTTCTTTTTACTGATCTTGATCATGTTGTCAAAGTTCACATGGTGATGCAGGATCATCCTGGGTGTAAGAGCAATCTTGCATCACCCAAAAATATTTCTATTTTTATATTCAATAAGGGCTATCTTGTGCAGAGTTGCTATTTATAGAAACTTGCTATTTTAAGTAAGTTGGTCTTACGATCTTGGAATGTCTAATTTTACATATAAAGGTTCATCTCAGTCATATCAGCCTACCAGCAAAGTTTCATGGCTAGATCAGGTGTAGTTTTGAAGATATTGAAGATTTTCGGTATTGGCAGTAGGGTACAGAAACTTTGAACTCAGTTTTGAAGGCTTTAGAGGCCCCGGATGAGGTTGAAAATTTGGGTGACAAGCGCTTTGCGCTAGTCAAGCTTGTAAAGCACTTTGTGGCATTTCCAGAATGGGGTTATAATAGCCAATCGGGTCAACGGGTGATGACTTATGGTCTTCAGAAGTTGGGTCACCTGAAATGGCAGAAAATAATTTTTCTTCAAAATTTTTATTTGGGTTTCAAAACTCATTTTGAGTCGAATTTGATGTAATAAATTGTAAAATAAAATAATTCTAAGTTTGGTCGGCCCTGAGGGCTAAATTTCTAGAACTTTCTCAGGTGGTGGAAATTGCCTATATAAAAAAAGCCCGTAGTGTTGTCTAGGGCAGTTCTGGGTATTGATTCAAGGCTTTGTCCTATAGAATATTGTAAGGGAATGCCCGTGTGGCTTTGCATATTGTAATTCTAAAATTTTGTAATTCCACATTTGTGGAGATAATAAGAAGCCAATTTTCTGTTCTTGCATATTATTGTTGTTTCTCTATTTCTGTTATGTGCTTGTGGTATTAAGGGGAGTACCTTTCATCAAGTGGTATCAGAGCAGGAGTTCTTGAGTGTGTAAATAGATCACTGACTGTGAGGTAATTTGCACCAGGACCGTGGTTAGGGTTTTAGCACGCATTGCGAAAATGCCTCCATGAAGATAACATGGCGGAAGAGCTGGTGTTGTGACACTTGAGGTTAGAGAGCTACAGAGACAAGTGAGAGCATTGCAAGAAGAGATTCATAGAGGAATGAATCTTAATGTCAGAGATGAAAGCGAGGATGAAGCCAAAGAAGAATATCAAGAAGGAGAAGCTAAAATTGTGAACCACGAGGAAGAAAGACTTTTTCAGGCGATTTCCAAGATTGAGAAAAGACCTAAGATTGAGGTTCCTACATTTTCTGGAAATATTAACCCAAAGGAATTGATAGACTGGATCAATGAATGTGAGGAATATTTTGAGTATGAAGATGTTGAGGATCCTGATAGGGTCAAATTTGTGAAGGCCAGATTGAAAGGTTATGCGAAGATCTGGTGGCAAGAAATTCAATTGGAGTGAAATAGAATAGGGAAAGATAAAATCACAAGATGAGATTGGATGGTGGATAAATTGAAGTGACGGTTCATTCCTGTTGATTATGAGCTTGACCTACTAAAGAAAATGCAAAGTTTGAAGCAAGCAGGAAGATCTGTTCAGGAGTATATAAAGGAGTTCTATCGACTCCTCATCAGAACAGGGCATGTAGAAGCTGATAAGGAGAAAGTTGCCCAATACCTTAATGGGTTAAGGCCAAGCATTCAGGAGAAGTTGAATCTAGTTCAAATGAACAGTATTGAGGAGGCATACCAGTTTTTTCTAAAAGTAGAGGAAAAGCTGAACAAGAAGTTTGAGAGCAGACAAAATGGAAGAGGTCATGGTGGAAGATCTGGTGGACGGTCATATGATGGCTGAAATGAAGATCCAAAAAAGAAGGATGAGGCCGGTAGTAGTCAGAATCAGAGAGAAAATAATTCCAATCATTTCCAGGATTAGAGTAATAGAGATCAAAGAGGAAGAGGAAGAGGACAAGGATCTGGAAGAGGAGGCTTCCATGGAACATGTTTTCATTGTGGAGAAGAAGGTCATAGGGCATTTGAATGTCCTCAGCACCAAGGTAGAATAGATAGGAAAAATGAAGGCCAGGCCAAAGTTGCACATGTAGATGAAGATGCTATATCATCAAATTCTAAAGATGCTGAAAGAGGAGAAACGTTAATTAACAGAAGAGTCTTGCTGAGTGGTGAGAATGAACCTGAACAAAGGAGGAACCTATTTCGCACTAGGTGCAAGTGTGAGGGTAAATGCTGTGATGTGATTATTGATAGTGGAAGCACTGACAATTTGGTGTCAGAAGAGATGGTGACAAAGTTGAAGCTCAAGAGATAGAAACACCCACATCCATATCAGATTTCTTGGGTGTAGGATGACCACAAGGTCATGGTCAGTGAACAGTGCCTGGTAAAGTTCAAGATTGGCAGGTACCAAGATGAGGTACTATGTGATATCATCTCTATGGATACATGTCATATATTGTTGGGTAGACTGTGGCAGTTTGATAGATGTGTTGTACATGATGGTCATGCAAATACCTATTCCCTGACAAAGGATGGAGTGCAACATAAGCTAAAGCCATTGAAGGAGACCGAAGAAAAGGTATGTGGTAATGCAAGAATAAAATTTGTTGATGGAAGAAAATTCCTAGATGGTATGAGGCATGAGCATATGTGTTTTGCTTTAATTCCAAAAGTTGGTAAAGAAGAAGTAGAGGATGTACCTGTAGAGGTTGCAGATTTGTTGAATGAGTTTTAGGATATTGTATCTGATAATGTACCTGATGGATTACCACTGGTGAGGAAGATCAGTCATTAGATGGATTTGATTCCATGAGCTAGTTTTCCAAACAAGGCAGCACATAGAATGACACTAGTAGAAAGTGAAGAGTTGAATAGACAAGTACACGAGTTATTGCAGAAGGGGTTGATTCAAGAGAGTTGGAGTCCCTGTGCTGTACCAGCGGTATTAGTACCAAAGAAGAATAGAGAGTGGAGGATGTGTACAAATTCTAGAGTAATAAACAAGATCACAATCAAGTATAGGTTTCCATTGCCACGAATGGATGATATTATGGATTGTTTGAGTGGGGCTTTGTATTTCAAAAAAGATAGATCTGAAGAGTGGATATCACCAGATTCAGATCATAGAAGGAGATGAATGGAAGACTACCTTCAAGACAAAGGAAGGACTATATGAGTGGTTAGTCATGCCTTTTGGGCTAACCAATGCACCGAGCACTTTCATGCAGCTCATGAATGAGGTTTTGAAAGAATTTTTGGCTAATTTTGTCATTGTTTACCTATATGATATTTTGATTTTTAGCAAAACATTGGAGGAACATATGATGCATATTCGTATGGTGTTTGAGAAGTTGAGAGATGAGAAATTGTTGATTAATTTGAAGAAGTGCAGTTTTGTGAAGAAAGAGTTAGTGTATTTGGGATTTGTAGTTTTAGCAGAAGGTCTAAAAATGGACCTAGAGATGGTACAGGCTATCCTTGAATGGCCTACTCCAAGGAGTGCTACTGAGGTAAGATATTTTCATGGTCTAGCTAGTTTTTACATAAATTTTATCAAAAATTTTAGCAGTATTTGTGGTCCCTTGACTGAAACAATGAGAGGGGATAGAAAAGAGTTTAAGTGGACTAATGGGGTAGAAAAGAATTTTCAATTGTTGAAACAAAAAATTACAGAACAACCTATTTTAGCACTTCTAGATTTTAATAAGGAGTTTCAAGTAGATTGTGATGCTAGTGGTACTGCAATAGGAGCTATTATGAGCCAAGAAGGTAAACCTGTTTCTTATTTCAGTGAGAAGTTAAATGATGCCAAGAGAAAATATTCTATCTATGATCAGGAATTTTATGCTATAGTTCAGACATTAAAGAAGTGGAGACATTATCTGCTTCCTAAAGAGTTTGTTTTGTATACTGATCATCAAGCTTTGCAATATTTGAATAGTCAAGGAAAGTTGAATCAAAGGCATTTGAAATGGGTTGAGTTTTTGCAGAGTTATACATTTGTTTTGAAACATAGGAGTGGAAAGTTTAATAGGGTTGCGGATGCTCTTAGCAGAAGGTAACTATTGCTGACAGAGATGCAAATTGAAGTGGTTGGGTTGAAGGAACTCAAGAATTTGTATCCAGAGGATCCTGATTTTGGTGAACTTGGAAAGCTTGTACAGAACCTGTTACTCTAGACAAGATGAAATGGCTAGATTTTATCATCCAAGATGATATGCTATTCAGAGGGAGTCAGTTGTGCATTCCATGAATTTCTATGAGGTAGAATCTCATCAAGGAGAAGCATAGTGGAGGATTGGCTGGACATTTTGATCATGATAAAACCCTTGCTTTGGTTGGTGAGAATTATTATTGGCCATAGTTGTAGCAAGATGTGAAGAAGTTTGTACAGAGTTGCAGAGTATGTCAGATGGAAAAAGGAGTGAAGCAAAATATAGGGTTGTATCAGCCATTACCTATACCAGAGAAGCCTTGGGAGGATATCAGTATGGACTTTGTTCTTGGTTTACCGAGGACGCAGTGGGGACATGATTCAATTTTTGTAGTAGTTGATAGATTTTCGAAGATGACACATTTCATTCCCTGTAAGAAGACTAATGATGCTGTTCATGTAGCAGAATTGTTTTTCAGAGAAGTGGTGAGACTACATGGTTTGCCAAAGACCATAGTTTCAGATCAAGATACTAAGTTTGTTGGATATTTCTGGCAGACATTGTGGAAGAAGTTGAAGATAGATTTGAAGTTCAATTCATCACATCATCCACAGACTGATGGACAGATAGAGGTGGTGAATAGAAGTTTGGGAAATCTGCTGAGATGTTTGGTTGGAGATAAACCAATAGGATGGGATTTGATTTTACCACAGGTAGAATTTGCATACAATAATTCTATCAATAGGAGCACTAGTAAATCACCATTCCAGATTGTATATGAAAGTAGTCCAAGAAATGCATCTGAATTGAGAAAGATAGATAAAGGAGAAATAAGTAGTGCTGAAGCTGAGGATTTTGTAGAACACTTGAAAAACATCCATGAAGAGGTGAGGAAGCATATTACCAAGATGAATGCGCAGTATAAGGCTAAGGCAAATGAGAAAATGAGGCATAAAGAATTTCAGGTTGGAGATGAAGTCATGGTTCATTTGCGGAAGGAGCGATTTTTGGTTGGTACATATAACAAGTTGAAAATGAGGAAGTTTTGGCCATGTAAGATACTGAAGAAGCATGATTCAGGAAATGCGTATGAGGTAGAATTGCCTACTGAGCTAAATATTTCACCAGTGTTTAACATTTCAAATTTGTCAGAGTATCATGAAGGAGGTGTTGAAGATGAGGTTGCAGCAACACAGTGGAGTATTCTAGCAACCAGTTCAGATATCAAGGAGATTGAAGACATACTGGACAGTCGTGTTGGTAGAAGCACAAGGAACCAGACATATGAAGAGTATTTGGTCAAATGGAAAGGATGACTTGTTGAAGATTCATCATGGTAACAAAGGAGGAGGTTAACCATCTTGGTTTTCCTCTGCACACCTGAGTCGTGACAGGTTCACTTCTCAAATTACCCCAGGTGTCTGATGCAGGAGCATCCTGGGTGTAAGATCAATCTTGCATCACCCAAAAATATTTCTATTTTTGTATTCAATAAGGGCTATCTTGTGCAGAGTTGTTATTTATGGAAACTTGCTATTTTAAGTAAGTTGGTCTTACGATCTTGAAATGTTTGATTTTACATATGGAGGTTCATCTCAGTCATATCAGCCTGCCAACAAAGTTTCATGGCTAGATCAGGTGTAGTTTTGAAGATATTAAAGATTTTCGGTATTGGCAGCAGGGTACAGAAACTTCAAACTTAGTTTTGAAGGCTTTAGAGGCCCCGGATGAGGTTGAAAATTTGGGTGACAAGCACGTTGTGCTAGTCAAGCTTGTAGAGTGCTTCGTGGCATTTCTAGAATGAGGTTATAATAGCCAATTAGGTCAACGGGCGATGACTTATGGTCTTCGAAAGTTGGGTCACCTGAAATGGCGAAAAATAATTTTTCTTCAAAATTTCTATTTGGGTTTCAAAACTCATTTTGAGTCGACTTTGATGTAATAAATTGTAAAATAAAATAATTCTAAGTTTGGTCGGCCTTAAGGGCTAAATTTTTAGAACCTTCTCGAGCGGTGGAAATTGCCTATATAAAGAAGGCCCATAGTGTTGTCTAGGGCAATTCTGGGTAGTAGATCTGGGTATTGATTTGAGGCTTTGTCCTACAAAATATTGTAAGGGAATGCCCGTGTGGCTTTGCATATTATAATTCTGAAAGTTTGTAATTCCACATTTGTGGAGATAATAAGAAGCCAATTTTCTGTTCTTGCATATTATTGTTGTTTCTCTATTTCTGTTATGTGCTTGTGGTATTAAGGGGAGTACCCTTCATCACATGGCATAACATTTTGTGCCACAACCAAGCATCTTCATCCTTTATTAACAAACAAGAAGACTAATCCATATCAAGATAGAATAGATTACCTTTGGATTGTGTACAGTTCTGACAAGTCTTCCTTCATCATCATAGATCTTCACCTTTTTGCTCTCAAAAGCCAGTTAGTGGCCTGAATTGTTCAGTTGAGCCACACTTAACATATTATAGTTCAATCCATCAACCGAGTATTCATTTTCACATTGTATTCTATCATTAATCATCAGTGAACCTTTACCTCTTACCATACAAGGTGCATTATTTCCCATTCTCATAGATCCTCCATTATATTCAATAAGATGATCAAACTTCTCTACATCATTAGTCATATGATGTGTACAACCACTGTCTATCATCCATGTATCATTTCTTCTTACTTTAGAGATCAGTGTTGTCTCTTCATGTTTCTCTTCTTCCTCTGAGTCATCTTTCATTGCAACAAATACAACTTCTATGTCATCATCAGAATCAAATTTAGTTTCAATATCTTCGGCTATGTAACATACCTTTTTTCCTTTATCATCTCGGTTGTCTCTATTGTTGTGTCGGTAACCTCTGTTGACTCTTCTCCCATAGCTTCCTTCAGATCGATCTTTGGATCTATCATCATCTTTCTTCTGAGGATATCTAACAGTGATGTGACTAAATTATTTATAGCTAAAACATGCCAAAGGTAGCTTACCTCTATACCTTCCTTTTCCTTTGGGAAATCTTCAGGCCATAAGAGCTTCAAGCTCATCAAGTTAATCATCAGTATTACCATCACTATCATAATTGTTACTATTCCCGCTAGACTTTCCAATCTTCAAAGAAGACATGAAAGTGGATTCAACAAAAAGAAAAACACTGTTATTAAAGTTTTTTAATTCAAAGGTTGTCAATTTACCAATCAGAGTGTCAAGAGTAAGGTTGGATGTAGCTCTTGTTTCATGAATTGCAGAGATCCTGATTGCATAAACTGGCAGCAAAGTTCTGAGAATCTTTCTTATCATTGTTTCATCATCAATCACTCCATCAGATGCTCTAATAGCATGTACCACCTCTTTTAGTCTATTTGAGTATTGTACAATGTTCTCACATTCTTTCATTCTCATATCATTAAATCTGCCTCTTAGCCTTTTAGCTTAGGCTCTTTTGACATTTAGATCTCCACTGTATATCAGATTTAACTTGTCCCACATCTTCTTAGTAGTATCACAACCCTTGATGTCTTCAAATTTGGCATCGGTATAGGCAGCAACAAGTTCCATCATAGTGATATTGTGTTCATGCCTGTCCTTCAGTTGATCAAGAGTTAAGGGACTAGTGGGCGGTTGTATGTAGCCATTCTCCATCAGATCTAGTGCAAAATTCCCAATTCTAGATATGTGCAGCTTCATCTGGCTTTGCCATACTGTGAAGCTCTCTTTGTTCACCTTTGGTACTTCCCTCTTATACATCTTGAGACCTTTGTGCTTAAGTCCTTAAAACTCTTTTTTAAGAAACCATGATTCTAATACCAATTGTTAGAATAACTAAGAGGGGGGTGAATTAGTTATCCAGTGTCCCAAAACTAAATCTATAAGTCAAAACAACTTCAATTTCTGCTCCTCAGTAAACATTAATTACTTTCACTGTCTGTGCTTTTACCGATTACCAGTCTAATACTATAACAATTACCAATCAAATCTAACATGTAACATGCAAAGTATGATAACAAATAAATATCACAATCAACACATAACACAAGAGATTTAATGTGGAAACCCTGTAAAGGGAAAAACCACCTGGGACCAGCAACCCAAAATTGTTCACTCTTCTGAAGTGAGGTCGGTTAAGACCCAACCCTGTTAAAGGTTTACAAACACATTGTCAGGTGTGACATTGTTAGAAGATTTTAGACTAGAAGTTATCGTCCAACCAGAATTCACTATGGGGTTGACAGGATAACAATTTTCATTCTATGAATGATACATCATAAGACTTTCAGAGTCCACTCGATTAAGAGATTTTGACTGTATATAATGGTTAAATATGTAACAGTAAATGATCTTCTTTAATACAACTTCAATTACAGATTACATATCAATATTTAGTCCATACAAATCCTTTTGATCAATATTTCACTTCAGATTCAATACTGTATCAACTTACTATCCATTAATAATTGCTCTTTGTAGCTCGGTAATTGTTCAGCAGCTCGGTTCTTACTTAACCAATATGATTAGAATGCATGAAAACCTTGTTCACACAATATTCCTATAGTTTCTACTTCTTTCGGCATCATTCCATAATGAAATTCTAGTCTCTTATATAGATGAGTAAATCATTTTCTTCTCCTCCATCAGATTTTGCCGCTTAACCACATTCATAGATTTTGTTACTTCAAAATTTCTCAGCTGATGTGTTAGTAACATGTTTCAATATGCTCCATTAGATTTTCCTTTAATTTTGTTAGCCGTCGATCTTCATAACAAACATTATCCATTATCACTGAAATCAAGGTACTTTATAGCTCATCAATCTTATCGGCTAAACTAATCATTTAGTTCATTCTATTCTACTCGTTTAACAAAGAAATGTATCAGTGAACACTGTTTGGTTAATACTATGATTGGTATACACTATACTATGATTGGTATACACTACACTACACTGTTCATTTAACATAATAAAGTCAATATCATCAAGTCATAGACTCATCAACAAGTTACTCAATGTGTTCCTTATCCTCATCTGTCATGTACATCTTTCCCCATGTAGATTTCTCCGTTCTTCATCTCTTTCACCTTTCTTCAGATGTCTTGGTATAGTAACTTACAAGATAAGTATTGTCAAACTAGTTGACATCAATGACACCATAATACTGATTTAATCATATTACATATCTAATTAGCAACTCCTTAGTGATCTTTAATCATAGATTCTTCAATCAGATTCCAAATTAGTTGTAGTCCAACAAATGGGTATTCATAAACAAGATGAATTAACAAGGAGAAGTAGTAAGAAACAAAGCAAGATTGGTATGTAAGGGATACTCACAACAAGAAGAAATTGCTATGAAAAAACTTTTGCACCAGTTGCAAGAATTGAAGTAGTAAGAATATTTTTGGCCTATGCATCTTATAATAAATTCAAAGTATATCAGATGGATGTGAAGTCAACATTTTTGAATGGTGAATTGGAAGAAGTCTACATTGACCAACCTGAAGTTTTTCCTTTGACTCAAGAAGGAGACATGGTGTGTAAACTGAAGAAAGCATTATATGGACTAAAGCAAGCACCTAGAACTTGGTATGCAAGGTTGGATAAGTATTTGTTAAAATTGGGATTTATAAAAGGAACAACTGATAGCAATCTGTACACAAAAGAAATTGTAAGTGGTTTGTTGATTCTAGTTATTTTTGTTGATGACATTATTTTTGGAGGAAAAGATGAAGATAGTGACAAATTTGCTGATGAAATGAAGACTGAATTTGAAATGAGTATGATTGGTGAAATGAAATACTTTTTGGGATTAAAAATAACATAGAACAATGATGGTATCTTTGTAAGTCAGACAAAGTACCTGAATGACTTGTTGAAAAGATTTGGAATGGAGAAATGTAAAAAGTTGGAACACAAAAAGTTGGAACACCTATGGTAACTAGACATAAATTATCTAGCATAGATGAAACACAGATAGTTGAATAGAAAAAAGTATAGATCTATGATTGGATGATTGTAGTACTTGACTCATACAAAACTTGATATAGCAGATTCAGTTGGAATTGTAGCAAGATTTCAAGCTAAACCTAGAGAATCAAATTATGCAGTAGTGAAGAGGATATTGAGATATTTAAGAGGCACAATGGACTATAGATTGTGGTATGAAAAAATTGATGATTTTACCCTATGTGCATATACAGATGCTAATTGGGGAGGTAGTGTTGATGATAAAAAGAGCACTAGTGGTGGAGCCTTTTTCCTTGGAGGAAGATTGGTTTCTTGGCTAAGAAAGAAGTAGAATTGCATTTCACAAAGCACAACAAAAGAAAAATATGTAGCAGCAACAAACAATTGTAACCAGATAATTTGGCTGAAGCAACTACTAAAGGATATTGGAATAAATTTTGTTGAACCTGTTGTTATACATTGTGACAACACAAGCATAGTTAGTATGTCTAAGAAACTTGTATTACATTCTAAGAAAAAGCATATAGAGATTAAGTATCATGTAGTAAGAGAGAAAGTTGCTGAGAAAGAAGTCAGACTGGAGTACATAAGCACAAAGGAGCAGCTATCAGACATTTTTACAAAGCCTTTGCCTAAGGATACATTTTAGTATCTGAGAGGTATGATTGGGGTTATGCCCCAACCTACTTTTGAGAATTGATGTAGTTGGTTGCATCCGTCCAGTGGTATATGAGCCTTATCTTTATTCTAGATTGGATGTTGGTACTTCCTCTATGGGGGAGTATGTGTTGTTAGAATAACTGAGAGGGGGGTGAATCAGTTATCCAGTGTCCCAATTCAAGATGTATAATTGAAAACAATTTATAAAATTTTTTCTCGTCGGTAAGCAATAATAATTCTTACTGTCTATGCTTTTACCAACTACCAGTCTAATACTTATAACTGTTTACCAATCAAATCTAATATGTAACATGCAAAGTATGATAATAGAAAAATATCACAATCAAGACATAACACAAGAGATTTAACATGGAAACCCTGTAAAGAGAAAAACCACCCGGGACCGGCAACCCAAAATTGTTCACTCTTCTGAAGTGAGGTCGGTTAAGAACCAACGCTATTAAAGGTTAAAAACACACTATCAAGTGTGACCTTGTTAGAGGATTTTAGACTAGAAGTTATTGTCCAACCAGCATTCACTATGGGGTTGACAGGATAACAATGTTCATTCTATGAATGATACATCATAAGACTTTCAGAGTCCACTCGGTTAAGAGATTTAGACTGTATACAATGGTTAAATATGTAACAGTAGAATGACCTACCTTAACACAATTTCAATTCCAGATTACAGATCAATATTTAGCCCATTCAAATCCTTTTGATCAATAATTCACTTTAGATTAAATATTGTATCAACTTACTATGCGTCAGTAACTACTCTCTGTAGCTCGGTAATTGCTCTACAACTTAGTTCTTACTAACCAGTATGATCAAAATGCATGAAAACCTTATTCACGCGATAATCCTACAGCTTCTTCTTCTTCTTCTGGCATTTTCTTAAAGAAATTTTGATCTCTTATATAGATGTGTAAATCATTTTCTTCTCCACCATCAGATTTTTTCACTTAATCACATTCATAGATTTTGCTGCTTAAACTTTCTCGGTAGTTGTGTCAATAACATGTTTCAATTTTCATCGTTAGATCTTCTTTGAATTTTGTTAGCCGTTGATCTACGTAACAAACATTATCTGTTACCTCGATGTTATAATCTTGCTAGCTCATCAATCTTATCAGCTAAACTAATCATTTAATTCATTCTATCCTCCTCGATAAACAAAGAATGCATCGGTGAACACTACTCAGTTAATATTGTGGTTGATATACACTACACTCCATTGGTGTATACTAGAAATGCTTCATTTACCGACAACACTGCTTTGTGTCTTTCAGCTCTATACTTCATTATAGATGAATGCAACATAATGAAGTCAATATCATCAAGTCATAGACTCATCAACAAGTTACTCAATGTGTTCCTTATCCTCATCTATCATGTACATCTATCCTCATGTAGATTTCTCTATTCTTAATCTCTTTTCATTTTTCTTCAGATGTCTTGGTGTAGTAACTTACAAGATAAGTGCTGTCAAACTAGTTGACATCAATGACAACATAATACTAATTTAATCATATTACATATCTAATCAGAAACTTCTCAATGATCTTGCAATCATAGATCCTTCAATTAGAATCCAAATCAGTTGTAGTCCAACAATCACTTCCTTTGACATTGATGGCAACTCAAGTAATATGAAATGTACCATACACATACCAAATATACATTCTACAACTTTGTGAACAAATGCTGTAAGTCAAATAGACTTAATATGTTTAATCACTATGTTACTAAACCATTATTAAGTAATACAACTTTACCTTTCTATAGTTGTGATCTTTTTAGTTCTCCTGTTTCTGCTTCTGTTCTTTGTAACTAATCTTCAATACTTTATCTCATTCAGATTGTCTCTCCCTTAGATAGTTGTTGTCGGTGCTTGTTCCTTTTCATATTTTATTTATGTCTCCCCTTTTTATTTTATATGGTTTATAATCTCTCCCTTTGATAGCAATGCCAAAGAAACAAATAAACAATCAGCTCTGTAGTAGCCAAGTAACTCATTGTGGTGTTAAGTACTTCCTTTGTATCTCTATATACTGATATCTCATCAGTTCAAGTTCTCAAACTTAATCACAACCTTGAACATGATTCAAAGTGTGAACTATGCTGCATCAACATGAATGATCTTCTGATAAAAGTTGGCTGATGTAACATCCAGATCACCTTAGTGACCGATAGATAGGGGATGGACCCCAAGTCTAGTCCTCAAGTATTCAAACGTGTCCTTCGGTAGGGGCTTTGTGAAAATATCTCCAAGTTATTCTTTAGATGTAACAATTCTAACTTTAATTTCTTCTCTTGCACTTGTTCTCTTAAGTAATGATACTTAATAGATATATGCTTTGTCTTAGAGTGCATCATAGAATTTTTTGAAATATTAATAGCACTAGTGTTGTCATGGTATATAATCATCAGGTCAGTGATTACCTCATTCATTCCTTCCAACACTTGTTTGATATATGCAATGTTTGAATAGTTAGTAGCAGTAGCAACATACTCTGCTTTAGCTATAGATTGAGAAATACAAGCCTGCTTTTTACTTGTCCAGGTTACAAGTCTTTCACCAAAGAAAAATGCTCCTCCAGTGGTGCTTTTTCTATCATCCACATTTCTAGCCCAATCAGCATCGGTGTAAACTTTCAGTTCAAACTTCCCTTCCTTAGAATACCATAATCCATAATTTTTTGTTTTCTTCAAGTATCTTAAGATCCTTTTTGTAGCTATCATGTGTGATTCTCTAGGGTAAGTAAAAAATCTTGCAACAATTCCCACAACATGTGCTATATCTGGCCTACTATGAACTACGTAAATTAACTTACCAATCATAGATCGATAAAGTGTCTAATTTACCTCAATAGTTTCATCCTCCTTTGTCAATTTGCATCTAGTAGCCATTAGTGTTCCTACAGGTTTAGCATCTTCCATGCCAAATGTCTTCAATACTTCCTTTATGTGTTTAGATTGTGTGATAAATATGCCATCACTCTGCTGAATCACTTGTAGTCCAAGAAAGAACTTAATCTCTCCAAACATAGACATTTCAAATTCATTTTTCATTTCATCAACAAATACCTTGCAGACAAGATCTGAGCCACCAAAGATAATATCATCAACAAATATTTCAGTAATGATTATAGTATCATCAGTATCACCTTTTACATACAGATTGCTATTTTCACTTGTTCTAACAAATCCAATACTTAACAAGTAAGTATGTAGTCTTTCATACCATGCTCTCGATGCTTGCTTTAGTCCATATAAGGCTTTATCTAATCTACATACCATATCTTTATTGTTGGGATCAAGAAATCCTTCAAGTTGTTCAATGTAGACTTCTTCTTCAAGTATACCATTCAAAAATGCTGACTTCACATCCATTTGATAGACTTTGAATTTCTTATGTGCAACATATGCAAGTAGCATTCTAAATCCTTCTAATCTAGCAATTGGTGCAAATGTCTCACCATAGTCAATGCCTTCTTCCTGTGCATATCCCTTACATACTAATCTAGCTTTATTTCTTGTGACTTCACCATTTTCATTCAATTTATTCCTGTATATCCTCTTAGTAATGATAACATTCTTATCTTTTGGTCGAGGTACTAAGGACCAAGTTTTGTTCTTTTCTATTTTCTCTATTTCCTCATTCATTGCATTAACCCATTCTTCATTCTCTAATGCAACTTTCATAGTTTTAGGTTCAAATTCACAAATTAGACATGTACCTTGTCTTGTTTTGCTTCTGGTTTGCATTCCAACATGTCTGTCTCCAATGATTTGTGTTTTAGGATGATATCTCCTGACAAAACTAGTGAAGAATTGATTTCTCCTTTCTTGTTCATCCTGCTCAGGGTCATTTCCTTGCTCAGAAGCTTCTTCAAGTTCATTGGTGTGTGGTGCCTATTGTACTACATTATTTCCCTGCTGACTGGTTGTTATAGCTTGTGATGTCGGTAGATACTCTAGATGTTCAATGTAAGTGAATCTACCATAATCTTTTGGTTCTTTTGTACTTTCCTATGTGTACTTTTCATCAAACTCATCAACACAAACATTAGTACTTTAAACAATCTTATTTGTAGCCTTATTCAAACATTTGTATGCTTTACTTGTAGTGGAATATCCAAGAAATATCCCTTCATCTCCTTTAGAATCAAATTTTCCATTTCTCTCATCTTTCAAGATAAAACATTTACTTCCAAAATTTTTGAAATAACTTATAGTAGGTTTGTGTCCAAACCATAGTTCATAAGGTGTTCAGTTGGAGTCCTTCTTCAATTGTACTTAGTTAAGAACATATACAGCTATGCTAAAAACTTCCCTCCAATATGTTTGAGCAACATTCTTCTGTATCATCAAAGTTCTAGCATAGTCAATTATAGACCTATTCCTTCTTTCAGCAATGCAATTTTGCTGAGGTGTCCTCAGTGCATATACCTCCCTCTTGATTCCATGCTCATTGCAAAATTTAGTAAATTCATAAGAGATAAATTCATCTCCTCTATCAGATCTTAAGCACTTTATTTCCTTACCGGTTTCTTTTTCTACCTTAGCTTTATACCACTTAAACATTTTGAAAGCTTCAGATTTCTCTTTCAAGAACATAATAGTCATTAGTCAGGTATAATCATAAAAAAAAAAGAATAAAATATCTATCACCAGAAGAGCTTTGAGTTCTCATAGGACCACATAGATCGGTATGAACCAAATCAAGTATCTTCTTTGTTGAATAATCCTCTCTTTTAAAACTAGACTTAGTCATCTTACCTTTCTGACATTTGTGGCACATGGCATGATTAGGTTTTTTCAAGTTAGGCAATCCTCTAACTCTTTTCTTTCTACTATTCTTGATCATGTTGTTAAAGTTCACATGGCATAACCTTCGGTGCCACAACCAAGCATCTTGATCCTTTATTAACAAACAAGAAGAATGATCTATATCAAGATAGAATATATTACCTCTGGATTGTGTACCAGTTATGACAAGTCTTCCTCCATCATCATAAATCTTCACCTTTTTGCTCTCAAAAGCTAGTCAATGGCCTGAATTGTTCAGGTGAGCCACACTTATCAGATTATAGTTTAGTCGATCTACCCAATATGCATTTTCACATTGTAATCTATCATTGATCATTAGCGAGCCTTTACCTCTTACCATGCAAGGTGCATCATTTCCCATTCTTACAGATCCTCCATTATATTCAACAAGATGATCAAACTTCTCTTCATGACTGGTCATATGATGTGTGTAGCCACTGTCTATGATCCATGTATCATTTTTTCTTACTTTAGAAATCAGTGCTATCTCTTCATGTTTCTCTTCCTCTTCTGAGTCATCTTTCATTGCAACAAATACAACTTCTATATGATCATCAAAAATAGATTCAGTTTCAATATCTTCGGCTATGTAACATACCTTTTTTCATTTTTCATCTTGATTGTCTCTATTGTTGTGTAGGTAACCTCTATTAACTCTTCTTCCATAGCTTCCTTTAGATTGATCTTTGGATCTATCATCATCTTTCTTTTGTGGACATCTAGCAGTGATGTGACCAACTTCTTTACAATTGAAGCATGCTAAAGGTAGCTTACCTCTATACCTTCCTTTTCCTCTAGGAAATCTTCAGGCCATAAGTGCTTCAAGCTCATCAAGTTCATCATCGGTATTGTCATCACTATCACAATTCTTACTATTCTTGCTAGACTTTCCAATCTTCAGAGAAGACATGAAAGCAGATTCAACAGAAGGAACAACACTGTTATCAAAATTTTTTAATTCAAAGGTTGTAAGTTTACCAATCAGAGTGTCAAGAGTGAGGTTGGATGTAGCTCTTGTTTCATAAATTGCAGAAATCCTGATTGCATAAACTAGTAGCAAATTTCTAAAAATCTTTCTTATCACTATTTCATCATCAATCACTCCATCAGATGCTCTAATAGCATGTACCACTTCTTTGAGTCCATTTCAATATTGGACAATGTTCTCACCTTCTTTCATTCTCATTTCATCAAATCTACCTCTCAGACTTTCAGCTCGGGCTCTTTTGAAATTCAAATCTCCACTGTAGATTTGTGCTAATTTATCCCACATTCCTTTGGCAGTTGTGCATGTCTTGATATCTTCAAATTCAGCATCGGTATAGGCAGCAGTAAGTTCCATCATAGTAACATTGTTTTCATGCTTATCTTTTAGTTGATCAATAGTTAGGGGACCAATGGGTGGTTGTATGTAGCCATTTTGCATCAGATCTAGTGCTAAGTTCCCAGTTCCAGATATGTGCAGCTTCATTCTACTTTGCCATCCTGCGAAGTTCTCTTTATTCAATTTCGGTACTTCCCTCTTATACATCTTGAGACCTTTATGCTTAAGTCCTTAAAACTCTGTTCCAAGCAACATAGCTCTGATACCAATTGTTAGAATAATTGAGAGGGGGGTGAATCAATTATCTAGTGTCCCAATTCAAGATGTATAATTCAAAACAATTTCTACAATTTTTGCTCGTCGACAAGCAATAATAATTCTTACTGTCTGTGCTTTTACTGACTACCAGTCTAATACTTATAAATGTTTACCGATCAAATCTAATATCTAACATGTAAAGTATGATAACAAACAAATATCACAATCAACACATAACACAAGAGATTTAACATGGAAACCTTGTAAAGGGAAAAACCACCTGGGACCAACAACCCAAAATTGTTCACTCTTCTGAAGTGAGGTCGGTTAAGACCCAACCCTATTAAAGGTTACAAACACACTGTCAGGTGTGACCTTGTTAGAGGATTTTAGACTAGAAGTTATCATCCAACCAGCATTCACTATGGGGTTGACAGGATAACAATGTTCATTCTATGAATGATACATCATAAGACTTTCAGAGTCCACTCGGTTAAGAGATTTAGACTATATACAATGGTTAAATATATAACAGTAGAATGACCTACCTTAATACAATTTCAATTGCAAATTACAGATCAATATTTAGTCCATTCAAATCTTTTTGATCAATAATTCACTTCAGATTCAATACTGTATCAACTTACTATCCATCGGTAACTGCTCTCTATAGCTCAGTAATTGCTCTGTAGCTCGGTTCTTACTAACCAGTATGATCAGAATGCATGAAAACCTTATTCACATGATAATCCTGTAGCTTCTTCTTCTGGCATTTTCATAAAGAAATTCTAATCTCTTATATAGACGTGTAAATCATTTTCTTCTCTACCATCAGATTTTGCCGCTTAATCACATTCATAGATTTTGCCACTTAAACTTTCTTAGTACTTGTGTCAATAACATGTTTCAATTTGCTTTGTTAGATCTTCTTTGAATTTTTCCAGCCATTGATCTGCGTAACAAACATTATCTGTTACCTAGATGTTATACTCTTTCCAGCTCATCAATCTTATCGGATAAACTAATCATTTAATTCATTCTATCCTCCTTGGTAAAAAAAGAATGCGTTGGTGAACACTTCTTAGTTAATACTACAGTTGGTATACACTACACTCTGTCGGTGTATACTAGAAATACTTCATTTACCGACAACACTGCTTTGTGTCTTTCAGCTCTATACTTCATTATAGATGAATGCAACATAATGAAGTCAATATCATCAAGTCATAAACTCATCAACAAGTTACTCAATGTGTTCCTTATCCTCATCTATCATGTACATCTTTCCTCATGTAGATTTCTCTATTCTTCATCTCTTTTCATTTTTCTTCAGATGTCTCGGTGTAGTAACTTACAAGATAAGTGTTTTCAAAATAGTTGACATCAATGACAACATAATACTAATTTAATCATATTACATATCTAATCAAAAACTTCTCAATGATCTTGCAATCATAGATCCTTCAATCAGATTCCAAATTAGTTGTGGTCCAACATGTGTATCTGAGTTGAGTCATGAGGAGTCTAGTGAATGTATTTTCTGAATATTGTCTTTTGACATTGGAGTTGTTGTTGAAATAATAATGAAATTTTCTATCATTGATGTCAATGGGGGAGAAGTGTAGATGAAAAACCATTTGTACCATCTATTGGAGAGAACTGAATAGGAAAATGAAGCAAGATTTGATGAAGAGAACTTGAAAGCATTTTCAGAGCAACAGTGTTGCAGTATTGAATTCTTGGAACATTGGATGTTTTTCATCTATGTTTCCATCAATGCCAATGGGGGAGATTGTTAGGAATGAATGCTGAATGTTTGGAAACAATTCTATAGTAGTTGTTGTTGCATTTATGACTGTGATTGTCTTTGATGTCAACACAGTGATCTTCTAGAGATTTGCAGAGGAGCAAACTGTGTTTGGATTAGCGCATATGGGATATTGTAGTTAGAGCTATGTGATGTTGAGGATTTACTCTTTGATATGTTATATGTTTATGGTTAAGAGCACAAACAATAATTCATTTATTCATGGAAGTTATGAGTATTTTGGTAGAAGTAGTATTCAAGCAGTATTCCTAAGTAGCGGTTTGTGGAAATCAGATGATATCTCCTAGTCGGGATGGAATCTGGTTTTGTGCAGTTAAAGGGAAGTTGAAGACATATTGATAGTGATGTAGATGAAAACACAAACTTTGAGGTTGCACAGATGGAGAATTATTGTATTTGGAAGCTGACAATTTTGTGTAATTTAATGTAGTGTGTGGAAACTTTTTGTAATTGGATGTCGACTCATTTGTAATTACTTGAGTGTGGTATAAAGGAAGGAATGTTTTTCCTTGTTGTAATATGGTTGAATATTGATGTATGCATGAAGTGAAGAAAAGAGCTAATGCAGTTGTGAAAGTGAATTTTTGAAGGAAGACATGCGAAGTACATAGATCTGAAATTGAGATCTGGTGTAGTAGTGAGTGCAGTTTGGCACAGTCAGAGAAGAGGTAACATGTTGTTGAGATTAGTAATATTTTGGTATTATTCTATTGAGCAATACAAAGATCAATTGGACATTGTGTTCAGTGATCTTACCCTGAAGCTATTTGGGCAGTGGGTCCTTCTGTCTTCCATAACTCTTAACAGGGTTAGAATCTTTTAACAGGGATTCAAAATCTCCTAACAGGGATTCATATGTATTGAATGTATTTCATAAGACTCCTAATAGATTCCATCCTTTCACAAGGAATATTCATATTAGTGCATCTTTTTTGGGCATTATTCCCACCGGGGTTTACTCTTTGATTAACAGGTTCCCTAGTCAACATATCTTGTGTCATTGTGTTATCGTGGATGAATATCTTTCTATGGTTGGTAACTATATTGCTTACATGGTTAAATGCTATTGAAATTGATAAAAAATATAACTATCTGATAACTGATTCACCCCCCCCTCTTAGTTATCTTGGTGGACTTTACTTTCTAACAGATGACATAAAAAGCACAACCGGAGGAGTATTTTTCTTCAGTGAAAGACTTGTTACTTAGACAAGTAAGAAGCAATCTTGTATTTACCAGTCTATAGCCAAAGCAGAGTATGTTGCTACTACTACAAATTGTTCAAATATTGCATATATTAAGCAAGTGTTGGAAGGAATGAATGAGGTAATCATTGAGTTGATGATTATATATTGTGATAACACTAGTGCTATAAACATTTCAAAGAATCCAGTGATGCACTAAAAAACAAAGCACATATCTATCAAGTATCACTACTTAAGAGAACAAGTACAAGAGAAGCAAGTGAAGCTAGAATTTGTTACATCTAAAGAGTAACTTGCTGATATATTTACAAAGCCTCTACCGAAAGATATATTTGAATACTTGAGGACTAGACTTGGGGTCCGTCCCCTGTCTACCAGTCACTAATGTGATCTAGAGGTTGCATCAGCCTAATCTTATCAAAAGATCATTCATGTTGATACAACATAGTTCATAGTTTGGATTTGTCTAAGGTTGTGAAAGATTTGAGAAACCGGTGGCATAATCAGTATACAAAGATACAGTAAATGCACAGGACAACAGTGAGTTAATTGGCTACTACAAAGCTGTATGTTTATTTGTTTCTTTGACATTGTTGTCAATGGGAGAGATAAACAATATGATAACCGAGGAGAATACTGGAACATCTATCTAAGGGATAGAAAATCTGAGAAGATAAAGGGAGATAAATATAAGGAATCTGAGAGCTTCTAAAGATCATATCTATAGAAGATAGTCTACACTTGTAATGCGATTATGTAATGTAGTGATTAAACATATGAAGCTAGGGAGAGCTTACCGAGCTACAACATTTGTTTATAGAGTTGTAGAATACATGTTTGGTATGTGTATGGTATACTTCATATTGCTTGAGTTTCCATCAATGCAAAAGGGAGAGATTGATGGACTACAACTAATTGAGAACCTGATTGAAGAAATTCAAGTGATTAGAGATCACTGAACACTGAACTGTTATGTAAGATAATTGAATCAATTTTATGTTGTCATTGATGTCAACTAGTTTTGATAGTACTTATCATGGAGTTGAAAATATCTAACACATATGTAGAAGAGAAGAGAAAGATGAAGAACCAAGATATCTACATGGAGGAAGATGGTTGTGATAGATGAGGATAAGGAATACTCTTGGTAACTTATTGATGTGTCTATGACTTCATATTGTTGACTTGATTATGTTGCATTAATCTATTATGAATTTGGGAGAAAAGTGTTACAAAGAAGTGTGGTCGGTTAATGAAGCATTCCAGTATACACCGAGCATAGTATAAATCAAGCTTGTGTTCACTGATGCATTTCTTTGTTAACTGAGTATGGACAAAAGAACTAAATGATTATATTAGCCGATATAAGTTGATGAGCTGTAAAGTGTATGATCATGGAGTGGAAAGATAAAGTTTTTTACGAGATCAACAGATAACAAAATTCAAGGAAGATCTAAAGGACAAAATTGAAACATGTTACTAACACATCAGCCGAGGAAGGTTTAAGCGGCAAAATCAACGAAGGAGATTAAGAGACAAAATCTGATGGATGAAAAGAAAATAGTTTACTTATCTATTTAAGAGACTAGGGTTTCATTATGAAACTTATGTCGGAGGAAATAATACTGTAGAGATATCGCATGAACAAGATTCATGCATACCTGAACAAACTAGATAAGGAGAACCAAACTACAGAGATTACCGAGCGTTAGAAAGCTATAATCGAGAGACAGTAATTTATTGAATATTGTTGAACATAATTGATATATTGATCAGAGGATTTGAATGAGCATAATATAGATCTAAACATCTACAAATCAAGTTGTATTATATTTAGATCACCCGCTGTTACAATTTAACCATTGTAAATAGATAAATCTCTTAACCGAGTAGACTAGAAAGTCTTGTAATGTCATTCATAGAATGCACATTTGTTATCCTGTCAACCTCATAGTGAATGCTGGTTGGATGATAAGAGTTAGTATTAAATCCTCTAACAAGGTCACACTTTACAATGTGTTTTGTAACCTTTAATAGGGTTGGCTCTTCACCGAGCTCACTTCAGAAGAGTGAACAATTTTTGGGTTACCGGTCCCAGGTGGTTTTTCCCTTTACAGGGTTTCGATGTTAAATATTTTGTGTTATGTGTTGATTGTGATGATTGTTGGATATCATACTTTACATGTTTCATATTTGATTTGATTGATAGTTACTATAAGTTATTAACTGGTAATCGGTAAAAGCACATACATTTTACTATTCTATGTTACCGAGCTGTAGAAATTTTTTTTTTTTTTTTTTGGATATACATTTTGTATTTGGGACTATGGATAACTAATTCACCCCCCTCTTAGTTATTCTAACATAACATATGGTAGAGATTAAATAGAAGTGTTGGGTTAAGTTCAACATTGGACCATACCAGGATGAAGTATTATGTGACATGGTTAACATGAGTGCTTTTAATTTTTTTCTTGGAAGACCTTGGTAGTATGATGTTAGAGCTATTCATGATTTCTGAAGGGATTTTGTCTATAAAGAAGGATGGAAGGAAGTTCAATTTAATTCCTTTGAAAGAGGGAAGGAAGGATAATAACCTAAGTGTAATGAGGAAATACACCTTAGGAGATCAAACTGCTTCAAATTAGAAGGTGATGGATTTGTTGTAGGTGGCTGAGAGGATTTCTAAGGTTGTCTAGTTGCTGAAGGATTTGACGAATAAACCTAAATTGGTAGAGTTGAAGGCTAATGACCTAGTGGAGTCAAAGGATGATAGATCAGTGGAATTCAAGGTTGATGATGATAAGATAGTGTTATAGAAATAGGTTACCAAATTTGTATCCAATGATTAGTAGGATATTGTGAATGGATCAGAAAGAAGGGAGCTATAAAATGATATTAGATCAGGTGGAGTCAAGCAGTAGAGGAGGAAGAAAACAATAATTACTGAGTGTAAGAGTGAAACAATAAGAAGCAATTGGTGTAATTTGGCTAATTAGAGCAGTGGTTGTCGAAGAAGTAGCAGAGAAGTACCTAATGAGGGATGATATACTAATAGGTTTAAGGATTTGGATAGTAGGCATATCCATTTACGAAATACGATAGTTGAAGACAAGGAGGATATGTGGTTAAAAAATGAGCATGGAATTTATTTCTTGAATCCTATCAGATGTTCATAATTTCCTCTTATGTAACATATTCTATTCACCTAGGGTGTTTGATGCAGGAGCATCCTTGGGTCATTGGATATCTTGCATCACCCAAAAAGATTTCTTTCAGTTTGTTTGTTGTTTTGTTCCACTTGGGGAGTTTTCTATATTTTAGGTAGCGACCGTTCCAATTGGCTCATTATATTATATGATGCTTATGTTATGATATAGACATTGGATCATGGAGATCCTATGTCTAGCTTCAAAACTCAATCTGTTATTTCCAGATGAATTTATCTTATGATAGGTCTGGTCCTATATTTCTTTCATGTTCTAATGATTAGGTTGGAGAGATTTGGCTTGCGATGGAGATTTACATTATGTGAAGCTTCATGGAACATAATTCTATGTTATTATACATGTGGCCAACCTCCTTGTATGTTCACACACCATGATCTATTTATTTGGGGGTGTTATTATGAATTTAGGTCTTGGCCTATATGTTGCAATATGTTTCCTTTATCTTGGAGATTGTTGATCGGATATGCCAACTTGTGGCTTGTGATATTGTATATAAGTAGGGTAGAAGTTCTTTCTTAGGGGGGTAGCAGATTAGAAATGAGGATAGCCAATATATCTGATAGTGAAGATCAAGAATAAGGTTTATGTGTTTAGTAATGGGGCATGTTTGTTGAAAATTTGTAATCTACATTTATAGGCCAACTTGATGATAACTGAAGAGCATTGTTTTGTATTTGCTGGTGTTGATTATTTCTTTGTTTTGTCATTTTTTCTATGTGATCTATACCTGAAAGGTTGGACATCTCCATTGGGGATTTCTCCTCCCTTGACTACTTCAAATAGAAATGGAGAAGGAAACAATAGAAAGGATAGATAGTTGGAAATGAATAGAATATCAAGGATAATATAGAAAGAATAGAAAAGTGAAAGTGAATTGAATATTGGGGAATCTAAGTAAACCATGAGGATGTGAAACAACCAGTAAGCTTATAGAAAAATGAAAATGAAATGAACATGAAGGAAACAATACGAAAAATAGTGGGTGAAGTTTATAAATATGTAAGGGTGTGAAATAGAAATGAACAAGAAGGAAACAATAGAAAGTGTAGATACCTAAAAATAAGTTGAACAAAAAGGATGATATAGGAAGAATATAAAATTGAAAGTCAACAAATCCAAACAAACCATAAGGATGTCAAACAACCAGTAGGTGTGTATAAAAATAAAAATTAAATGAACATGAAGGAAATAATAAAAAAATAGTAGGTGGAGTTTGTAAATATGTAAGGATGTGAAATAGAAATGAAGTACAAGAAGGAAATAGAAGAAAGGGTAGATACTTGAAAATGAATTGAACACAAAGGATAATATAGAAATAATAGAAAAGTGAAAATGAATTTAATCTAAAGAAATCCAAAAAAACCATATGGATGTGAAACAACTAGTAAGGGTATAGAAAACTAAAAATCAAATGAACATGAAGGAAACAATACAAAAAATAGTAGGTGTAGTTTGTAAATATGTAAGGATGATATTTTTCATATCATGCTTAAGAAAATTAAATTGGAATGAAGATGAAGGAAATAATAGAGAGAATAGATAGGAAGAAATAAATTTAAAAATAAGGATAATATAGAAAAAATAGGAAAGAGAAAGTGATTTTAATGTGAAGGAATTGAAACAAACCACAAGGATGTGAAATAACTAGTAAGGGTATAGAAAACTGAAAATGAAATGAAAATGAAAGAAACAATACAAAAACTAGTACATGAAGTTTGTAAATTTGTAAAGATGAAAATGTTTTTGATTGAGGAAAAAGTAGGACTTGAAGGTGCCCCAAAAACCTTATAAGCATATTTTTAGGGGGATATGGAACCCGACAAAGAGGAAAAGATACAACAAGTTAAGCTTTATGAAACAACAACCTAAAACCAACAAACATATGATAAATTTAAAACAAAAACAAACAAAGCACCAACTGCCCAAAAGAACAAAACACTGTAAAGATGAAAATGCTGATATAATATTTAAGATAGTTAAATTCAAAAACATATGAAGGAAACAATATAAATAAATTAACAGTTAACTTCAAACTATGAAATTAGTATTAAAAGTTTACATACTTGGAAAATAAACTTGAATTCTTTTTGTTGTGTCTTCTGATTTCTGTCTAATCTTCAATGGATGTTGAATGATATGAATGGGATGAATGAGTTGGTTTGAAGTCTACTTATATGTTAGAATATTTCTTTGTTAGTGTGGTGTATTTAATTTATATACTCTTATCAATTTGAATTTCTAGCTTTACTTGCAAGAATTCATCCGATTACTGCTTTAATTTCAGATTTGATTTCCCTTGACTATTAATTAGTAGCCTTACACAATTTTTATTTGTGAATGTAGGTGGTTTAAAGTTGAAATGACCACAAGATGTGCACTTGAGGTGGAATGAAGGAGAAGTTTGGCTGGAACAATGGGATAGGGTCATGTCAAATGTTTTAGGTTGGTCACATCTTAATAGACACTAGTAGTCTTAGTACTTGCATTTAATCACTAGTTGTCAAATTGTTTTGGGTTGGAGGACGTCCACATGAAAATGTGTTATTTTTACTATGGTTTATGGCCAAGATGGCAAGCCTCATTTCAATATAAATAGATGATATGTATTTGATTGGACATGTTTTTAGTTTTAATTGACATTCCTTTCATTTTTGTAATAAGAAACCCAATAAAGGGTAGTTAGAACCTACTAGTGAGATTGAAAGGTTAATTGTTTGACAAGAAAGGAAATAATTGGTTTTTTAAATGCATATATAAAATACTAATATTCACCTAAAGTGATTTATTTTCTGGCCTTTTTTTAATCCTAGTTTATCTTTTTTAGTTTTGAAATATTAGTTGACATGTACTAGGGATTAGGTAGTTAGGTGTGGGTCCAAAATAGGACCACTAACATATCACCCATTGGAACCCACACACATTTTTTCTCCTCTCCTCTAGTCACACTATTTTTCAATTGTCTAAGCCAATTAGTTTACATTTGCTAGTGTAATTATATCCTATGCAAAAATGGAAGCATTGAAATAGGTTTTAGGTATGCGTAAAACAATAAATTATATGTGACTTTCATTGTTCAAAATTCATTACCTTGATCCCACCATTAGCCACCTACTTTCCAGAATCATTGTGTATTGAGATTCCATCCCTTCCATTTTCCTCTAATCTACAACAACAATTTGCTAGTAAAATTAATTTTGGTACCTGTAAATTTGAATCTTGAAATTATGAAAGGGAATTTGGATAACCTCATAGAAATATGAATTCCAATGCAAAATTAGGGTGGGAGTAGAAAATGTTAGAATTATTAGGTACTGAGAGAGGGGGGGGGGGGGGGGGTGAATCAGTACAAACAGATTATGGACTAATCCAACCATCGATCTTAATAACTTCAATAATAACATCCAAACCACAAAGCATATAATTGAAGTAAAAAAATAAAAGATAATAATATCAAACATCCACAAAATCATCACACATGACATAATGATTTTTTCATGGAAACCCTTGGTTAGAGGGAAAAACCATAGTGGAAATGAGACCCACGAGCTGACTACTACGGTAAAATGAGTTTTCCCTTTTAGGAGCTACAATTACCCTTTCTAAGGGCTCACCCTATTAGGAGTGATTAGTACCTTGTTATAATTATAATTAGATATACTAAGATCTACCTTACGAGAGGATTTCAAGACTATGTTAAGAGATCACCTGATTAAGGGATTTACAATGAGGAACTTGTTAAATTTCACCCTGTTAAAGGATTTGCTTTAGGGAACAACACATGAATGATCTGGATGTAGCACTACTTTCCTATTAGATCCAATATTTTCTCTAATATCTACAAATTCTCACAAATCTATCTCTAGATTGCAACCCTAATTGAGATCACAAACCTCTTTTTCAATCTTTTCATCAACCATAGCAACATAAAAATAACAATGCCAACAATATTTTAAAATATGAATATTTCCACTTATATACACTCTTAGTACCTTCTCCATGAAATCCAAAAACTTTCCCATGCAATAATCACACGCCAAAGTGATAATATTGATATAAAACACATTTTCCTAAGGCCGCGTCAACTTAGAATAAGAATTACATGGAATATCTCCAAAGTAGTCAAACATGTTTTGACTTCTCCAATGCATCACCTTAGATCTTCCAAATAAAATAGCATTGATCCAAATAATGCCAACTCATCAATTCTATAAGACTTATTACACATCATCATAACATCAAATATCATCACAACTCCTATACCACTTACCGATGTAGAATCTTCCAACTGATGCTCAAGAACACATGTGTTCTTACCTGTCTAAAAGACCATGTCAATAAAATATCTCTTATCGATCAAACAAATGAGTTTTGGTTGGAACCACATTGTAGTTGAACCATGTTGATATTGTAGGGTAAAAGCACAAAGTTGTGTCGCATTTCAAGCTAACTTATCAGCACAACTAAATTTAAGTATTTCTAACTAAAAATTAATTTTTGTCAAACATATGGTCTAGCTAGATTCATTCAAGCTAAGTTAGATAAGTGCTTCAAATTTTCCAATTGGAAAGGTCTATTAAATGCATTTTTTATACCAATTTGGGTCCAATTACCAAATAAATAAAATTATTTCAAAAAAGAGATGTTTCAATAACTCCTACTCTTTTTAATGATGTTTTTAAAAAAATATAAAAATACCCTTTTGTAGAGATTAGAGTCCAGATTGCCATCATATAAATTTTATAGTATTGTGATGAGATCTAATATATTATAATTTAAAAAAAAACTACAAGTAGGTATTTTAACATTCAAGAAGACACTGCTTCAAAAAAAGAAAAAAAATAGTAAATCATATCATAAAAATTTAAATTTATATTTAACATTAGAGGAGAGTGATGCAGGAGCATCCTAGGATTCTTGGCAATCCTGTATCAACCAAAAATATGTTTGTCTTTGAAGGTAGATTATTAGTTTTGATCTTGGTTTGGTAGAGTTCTTGCTCGGTTTGGGAGATTGGTTGCTTAGTTTCTTTGGTTACCGAGGTGCTCAGTCTCTAAAGAATGCAGTGACTGAAGGCATCAATTCATAGGTGCTTGACAATAATTGTGTCACTCGGTCATGCCTGGTATGGTCAATCAACTGGTGCTCAGTTATTTCTTCTATTGCTCAGTGTTCTTGTTTACCAACTGGATTATTTTGGATAGATCAGCTTGGCCGACTGGTGCATTTAATTTGGGTCACGCTCCTTGTGTTATGGATTGACCATTGGATGTGTGGGGACCTAGATCTGGCATGTTGCATTCTTCTATGAGGATTTGATGACCATTGGGGCCATCTTTGAGAGTTTATTTATTTTGTAAGGCTATGTGATAGCCGACTGATGTTTTAGCATTTAATATTTGTTTGTAAGGATTAATTGTTTCTTCAGCCAACTTGTGACTGGGAATCAGTATTTATAGGATGCTTGGGTAGTTTTTTTAGGGAGAGATTGTGGGAAGGAAGGTTAGCATTCGGTGAGCTTAGGAAAAGGAAGATTGCTTGGAAGTTTGAGTACAAGTTTAGGTCTTTCCCGGGTGCCTACTAGTGTGTTGTGTGTTATAGACCTAGGCTAGCTGAATACTGATGTTGTGGAAAAGATTTGGATCCTATGAGATCTTGTAGGCTGTTACTTGCATTGTAATTGGCCATAACTAGGAAGGCCTTACAACGTGACACATTTCATGTAATCGGTGTTTTGATGAATAAAGACTTCTGTTTCATTTCAAATCTATTGTTATCATTGTGTATTTCCGCTGCATATTGGTTTGGCTGCAAGGTTGGTCAATCCTTAATTGGATCCACCACCCTTTACTGCATCAGGTGGTATCAGAGAAAAGTTTGTTATTTTTTGAGAGAATTCTATTCCTATTAGAGCCAAGTGGATCTTGTGTATCTAGATTTTAAGATGCCTCTGAGGAGAAATTGTGAGATCTCTGAGGAAGAGGAAGCTACTAGTGAATTCGGTATTGATGATTTTAGGGCTTTGCAGAAACAAGTGCAAGATCTACAAGAGGAGTTGAGAAAGAAGAAGCTTACCCTAAAAGAGGATAGTGATGATGAATTTGAGGAAGATCATTTTGAAGAAGCTGTCAAAGAAGCTAGAGATCCTGAGGAGAACCAAATTTTGAAAGCTATGTCTAAAATTGGGAAAAGACCTAAGATTGAAGTTTCTCCATTTGCTGGAAGCCTTAGGCTAGAAGACTTGATTGATTGGATTAATGAGATTGATGAATACTTTGAGTATGAAGAAATAGAAGATCCTGATAGGGTTATATTTGCAAAGACTAAGTTGAAGGGTCATGCAAATATCTAGTGGAGAGAAGTTTAGTTGGAAAGAGGTAGAAGAGGAAAAGAAAAGATCACTAAGTGGAACTGAATGGTGGATAAGTTGAAGAAAAAATTCATTTTTATGGATTATGAATTGGACATGTTTAAGAAGATGCAAGCTTTCAAGAAAACTAACAAATTGGTACAAGAGTATAACGAGGAGTTTTATAGAATCTTGATTAGGACTGGTCATTCTGAAGCTGATAAATAGAAGGTTTCTAGGTATGTCTATGGTTTGAGACCTAGTATTCAGGAAGAGTTACTTACTATGTGGATGAAAACAATTGGTGATGCTTATCAGATGGCATTAAAGATTGAGGAGAAGCTGAATAAGAAGTATGAAGGAAAATAGAACAATAGGAACCGAGGTGGTAAAATTGGTGAGACAGTTGCTGAGAGTAATATGATAGAGAATCCTAAGTCTGATGTGGGATCTAGTAGTGGTCAAGTTAGTAAGAATGCTGGATAGATAGGAAGGTGGAAGAATGATTTTATCGACACTTGTTATAACTATGGTGAAGCTGGTCATAGAAGTTGGCAGTGTCCTAAGAAAAGAGTTGCATTAGCTACTGAGGAAGACATTGAGAATGTTCCAGAGAAAGGTGAATGTCTTGTCACTAGAAGATTAGCTGCATGTGTTCCTAAACTGGTGCAAAGAAGGAATTGGTTCAAAACTAGATGTAAGTGCAAGATAAGGTATGTAATGTCATAGTTGATGGTGGCAGTTTTGAGAACTTTATTTCAGATGAAATGGTTAGTAAGTTGAGTTTGGAAAGAAGGAAACATCCTAATCCTTATCAGATTAGTTGGATACAAGATGTTTCTAAGGTTAGAGTTGAAGAACAATACTTGGTTAAGTTTTAGATTGGATCTTACCATGATGAGATACTGTGTGATATATTGCCTATGGATTCTTATCATTTGTTGCTCTGTAGACCCTGACAGTTTGACATGAATGTTTTGTTTGATGGTCGTGCTAATACCTATGTGGTTAGGCATGAAGGAGCTCAGCATTAGCTAATACCTTTACATGAGATAGGGGTTAAGGGATGTGGAGTTATCAGGTGTTGTCCTTATGACAAACCTCAGGAGTAGAAGGTTGATGAACCTATTCCTGTTAAATCTAGTTTGAAGGAGAAAGATAATGATATATCTAAAGAGTTTGTTGAGATTAAGAAATAGATGGAATTGCTGGTAGAGATGGTTCAACATATGGTGACATTTGTGACATGTAGAGATGCAGATGATACTGAGTTGGTTGAGGAGTTTGAAGAGGATGAACCTTACCGAGGCACTGATGTGGTTGGTAGTGGTTAGAGTCAGTAGTGGAAGACAAAATGACTTTCTGCATGAGACAGTGAATGAAGTGAAGACTAATTGGGATGAAGGACAAGAGGAGACATGGGTGAAGAACAAATTTGACATACCTATTATGATTCCCTTGAGGCGTTCCTAATTTCCTTATGAGAAAATCTTTCTTACATGGGGTGTCTGATGCAAGAGCATCCTAGGATTCTTGGCAATCCTGTATCAACCAAAAATATGTTTGTCTTTGAAGGTAGATTGTTAGTTTTGATCTTGGTTTGGTAGAGTTCTTGCTCGGTTTGGGAGACTGGTTGCTCAGTTTCTATGGTTACCAGGGTGCTCAGTCTCTAAAGAATGCTTGGTGACTGAAGGCATCAGTTCACTAGCACTCGATGATAAATGCATTGTTTGATCATGCCTAGCATGGTTGGTCCACTGGTGCTTAGTTATTTCTTCTATTGCTTGGTGTTCTTGTTTACTGACTGGATTGTTTTGGATAGATCAGCTTGGCTGACTAGTGCATTTAATTTGGGTCACGCTCCTCATGTTATAGATTGACTGTTGGACATGTGGGGACCTAGATCTAGCATGTTGCATTCTTCTATGTGGATTTGATGACCGTTGGGGCCATCTTTGAGAGTTTATTTATTTTGTAAGGCCATGTGAGAGCCGACTAATGTTTTAGCATTTAATATTTGTTTGTAAGGGTTAATTGTTTCTTCAGCTGACTTGTGGCTCGGAATCAATATTTATAGGATGCTTGGGTAGTTGTTTTAGGGAGAGATTGTGGGAAGGAAGGTTAGAAACTAGCGAGATTAGGAACATGAAGATTTCTTGGAAGTTTGAGTACAAGTTTAGATCTTTCTTGGGTGCCTACCAGTGTGTTGTGTGTTACAGACTTGGGCTAGTTGAATGCTGATGTTGTGGAAAAGATTTGGATCCTGTGAGATCTTGTAGACTATTACTTGCATTATAATTGGCTGTAATTGGGAAGGCCTTATAGCTTGACACATTGCATGTAATCAGTGTTTTGATGAATAAAGACTTTTATTTCATTTGAGATCTATTTTTATCATTGTGTATTTTCACTGCATATTGGTTTGGCTACAAGGTCAGCTAGTCCTTAATTGGATCCACTACCCTTGATTGCATCAGAGAGAGTCCTCTTCAAGAATATGTAATTTTTTTCTAAATGATGTAGATTTGATAGGGGAAATTTAGTGGGAGACAAAAAATGTTTATTTTGGATAAGTTTGACTTTGAGTAGTTATATTGGAGAAAATATACATCGAAAACCAATCTGTCTTCTTTTCTAGACTAGCTATACATGTCATCTATAACATATTATGAAATCAGAGGAAAAGAAGATTATTTGCATATACTTTTTTGGTGGGAACTAGACCCTAGATTTTTAACATTTTTCAACAATTAAAAAATGGACTTCAAATATTAAAAATCCATGTCAATTCTTGTTCATTTAAAAAAATAATTATAGGCATAAAATTCATCCCATTTTACACATTTCATCAGTTTTCATCATCTTCAAATTCTAAATACAAATACCACTTTTATGTCATTAAATTTTAATAGTTTGTGTGCTATTGACCTTTTCCTTTATAAAAGTGTGACACAGGTTTGTACTTTTACCTTGTAGCTGGGACCACTCCTCATAATTCTACATCTATCATGACCACTACCAAAGTGTTGACCTCCCTGACTATCGATCTTATGGACTTTACTATTTACAAATCCTTCACATCGATTACATCTTTCATTTCACTGATTGTGATACATGAATTATCTAACTTAGTTTCCATCAATAACAAGCAAGCTGATGACTAACTATGACTACAACCAATATACATCACAATGTCAATCAATCAACTCATCAAAATGCCAACAATCCCCCCCTTTGGCATTGATGACAAACATATTATGCTCCCCCTTTCTCTACTCATTCAATGATCTATATGTTCATAGAGACTTATTTCTATACTTATTTTCCCCTTATCTTCTTCACTGAATACCTCTCATTATGTTCACAAATATCATATTCTCCCCCTTTGACAACAATGTCAAAGGTGCAACAACTGGGATATGTACAATTATACATAGTTTACTTACATCTTGTCAAAGATTATCTTGAAGTTTATCTTTGATGGCTCTAAGGATGTCTCCCATGACTTCTAAAAATGACCTAAAGAAATAATTTTCTCAAGTTAGAAGCTAGCTCTTCCATACCATCTAGAGTGCTCATGTCTGATAAGGAAAGAATCCCTTCTACCTTCTTCAAATTCTACTACATGAACTCCATTGTAGGGGATAAAAATGATTGCAGCTCAAGTAGACTGATCATCCTGTTATCTTGTTCCTACAAAATCTGCTTCATCTTGTGATATAACTACTTCACTTAACTACTGTAAACAATAATTGAGCTTGAAATATGATCAAGATGACCAGTTAAGATCTCTAGTTCCTTTTGAGCTTCAACTCTTTTCTTCTCTAATTATTTTACTAACTCTAAATAAGTTGATACTTTAGTGAATAGTTGTCCTACCTTAGCCAAAGTAGACTTTATTTCTTTCACCATATCTATCAATTTTATCCTATCTTCAGTGATCTTCTCGATTAGTTTACCTATCATCTTCTTCTCTAATTTATCTTCTTCTATTTTTATTGCTACAAACTTCAAATCTGGGCCTTCATCTAAAATAGCCTTTATCAATATGTCCATTTGATCTATTATAGAACCATCTTCATCATATTCAACCTTAGGCACTAACTAAGCTAGGATATCTCTATCTTGTCTCATTACTCTACCTTTCTTCTTCTTTGCTCTCATCTTAACTCTCTCAGCTTTCTTCATCAACTATGCTGAATACTTCATCAATTCCTTAGGTTTCAATTTTTTTATGTCTACCGGTGTGGTGAATATTTATTCCTCTTATACTTCCTCTTATTTTTCTTCTACTGCTACTGACACCAATCTCTGCTTCTTCTTCACACTTGAATTTCCAAGACTCAATTTTATTTTAACATTATATTTTTCTTCAACCTCTTTCTCACTTTCTACCACTTTTTCTTCTATCCTCTCAGAAATCAATCCTTCTAAATGTCCAGAGGGGATGATGAGGGAGGATTCTCTTTAACTTTTATGTCTTCTATTATAGCCTCATCTCCATCGATTTGTTTTGTTTCTACTTTTTATCACCGATTTTTGTTAATTAAACATTTTGTTTTTCAATGTCTTGCACTTGTTTAGTAATATCAGCAATAACATCACCTATTATCTCTTTATGTGTATATGTGTCACCAATGTGCTCAATCACTAGTTCTTTACCCTTTTGTTTCTCATCAACCACTTTTTCTTCCTTTTATTCTTGTTTTGCTTCTTGCATCTTTTTCCTCCATATGTCCATAGTTTCATTGTACACAATCTGTGTCTTACCAACACGTATATTTTCTCCTTGATTTTTTTATTTTGAAGTCTTGTCTATATGCATCAAAAAATATATTTACATCTTCAAGATTCATCTCAGGTTTCACTTGAATAAGTTCTCTCTCCATAATCTCTATGTCCATTTTTAGTGCAACTTTCCATATAACATGGATTAAATCATAAAGATATTTAAGTATGGTTTAATATAATTCACTTGGAGTCATATAAAATTTGTGTAGGGTATATATTATAGCTTCTTCTATCTTCTTCTTGTCTTTATCATTTAGGAATCCATATATTCTTCCAACTCCTCCCATTTCACCATACTCCATTATGTCTCTAGCAATGGAATCAAAACTTAGGGCTTTCTTCCAACCACTTTCTTTTTAACTCTTTTGCATTCTTGTCTGATTCAGTTTGGGCTTCTTCATCTTCAGCATTATCCTGTGGATCACTCTTCTAATCTGTGGATTTTCTCTTCCTCTTGTTTGTCTTCTTTATCAATTCCTTCTTAGTTTCAAATTTCTTTTCTGTAGGCTTATTCTTCTTACTCTTCACTTTTGCATATGTAGATCTAGAATGTTAGATGATGGGTCTTCAATTGTAACTTTAGTAGTACCATATGTACCTACTTCATCACTACCAAATTTCAATTCAAGGCTATGTTAGATAAATGAGAGGGGGGTGAATCAATTAAGTATAGTTATCCTACAATCCCAAATACTCTCTTAGATGTGTAAAAAAAATCAAACATAAACTTTAAATAGCTTGGTAAAAACTTGTATGTGCCTTTCTGTTCATTAACCAATTACCAGAAAAATTAACTAGTATATAGCAATCGAACCAATAATTGTAATGTGTAAAGTAAAATAACAAATCATCATAGCCATACACATATAACATTTTATTTTTAACGTGGAAACCCTGTAAGGGGAAAAACCACATGGGACTGGTACCCAAAATAATTTCACTCTTCTAAAGTGAGCTTGGTTAAGAGCCAACCCTATTAAAGGTTACAAAATACACTATAAGGTGTGACCTTATTAGAGGATTTATCACTAACAGTTCTCCGTGACCACACATTCACTTGGGGTCAACAAGAAAATAATCAACATTCATTGAATGTCATAATGAAATAAATAAAGACTGTTAAGTGTTAGAATAACTAAGAGGGGGGTGAATCAGTTATCTAGTGCCCCAAATCAAAAAGTATAATAAAAAAAATTTGACTACTTCTGCAAGTTGGTAACATAAAAATACTTCCACTGTCTGTGTATTTACCGATTGACAATCTAAACTCTGTATTAATTACCGATTAAATCTAACATGTAATATGAAAAGTATGATCACAATCAAATATCACAATCAACACATAACACAAGAGATTTAACGTGGAAACCTTGTAAAGGGAAAAACCACCTGGGACTAGCAACCCAAAATTGTTCACTCTTCTGAAGTGAGGTCGGTGAAGACCCAACCCTATTAAAGGTTTACAAACACACTGTTAGGTGTGACCTTGTTAGAGGATTTTAGACCAGAAGTTATCATCCAACCAGTAGTCACTTTGGGGTTGGCAAGATAACAATGTTCACTCTATGAATGAAACATCAAAAGACTTTCATAGTCCACTCGATTAAGAGATTTAACTGTGTACAATGGTTAAATGTGTAATAGTAGGTGATCTGCCTAAATAAAACTTTAGTTTACAATTTACAAATCAATGTTCAGCTCATTAAATACTTCTGACCAATATAACACTTCAGATTCAATATTGTATCAACTTACTATCCATTGGTAATAACTCTCTATAGCTCGATAACTATTCTACAGCTTGGTTCTTATTTAACCAGTATGATCAGAAAAACTTCTCCATGTGATTATTCTGCAGTATCTTCTTCTTCTGGCATCCATTTCATAATGAAACCAATGTCTCTTATATAGATGAGTAAATCATTTTCTTTTCCTCCATCAGATTTTGCCACTTAATCATATCCATAGATTTTTCCACTTTAAGCTTCCTTGGCTCATGTGTTAGTAACACATTTCAATCTACTCCATTAGATCCTTTTTGATTTATGCTAGCTGTCGATCTTCATAACAAACATTATCTGTTACCTCGATTTCATACACTTTACAACTCATCACTTTAACAGCTAAACTAATCATTTAATTATTTTCTATTTTTCTTGGTTAACAAAGAAATGTGTTGGTGAACAGAGGCTTGATTAATACTGCGCTCGATATACATTACACTTCATCGGTGTATACTAAAATGCTTTATTTACCGACAACACTGCTTTGTGTCTTTCATCTCTATTCTTCATCATAGATGAATGCAACATAATAAAGTCAATTCCATCAAGTCATAGAATCATCAACAAGTTACTTAGTGTATTCCTTATCCTCATCTATCATACACATCTTCCTCATGTAGATATTTCTATTCTTTATCTCTTTCACCTTCCTTCAGATGTGTCAGTATAGTAACTTACAAGATAAGTACTGTCAAGCTAGTTGACATTAATGACAACATAATATTGATTTAATCATCTTGCATTTATCTAATCATCAACTCCTCAGTAATCTTGAATTACAGATTCTTCGTTCTAGTTCTAAATCAGTTGTAGTTCATCATTAAGTCCCACTTGATTCAGATATTTATCTATAGCAATGGTTAAAATGAAATAGTAAATGATCTGATTCAAATACAACTTCCTTTGTAGATTTTTTGATCCATGCTAAGCTCAAAATACCTTTGGCCATCATAATCTCTTCAATTTCCTTTTATCCTCCAACTCTATTCTTCTCGGTTATATCCTTTCTCTGACACTTGGTGTAGTCTGTAGAATTGCTCGGTTCTCACTTCAACCTATCTGACCAGCTTCATATGAATGCAATATCCTTCTCACACACATTATTCATTATGAATCACTTGTCTCATTTTATAGACATGATAAGTTATTTTCTTCTCAGCCATAGATTTTGCCTCTAAATTTCCATCATTGATTTTTCCGCTTCAACCTTCATCAAAACTTGTGCCTCAAACACATTTCAATCTTCATAATCTGATCTTCCTTGAATTTTTTTAGCTGTATATCTTCATAACAAACTTTATCTTTAACCTCAGAATCATCCATATTTGTCCAGCTCATCATCTTAAGTCAGCAATCACAGTTCCATTTATTTCTTTCACTTGATCAATACCGTGATGTGTTGGTGACTTTTTTCTCAGTTAATATTGTACTTAGTATACATTACACTTGCTCAATGTATAGTGTTTCTACTCAGTGTATACTAAGTTCTTCATTTACTGACTACATAAACTTTTTCATTATTGATCTTCAATACTCAACATAATCATGTAATACAATCAAATCACTAACATAATGTCATAGACTCATTAATAAGTTACCCAATGAATGCCAAATCCATATCTTTCTCATACATCTAATCTTCATGTTAATATCTCATTCCTTCACCATTATTACCTTCTTCAGATGTTTGCAACTATCATGATAAGTACAGTCAAAACTATTGGAGATTTACCTGCAAGCCAATGTTGACTATATGATTGTCATTGATGAAAACATATGGTAAGAAAAATGCATTGAAGTCTTATGTAGAGAGCCTTGAGCATATGTTTCTTAGATATGTTATCAATATGATATCATAGATGCAAAGGTTGATTCTAAGTACAGATAGTTGTGTAGTTGTTTGTATTAGTAGTGTTCCTGACAATGTTACAGGTAGAGTTTTGTATGTGATTTTCAGTATGGTTATGATGGAGCCTTGTGCATTTATATTTGTGTTGAAGACATGTGTATGATGCTATGTTCATGGATGGAGAGTTAGTTGTGTAGTTGAAGTTGAGTTGTGATGTTTCTAGTTGCCAGTTACAGTTTCCTGAGTTTATCTGATGGAGCTGATAGTGTTTATATTGTTGTAGTAGTTGTGCCTATAATTTTGATATGCATGTTTAGTGATGAGTTAAGAATGTTTGGTTAAGAGAACATAACATATTTTAGCATGAGAATAAAGTTTCAATTAATTTGGTGAAGTTGATTGTGTGAAGCGACGCATCTACTCATATTGAGTTGCACGGTCCTATTTGTGTTGCGTGCTTGGTTTAGCCATTGGAGATGTTACTAAGGAGTTATATTGTTTCTCTATTATGATTTCAAGGAAGTTCTAATAGGCTGATTTGAGTATATCATTTGGAGAAAGATACTTATAGCCAATCAATTGTGATTGCTAAGTGTGATTGGAAGAGCAGAGAAAAAGATGTGAATGTACTAAGACAGTCAATCATTAGTTGAAGATCTATGTGAGGAAGAAGATAGTATATGCTATTCATTGGAACTAATCAAGATAGCAGGTCTACTTCCTAGTTCACCAAGATCTAGATATAGTGTATGTCTATTATGTAGAAGGTTGCAACCTTCACCATTTGATTAGTGTGCTCTCAGATAGTGTGTCCTCACCTTTAACAAGGTTAATTGTAAAAGACTCCTAACAAGGTCTGACCCTTGACTAGGTCACTGTACTTCATGCATTGTAAAGATCAACTCCTAGCAAGGTTTTAATATCTTCTAATAGGGATCATTATACTGTAGTGTAGTTTATAGTGGGTGCTAATTCCCACTGGGGTTTTTACCTATTTGGGTTTCCCCGTAACCACAATTGTGGTGTTGTGTTAAGTGTTATCTCATTGTGTATGTTCTTAATGTTCTTCTATTCTTAATTGGATAAATAATTGAATCTTGTAGATAACTAATTCACCCCCCCTCTCAATTATCTCTTGGGACTATTCCTAACAATTGGTATTAGAGCCAAGTACCTCAGAGAGAAAGTTTAACGTCTTGAGGTTGATCAGATGGCATTCTTTAGAAAAGAAAGTCCTAAGTTTGATGGAGAGAATTATCTATAATTGAAGAAAATAATTAAAATACATTTGCAGTGCATTTCTTTTGAGATTTTTAAAGTAGCTACTAGAGAAGTTCAGATTCCCTCTTTATCAAATCTTGCAAAGGAAGATGCAACTATTATGAAAAAGGAATTGTTCACTCAAAATGCAATTTCCAAAGAAGCCCTTATCAACACCTTGTCTGAAAGTGAGTTTTTAGAGATCAAGAAACTAGATAAAGCCTACAAGATATGGAAGTATCTAGAAGACATGTTTGAAGGAGACATCCAAGCCAAGAATGTGCACAAAAAGACATGGAAGAAAAAGTACAATACATTGGAGATGCTACCTGAAGAGAACATCAGAGCCTACAATCAAAGAATTAATGAAGTGGTTGCATTAATAAAAAATAATGGTGGAGAAATTTTGGAAGAAGACATAATGGATAAGTTGATGACTACTCTAACAGAAGAATATGAGAGCAAGATAAACATCCTAGATGAGACTATGCAGTTTTAAAAAGACTTCAGAAGAGAGACCTTAATTAGCAAGATTTCAGCATTTGAGATATCAAGTTTGAAGACAAAGCCTAAAAGTGAGACTACCTTAAAAGCTTCATTCCATGGTAAGAAATCCTTGAACACTTCTGGTAACTTTGATGATGATGATGAGGATAAACAACTAGATGATTTCATTGCTATGATTGCTAATAAAGAAAGAAAAGGAAAAGGAAAATATGAAGGTCAGTTACCATTCAAATGTTTTTCATGTAACAAGATTGGTCACTTTGCATCTAAGTGTCCTACAAGAGTCAAGAAGTTCAAAACTAATTACAAGCCTAAGTATACAAAAGAATGTTACTATGCTGGAGATGGAGTATCAGATGAAGATTCAGTAGAAGATGAAATTAGATTCATTTCTATTGAAGATATGGAGAAAATTTTTGATGAGATGGATCTTGAAGATGAAAAGAAAGCACAAGAGTTAGCATTAATTTCACAAGCTGACATCAGAATAGACTGGATCATTGACAGTGGTTATTCATATCACATGACATAAGATAAAGATAGATTTGTACATCTAGATAAGTACAAAGGTGACATGGTTAGATTTGGAGACAACACTCCTAAACCTATCATAGGTAGAGGATCTATCACCTTGGATGGAAAGAATAATACTGATGATGTTCTATATGTTGATGGTTTGCAACATAACCTACTAAGTGTTGGATAGTTTCTTGACAAAGGATATCAGTTGGAATTCAAAGACAATAAGTGCATCATTAATAACAAAGGAGTAATGATTACATCAAGTTCAAAGACAAAAGGTAATTTTTTTCAATTCAATTCAGAAGCAAGTTGTTTTATTGCTAAAGTAGATGATAGTTGGTTATGGCACAAAAGACTATGTCACATTAATTTTGACATTATAGCAAAGAAAAGCAATGCAAAGGTAGTTAGAGACCTTCCTAGTATTGAAAAACTAGTTGATACAATATGCAGAGAATGTGTAATTGGAAAACAAGTGAGGAATTCATTCAGAAGCAAGCACAATTCGATAGAGAACAAATTGGATGTAGTGCATACAGACTTATGTGGACCAACTCAAACAAGATCATACTATGGTGAAAGGTACTTTATTTTATTTGTTGATGATTATTCTAGAATGATGTGGGTTTCATTCTTAAAAGATAAATTTGAAGCATTTGAGAAGTTCAAGATATTCAAAGCTAAAGTTGAAAATGAATCTGGATTAAAGATAAAATATATGAGATCAGATAGAGGAGGAGAATTCACCTCTGACATATTTTATGAGTATTGAAAATCACATGGGATAAAGAGACAACTAAGTGCACCTAGAACCCCTCAGTAGAATGGAATTGTAGAAAGAAGAAATAGGATCATACTTGACATAACTCACACTATCATGATTGAAGGAAAAGTTGCACACACCTATTGGAGAGATGCAGTCAATACTATAGTCTACACTATCAATATAATTCAATTAAGGCCAGGCGTAGAGAAGACACCTTATGGGCTATGGTTTGGGAATGTACCTATAGTAAAATACTTCAGAATCTTTGGAAGCAAGTGCTACATTAAGAGAGATGAAGCTATTGGCAAGTTTGATGCAAGAAGCGATGAAGATATTTTTCTTGGCTACTCTACTAAAAGAAAAGCTTATAGATGGTTTAACTTAAGATTGAAGAAGATCATTGAAAGTGCTCATGTAAAGATTGATGAAAATTTTATGATTCAAGAGAGATATCATGATTATGCACCTATGATTGAAGAAGAACCTAGTCCTATGAGTAGAGAAACAGTTGTTGAAGAAATGTTTGACAACATTGATGTATTATTCAATGATCCTAAAACAAGTGAAGAAGAATCACATAAGATAGATGAGAGAGTCACATCTAATATTCCAAAATTCACATCTAGATACCATTCAAAAGAAGATTCATTGGAGATCAGAACAACAAAGTCATGACAAGATCAAAGGCAAAAAGTTCAAAAGTTGATGAAGTGGTATGTTTACTTTCACAAATTGAAACCTTAAGTGTTGAAGATGCATGTAATGATTCAGATTGGCATGAAGCAATGAAAGAAGAGCTAGATCAAATAGTTAAGGATGATACATGGGAATTGGTCCCTAGACCTAGTGACAAGAATGTGATTGGAACCACGTGGATATTCAAAAACAAGATGAAGGAAGATGGTACAATAGTAAGGAACAAAGCAAGACTAGTATGTAAAGGATATGCGTAGAGAGAAGGAATTGATTATTCAGATACATTTGCCCCTGTAAGAAGATTGGAAGCCATAAAGTTATTTCTAGCTTATGCAACATTCAAAGACTTTAAAGTATATCAGATGGATGTCAAGTCAGTATTCCTAAATGAAGAGTTGAAGGAAGAAGTCTACATAGAGTAGCCTAAAGAATTTACTTTATCAGACAAACCTAATATGGTATACAGACTAAAGAAAGCCCTTTATGGACTTAAGCAATCCCCTAGAGCATGGTATGAAAGACTAGATGGTTACTTGACTAAGAATGGATTCAAGAAAAGAGAAGCAGATTGTAATTTATTCATAAGAGAGACACCTGAAGGATTATTACTAGTTGCTATTTTTGTTGATGACATTATTTTGGTGGTAATGACAAGCTTAGTGTAGAATTTTCTAAAGAGATGTAGAGTGAATTTGAAATGAGCATGATTAGACCTATCAAGTACTTTTTGGGACTGAATGTGCAATAGACAAACAAAGGTATTTTCATTAATCAGTCTAAGCATGTGAAAGAGATATTGAAGAAATTCAAGATGGATGATTGTAAGCCAGTAAGTACCCCTATGATAACAAGAAGAAAAATTTCAAAAGATGATGATTCTACAACAGTAGACAAGACCCTTTATAAGTTTATGATTGGTAAACTCATATATCTTACTCAATCTAGACTAGATATTTCTAATGCAATTGGTATTGTTGGAAGATTTGCAACAGAACCTAAACAAAGTCATCTTATGGCAGTAAAGAGGATATTCAGATACTTGAAAGGAACTATAGACTATGGTTTATGGTATCCTAATTTACAAAATGTAGAACTTCATATGTATATAGATGCAGATTGGGCAGGTTGCATGGATGATAGAAAGAGTACCTTAGGAGGAGCATTATTTCTTGGAGATAGACTAGTTACTTGGACAAGCAAGAAGCATAATTGTATTTCTCAGTCCACAACAGAAGTAAAGTATGTAGTAGTAGCATTAAATTGTCCTACAATTGTATGGATCAAGCATATGATAAAGGATTTTGGAATTCATATTGATTACCCTATTGTTATTCATTGTGACAACACTAGCACTATCAATAAGTCAAAGAATCCTGTGATGCATGCAAAGACAAAACAAATTGAGATAAAATATCACTTCCTAAGAGAGAAAGTTGCAAAAAAAGAAGTAAAATTGTATTATGCGAGCACAAAAGAATAGCTAGAAGCCATATTCACAAAGCCTTTACAGAAGGATACATTTGAGTATCTCAGGGAGAAGCTAGGATTAATTCCCTTCCTTGGATCTGATTAGAGTTTGTAGTAGTGTATTAGTCCTCAGTGATTGATGAATGGTTGACTACTCTACTTCAGGAGTAGTACCTATGCTTATTTGTTTTGGTGCCCTCTAGCATTGATGTCAAAGGGGGAGTGAGTATATAGTCATGAAAAACAAAACATTTAGGGGGAATATGTATTAGTAAGAGTATATAGCAGTTGATATTCAAAGCATTCAGAAGTAGATGGAGGAATCATCCTTGGGGGAGTTTTTGTTGAGGAAATGGAGAATATTATAAAATAATTATACGTTTGGATTGGTGGTGTTTTTCATTCCATATGTTGCCATCAATGCCAAAGGGGGAGATTGTTGGAGATTTGCCAGCAAGCCAGTGTTGACTATATGTTTGTCATTGATTGAAAACATATGGTAAGAAACATGCATTGAAGTCCTATGTAGAGAGCCTTGAGCATATATTTCTTAGATATGTTATCATCATGATATCATAGATGTAGAGGTTGATTCTAAGTATAGACAGTTGTGTATTTATTTGTATTATTAGTGTTCCTGACAGTGTTACAGGCAAAGTTTTGTATGTGATTTTTAGTATGGTTATGACGGAGCCTTGCACATTTATATTTGTGTTGAAGATATGTGTATGATGATATGCTCATGGACATAGAGATAATTATGTAGTTGAAGTTGAGTTGTGATGTTTCTAGTTGCCAGTTATAGTTTCTTGAGTTTATCTGATGGAGTCGACAATGTTTATATTGTTATAGTAGTTGTGCCTATTATTTTGATATGCGTGTTTGGTTTCAAATTTGGTGATGAGTTAAGAATTTTTGGGTAAGAGTGGATAACATATTTTAGCATGAGAATAAAGTTTCAATTAATTTGGTGAAGCTGACTGTGTGAAGCAACGCGTCTACTCATATTGAGTTGCAGGTCCTAATTGTGTTGCGTGCTTGGTTTAGCTATTGGAGATGTTACTGAGAAGTTATATTGTTTCTCTATTATGATTTCAAGGAAGTTCTAACATGCTGACTTGAGTATATCATTTGGAGAAAGATCCTTATAGCCAATCAATTATGATTGCTAAGTCTGATTGGGAGAGCAAAGTAGAAGATGTGAATGTACTGAGACAGTCAATCATTAGTTGAAGATCTATGTGAAGAAGAAGAGAGTATATACTATTCATTAGAACTGATCAAGACATCAAGTCTACTTCCTAGTTCACCAAGATCCAAATATAGTGTATATCTATTATGAAGAAGGTCGCAACCTTCACCATTTGAGCAGTGTGCTCTCAGGCAGTGTGTCCTCACCTTTAACAAGGTTAATTGTAAAAGACTCCTAGCAAGGTCCGACCCTTGACCAGGTCACTGTACTTCATGCATTGTAAAGATCAACTCCTAATAGGGTTGTAATATCTTCTAATAGGCATCATTATACTCTAGTGCAATTTATAGTGGGTGCTAATTCCCATGGGGGTTTTTACCTATTTGGGTTTCCTTGTAACCAAAATTGTGATGTTGTGTTAAGTGTTATCTCATTGTGTATGTGCTTAATGTTCTTCTATACTTAATTGGATAAAGAATTGAATCTTTTAGATAACTGATTCACCCCCCCTCTCAGTTATCTCTTAGGACTATTCCTAACAAAAACTAGCTGATGTCAATGATAATATAATAACTAATTTAATGTCTCACATATACCTTTGTAGCTCAATGATCATCTTCACATTAGTCAATCAATTGTAGTATAAAAATCTCTACCCTTGGCCTTGATGGCAACACAAACACAATATGAAATATGCCATAGAATACCAAACATATTAAGTGTCTACAACTCTATATATATGTTATGACTAGGTAACACATTTAATATATCTAATTAGTACACAACATCTCTATGTAGACTCTCCCTTTTGGTAATTACCTTGAATTCTAAATGATTTTTCATGATCATCTCTCCAATGTTTCTTGATCATCTCTCTACCTGCAAATCATGTAACTGTGTGCTATAATTGTGTCACACTTCTATGGATCATTACATGCAAGGAGCTCAAGAATGAGCCCTCACAAATCGATCCATAGCTCCCTAGGCATGGAGTGCAAGGGTTTTTAAGAATGCTATCAGCTAGAGCTATTTAGCCTATAACCTTGCTAGTAAACCATGCAATGGGAGATTCAATGAAGACAAGGGCAAGAATGCCAATATCCTCAAGAATCAAGAATGAAATGCAATGCAAGCTAGTTTACGAATGTAAATGCAAGCTAAACTATGGAAATGAAAGATGCAAGTATTAGAAAGCCTCCTAGTTAACTAGATGAATTAATCTAAAGCATAAAGGAAATCTAAGCTAAGAATGCCATGAAAATGAAGCTACTATGCAAGAAATGAAATCTAACTATGAAGCAAGAAAGCCATGATGATGCAAGAATGAAGACAAGAAGATAGAGTGTTGATGAAGATCTAAGATGAATGCCAACAATGCTCCAAATCTTCAAACCCTAGATGCAAGAATGTCTCCAAAAGCTCCAAGATGACCTAGAAAACTTGTAGCATAACAATAGCATAAAAATTTGTGTGTGCAAGTGAGGAAGAGAGCTCTTCTTTTATAGGAGGTGAAAAATCAATGGACCATGGAGATTAAGAGGAAAAAGATTTAATCAATGGTGGAGCTTGAAGAGGGAGCAATCCATGTACATAAATATCCTCCAATAGGAAAATAAGAGTTGACTTTTGTGTCCATATGAGACAAAAAGTGCTTTTTCCCTTTTTATAAAATAAGAATAATGCTTTATTTGTGCAACTTAGGATAAGAGGAAAAGTGGGGGCTTTTTATTTATTAAAAGGGGAGGGAATATTCCTTTTAATAAATAAAGACTTAGGATAAGATGGTTAGCCCATAGAAAATAATCGAATAAATGATAGAGCTAGGATTTGATCAAGAATAAGCAATTTATGATTTAGCAAAAGGGGCTAACAGTCTAGATGACCATTTTTAGGTGTATACAGTAACCATCTCTCCCTTATTTCATTTCAGAATATTTCATGATTCTCTCTCCCTTTGACAACAATGCCAAAAGCAATAAACTATTCAGTAGCCAAATCAATAACTCTATTGTTCAATTCAGATTCTAGTACCTTGCATGTACAAATATGCAATTTTAGCTTGTCTTCCATCTTCACAACCTTAGGAATCCCAAAGTGTGAATATCATGCATCAACGCTATTAGATATTCTGATAAAGTATAGGTTGATGAAACCCCATATCACCTTAGTGACTATTAGATAGGGTATGGACCCTAGTCTACTTCTCAAGTATTCAAATCTATCCTTCGGTAAGGGTTTTGTGAATATATAAACAAGTTTCTCTTGTGATTTCACATATTCCAATTTCACTATTTTTTCTTGAACTTGCTCCCTCAAGTAGTGATACTGAATAGATATGTGCTTTGTCTTTGCACACGTCACTAGATTATTTGAAATAATAATTATACTTGTATTGTCACAATAGATTATCACTAGATCAGTGATATCTTCATTCATACCTTCCAACAATTGCTTTATCCATGCAATATTTGAACAATTAGCAACAACAACAACAACATATTTTTCTTCGGCAATGGATTAAGAAATGCATCCTTGTTTCTTACTTATCCATGTTACCAATATTTATCCTAAAAAAAATACTCCACCAGTAGTGGTTTTTCTATCATCAATGTTTCCAGCCCAATCAACATCAGTGTAAACTTTTAGTTCAAAATTGCCTTCTTTCTTATACAACAATCCATAATTTTTAGTTTTCTTCAAATATCTCAAGATTATTTTCACAAAAGTCATGTGTGACTCTTTAGGATTAGCTGAAAATCTAGCCACAATTATAACAATATGTACAATATCTGGTCTACTATGCACTACATACATCAATTTTCCAATCATTGATTAGTATAAGGTTTGATTTACCTCTATTGACTTGTTATCCTTGGTCAGCTTGCATCCGGTTACCATAGGTGTACCAACTAGTTTTGAATCTTCCATACTGAATGTCTTCAAGACTTCTTTGATGTAATTTGTTAGAATAACTGAGAGGGGGGTGAATCAGTTATCTAGTGTCCCAAAACAAAATGTATAATTCAAAACTATTTCTTCAATTTTTGCTCATTGGTAAACAATAAATACTTTCACTGTCTATGCTTTTACCGATTACCAGTCAAATACTATAACAGTTACTGATCAAATCTAACATGTAACATGTAAAGAATGATAACAAACAAACATCACAATCAACACATAACACAAGATTTAACATGGAAACCTCGTAAAGGGAAAAACCACCTAGGACTGGCAACCCAAAATTGTTCACTCTTCTGAAGTGAGGTCGGTTAAGACCCAACCCTGTTAAAGGTTTACAAACACACTGTCAGGTGTGACCTTGTTAGAGGATTTTAGACTAGAAGTTATCATCCAACCAGCATTCACTATGGGGTTGATAGGATAACAATGTTCATTCTATGAATGATACATCATAAGACTTTTAGAGTCCACTCGGTTAAGAGATTTTGACTGTATACAATGGTTAAATATGTAATTGTAAATGACCTACCTTAATACAACTTCAATTGTAGATTAAAGATCAATATTCAGTCCATACAAATCCTTCTGACCAATATTTCACTTCAGGTTCAATACTATATCAACTTACTGTTCTTCGGTAATTGCTCTCTATAGCTTGGTAATTGTTCTGCAGCTCAGTTCTTACTTAACCAGTATGATCAGAGTGCATGAAAACCTTGTTCACATGATATTCCTACAACTTCTACTTCTTCCAGCATCCTTTCATAAAGAAATTTTGTTCTCTTATATAGATGAGTAAATCATTTTCTTCTCCACCATCAGATTTTTTCACTTAACTAGATTCATAGATTTTGTTGCTTCAAAATTTCTCAGCACTTGTGTCAATAACACATTTCAATCTACTCCATTGGATCTTCTTTTAATTTTGTTAACAATCGATCTTTATAACAAACATTATCCGTTACCTCAATGTTATACTCTTGCTAGCTCATCAATCTTATCAGCTAAACTAATCATTTAATTCATTCTTTTCCACTTGATTAACAAAGAAATGTGTCAGTGAACACTACTTGGTTAATACTATGATCGGTATACACTACACTCTGTCGGTGTGTACTACAATTGCTTCATTTACTGACAACACCGCTTTTTGTCTTTCAGCTCTATACTTCATCATAGATGAATGCAACATAATAAAGTCAATATCATCAAGTCATAGACTCATCAACAAGTTACTCAATGTGTTCCTTATCCTCATCTATCATGTACATCTTTCCTCATGTATATTTCTCTGTTCTTCATCTCTTTCACCTTTCTTCAGATGTCTTGGTATAGTAACTTACAAGATAAGTGCTGTCAAACTAGTTGACATCAATGACAACATAATACTAATTTAATCATATTACATATCTAATCAAAAACTCCTCGGTGATCTTTAATCATAGATTCTTCAATCAGATTCCAAATCAGTTGTAGTCCAACAATCTCTCCCTTTGGCATTGATGGCAACTCAAGTAATATGAAATGTACCATACACATACCAAACATTTATTCTACAACTTTGTGAACAAAATGCTGTAAGTCGAATAGACTTAATATGTTTAATCACTACGTTACTAAAAAGCATTAGAAATATAGCTTTACCATTCTATAGTTGTGTTCTTTTTAGTTCTCCTATTCCTGCTTCTGTTCTCTGTAACTGATCTAATACTCTGTCTCATTCAGATTGTCTCTCCCTTAGATAGTTCTCATTGATGCTTGTTCCTTGTTCCTTTTCATAGCTTGTTCCTTTTTATATTATTTATCTCTCCCTTTGACAGCAATGCCAAAGAAACAAATAAGAAAACAATTCTTTCATCCTTTGTATCTCTGAATACTGATAGGCCGATTGGTTCAAGTTCTTCAAACTTAATCACAACCTTGAACATGATTCAAAGCGTGAACTATGCTGCATCAACATGAATGATTTTCTGATAGAAGTAGGTTGATGCAACATCCAGATCACCTTAGTGACTAATAGACAGGGGACGGACCCCAAGTCTAGTCCTCAAGTATTCAAATGTGTCCTTCGGTAGAGGCTTTGTAAAAATATCGGCAAGTTGTTCTTTAGATGTGACAAATTCTAACTTCACTTGCTTCTCTTGCACTTTTTCTCTTAAGTAAATGATACTTAATAGATATATGCTTTGTCTTAGAGTGCATCATAGGATTCTTTGAAATATTAATAGCACTAGTGTTGTCACAATATATAATCACCAGGTCAGTGATTACCTCATTCATTCCTTCCAACACTTGTTTGATATATGCAATGTTTGAACAGTTAGTAGCAGTAGCAACATACTGTACTTTAGCTGTAGATTGAGAAATACAAGCTTGCTTTTTACTTGTCTAGGTTACAAGTCTTTCACCAAAGAAAAATGCTCCTCCGGTGGTGCTTTTTCTATAATCCACATTTCTAGCCCAATCAGCATCGGTGTAAACTTTTAGTTCAAAGTTCCCTTCCTTAGGATACCATAATCCATAATTCTCTATTTTCTTTAGGTATCTTAAGATCCTTTTTGTAGCTATCATGTGTGATTCTCTAGGATTAGCAAAAAATCTTACAACAATACCCACAACATGTGCTATATCTGGTCTACTATGAACTACGTACATTAATTTACCAATCATGGATCGGTGAAGTGTCTGATTTACCTCTGTAGTTTCACCCTCCTTTATCAATTTGCATCTAGTAGCCATCGATGTTCCCACAGGTTTAGCATCTTCCATGCCAAATGTCTTCAGTACTTCCTTTATGTATTTAGATTGTGTGATGAATATTCCATCACTCTTATGAATCACTTGTAGTCCAAGAAAGAACTTAATCTCTCCAAACATAGACATTTCATATTCCTTTTGCATTTAATCAGAAAATGCCTTGTAGACAAGATCTGAGCCTCCAAAAATAATATCATCAACAAATATTTTAGCAATGATAATAGTATCATCAGTATCATCTTTCACATATAGATTGTTGTTTTCACTTGTTCTAACAAATCCAATACTTAACAAGTAATTGTGCAGTCTTTCATACCATGATCTAGGTGCTTGCTTCAAACCATATAAAGCTTTATGCAATCTACATACTATGTCTTTATTATCAGGATCAACAAATCCTTTAGGTTGTTTGATGTAGACCTCTTCTTCAAGTATACCATTTAAAAATGCTGACTTTACATCCATTTGATAGACTTTGAATTTCTTGTGTGCAGCATATGCAAGTAGCATTCTGACTCCTTCCAATCTAGCAATAGGTGCAAATGTTTCACCATAGTCAATGCCTTCTTCCTATGCATATCCCTTGCATACCAATCTAGTTTTATTTCTTGTGACTTCACCATTTTCATTCAGTTTATTCCTGTATATCCACTTAGTACCGATAACATTCTTATCTTTTGGTTGGGGTAATAAGGACCAAGTTTTTTTCTTCTCTATTTTCTCTATTTCCTCCTTCATTGCATTAATCCATACTTCATTCTCTAATGCAACTTTCATAGTTTTAGGTTCAAATTCACAAATTAGACATGTACCTTGTCTTGCTTTGCTTCTAGTTTGCATTCCAGCATGTCTGTCTCCAATGATTTGTGTCTCAGGATGATGTCTTCTGACAAAACTAGCCAAAACTTGATTTCTCCTTTCTTGCTCATCTTGTTCAGGGTCATTTCCTTGCTTAGTAGCTCCATCTCGTTCATCAGTTTGTGTTGCCTATTGTCCTGTATTGTTTCCTTATTGACTAGTTGTTACAATTTGCAGCGTCGATAGATACTCTAAATGTTTAATGTGAGTGAATCTACCATAGTCTTCTAGTTCCTTTGTACTTTCCTCTATGTTATTATCATCAAACTCATCAACACACACATTAGTACTTTCAACTATCTTATTTGTAACCTTATTCAAACATTTATATGCTTTACTTGTAGTGGAATATCCTAGAAATATCCGTTCATCTCCTTTAGAATCAAATTTTCCATTTCTCTCATCTTTCAAAATAAAGTATTTATTTCCAAAAATTTTGAAATAACTTACAGTAGGTTTGTGTCCAAACCATAGCTCATAAGTTGTTCAGTTGGTGTCCTTCAGTTGTACTCTGTTAAGAACATACACAACTATACTGACAACTTCCCTCCAATATGTCTAAGCAACATTCTTCTGTATCATAGATGTTCTAGCACAGTCAATTATAGACCTGTTCCTTCTTTCAACAATGTCATTTTGTGGAGGTGTCCTCAGTGCAGATACCTGTCTTTTAATTCCATGCTCATTATAGAAATTAGTAAATTCATCAGAGATAAATTCACCTCCTCTATGAGATCTTAAAAATTTTATTTCCTTTCCAGTTTCTTTCTCTACCTTAGCTTTATACCACTTAAACATTTTAAAAGCTTTAGATTTCTCTTTCAGAAACATAATAGTCATTAGTCTGGTATAGTCATCAACAAAAAGAATAAAATATCTATCACCAGAATAGCTCTGAGTTCTCATAGGACTACATAGATCGGTATGAACCAACTCAAGTATCTTCTTTGTTGAGTACTCTTTTCTTTTAAAACTAGACTTAGTCATCTTACCTTTCTGACATTCACGGCACATGGCATGATTAGGTTTTGTTAAGTTAGGCAATCCTCTAACTCTTTTATTTTTACTAATATTGATCATGTTGTCAAAGTTCACATGGCATAACCTTTTATACCACAACCAAGCATCTTCATCCTTTATTAACAAACAAGAAGACTGATCCATATCAAGATGGAATAAATTACCTCTGGATTGTGTACTAGTTCTGACAACTCTTCCTTCATCATCATATATCTTCACCTTTTTGCTCTCAAAAGATAGTCGATGGTTTGAATTGATCAAATGAGCCACACTTAACAAATTATAGTTCAATCCATCTACCCAGTATGTATTTTCACATTGCATTCTGTCATTGATCATCAGTGAACCTTTACCTCTTACCATACAAGGTGCATCATTTCCAATTCTCACAGATCCTCCATTATATTCAACAAGATGATCAAACTTCTCTTCATCACCAGTCATATGATGTGTACAGCCACTGTCTATGATCCATGTATCATTTATGCTTACTTTAGAGATCAGTGCTATCTCTTCATGTTTCTCTTCCTCTTCTAAGTCATCTTTCATAGCAACAAATATGACTTCTATATCATCATCAGAATCAGATTTAGTTTTAATATCTTCAGCTATGTAACATACCTTTTTGCCTTTTTCATCTTGGTTGTCTATGTTGTTGTGTCGGTATCCTCTGTTGACTCTTCTCCCATAGCTTCCTTCAGATCGGTCTTTGGATCTATCATCATCTTTCTTCTAAGGACATCTAGCAATGATGTGACTGACTTCTTTACAATTAAAGCATACCAAAGGTAGCTTACCTCTATACCTTCCTTTTCCTTTGGGAAATCTTCTAGCCATAAGAGCTTCAAGCTCATCAAGTTCATCATCAGTATTGTCATCACTATCACAATTCTTACTATTCCTGCTAGACTTTCCAATCTTCAAAGAAGACATGAAAGCAGATTCAACAGAAGGAACAATACTATTATCAAATTTTTTTAATTCAAAAGTTGTAAGTTTACCAATCAAAGTGTCAAGAGTAAGGTTGGATGTAGCTCTTGTTTCATGAATTGTAGAAGTCCTGATTGCATAAACTGGTAGCAAAGTTCTGAGAATATTTCTTATCACTGTTTCATCATCAAGCACTCCATTAGATGCTCTAATAGAATGTGCCACCTCTTTGAGTCTATTTGAATATTGTACAATGTTCTCACCTTCTTTCATTCTCATATCATCAAATCTGCCTCTCAGACTTTCAGCTCGAGCTCTTTTGACATTCAGATCTCCACTGTATATTAGTGTTAACTTATCCCACATTGCTTTCACAGTCGTGCATGTCTTAATATCTTCAAATTCAGCATTGGTATAGGCAGCAACAAGTTCCATCATAGTAACATTGTGTTCATGCTTGTCCTTTAGTTGATCAAGATTTAAGGGACCAGTGTGTGGTTGTATGTAGCCATTCTCCATTAGATTTAGTGCAGAATTCCCAATTCTAGATATGTGTAGCTTCATTCTACTTTTCCATACTGTGAAGTTCTCCGTGTTCAGTTTCAGTACTTCCCTCTTATACATCTTGAGACCTTTATGGTTAAGTCCTTAAAACTTCATTCTAAGAAATCACTTCTGTGATACAAATTGTTAGAATAACTAAGAGGGGGGTGAATCAATTTGTTAGGAATGAATGAAAAGTATTTTGGCAGTCATTCTGTAGCAGTTGTTGTTGCATTCATGACTTGGATTGTCATTGATGTCAACACAGTGATATTCTAGATATCAGTAGGTACAATTTTGTTTTGCGCACATGTTGTATTGTAGATTAGATTTTGCATAGTTGATGGTATGTTCTTTGGTGTATTATTAACCTATGGTTAACAACACAAAAAGAAATTTATTCATTTATGAGAGTTATAAGCATTTTGGTGAAAGCAGTGTTTAGACAGTGTTTCTGTGAAGCGATTTTCAGAAATCGGAGGATATCTCTTAGCTGGGATGGAATCTAATTTTGTGCAGTTAAAGGGATGTTAGAGACTCATTAATGATGATGTGGTTCATAGTGAAAACTTTGAAGATATGTTTGGAGAAAGTTACAATATCTGGAAGCCGATAGTTTTATGTGAAATTTTGTGTGTAGCGTGTATAATTTATTATTTTGTAATTGAGGACTGACTCATTTGTAATTATTTGATTTTGGTATATAAGAAAGAATTTTTTCCTTGTTTTAATATGTATAATGAAGGTTGAGATGAGAATATATGCATGAAGTGAAGAAAAGAGCTAATTCAGTGATGAAGGAAGACTTGTGAGTACAGAGATCAGGAATTGTGATGTTGTGTAGCAGAGAGTGTGGTTTTGGTACAGTGTGAAAGAGGTAATATATTTCATATTATTTTTTTGAATAATTCTAAGATCTTTTGGACAGTGGGTTCAGAGATCTTGCCTTGAAGCTGTTTGGGTAGTGGGTCCTTTTATCTTCCATAAACTCTTAACCGGGTTAGAATATTTTAACAGGGATTCAAAATCTCCTAATAGGGATTTATATGTACTAAATGTATTTCATAAGACTCCTAACAGGGTCCATCCTCTAACAAGAAACTTTCATATTAGTGCATCATTTTGTGGGCATCATTCCCACCGGGGTTTACTCTTTTCAAGAGGTTCCCTAGTCAACATATCTTGTGTTATTTTGCAATTGTGTATGGTTATCTTTCTATGGTTGATTAGTACATTGATTATATTGTTTAAAGTAGTTGAATGGTTAAATTATTTGATAACTAATTCAACCCCCCCCCCCCTCTTAGTTATCTTGGGAATCTTTACTTTCTAACAATTGGTATCAGAGCAGCAGGTCCTTGAAAGAAAAGTTTAACAACTTAAGGAGATCCATGGTGAATTTTAGAAAAGAAAGCCCTAAGTTTGATGGAGTAAATTTTGACAGCTGGAAAGAAAAGATGAAGACTCATCTATTGTGTTTAGGACCAAGTTATTAGTTGATTACAAAGAATGAGAAGACTATCATTGAGGAAGACAATCTAGAGGCAGGAACTAAAGATGAACTAGATCTATTCATGTGTAACATACCTGCAAGAGAAGCACTTTTGTCAGCACTACTGGAGAATGAATATAGTCAGGTAAGATGTTTGAAAACATCTCATGCAATTTGGAAAGCTTTACATTCTACTTTTGAAGGTGATGAACATGCAAAGAAGGCTAGATTACATAATTAGATTTATGCATTTGAAAATATCAGAATGATGGAAGATGAATGTATTAGAAGCTATATTGGTAGGATGTTTGAGATTGTAACAAGAATAAAGTCTTGTGGAGGTGATAAGATAGAGAATGAAGTGATATGGAAAATTCTAAGAACTTTGACACCAGTATTCAAGCAGACAACGTAGATGATTGAACAAGTGATACCTTGTACATCAAACTTTTCAAGAGAGACTCTTCTTGGAAGATTAGGAACAACAGAGATGAACTTGAGATTATCAGGAGAGCTACCTAGAATGGAAATAGCATTCAGTGCTCTTAACATTAGACCTACAAGAAGTACTAGTGTGAATGAAGAATATGCTAGCAGTAGCAAATCTAAATCTAAGGAAGATAAGAAGATTGAAGAAGGTATTGCATTACTTGTAAAAAGAGAACCAGATGGTAAGAAAACCTTTAAATGTTGGACTTGTCAAGAATATGGTCATTTTACATCTAAATGTCCTAAAAGAGTTAAGAAGTATAGAAGCAACTTTAAACCTAGGAGATCTAAAGAATGTTATTATGCAAATGATAAAGATCTTGAAGCAGGAATTGAAAGACATTTAAGTGACAGTGATAATGATAACTTTGAGGAAATAAGATTTGTAGCAATTAAAGAAGAAAGTTCTAAATCTGAAGAAAAAGCATTAGTTTCACAAGTTGAAAAGAAATCTGATTGGATTATAGACAGTGGTTGTTCACATCATATGACTGGAGATAAAATAAAGTTTGTTAAGTTAGATAATTATGATGGAGGAATTATTAGGGTTGGTAACAATGCACCTTGTTTGATTAAGGGTATAGGATCTATTACTCTTGATGGAAAGACTAACACTGATGATGTTTACTTTGTTGATGGATTGAGACATAATCTACTAAGTGTTGGATAATTGGCTGATAAGGGTTATCAAGTTTGGTTTACTGAGAAAACTTGTGTGATAAAAGATAAAGATGGAAATCTGATTGGAAAAGGATCCAGAACTAGAGGTAATGTATTTCAGTTGAATCCTACTGAGATGACATGTTTGATGACTAAGATTGATGATAGTTGGTTATGGCATAAAAGGTTTTGTCATATAAACTTTGATAATATTGTCAAGGTGAGCACTACACTTGCGGTAAGAGATTTACCTAGAATTATGAAACCTACTAACATGATTTGCAAAGAATGTATGATGGCAAAGTAGAAAAGGAGTTCATTTCCGAACAAGAAGTTCACATCGACAGAGAAGCTGGAGATTGTTCATACAGACTTGAGTGGTCCTACTAGGACTAGAGGATTCTATGGAGAAAGGTATTTTATGATTCTTGTTGATGATTTTACAAGAATGATGTGGATTGCATTTTTGAAAGAAAAATCTGAAGCATTTGATAAATTTAAGATCATGAAAAGCAAAATTGAGAATGAATCTGGAATGAAGATTAAGTGTCTAAGATCTGATAGAGGTGGTGAATTTACATCTAGAGAGTTTAACACCTTTTGTGAAATGAATGGTATTAAGAGACAACTTTCAGCCCCTAGAACACCAGAATAAAATGGTATTGCAGAAAGAAGGAACAGGTCAATAACTGAAGCAGCAAGAGCTATGTTGTTTGAAAATGATTTGGCTAAGAATTTTTGGAGAGAAGTAGTGAACACAATAGTATACACTATGCACATAGTACAAATCAGAGTAGATACAAACAAGACACCTTATGAATTATGGTTTGGAAATACACCCTCAGTTAAGTATTTTAGAATTTTTGGAAGTAAATGTTATATAAAGAGAGATGATGATATAGGAAATTTTGATCCTAGAAGTGATGAAGGAATATTTCTTGGATATTCTTTAAAAAGAAAAGCATATAGATGTTATAACAAAAGAACTAAGACTATTGTTGAAAGTGCAAATGTAAAAGTTGATGAGAAGTTTAAAATTCAGGAAAGAATGCTTGATTATGAATCTGATGGAGAAGCACAACCTCAGCCTAACATTGAAAATGCAGAATTATTTTTTGAAACTAACAGTGATTTGCTGAATGAAAGTCATACTGAAGAAAATAGAGAAGAAAGCAGAGAAGAATCTACAGTTGGAACAAGATCAGTAACTATGACACCTAACAAGTATACTTCAAGACATCACCCTGTTGAGCAAGTTATTGGAAGTTTAGATAGAGGAGTTTTGACTTGAAATAAGGTACATTTATGTTTGATTTCTCAAATTGAACCTAAGACTACTAATGAAGCTTATGAAGATGAACATTGGATTAATGCTATGAAAGAAGAATAGGAGGAGATTGAAAAAAATAAGACATGGGAATTGGTCCCTAGACCTGAAGACAAGAATGTGATTGGAACAAAGTGGGTATCCAGAAACAAGATGAATGAACAAGGAGAAGTGATAAGAAACAAAGCAAGATTGGTATGTAAAGGATATTCACAACAAGAAGGAATTGACTATGAAGAAACTTTTGCACCTGTGGCTAGACTTGAAGTAGTAAGAATGTTTCTAGCATATGCAGCTTACAAGAAATTCAAAGTGTATCAGACGGATGTGAAATCAACATTTTTGAATGGTGAATTGGAAGAAGAAGTCTACATTGAGCAGCCTGAAGGTTTTCCTTTGACACAAGAAGGATATATGGTATGTAAGTTAAAGAAAGCTTTATATGGATTAAAACAAGCACCTAGAACCTAGTATGCAAGATTGGATAAGTATTTATTGAAATTGGGATTTATAAAAGGAACAGTAGATAGTAACTTATACACAAAAGAAATTGATTTGTTGGTTATAGTTATATTTGTTGATGATATTATCTTTGGAGGAGAAGATGAAGCTAGTGACAAATTTGTAGATGAAATGAAGACTGAATTTGAGATGAGCATGATTGGAGAAATAAAATATTTTTTGGGATTATAGATAACACAAAGCAAGGAAGGTATATTTGTAAGTCAGACTAAGTATTTGAATGATTTATTGAAAAGATTTGGAATGGAAGATTATAAACTTGTTGGAACACCTATGGTAACTGGACATAAGTTATCTAGCAAAGATGAGACACCAGCAGTTGAGAAGAAAAAGTACAGATCTATGATTGGAGGATTGTAGTACTTGACACATACAAGACTTGATATAGCACATTCAGTTGGGATTATAGCAAGATTTCAAGCAGAACCTAGAGAATCACATTATGCAGTAGCAAAGAGGATATTGAGATATCTAAAAGGAACAATGGATTATGGATTATGGTATGAGAATTCTAATGATTTTACTTTATGTGCCTATATTGATGTAGATTGGGGAGGCAACGTTGATGACAAGAAAAGAACCAGTGGTGGAGCCTTTTTTCTTGGAGGAAAATTGGTCTCTTGGTTAAGTAAGAAGTAGAATTGTACTTCACAAAGTACAGTAGAAGCAGAATATGTTACAGCAGCAAACAATTGTAATCAGATTATTTGGATGAAGCAGATGTTGAAAGATATTGGAATAAAGTTTAATGAGCCTATTGTTATACATTCTGATAACACCAGTATAGTGAGTATGTCAAAAAATCTTGTTTTACATTCTAAGACTAAACATATTGAGATCAAGTATCATGTTGTAAGAGAGAAAGTTGCAGAAAAAGAAGTAAGATTGGAGTACATAAGCACAAAGGAGCAGATAGCAGATATATTTACAAAACCTTTACCTAAGGACACATTTGTGTATCTGAGAGGTATGCTTAGGGTTATGCCTGAACCTATTTTTGAGAATTTATGTAGATGATTGCATCCATCCAGTGGTATATGAGCCCTATCTTTCTTCTGGATTGGATGTTGGAACTTCCTCTATGGGGGAGTTTATGAGCCGAGTCCTGAGGACTCTTGTTATTGTATTTTTCTGAAAAGTGTCTTTTGACATTAAGTTGTTGTTGACTTAGTGATGGAATTTTTGTCATTGATGTCAATGGGGGAGAGATATACATGAAAAACATTGTGTATTGTATGAGAGACCTGAATAGCAAAATGAAGAAAGATTTAATTTGATATTTTGCAGTGATGTTGCAGTATTAGATTTTTGGAACATTGGATGTTTTTCATCTATGTTGCCATCAATGCCAATGGGGGAGATTGTTAGGAATGAATGCAAATTATTTTGGTAGTCATTCTATAGTAGTTGTTGTTGCATTCATGACTTGGATTGTCATTGATGTCAACACAGTGATATTCTGGATATCAGTAGGAAAGCAGGTATAGTTTTGTTTTGTGTACATGTTATATTGTAGATTGGCTTTTACGTAGTTGATAGTATGTTCTTTGGTATGTTATTAACCTATGGTTAACAGTGCAAAAAGAAATTTATTCACTCATGAGAGTTATGAGCATTTTGGTGAAAGCAGTGTTTAGACAGTGTTTCTGTGAAGCGATTTTTAGAAATCGGAGGATATCTCCTAGCTGGGATGGAATCTGATTTTGTGAAATTAAAGGGATGTTGGAGAATCATTAATGATGATGTGGTTCATAGTGAAAACTTTGAAGATATGTTTGGAGAAAGTTACAGTATCTGGAAGCCGACAATTTTATGTGAAATTTTGTGTGTAGCGTGTAGAATTTATTATTTTGTAATTGAGGACCGACTCATTTGTAATTATTTGAGTTTGGTATATAAGAAGGAATTTTTTCCTTGTTGTAATATGTACTATGAAGGTTGAGATGTGAATATATGCATGAAGAGAAGAAAAGAGCTAATTCAATGATGAAGGAAGACTTGTGAGTACAGAGATCAGGAATTGTGATCTTGTGTAGCAAAGAGTGCGGTTTTGGCACAGTGTGAAGGAGGTAATATATTTCATATTATTTTGTTGAATAATTCTAAGATCTTTTGGACAGTGGGTTTAGAGATCTTGCCTTGAAGCTGTTTGGGCAGTGGGTCCTTCTGTCTTCCATAAACTCTTAACTGGGTTAGAATCTTTTAACAGGGATTCAAAATCTCCTAAAAGGGATTTATATGTACTGAATGTATTTCATAAGACTCCTAACAGGGTCCATCCTCTAACAAGGAACTTTCATATTAGTGCATCATTTTGTGGGCATCATTCCCACCGGGGTTTACTCTTTTCAAGAGGTTCCCTAGTCAACATATCTTGTGTTATTGTGCAATTGTGTATGGTTATCTTTCTATGGTTGATTAGTACATTTATTATATTGTTTAAAGTAGTTGAATGGTTAAATTATTTGATAACTGATTCACCCCCCCCCCTCTCAGTTATCTTGGGGATCTTTACTTTCTAACATAATTATCCAATGTCCCAAAACAAAATGTATAATTCAAAACTATTTCTTCAATTTCTGCTCATCGGTAAACAATAAATAATTTTACTGTCTGTGCTTTTACCAATTACCAGTCAAATACTATAATAGTTACCGATCAAATCTAACATGTAACATGTAAAAAATGATAACAAACAAATATCACAATTGACACATAAGACAAGAGATTTAACGTGGAAACCCTGTAAAGGGAAAAACCACCTAGGATCGACAACCCAAAATTGTTCACTCTTCTAAAGTGAGGTCGGTTAAGACCCAACCCTGTTAAAGGTTTACAAACACACTGTCAGGTGTGACCTTGTTAGAGGATTTTAGACTAGAAGTTATCATCCAACCAGAATTCACTATGGGGTTGATAGGATAACAATGTTCATTCTATGAATGATACATCATAATACTTTTAGAGTCCACTTGGTTAAGAGATTTTGACTATATACAATGGTTAAATATGTAACAGTAAATGAACTGCCTTAATACAACTTGAATTGCAGATTACAGATCAATATTTAGTCCATACAAATCCTTTTGACCAATATTTCACTTCAGGTTCAATACTATATCAACTTACTATCCATTGGTAATTTCTCTTTGTAGCTCGGTTCTTACTTAACCAGTATGATCAGAATGCATGAAAACCTTGTTCACACGATATTCCTGCAACTTCTACTTCTTCTGGCATCCTTTCATAAAGAAATTTTGTTCTCTTATATAGATGAGTAAATCATTTTCTTCTCCACCATTAGATTTTTCCCCTTAACCAGATTCATAGATTTTTCCACTTCAAACTTTCTCGGCACTTGTGAAAATAACACATTTCAATCTACTTCATTGGATCCTCTTTTAATTTTGTTAGCCGTCGATCTTTATAACAAACATTATCCATTACCTCAATGTTATACTCTTTCCATCTCATCAATCTTATTGGCTAAACTAATCATTTATTTCATTCTGTTCCACTCGGTTAACAAAGAAATGTGTCAGTGAACACTGCTTGGTTAATACTACAATCAGTATAGACTACACTCTGTCGGTGTATGCTACAATTGCTTCATTTACCGACAACACTGTGTTGTGTCTTTCAGCTCTATACTTCATCATAGATGAATGCAACATAATAAAGTCAATATCATCAAGTCATAGACTCATCAACAAGTTACTCAATGTGTTCCTTATCCTCATTTGTCATGTACATCTTTCCGCATGTATATTTCTCTATTCTTCATCTCTTTCACCTTTCTTTAGATGTCTTGATATAGTAACTTACAAGATAAGTGCTGTCAAAATAGTTGACATCAATGACAACATAATACTAATTTAATCATATTACATATCTAATCAGCAACTCCTCAGTGATCTTTAATCACGGATTCTTCAATCAGATTCCAAATCAGTTTTAGTCCAACAATAATTTGCTTATGTAACGTATATGCCTTCCTCTATTGTTGTATTTTAAGACCAATAAAGAATTTGATCTCTACAAACATTGACATTTCAAATTGATGTAGGGGCATTCTAGGGTACTCAATGAATCTACATGGAGGTATGTTGTTTTGGTTATGTGGTACTCGGTTGTAACTTTAACTGATGGTCTCAGTTATTGAAGGAAGCTCGATCACTGAAGGAACTTAGTGAAACTTCTTGCACTTAGTGGAACTTATGCTCGGTGATGCCTGTGTTGCTCAGTGTTGCTTGGCTTGGTCAGTTGTTTTACTGATGCTCAATTATTTTTGTAGCACTCGATAGTTTTGGCTTACCGACTAGAGTTCTTGGAGATTTGGTTGGCTGACTATTGTTGCATTTAATATTTGTTTACAATAGGAGCCGACTTGGCTTAGGAGTTAATTATGTCATCTAGCCAACTTGTGGTTGAAGATTAGTATTTAAGGAGTGTTTGGGGAGTTGTTTAGGCATCAGATTTGGGAAGATATAAGGATAGACTTTTGGATCCTACGAGATCTTGAAGATCAAATTATTATTTGATAGTTTTAATAGTAGTGCTGGTAGTTGCATGCTTGGAGACAAGGAGATTTATTAGAGTCTTGTGAGCTCAAGTTTAGATCTGCCTTAGGGTTTCCACCAGTTGCTAATTTGTTTCAGAGCTGGACTAGCTAGAGTTGGATTGGATCTTTGTTGATCTTACAAAACTATTTCTTGATTATAATTGGCCATAACCCAGAAGGCCTTATAGCTGGGCACATTAATGAAAATTCAATTGAAAACTTTGTCTTGTTGTGTAATTCTACATTGTGGTGTTTGGCTACTTGTGAGGATTGCCCTTAATTGGATCCTCCTTACCTATCCTGTGTCAGGTGGTATCAGAGCTTGAAGATCTTGAGAGTGTAAATCGATCTCCAGTTGAGGCTATTTGTACCAGGAACTTATTTGTGACTTATTGCTTTGGGTTTTTTAATATCTGAAAGGATGCCTCTGAGAAGATTGGACCCTAGAGTGATTACAGATCTCTGTGATGCTGTGGAATAAAAGATTATAGAAAAAGTTAAAGTTGATTTCAGATCAAAAATGGAATTGATAAAGAATGGCATGATCACTGAGGTCATGAGAGCTATTGCTAGTATGTCAAGGAATCTTGATACTAATGATGGTTATGAGGAAGCTACTGAAGACTTTGAAGTTGCTGGATCTAGCGGTGATGAATGGAGAGATAGATCTGGTGAAGACAAAACTAGTCGGTTACATAGATCTGGATCTCAATTTAGTACTAGTTATCGAATTAAAGTTTCTACTTTCTCTAGTAGTTTGAAACTCAAGGACTTGATTGATTGGATTGGTGAAGTAGAAGAGTTCTTTGAGCTAGAAGAAATTAAAGATCCTCTTCGAGTAAGATTGGTGCAGACCAAGTTGAAAGGACATGCTGCTCTTTGGTGGAAAGAATTCCAAAGAGATAGAGAAGATGAAGGTGAAATGAAGATCAATCAGTGGAGGTTGATGGTGACTAAATTGAAAGCTAAGTTCATACCTGCTAACTATGAGCTTGACTTGTTTAAGAAGTTGTAGAATTTGAAGAAGAAATATTTTATTATGGAAGACTATACCGAGGAGTCCTATAAGTTGACTATTCGGTTTGGACATAGAAAAATTGATAAAGAAAAGGTAGCTTGGTATGTGAATGGTTTGAGATTTAACATTTAGGATGAGTTTAGTATGTTGAAGATTGATTCTGTTGAAGATTCTTATCAGTATGCTCTGAAGGCAGAAGATAAGTTGAAAAGGAGACAACATAGAAATCCCCAAGGAAAGGAGAAAATTGATCACTTGGTGAAGGATAAACTGACTGTTGAAGATGAACCAAAACCTATGGAATTGAAGAAGAAGACATGGAGGGTTATCTTTAAGGGTACTTGTTATAATTTTGGTAAAGAAGGGCACCATTCTTTTGAGTGCACATAGAAGAAGGTTGGTGACTGGTGGACTACTGTAGTAATTGAGAACATTCATAATGAACCTGAATTTGAGAAATTACTAATTCAAAGAACATTGCTTGGTACAAAGGAGGAACCTTGTCAGAGGAGTAACTTGTTTAGGACTTGGTGCAAGTCTAGAGGTAAACTTTGTGATGTAATTATTGATAGTGGTAGTACTGATAACCTTGTTGCTGAGGACATGGTTTAGAAACTTGGTTTGAATAGAATGAAACATCCCCATCCTTATAGGATTGGCTAGTTGCAAAATTTTGATGCTCTGGAAGTGAGGGAGCAGTGCTTTGTTTATTTTCAGATTGGCCAGTATAAGGATCTTATGTTGTGTGATATTGTGGAGATGAACAATTATCATATATTTCTCGGTAGACCTTGGAAATATGATTGTAGAGATATGAATGATTGTGTCAAGAATGTGTTTACTATTGAGAAAGATGACAAGAAGTTTTCCTTGATGCCTTTTCTAGATACAACACTTGGTAAGAGATGTCTGAGTATTGGTAGCTGAGTTGATTTTATGGATTTTGAGAGGAATGATGATCAATATGGAGAATAAGCCTGTGTGTTATCAAGGAAAGACGTGAAAAGATAAAGGAAGCTAAAGTGGAAGAGTATGCAAGGTGAAGAGTTGGAGGACTTGTATGTGAAGAACCAGTTCAGGGTTTATGTGATGAATCTTGAAAGATGTTCTTTCAACTTATGATAAAATCTTATTAAAACTGGGGTGTCTGATGCAAGGGAATTCTAGGGTACTCGGTGAATTTGCATGGAGGTGTGTTGTTTTGGTTCTGTGGTTCTCAGTTGCCACTTTAACTGATGGTCTCAATTATTGAAGGAAGCTCGGTCATTGAAGGAACTCAATGAAACTTCTTGTGCTTGGTGGAACTTGTGCTCAGTGATGCCTGTGTTGCTTGGTGTTGCTTTTCTTGGTCGATTGTTTCACTGATGCTTGGTTGTTTCTTTGGCGCTCGGTAGTTCTGGCTTACCGATTGGAGTTCTTGGAGATTTGGTTGGCTGACTTTTGTTGCATTTAATATTTGTTTGTAATAGGAGACGACTTGGCTTAGGAGTTAATTATGTCATCCAACTGACTTGTGGCTGAAGATTAGTATTTAAGGAGTGTTTGGGGAGTTGTTTAGGCATCATATTTGGGAAGATAGAAGGATAGAATTTTGGATCCCATGAGATCTTGAAGATCAGATTGTTATCTGATAGTTTTTAATAGCAGAGCTAGTAGTTGCATGCTTGGAGATAAGGAGATTGCTTGGAGGCTTGCGAGCTCAAGTTTAGATCTACCTTAGGGTTTCCATCAGTTGCTAATTTGTTTCAGAGATGGACTAGCTAGAGTTGGACTGGATCTTTGTTGATCTTGCAGAACTATTTCTTGATTGTAATTGGCCATAACCTGGAAGGCCTTACAACCAAGCATGTTAATGAAAATCTAGTTGAAATTTTTTTCTTGTTGTGTAATTCCATATTGTGGTGTTTGGCTACTTGTGAGGACTGTCCTTAATTAGATCCTCCTTACCTATCATGTGTCACAAACATTTTCCTTATTTCATCAACAAAAGACTTACATAAAGTATCATGACCACAAAATATTATATCATCAACAAAAATTTCAGCAATAAGAATCTTATCATCAGTTTCACATTTCAAATATAAATTGTTGTTGTCACTTGTTCTAACAAGTCCAGTTCTTATGAGATAAGAATGCAGTCTTTCATACCATGCTCTCAGTGCTTGCTTCAATCCATATAATGCCTTGTGTAGCTTACATACCATGTTCTTCTGATTATGATAAAAAAAACCTTCAGGTTGTTCAATGTATACCTCTTCTTTAAATATCCCATTTAGAAATGTAGATTTCACATCCATTTGATATACCTTAAATCCTTTGTAAGAAGCATATGCAAGTAGTATTATTACTCCTTTAATTCTAGCAATGGGTACAAAATTTTCTCCATAGTCAATTCCTTCTTCTTGTGGATAACCTTTGCAAACTAGTCTTTATTTGTTCCTTGTTACATCTCCATTCTCATTCAATTTGTTTCTAAATATCTATTTAGTGCTAATCACATTTTTGTCTTTAGGTCTTGGTACCAATGTCCATATCTTATTTTCTGTATTTGCTCAATTTCTTCATTCATTGCCTTAATCCATTCATCATTTGCCAATGCATCTCTAATAGTTTTAGGCTCAAATTGACAAACTAAACATGTGTTGTTTATTAAATTACTTCTAGTCATCATTCTTTCTCTTTTGTCTCTAATTATCTGATCTTGTGGATGGTGTCTTCTCACATACTTTGCAAGTATAGGTTCAAATCTTTATTCTTTAATGTTTTCTCCACTTGGTGCATGACCATTATTTCCATCAGTAACTATTTTTTGTTGCTTCATCTATAAAGATTGTTGATCAATAGCATTATTATATTGTTGGGTGACTCCAAACTGTTGCTCAAGTAAATTTTTAGGTTCTTCAATATAAGCAAATCTACCATAATCTTTTGATTCTTTCTTACTTTTTTCATCATTCTTTTCTGCAAACTCATCAACTTCACATTTTCACTTTCAATCATCTTTTTAGTAGCCTTGTTCAAACATTTGTAGGTCTTACTTTTAGTAGAATAACTTAGAAATATGCCCTCATCACCTTTTGAATCAAATTTTCCATTTCTATCATCTTTCAAAATATAACATCTACTTCCAAATATTCTGAAATAACTCACATTAGGTGTGTAACCATACCATAGATCATAAGGTGTCTTGTTTCTTTCTTTCTTTAGTTGTACTCATCTCAGTGTGTAAACAAAAATATTAACAACTTCTCTCTAGTAAATTTGTGCAACATCTTTTTCAATCATTAGTGTTCTAGTACAATCAATAATTAATATATTCCTCCTTTCAGCAATCCCATTCTTTTGGGGTGTTTTTAGTGCAGATACCCATCTCTTTATTTCATGCTCATTATAAAAATTAGTAAACTCATCAGAAATAAATTCACCACCTCTATCTGACCTCAAGAATTTCAATTGCTTACCACATTGTTTTTCCACTTTTTCTTTATACCATTTAAACATTTTGAAAGCTTATGATTTTTCTTTTAAGAACATGACAGTCATTGTCCTAGAGAAATCATCAAAAAATTGTATCTATATCCATAATAACTTTGAGTTCTCATTGGATGACATAAGTCAGTGTGAACTAACTCAAGAATAACATTAGTTGAGTAATGTTTTCTCTTGAAACTAGATTTTGATATCTTACCCATTTGACATTGTTTGCACATTACATGGTTAGGTTTAGATATGATCAATAAACCTCTAATTACTTTCCTTTTCTTACTAATCTTGACCATGTTGTCAAAGCTCACATGACATAACCTCTTGTGACATAACCAAAAATATTCATTTTTAGCCAATAAACAAGAAGTTTTAGTATTGTCCAAGTAGAATAAGTTATCTTTTGATTGTTCACCAGTACTGATTAGTTTTCCACCCTCATCATAGATTTTAACCTTTCTTTTCTCAAATACACTTCGGTGATCAGTATTATTTAGTTGTGCTACACTCAATAGATTATAATTAAGTCCTTTCACCTAATATGCATTTTCACATCTGATCTTATTATTCAATATTATAGTTCCTTTACCTTTCACTTGACAAGGTGTATCATTTCCCATTTTCACAGATCCTCCATTATAATATTCAAGATATTCAATTTTTTCTTCATGACCAGTCATATGATGTGTCCAGCGACTATCAATAATCCAAGTATCATTCTTTCTAACCTTAGAAATAAGTGATTTTTCAACATACCTTCCTTCTTCTTTGGAATCTTCCTTTAATGCAATAAATACCACTTCTATGTCTTCATCAGTTTTGGTCTCGGTGTCATCATCTTCATCTTCAACTAGGTATCATGCTTTCTTACCTTTATCTTTGTAGTATTAGTTGTCTCTGTTTCCATACTATTGGTTGCCTCTGTGATATTGGTAATTTCTTCTATCATTCCTCCTTTCATTTGATCTTTCACTTCTTCTTTCATCATCTTTCCTATTAGGACATCTTGGAACAATATGACTGACCTCTTTACATTTAAAACATACCAAAGGCATCTTACCCTTATATCTTCCTTTGCCTTTCAGTAACCTTCTAATTGTTAATACTTCAAGTTCATCACGTTCATCTTCCTTAGATTCAATTTCACTTTCATTCTTATCTTATGTCTACTTTTTGATCTTCCAATTTTTAGAGATGACATAAATGTATATTGTACCATAGGTAAAATAATGTTATCATAGTTATTAAGCTCAAATATAGTCAATCTACCAATCAAACTATCAAGAGAAACATTATTTCTAGGAGCTTCTCTCATTTCATGTATTGTTGATACTCTAATAGCATAGGCAGGTAACAATCTTCTGATAATTTTACTTACCGGAGTGTCTTGTTCAATAGTTTTGGACCTGCTCCTTGGATAGCATTCACCACTTCCTTGATTCGGTTGTTGTATTGAGCAATATTTTCACCTACTTTCATCTTCATATCATCAAAATTTCCTCTTAAGCTTTATAATTTTTCCCTAAGAAAATTCACATCTCCTCTATGAACTAGTGTAATCTTGTCCCACATCTATTTTTTAGTTGTACATGTGTTAATGTCTTCAAATTCAGCATCTGATAGAGAATAAGAATCTCAATTATTATAGCATTACGTTCTCATCTTTCTTTCATTTGTGTAATAGTGAAGGGACCAGTAGGAGTTATAAAATCATTTTCCAAATAGTAAAGTGCATAATCTCCAATCTGTGATAGATACAACTTCATCTTGCTTTTCCATGTTGAGAAATTATCTTTGTTCAGCTTTGACACCTCTCTCTTATACATCTTGTGATCTTTAACTTAATTCCTTCAAACTTCTTCCTTCAAGTACTCTATCTCTGATACCAATTGTTAGATAATTGAGAGGGGGGTGAATCAATTAAGTATAGTTATCCTACATTTCCAAATACTCTCTTAGATGTATAAAAAAAATCCAATATAAACTTTAAATAGCTTGGTAAAAACTTGTCTGTTCCTTTCTATTCATTAACCGATTACCAATAAAATTAACTAGTATATACCGATCAAACTAGTAATTGTAATGTGTAAAGTAAAATAAAAAATCATCACATCCATACACATATAACACTTTATTTTTAACGTGGAAACCCTTTTAGGGGAAAAACCACCTAGGACCGGTACCCAAAATAATTTCACTCTTCTAAAGTGAGCTCAGTTAAGAGCCAACCTTGTTAAAGGTTACAAAACACATTGTAAGGTGTGACCTTGTTAGAGGATTTATCACTAATAGTTCTCCATGACCATACATTCACTTGGGGTCAACAATAAAATAATCAACATTCATTGAATTCCATAATGAAATTAATAAAGACTATTAATTCCCACCCGGCTAAGGGATTTATCTGTAGAAATGGTTAAAATGCAACAGTAAATGATTTGATTCAAATACAACTTCCTTTGTAAATTTTCAGATTTATGCTAAGCTCAAAATACCTCTAGCCATCATAATCTCTTCAATTTCCTTTTATCCTCCAACTCTGATCTGCTCAGTTATCTCCTTCCTTTGATGCTTAGTGTAGTCTATAGAATTTCTTGATTCTCACTTCAACATGTCTGACTAGCTTCACATGAATGTAACCTCCTTCTCACACACATTATTCATTATGAATCTCTTGTCTCCTTTTATATACATTATAAACTATTTCCTTCTTAGCCATAGATTTTGCCTCTTAATCTCCATCACTGATTTTTCCACTTCAACCTTCCTCAAAACTTGTGCCTCAAACACATTTCAATCTTCATCATCTGATCTTCCTTAAATTTTTTCAGCTTTAGATCTTCATAAAAAAATTTATCTTTAACCTCAGAATCATCCATATTTTTCCAACTCATCATCTTAAGTTGACAATCACGTGTTCCATTTATTTATTTCACTTGGTTAATACAGTGATGTGTTAGTGACTTCTTTCTCGATTAATATTGTACTCGGTATACACTTCACTTTCTCGGTGTACACTGTTTCTACTTAGTGTATACTAAGTTCTTTATTTACTGATCACATAAACTTGTTCATTCTTGATCTTCAATACTTAACAGAATCATGTAATACAATCAAATCACTAACATAATGTCATAGAATCATCAATAAGCTACCTAATGAAGATCATATCCATATCTCACTCATACATCTCATCTTTATGTTAGTATCTCATTCCTTCACCATTATTACCTTCTTCAGATGTTTGTAACTATCATGATAAGTACAGTCAAAACTAGTTCTCATTAATGACAATATAATAATTGATTTAATGTCTCATATATACCTTTGTAGCTTAGTGATCATCTTCACATTAGTCAATCCATTTTAGTATAATAGGCTATATATCATCCTTCTAGTTTTACTTTAAATTATCAGTTTCTTCAATTCCATATTAATTTTTTCAAATGCTTCTTCATATGTTCCAAATATCCTTTCTTGTTTATCCAAAGGTTTTGATAGTAACTCATTTGTATATAGACTCACTAACTCACATTCTACTTGATAACCCATAAGTGGAACCCAATAGGTTCTAGGTTAAACTTCAAATATAATGCATGAATCTATATCTGTTAGGAATAATAGTCCACCAATACAATTGAGAAGGGGGGGGGGGGGGTGAATCAGTTGTATGGCAGATTCTTAAACTTTAAAATTTGAATAGAAATAACACCAAATCAAATGAGCACAATAAATTTCAACATAATAACACAATATTTGTTGTCGAGGAAACCCTGTTAAAGGCAAAACCCCAGTGGGAATTGGTACCCACAAATGATGTACTAAGAGTATTGTATCCATGTTAAAAGACCTAGCCCTATTAGGAGCTAATTAAAATATTACAATAAATAGTCCTTGTTAGAGAAAAAACCCTATTAGGAGTCAAAGAAAAGAGTAGGCTCACTGCCCAAAGAAGTTTATGTCCACCTTCAGAACTCACTGTCTACAATACAAGGGTATATTAGGAAATACAAAATCCATGTGAACTGTCTGATAGAAACTATCTTTGCTTGATTAGTTCCAATAAAGTATATACTATCCTCTACTCTACATCTAGCAGATAAAATATTGTAGCTTCCACAATCCTCTTTCACATTCCATCCATACTACATGTCTTTTCAAAATAAAATATCTTATATATATACCCTATTACAAATAAATAATCAGTCAGCTAGTTAGGCTTTCCTATTATACAAATAATCATATAACCCCTTGCTAAGATACACATGGTATCTAAAACAAGTATACAACAATTACAATTCAATAATTAAGATCCAATATTCGTAATCCATGCTCACAATCCATAATAAACGCTACAATTTCAAAGTCGGCCCAGACAAGTCTCCTCCAAAACACATGCCACAACTAACACCATCATGCATCCCATGACTCGCTAGGATCAATGAAAATTCCTTAGTGATTTATTTGACATCTCTTATGCTCTTATACACTAGATCCATGTCACTTTTAAGATATACTCAAAACATAGAGACTTACTCTGTCAACTTCCACTGTCACAATCTAGGAACCAGTCTTCACCAAATATTCTATAACTCAACCAATATGCAATATTACATCATGTGATCTTAGATATAAGATCACAACACCTTCCTATATATACAACTATGTTCACACATTCTGAATCATCCGTATGACATCCGTATACTGTAATAACCAGTCTATTCTTCTCCATAGAATCATATGTTGACATCAGTGAAAAAACATGAATGACAACAATAGTTATTCCATCATCCCTCAATCAGGTCACTGATGCTGTGTAGTGATTAACATATTAAATGCATCACCAACATCCAACAATCTCCCCATTTTCCATTGTTGGCAACATATGGGAAAATCCATCAACCCAAAAGTATTCAACATAATCTCAAACAGTGAACTCTTCTTCATATATTTTCTCCTTATATAGTAAGGATCTTCTCATATTCTCTTTCCCCCTTTGACAAAAATGGAAAAGGGTGCCACAAGTCACCAACTATCTTTTGTTTAGTCTTCATCAACTAGGTATTGAATCACCCAAATGTATTTTGTAATCTTCCAATGATCACTCCCCCTGAGGAGTAGATCCATACATCAAGTCCAAAAAGTGATAGAGCTCTGAATTCCTTTGGACTGATGCATTCATGCATCATTTAATTCTCACAAGGAGGGGCTTGTACCCAAAGGATACCTTTGAGATACTCAAAGGCATATTTTGGCAATTGCTTTGTAAAGATGTCTGCTATCTATTCTTTTGTGCTAATGTATTCCAACCTTATTTATTCCTCTGCCACCTTCTCTCTCAAAAAATGATACTTAATAGAAATATGCTTAGTTTTAGAATGTATCACAAGATTCTTTGACATATTCATTGTGCTGGTGTTATCACAATGGATAACCATTGGTTCAACAAAAGTTATTCCAATATCTTTCAACATTTATTTCATCCACACAATTTGAGTGCAACTAATAGTAGCAACAACATACTTTGATTTAGTACTGGATTGATCTATACAATCTTTCTTTTTAGTTAACCATGAAACCAACCTTTTCCCAAGGGAAAATTCACCTCCACTAGTACTCTTTTTGTCATCAATGTTCCCTGCCTAGTTGGCATTAGTATAAGTATGTAGTTCAAAGTCATCATTTTTATCATACCACAAGCCGTATTCCATTGTTCCTTTTAGATACGTAAATATCCTTTTTATAAAAACTATGTGTGTTTATTTAGGATCTTCCAGATATCTAGCCACAATTCCAATAGCATTAGCAATATCCAGTCTAGAGTGAGTCAGATTTTGTAATCCTCCAATCATTGATCTATACTTGGTCTGAAAAACACTTTTGGTCTCATCAATATTTGTTAGTTTATGGGCAGTCACCATGGGTGTACCAACATGTTTACAATCTTCCATTCCAAAAGTTTTCAACATCTCTTTAAGATACTTAGTTTGAGAAATGAAAATGCCATTCTTTCTCTGATTTATTTGCAGTCCAAGAAAGAATTTTATCTCACCTATCATGGACATCTCAAATTAATTCTCCATTTATTTAGAAAAATTCTTACACATTTCATCATTACCTCCAAAAATAATATCATCAACAAAGACTTCTATTATCAAAACTCCATCTTGACTAGTTCTCAAATACAAGTTACTGTCAGCATTACCTTTTTTGAATCCAAGGTGAAGTAAGTACTTGTCTAACCTTGTAAACCAAGCCCTTGGTGCTTTCCATAGTCCATATAGTGCCTTCTTCAACTTGCATACCATGTCTTCATCTTCTGTTAGAGGAAATCCATCAAGTTGCTCTATATATACCTCTTCTTCAAGATCCCCATTCATAAATATAGATTCTACATCCATCTTGTATACCTTGAAGTCTTTATGTGTAGCATAGGCCAAAAATAGTCTCACAACTTCTATCCTAGCAACATGAGCAAATTTATCTTCAAAATCTATGTCTTATTACTGTGAATAACCTTTGTATACCAATCTTGCTCTGTTTCTCACAACAATTCCTTCTTCATTAATTTTGTTTTTGAAAACGCACTTGGTTCCTATTACATTTTTGTCTTTAGGTCTAGGACGAATTCCCAAATATTATTTTTCTTTATCTGATCCAATTCTTCCTACATAGCTTTGATCGATTCATCTCTACAAGCTTTATTCGTAATTTTTGGTTTAACTTGAGAAATCAAACAAATTTCTTCCCTTGTCTTTGATCTAGTGATTATTCCTTGACTTGCATTACCCATGATTTGATTTTTAGGATGATTTTTCTTAACATTCCTCAGAGTCTTAGGAATCTTAGTAACTTCATTTGTGTCATAATCACAAATCTCATTTTCACAGTTAGTCTCAACATGTTCTTCTTCTTCTATAGTAGCAGCCTCCTAGATCTCTTTATTCTGATTACAATTATACATTCTCTCTTGTATCTGAAACTTTTCATATATCTTCACATTGTTAATTTCAACCATCTTTCTCAATCTCAGGTTAAATCATTTGTAAGACTTTCTTTTAGTAGAATAACTAAGAAAAATTTCTTCATCGCTTCTAGCATCAAATTTTCTTATTTCATCATCACTTTTGATATAGCATTTTCTTCCAAATATTCTGAAATATTTTACAATAGGAGTATGATTAAACCATAATTTATAAGGAGTCTTATTTTTAGCTTCTATGATTTGAATTTTGTTTAATGTGTATACTGTTGTCCCAACATTTTCCTTCCAATGTGTTAGGGATTTTTCTTGTAGGGTCAAACTTGGTAAGATATGGGCTTGATTCTCAATTAAAAGGGACTCCAAGCTTGCAAGAAAAACCTAACTGATGAGGATTGGATAAGATCCTCCTTCTGCTTCAAGCTCCACAAGACTCGGGTAGGTATTGCCTATGAATAGGTTACTATGTTTCAAGTAAGCTTTTGATTAGTGGATTGGGTCTTCACTATCATGCTATTATGTTACTCAAATTTACTTCAATGAAAGATGATTCTGTAAACAGCTGAGAACAACCTGTTACAAAATATGACAAATGAAACTACTAATGTAACAACATGACAATGGGATAAGGAAGTGAATCCTTCTTCTTTTTGTGAGTACAACTCAAGGAAGGTTAACCTCTGATTCTCTCTTCAAGGAATCAACAAACTGAACTATATCACCTAGATATAATCCTTTCACAGTATGCTTGAGATTAGAAATAGAAAAGAACTAGTAATGAAATTTTATGTTTGATGACTTAAAGATAACTACATTACAAAGAACCAACCAGTGCCTATTCTTAGGCAAGGAGTCAAAACATGTAATCCATAGGTTATAAATCAAACAAAATACTACAGAATGCCTAACAGACTATATGCAATCCAGACAGAGTGCCTTACAAACTATCCTCTCACTTCCAAATTGTTGAATCAAATCTTTCAATAATGCCTGCTCTCTAAAACCATTTATGAAATTTAATTTTCTCCTTGAGAGAAACTCACAAATAATTGAACAAACTACCTTGTAGTTGGTATGTTTTCAGATGCCTTACAAATAAAACATACAAGAGCATCAACAAAATGCAAAGAGACATAACAACAAAGAATAAGGACTGCACTATATTTTATTGAAATATTTTTGCTTCAATACATTAATAATAGAAAACTCAAAGCATAGACAAGATTGAGAAATTTGTCTTGTAGAAATACATTCCAAAAACCATCTGGAAGCTTGCTGTAAAATCTTCTGAGTGAGAGGGCAAAACCAGTCTGAAACCCTTCAATAGAATAGAAGAAGAAACAAGAACAGGAACCCCTACAACTGAGAAGAGAAAAGAATAAATAGACTGAGAGAGAAAACCTAAAATCTATACTTGACCAACTCCTATCTCATTTACTCTTCTCTTCTTTTGAAAATCTGATCTTCTCGGACATCTTCAAAATTTGATAAATTTATCCTTTTTTCCATAAAATCTGCTTATCTACTGAAAATCTGATTTCTTTGTCCTTTACTCTTCCTTGAAATTCAATCCTCTGTACCCTCTGATCTTTTCATCCACTGAAAATTTGAATCATTCTTCCTGCCGGATTTGCAAAATCAATCAATTTTGGAAGAAGAAAAATCTCCCCAAAATCTAGTCACAGGTTAAAAGCCTTTACTACTCTTAGCAACTTGATCTAATCTAGTTTTAACTACCATCATTGCATTCATCATCTTCTGACATTTCTGAAAACATATTATATTGCCATATTCTGATAAAAAATGAATTTCCCAAACATTTTCCAGTGAACAGCTCTGTCATTAAAAAATTTCAAAATTTCTCCAAAGTCTGAACTTTATAACTTTTTAAATCTTTTAAAAACTTTAAAATCTTCTCATGCCACTAGAACTTGCCACTTGTCACCTTCTCATTGGTTTCTCAGACAAACTCATCTTTAACCCCAGTCCATCTAGAGATCTGGAGACTACATGAATCTCTAAGTCTCTTAATCATTTTCTTGACCATGGTTTCTTTTAGAGACTTGGAGAAATCCCTTTAGTCTCTAGATCTCATAATCATTTCCTCTCTCTACTTTTTTTTATGAGATTTGGAGACTAAATTTAGTCTCTAGATCTCTGAATAGTAATTTGGAGATTTGGAGACTAAGTCTCCAAGTTTCATAATCACTTTTTCTCATTATGAAATTTGGAGACTAACTTTAGTCTCTAGATCTCTGAATAACTATTTGGAGATTCGGAGACTAAGTCTCCAAGTCTCATAATCACTTTTTCTCATTATGAGATTTGGAGACTAACTTTAGTCTCTAGATCTCTGAATAATTATCTAGAGATCTGGAGACTTGGAGATTTGGAGACCAAGTCTCCAAATCTCAGAATGAATTTCTAGAGATTTAGCGACTTGGAGATTTGAAGACTAGTCTCCAAATCTCAGAATGTACTTTCTTCTTTGTGAGATTTGGAGACTTGGAGATTTGGAGACTAGTCTCCAATTCTCATAATGTACTTTTTTCTTTGTGAGATTTGGAGACTTGGAGATTTGGAGACTAGTCTCCAAGTCTCTGAATCGCATCTGGAGATTTGGAGACTTGTGAGAGTTGGAGACTAAGTGACATGTGTCCCTTCTTGCAAAATTTCTTCTGGGCCCACTAACATGGAAATTGAGGTGGCCACACAAGCTTGGGCATAGCTTCTTTCATTTGATTTATTTTATATGTTTGGAGTATTTCATATAAACACTTCAAATTTCAAAATTTGGAGCAATGTGGGATAAAACTTTATGAAGTATTGCTGATTTTTTATGGCTGCTAGTACTCAGAAGACCATAACTTTTGATTTTCAAACTGAGTTTTTCTATAAAAAAATTTTGTACAATGCACACATGGTCGTCTCAAACATATGTAAAATTCAGCCCAACCCAGTTTGTATTTTTTGAGTTATGATAAAAAAATGTGATTGGAAATCTGAACAATGCACACTCAGAGAATGTTGACAATCTGCAAATAGAATGGCTCTGGTAAAGTGACTAAACGGGCACATGGGGAGCTGAAAATTGGCATGATGACTCATTCCCATGTCTAAAATATGATGCCACAATTGGTACATTATAATAAATCTCTAGGAAAATGATATAATCATCCGAACAGGGCCTGTAACAGTGATTTGACATTTAAACAGAATTGTGCAATTTGACACTTGCTCAAAATGAGACTTCACCGAATGATTCAGGATGATAAAGTAACATCATAGAATGCATGCATATACTAAATGGAGTGTGTTAAACACTTGGTACACCTTAGAAGCTTCAAAATGACAGCCAGGTATATATGCATGAAAAAGATTTAAAGGGCTTCAAATTGCAAAATTTTAACATGGTACTCAAAACCCATGTTGCATTTTTTAGTACCAATAGTGGCTCTGAATGTGGATGTATGCCCCATGCAGGCATGTAGAGAACCTTCAGAATCTCATGGTTGAAGCAGACCACCCTGAAACTTCAAATCAAACTTTATCTTTTTCTTTTCTCAAAATTCCGAATAAGAACCCCTCTAGAACATCTTTATTGAAAGCAAGAAAACTACTCCTATTATGTACAAACAATGGCCCTGAGTCACCAAATTTTTTTGAAAACTTCTTGCCTCTGTCATATACCTAATTTTCATTTCTTTTTTCTTGAGGTAAGCTAGACATTTTATTCCCATTTGTTTCACCAAGCATATCAATACTCTCAATCAGCTCATTAGTTAAAACAAAATATCTGTCTTCATTTTCATAGTGCATGTAAAAATTTGAAACACTTTCTTCATCTTTCTCACTATGAAAATAAGACTCAGCATGCTCATGAATACTACCATTAGACTGGAACTTATCTTTATCTACTGATTCATGCATGCTATCAATTTGAAATGCAAAAGTCTCATACTCTATTTGATAAAAAACATCATTCATACCTTGACTTTGCATATCCTCAGGAGTAGCCGGTTGGAGTTCAAATGAATAATTAGATTTATACTCACACATTTCATCATCATCAAATTTTGAAACCACTCCAAAACCTTTGAATGCATCTTCATAATCAAAATGCTGATTAGTATTCATGCCACAAAAATCATTACTAATTTTACTATGAAATGTCGACTGATCTTCAAATACAACTCTATCAAGCACTTCATCATCAAACTCACAAAATGCAACATCATCATTTGAAACTCCATCACACATGGAAGAAGAACATTATGATTTCTCACAGAAAGAAGATAGCATGTCATCATTTGCATCCGGTTCAACTAAATCTGAAACTTCCATGTGTTATTCAAACAACGGATTGATAACTTCATGCAATACTCCTCTTTGAACATTATGACAAAAAATGGGTTGATCATCATCAAAATCCTCATCATATAAAGCATTAGCAAAAACTTTAAATTCACTACCCATTTCATTTTCATGGAGTCTCTCAGCATATGAAGAAAAATTAGAACTATATGAAGATTCACTGTCAACGTCACCTACCAAGCATATAGTGTCCATAATTACATCCTCTTCATTATCTTGTTTACGATAACCATTATGGTAAGACCATGATTTACCCCTAAACTCTCTACTATATGCTACAACTTCATTATCCAATGTAGAACCATTAGATAACCTTTCATTCAAATCTTCATGTTCATTGATATCACGTTGAATCACCATTTCTTTATCTTCATAATTTGAGGATAAATCACTCTCAAACTCTTGATATTCAAATTGATTTGTATAATGCAAAAACTGAGATGCACTTTCATTTTTAGATTCAAAAAAAGAATTCGTACCTTCACTTTCAAAGGAGTGTTCACTTCCATCACTACTTTCTTCTTCCCATGTTGCATCCGACTCATATGAAGACATCTCAACATCACTGCCTTCCTCATTCTCACTTGAATAATCACTTTCAGCACTATGTTCCTCTAACTGTGACTGATATGAACATGAATCACATTCTTCATCTTGTGTTACCGACTCTTCTTGAAATGTCAGGTCAACAACTTCAAATTCATTATCAAAGACATAACTTTCAGCCTCTTCATTTGCACAAGACTGAGATATAGATGCAACAAGTTCATGTCTGCAAACACTAACAACATCATGTTCATAATCAATATTACAAGAACTCACTGCTATAGCTAATTCATTTAGAATATCAACACATTGCTCAATTCTATCAAAGTCTGGAACATATCTTACTGTTGTAGCATCATGAACACATGTTTCATCAATAGAAAAACACTCAACCACATCTATACATGTATTCTGATATGAAATTTCAACTTGATTATAAACTATAGCAGAAGTGTTGATTCACTGATTTGAAACTGAGACATCAACACTACATTCCTCTTTTCTTTCACATTCATTATACTAGTATACATTCATGGAAAAATGACCTCTAGTCAATCCATACTTCAAACTATTTTCAATATCTATTACAGTTGTAAATGCGTGATATAATGATTTAGGTTCTTTATCCCTCAATAAGTAGTTCATTTTCTTATCAAATGCATTGAAGTAGACACTTACACACACTTGATCATTGGGTCTGTAACTTTCAGGGATCTCATTCAAAACTTTTGCAAATCTGATATTGAACTGAGGAACAAGTTCATCACTCTCAATATAAATCTTCAAAAACTTACTATAAGAATCAGATATGCTTACCCTTTCTGCAAACTGCTCCATGAAGGCTGAATGCAACTCACTCCAAGATGAAATAAAACATGTTGGTAGAAAAGAAAACTAGTCTCTAGCATCACCTTCCAAAGTTTAAACAAACAATTTCATATGCACATCCTCATGAGCAATTTCAAAGTCACACATCAAGTCACAAAACAACTGAACATGATGACTAGCTGAAACAAGATGGTTCCCATTAAACTTAGGCAAATGTCCTCTGATTCCATCAGGGATTTCATTAGGAAAACTAGGTATGCCATCATAAAAAAATGGCATGTATCCTTTGACAAAATAAATCCTGTGAACATCCATTACTGGCTACAACTTTTGCACACACACTTGAAATTCTTTAAGACCAATGGCAGGAAATCTATACTTGAAGTTAACCTTCTTTTGTCATTGAAACTTTCTAACATACTTCACACCTATGACTTAACTCACGGTTCAAACCAAAAGTATATAATTTCACTTTCATATGTCCTTTCTTTAATGACAAAACCATTTGATAAGGACCATGTGAACACATAAAATACTGGATGGAGAATACCTAAAAGCCTTTGCTAATTGTTGTTGTTCTTTTCATATTAGACTGAAATCTGAAACAAGGCTTCACACCTCAGGTTTGTTCTAGCAAAGAGTCACCACCTCTCTTTAAAGGACACAAAATTTTCACTGATCTTTCTTGAAACATCAATAGATTCTGGGTATTCCTCACAGCAAAGTCACATATAATTTTAAATTTTTACAACAACAAATCTAGGTAATACACTTGCAGATTTGAAAACAACTTTCAGATCATGACATTTATCAGACTCTTCCCCAAACTGAATATAGCAAGACTCTGCAATACTCTTAGTAGTAAACTTATTTCACTCCCCAGTGGAGTCACCAATTTGTTAGAGATTTTTCTTGTAGGGTCAAACTTGGTAAGATATGGACTTGATTCTTAGTTAAAAGAGACTCCAAGCTTGCAAGAAAAGCCTAACTGATGAGGATAGGATAAGATCCTCCTTCTGCTTCAAGCTCCATAGGACTCAGGTGGGTATTTCCTATGAATAGGTTACTATGTTTCAAGTAAGCTTTTGATTAGTGGGTTAGGTCTTCACTATCATGCTATTATGTTACTCAAATTTACTTCAATGAAAGATGATTCTGTAAATAGCTGAGAACAACCTATTACAAAATATGACAAATGAAACTACTAATGTAACAGCATGACAATGGGATAAGGAAGTGAATCTTTCTTCTTTTTGTGAGTACAACTCAAGGAAGGTTAACCTCTGATTCTCTCTTCAAAGAATCAACAAACTGAACTATATCACCTAGATATAATCCTTTCACAGTATGCTTGAGATTAGAAATAGAAAAGAACTGGTAATGAAATTTTATGTTTGATGACTTAAAGATAACTACATTACAAACAACCAACCAGTGCCTATTCTTGGGCAAGGAGTCAAAACATGTAATCCATAGGTTATAAATCAAATAAAATACTACAGAATGCCTAACAAACTATATGCAATCCAGATAGAGTTCCTTACAAACTATCCTCTCACTTCCACATTATTGCATCAAATCCTTCAATAATGCCTACTCTCTAAAACCATTTATGAAATTTAATTCTCTCCTTGAGAGAAGCTCACAAATAATTGAACAAACTACCTTGTAGTTGGTATGTTTTTAGATGCCTTACAAATAAAACATACAAGAGCATCAACAAAATGCAAAGAGACATAACAACAAAGAATAAGGACTGCACTATATTTTATTGAAATATTCTTTCTTCAATACATTAATAATAGAAAACTCAAAGCATAGACAAGATTGAGAAATTTGTCTTACAGAAATATGTTCAAAAAACCATCTGGAAGCCTACTGTAAAATCTTCTGAGTGAGAGGGTAGAACCAGTCTGAAACCCTTCAACAGAATAGAAGAAGAAACAAGAATAAGAACCCCTACAACTGAGAAGAGAAAAGAATAAATAGACTGAGAAGAAAATCTAAAATTTGTACTTGACCAACTCCTATCCATTCTGCAATCTAATCTCATTTACTCTTCTCTTCCTTTGAAAATCTGATCTTCCCAAGCATCTTCAAAATCTGATAAATTTGTCCTTTTTTCCATAAAATCTGTTCATCTACTGGAAATCTGATTTCTTTGTCCTTTACTCTTCCTTGAAATTCAATCCTCTGTACCCTCTGATCTTTTCATCCACTGAAAATTTAAATCATTCTTCCCACCGGATTTGCAAAATCAATCAATTTTGGAAGAAGAAAAATCTCCCCAAAATCTGGTCGCAGGTTAAAAGCCTTTACTACTCTTAGCAACTTGATTTGATCTAGTTTTAACTACCCCATTGCATCTGTCATTTTGTGGTGTTTTCGAAAACATATTATACTGCCATATTCTAATAAAAAATGAATCTCCCAGATATTTTCCCGTGAACAGCTCTGCCATTAAAAATTTTTGAAATTTCTCCAAAGTTTGAACTTTATAACTTTTTAAATCTTTTAAAAACTTTAAAATCTGCACATGCCACCAGAACTTGCCACTTGTCACCTTCTCATTGGTTGCTCAGACAAACTCATCTTTAATCCCAGTCCATCTGGAGATCTGGAGACTACATGAATCTCTAAGTCTGTTAATCATTTCCTTAACCATGGTTTCTTTTAGAGACTTGGAGAAATCCCTTTAGTCTCTAGATCTCATAATCATTTCCTCTCTCTACTTTTCTTTATGAGATTTGGAGACTAACTTTAGTTTCTAGATCTCTGAATAACTATTTGGAGATTTGGAGACTAAGTCTCCAAGTCTCATAATCACTTTTTCTCATTAAAATATTTGGAGACTAACTTTAGTGTCTAGATCTCTGAATAACTATTTGGAGATTTGGAGACTAAGTCTCCAAGTCTCATAATCACTTTTTCTCATTATGAAATTTGGAAACTAACTTTAGTCTCTAGATCTCTGAATAATTATCTAGAGATCTGGAAATTTGGAGACTAAGTCTCCAAATCTCAGAATGAATATCTAGAGATTTGGCGACTTGGGGATTTGGAGACTAGTCTCGAAATCTCAGGATGTACTTTCTTCTTTGTGAGATTTGGCGACATGGAGATTTGGAGACTAGTCTCCAAGTCTCATAATGTACTTTCTTCTTTGTGAGATTTGGAGACTTGGAGATTTGGAGACTTGGAGACTAGTCTCCAAGTCTTTGAATTGCATCTGGAGATTTGGAGACTTGTGAGACTTGGAGACTAAGTGACATGTGTCCCTTCTTGCAAAATTTCTTCTGGGCCCACTAGCATGGAAATCGAGGTGGCCACACAAAATTGGGCATAGCTTCTTTCATTTGATTTATTTCATATGTTTGGAGTATTTCATATAAACACTTCAAATTTCAAAATTTGGAGCAATGTGGGATAAAACTTTATGAAGCATTGCTGATTTTTTATGGCTGCCAGTACTCAGAAGATCATAACTTTTGATTTTCAAACTAAGTTTTTCTAAAATTTTTTCTATATAATGCACACATGGTCATGTCAAACATATGTAAAATTTAGCCCAACCTAGTTTGTATTTTTTGGATTATGATAAAAAACGTGACTGGAAATTTGAACAATGCACACTCAAAGAATGTTGACAATCTGCAAATGGAATGACTCTGGAAAAGTGACTAAACGGGAACATGGGGAGCTGAAAATTGGCATGATGACTCATTCCAATGTCTAAAATACTATGTCACAACTGGCACATCACAATCAATCTCTAGGAAAAATATATAATCATCCAAACAGGGCCTGTAACAGTGATTTGACATTTAAACAGAATTGTGCAATTTGACACTTGCTCAAAATGGGACTTCACCGAATAATTCAGGATGATAAAGTAACATCATAGAATATATGCATATACTGAATTGAGTGTGTTAAACACTCGGGACACCTCAAAAGCTTCAAAATTATAGCCGGGTACATATGCATGAAAAGGATTTAAAGGGCTTCAAATTGCAAAATTTTAACATGGTACTCAAAACCCATGTTGGATTTTTGAGTACCAACACAATGCACATGAGATACATTTCCTTCTAGCAACATTGTGCTAGCAACATCCAATATTGTTCTATTTCTTTGCTCTGCTATTCCATTTTGCTGTGGAGTCCTAGGAGTAGATGTTTTTCTATGTATTCCATTCTCTTTGCAATATGAATTGAATAGATTTGAAGTAAACTCTCCACCTCTGTTTGACCTCAAACATTTTATATTTAAGCTTGATTGATTCTCTACCTTTTCTTTGAATAATTTGAATTTTTCAAATGCTTCTGATTTCTCTTTCAAGTAATTGATCCACATCATTCTAGAAAAGTCATCAACAAAAAGTATAAAGTACCTTTTACCATAGTATGATCTTGTCCTTGTAGGTCCACATAGGTCTGTATGTACTAGATCCAACTTTCCTTTTGTTGTATATGACTTAATATTATAACTGCTTCTATTTTTCTTTCCCATAATAGACTCTCTACATATAGTGTTAGATGGTTTTACAATTTTAGGTAGGTCTCTTACTGCATTAGTCAAGCTTTCTTTCACAATATTGAAAAAGTTAACATGACAAAACCTTCTGTATCATAAATATCTATCATCTATCTTTGCAAAAAAACAAGAAGCTTTAGATGTATTTAGCTCAAATACATTATGCCTGGATTTAGTACTAGTTGCAATTAGATTTCCTTTCTTACTTCTGATAAAATATTTTCCATCAATGAATTTCAATTGATATCCTTTGTCCATCAACTATCCAACACTCAACAAGTTTTTCTTGAGTCCATCAAGTAGTACATTATCATTATTAGTCTTTCCATTCAAAGAAATAGATCCTACTCCTATGATAGGCTTAGGAGCATTGTCTCCAAATATTACAACACCACCATCATACTTATTTAGTTTAACAAACTTGTTCTTATCTCCTGTCATTTGATGTGAGCAACCATTATCTATAACCCATTCAAATTTCTTATCAACATGTGACACTAAGGCTTTTTACTCATGTAATGGTTTTTCATCTTTGATAGCAATAAATCCAATCTCATCCTCATCAAAATCATCATTACAAATACCTTCACTAGCATAATAACATTCATTTTCTTTTGAGTACTTTGGTTTGAAAAACCTAGGTTTGTGTTTAGGAACTCTTGTAGGATATCCAGATGCAAAGTGACCTATCTTATTGCATGAAAAACATTTCAAAGTAAATTTCCTTCAACTTACCTCTCTTTTCTCTTCTAGTGATCAGGGCAAAAAGTTCATCTAGCTTTATTTCTTCTTCTTGTATCTGTTCCCATTCATTAGCATACTCACCAAGCTCTTCTTTTATATTATCACTGTTGGTGCTCACAATTGTAGATATTGTCTTTTTGTGTGTAGATGCCTTAAATGATGTTTCAACTTTAGGTAAAGAATCTCCCATTTCTATAGCTACAAATGTAGTTATCTTTGCAATCAACATTTCTCTACTAAAGTTTGGAGTGAAAGGTATAATTTATTCTATAGCCTGAACTTTGGTCTTCTAAAAAGGTGTCAATGATCTAAGGATCTTTGAAATGACTTCTTCCTCTTTATAAGTGCCTCCAAAATTTATGATTCCAATCACAACCTCTATGAATCTTTGTACATAAGCCCTAATATTTTCATCATCTTTCATTTGTAGCTTTTCCATCCTTGTTTTCCAGTTCTGTAATTTTGCTTTCTTACTAAACTTATCTCCTTCATACAATGCTTCTAATCTTATCTAAATTTTGTGTTCTGAATCCAGATATTTTACCTTAGTAAATTTTCCTTCAGAGAGTGCAATGATTAGTGCTTCCCTTGTGACCATGTTATATGAAAATGTTTTGTTTTCTTCATTAGTAGCTTTATCCAATTCTTCCTCATCCTTCATGGTTACCTCATTCTTTGTGATCATCTAGTAGTCAATACCTAATCATAGAAAATGAGTTCTCATCACGTTCTTCCAACTGTCAAAGTTTTCAAGATCAAATTTTGGACTATCCTCCCTATAGAATGTCATCTCCAAGATCACCTCAAGCTGTTAATATTTCTCTCTAAGGACCAGTAGCTCTGATACCAATTGTTAGGAATAAAAATCCACCGATGCAATGGAGAGGGGGGAGGGGGTGAATTAGTTGTATGAAAAATTATTAAACTTTAAACTTTGAATAGAAGTAATACCAAATCAAATGAACACAATAAATGCCAATAAAATAACATAATATTTGTTATTGAGGAAACCTTGTTAAAGGTAAAACCCCGACAGGAATTGTTACCCACAAATGATGTAATGATAGTATTGTATCACTGTTAAAAGATCTAGCCCTGTTAGGAGCTATTAAAACATTATAATACATAGTCCTTGTTAGAGGAAAGACCCTATTACAAATATACCCATTCCATGCATACTACATGTCTTTTCAAAAGAAAATATCTTACATATATACCCTATTACAAATAAATGACTAGGCTAGCCAGTTAGGCTTTCCTATTATACAAATAATCATGTAACTACTTGCTAAGATACACACGGTATCTAAAAAAAGTATACAACAATTACAATTCAATAATTAAGATCCAATATTCATAATCCATGCTTGCAATCCATAATACATGCTACTATTCTAAAGTTGACCCTAGATAGGTCTCCTCTAGAACACACACCACAACTGACGTCATCATGCATCCCATGACTTTCTAAGATCAAAAAATATTCCTCAATGGATGCACATCGCTTGTAAGATATACTTAAAACATAGAGACTTACTTTGTCAACTTCCACTGTCATCGTCTAATAACCAGTCTTCACTAAATCTTCTATAACTCAACCAATATGCAATATTACATCATGCAATCTTAGATATAAGATCAAAATACCTTCTTGTACACACAAATGTTTTTGCACATTCTAAATCATCCGTACAACATCTGTACACTGTAATAACCAGCCCGTTCTTCTCCATAGAATCATATGTTGACATCAGTGACAAAACATGAATGAAAATAATATTTATTCCATCATCACTCAATTAGGTCACCTATGTTGTGTAGTGATTAAACATATTAAATGCATCAGCAAAATCCAATAGTATCTACTAGAAAACATATATCATCCTTATATTCTTTTACTATGCTAGCTGGAATTATTTCACATTTATGCATCTTAGCTTGGAAATATTTGAAATAACCCCACATAACATTGTTAAAATTCTCACCCAATTCCTTAATAAATCTACTTATTTGCACAACTACTAGTCTATTCTTTGACCAAAAAATGTTTCTTCTATCGGTGAAGAAATTTTGGATGTAGAAAAATATATACTATTAGGGCACCATACTTGAATGGTTGCTTCTTATCTTTCTTTATCCTCTCCATTTTCACCAAAAACTAACTTCTAATCATCTCACATAAATCATACACTGAATCATCTTTCACTATCCAATAACTAGCATGGATAGCACCACTAGGCATGTTATTAACTCTGCTTGATTGATATACTTGATAACCTATCACAATAGATATGAAAAAAAACTATCTATCTTCAATATCATCTATAGTCATATCTCTACCATATTGTCTGGATTTGGTTAGCTCAGTGACTAAATGTGTTGCAACTATTCTCAATGTGCATTCTAATCCTTGCACTCAAAATCTAGTAACTCTATGAATTATTGTCTTCAAAATATTATTTAGCATATCCAAAAAAATTAATGGATCATGCACTCTTCTTATCACATTGCGAATCCAGTCAAGATGGAATTCAGTGGTAATTTCCACCACATATGTTAAACCTTTTGCCTATACATGCTTGTGTTCATTTCTCAATACACCATCAGTACACATATCTTCATAGACTTTATTGATATCTCCATCTCCCAGTTCTTCAATCTTGTAATGAACATAAGATCAAACATCCTTGATAAAAAACACTATTGGAGGAATTGTAGATAGGGTACCAGTCAGATCAATCTCAATCACTTTGATTTGATGGAGCTTGAAAATGGGTTGAGGCTTCTCAACAATATTCATCAAAATAGGAGTATGGACTCTTATTTTCATTTCAACCAATTGTAATAACACACAAATCCAACTAAGAACCATATTGATAACTTGTAATACATCGGTTAGGGATAGCAAAAAATTGATAGAAAATAAAGCTCAAATTCAACCTATGCAAGATAATGTTCAAAATAGCTCTGAAATGTTGGAAGGGCACTGAGAAAGGAACATAAATTAAATACAAGGATGAAAATGACATTTAATATTGAGCTATGATGAGATGGAAGATTTTGATGACGAGGAAAGTTAGTTAAGAGATCTATGGATAGGAAAATTCAAGATGATGATCTATGACTTATAAATGAAAAAAAGAGAAGGAACAAGTTTCAATAAAGTTCAAGTTTTGAGGTGATGATAAAATATGTTATCAAGATCTAGATTCAATGAATAAGTTTTTCAAATGAATTGGATGGTTGAGATTGATCAAAGAAAAATGCAATAAAGGAGATTAAGTGGAAAAAAAAGGTCTATATAAAGGATGATGTTGTATAGACAAATGACTTATAAATTGAAATTTTGAAGAGTCACCGACTGATGCAGTGAAGAAGGAAAAGATAGATTTAAAGTGGAAAAGTCTAGAATTTGATGAAGTGTTGAAGCTAGTGGAAAGTGAAGGATTGAAGTGAAATAAAAAGTACACAAAGGATCTAATTATGCAATGGATAGTTGCAAATCTACAAGTAAATTTATTTACTATTTCTTATTAAGATTTGTAATAGAGAAATCTCTTAATCGAGTGGACTTAACAGTCTTATTATAAAATCCTTGAAAAAGGTAGCATTCTAAAGAGTGTTTGAAGCACTCTAACCAAGCCACTCCTAACATAGTGAAAATCCTAACAGACTTGAGGTAAATCCCTTGACCGGGTTACACCTACTAATGTGCATTGTAATCTTTAACATGATTGGCTTTTAACCGAGCATACTTCAGAAGAGTATTTCTTTAGTGGGTGACAATTCCCATAGTGGTTTTTCCCAAAGCTAGGTTTCCACATTAAATACTAGTGGTAAATGTGTTGAATGATATTTGTGAATGCTATTGTGAATGATAAAGTTTATTTACTGTTGTCTGCAAATAGTGAACTATGTTTAAGCAAGTTAATTAGAGAAAAAATTTTAAGATACAAAGAACCAAAGATTACCAATTCATCCCCCTCTCCGTAATCCAACAATTGGTATCAGAGCTGAGTACTCTAAAAGGATAAGTTTGAAATACTTGAGTAAAAGATCCAAGGATGTATAAGAGAGAAGTACTTAAGTTGAACAAGGAAAGTTTCTCTATATGGAAAAATAGGATGAGGTTATAACTATTTAGGATTGGAGAATCTGCAATCTACTTTCTAGAAAATGACTACACTCCACCTCCTCCTAGACCAATGACTCTTGACCAGGTGAGAGAAAGATAGGAACACAACTCGGTAATGATTGAAATTTCCTCTTCCCTAAATGATGTTGACTTCAATGATGTTAAGGATTATGATAGTCCAAAAGAGATGTGGGAATGAAAGCTGAAGAGAACATTACTAAATATAGTGGGAGAATAAAAAAAGTAGTGAGTTCTATCAAAGGTGCTGGTAGAACATTGACTGGTAAAGAAGTGATAAGAAAAATTCTCAAGACCCTTACACCAAGGTATGTTATTCAGGTATCTACTATTAAGGAATTGAGATCCATACCGAATAAAAATGTTACTCTTAATGCATTAATCAATATGCTAACTAAATTTGAGCTTAGCAACTATGATAATAGTCTACCAACTATTGAAAAAGCCTTCAAGTCATCTCTAACTATTGGGAGTTCAAAAAATGAGAGAGAGAGAGAGAGTCACTATAGTACTAGTGGAAGTGATTGTGATAGTATATTAACTGAAGATAAAGAGCAAGAAGAATTGGAAGAACTATTGGGAAGGAGAAACTGAGAGGTAAAGGAAAGTATAAAGGTAAACTACCCCTGAAAGAGACCATTGAAGGAGACCAAAGAAAAGGCATGTGGTAATGCATGAATAAATTTTGTTGATGGAAGAAAATACCTAGATGGTATGAGGCATGAGCATGTGTGTTTTCCTTTAATTCCAAAAGCTGGTAAAGAGGAAATAGAGGATCTACCTGTAGAGGTTGCAGATTTGTTGAATGAGTTTCAAAATATTGTATCTGATAATGTACCTGATGGATTACCATGGGTAAGGAAAATCAGTCATCAGATAAATTTGATTCCAGGAGCTAGTTTTCCAAACAAGGAAGCACATAGAATGACACCAGCAGAAAGTGAAGAGTTGAACAGACAAGTACATGAGTTATTGTAGAAGGGGTTGATTCATGAGAGTTTGAGTCCCTATGCTATACCAGTAGTATTAGCACCAAAGAAGAATGGATAATGGATGATGTGTATAGATTCTAGATTAATAAACAAGATCATAATCAAGTACCAATTTCTATTGCCACGAATGGATGATATTATGGACTATTTGAGTGGGGCTAAGTATTTCTCCAAGATAGATCAAAAGAGTGGATATCACTAGATTCGGATCAAAGAAGGAGATGAATGGAAGACTGCCTTCAAGACAAAGGAAGGACTATATGAGTGGTTAGTCATGCCCTTTGGGCTAACCAATGCACCAAACACTTTCATGTGGCTCATGAACGAGGTTTTGAAAGAATTTCTGGGTAAGTTTGTCATTATTTACCTAGATGATATTTTGATCTTTAGCAAGACATTGGAGTAACATATGATGCATATTCATATGGTGTTTGAGAAGCTGAGAGATGATAAATTGTTAATAAATCTGAAGAAGTGTAGTTTTGTGAAGGAGTTAGTGTATTTGGGATTTGTGGTTTCAGTAGAAGGTTTGAAAATGGACCCAGAGAAAGTACAAGCTATCCTTGAATGGCCTACTCCAAGGAGTGCTATTGAGGTAAGATCTTTTAATGGTTTGGCTAGTTTTTAAATAAAGTTTATCAAAAATTTTAGCAGTATTTGTGGACCCTTGACTAATACAATGAGAGAGGATATAAAAGAGTTCAAGTGGACTAATGGGGTAGATAAGAGTATTAAACTGTTGAAACAGAAAGTTATAAAACAACTTATTTTAGCACTTGCAGATTTTAATAAGGTGTTTCAAGTAGACTGTGATGCTAGTGGTACTACAATAGGAGCTGTTATGAGCCAAGAAGGTAAACCTATTGCTTATTTTAGTGAGAAGTTGAATGATGCCAAGAGAAAATATTCTATTTATGATCAGGAATTTTATGCTATAGTTCAGGCATTGAAGAAGTGGAGTCACCATCTACTTCCTAAGGAGTTTGTTTTGTATACTGATCATCAAGCTTTGCAATATTTGAATAGTAAAGGAAAGTTGAATCAAAGGCATTTGAAATGGGTTGAGTATTTGCAGAGTTATACATTTTTTTTGAAGCACAGAAGTGGAAATTCTAACAAGGTTGCAAACGTGCTTAGTAGAAGGCAACTATTGCTAACAGAGATGCAGATTGAGGTGGTTGGGTTCAAGGAACTCAAGAATTTATATCCAGAGGATCTTGATTTTGGTGAAGCTTGGAAAGCTTGTAAAGAACCTGTTACTCTAGACAGAATGAAATGGCTAGATTTCATCATTCAGGATGATATGCTATTCAGAGGGAGTCAGTTGTGCATTCCAAGAAGTTCTATGAGGGAGAATCTCATCAAGGAGAAGCATAGCGGAGGATTGGCTAGACATTTTGGTTGTGATAAAACCCTTGCTTTGGTTAGTGAGAATTATTATTGGCCACAGTTGAAAAAAGATGTCAAGAAGTTTGTACAGAGTTGCAGAGTATGTCAGATGGAAAAAGGAGTGAAGTAGAATACTGGGTTGTATCAGCCATTACCTGTACCATATAAGCCTTGGGAGGATATCAGTATGGACTTTCTTCTTGTCTTACCAAGGACACAACGGGGACATGATTCAATTTTTGTGGTGGTTGACAGATTCTCAAAGATGGCATATTTTATTTCCTACAAGAAGACTAATGATGTTGTTCATGTAGAAGAATTATTTTTCAGAGAAGTGGTGAGACTACATGGTTTTTCAAAGAGTATAGTTTTAGATAGGGACACTAAGTTCATTGGATATTTTTAGCATACATTGTGGAAGAAGCTGAAGATAGATTTGAAGTTCAGTTCATCACATCATCCACAGACTGATGGATAGACAGAGGTGGTGAATGGGAGTTTGAAAAATTTGTTGAGATGTTTGGTTGGAGATAAGCCAACAGGATGGGATTTGATTTTACCACAGGATGAATTTGCATACAATAATTTTGTCAATAGGAGCACTGGTAAATGACCATTCCAGATTGTATATGGGAGTAGTCCCAGAAATGGATCTGAGTTGAGAAAGATAGGTAAAGGAGAAATAAGTAGTGTTGAAGCTGAGGATTTTGAAGAACACTTGAAGAACATCTATGAGGAGGTGAGGAAGAATATTACCAAGATGAATGTGCAATATAAAGCTAAGGTAGATGAGAAAAGGAGGCATAAGGAATTTTAGGTTGGAGATGAAGTCATGGTTCATTTTTGGAAGGAGCAATTTTCGGTTGGTACAAATAACAAGTTTAAAATGAAGAAGTTTGGGCTTTGTAGGATACTAAAGAAGCATGATTCAGGGAATGCATATGAGGTCGAGTTGCCTACTGAGCTAAATATTTCACCAATATTTAATATTTTAGATCTGACAGAGTATCATGAAGGAGGTGTTGAAGATGAGGTTACAGCAGCACAGTGGAGTATTCCAGCAACCAGTTCAAATATCAAGGAGATTGAAGACATATTGGATAGTCATGTTGGCAGAAGCACAAGGAACAGGACATATGAAGAGTATTTGGTCAAATTGAAAGGATGACCTATTGAAGATTCATCATGGCTAACAAAGGAGGAGGTTAACCATCTTGGTTTTTCTTTGCACACCTGAGTTGTGATAGGGTCACTTCTCAAATTACCCTGGGTGTCTGATGGAGGAGCATCCTGGGTGTAAGAGCAATCTTGCATCACCCAAAAATATTTTTGTTTTTGTATTCAATAAGGGCTATCTTGTGTAGAGCTACTATTTATGGAAATTTTCTATTTTTAGTAAGTTGGTCATCTGATCTTGGAATGTTTTGATTTCTTCCCTAGAGGTTCATTTTGGTTATATCAGTCTGCCAGTAAAGTTTCATTGACAGATCAAGTCTAGCATTGTAGATATTGAAGATTTTTAGTATTAGCAACAGGGTACAAAAAATTTGAATTCAATTTTTAAGGATTTAGAGGCCCTAGATGAGGTAAAAAATTTGGGTGATAGGCACTTGCGCGAGTGAAGGCTATAGAATGCTTCATGGCCTTTTTAGAATGGGGTTATAATAGTCAATCGGGTCAACTAGCGATTACTTATGGTCTTCGAAAGTTGGGTCACCTAAAATGGAAAAAAATGATTTTCTTTCAAAAAAAATTTTTGGGTTTCAAAATTTATTTTGAGCCAACTTTGATATAATAAATTGTAAAATAAAATAATTCTAAGTTTGGTCGGCCTTGTTGGCTAAAATTCTAGAACCTTCCCAAGCAGTGGAAAATTGCCTATATAAGAAAAGCTGTAGTATTGTCTTAGGTAGTTCGGGACAATTTTGGGTACTAGATCTTGGTATTGATTCAAGGCTTTGTCGTACAAAATATTATAAGGGAATGCCCATGTGGCTTTGCATATTGTAATTCTGAAAGTTTGTAATTCCACATTTGTGGACATAATAAGAAGCCCATTTTTTGTTCTTGCATATTGTTGTTGTTTCTCTATTTCTGTTATGTGTTTGTGGTATTAAGGGGAGCACCCTTCATCAAGTGGTATTAAAGCAAGAGTTCCTGAGTGTTTAAATAGATCACTGACTATGAGGTAGTTTGCACTAGGACCGTGGTTAGGGTTTCAGTGCGCATTGTGAAAATGCCTCCACAAAAGGAATGTGGCAGAAGAGTTGGTCTTGTAACACAGGTTAGAGCACTCCAGAGATGAGTACGAGCATTGTAAGAAGAGATTAGTAGAGGAATGAATCTTAATGTCAGAGATGGAAGTGAGGATGAAGCCAAAGAAGAAGATCAAGAAGGAGAAATCAAAGTTGTGAACTAGGAGGAAGAAAGACTTTTTTGGGCCATTTCCAAGATCGGAAAAAGACCTAAGATTTAGGTTCCTGCATTTTCAGGAAATCTTAACCCAGAGGAGTTGATTGACTAGATCAATGAATGTGAAGATTATTTTGAGTATGAAGATATTGAGCATCCTAATAGGGTCAAATTTGTGAAGGCTAGACTGAAAGGTCATGTAAAGATCTGGTGGCAAGAGATTCAATTAGAGCGAAATAGAAGAGGGAAAGATAAAATCACAAGATGGGATCAAATGGTGGATAAATTGAAGCGGTAGTTCATTCCTATTGATTATGAGCTTGACCTACTAAAGAAGATGCAAAGTTTGAAGCAAGCAAGAAGATCTGTTCAGGAGTATACAGAGGAGTTCTATCGAATCCTCATTAGAATAGGCCATGTAGAAGTTGATAAGGAGAAAGTTGCATGTTACCTTAGTGGGTTGAGGTCGAGCATTTAGGAGGAGCTGAATCTAGTTTGAATGAACAGTATTGAAGAGGCATACCAGTTTTCCCTAAAAGTAGAGGAAAAGTTGAACAAGAAGTTTGAGAGCAGATAAAATGGAAGAGGTTGCAGTGGATGATCTGGTGGACAGTCATATGGAGGCCGAAATGAAGATCTGAAAAAGAAGGATGAGGCCAGTAGTAGTCAAAGTTAGAGAGGAAACAATTCCAATCATTTCCAAGATTAGAACAATAGAGATCAGAGAGGAAGAGGAAGAGGACAAGGTTCAGGAAGAGGAGGCTTCCGTGGAACATTATTTCACTATGGAGAAGAAGGTCATAGGGCATTTGAATATCCTCAATTCCAAGGAAGGACAAATAGGAGGAATGAAGACTAGGCTAGAGTGGCACATGTAGATGAACATGCTAGATCCTCAAATTCTGAAGATGCTGAAAGAGGAGAAACATTGATTAACAGAAGAGTCCTGCTGAGCGGTGAGAATGAACCTGAATAAAAGAGTAGCTTGTTTTGCACTTTATGCAAGTGTGAGGGTAAATAATGCGATGTGATTATTGATAGTGGAAGAACTAATAATTTGGTGTTAGAAGAGATGGTGACAAAGTTGAAGCTCAAGAAATAGAAACACCCACATCCATATCGGATTGCCTAGGTGCAGGATGACCACAAGGTCATGGTTAGTGAACAGTGCCTAGTAAAGCTCAAGATTGGCGGGTACCATGATGAGGTACTATGTGATATCATGCCTATGGATGCATGTCACATGTTTTTGGGTACGTCATGATAGTTTGATAGATGTACTATGCACGATGGTCATGCGAATACCTATTCCCTGACAAAGGATGGAGTGCAACATAAGCTAAAGCCATTGAAGGAGACCGAAGAAAACGTATGTGGTAATGCAAGAATAACTTTTGTTGATGGAAAAAAATTCCTAGATGGTATGAGGCATGATCATGTGTGTTTTTCTTTAATTCCAAAAGCTGGTAAAGAGGAAATAGAGGATGTACCTATAGAGGTTGCAGATTTGTTGAATGAGTTTCAGGATATTGTATCTGATAATGTACCTAATGGATTACCACTGGTAAGGAAGATCAATCATCAAATGGATTTGATTCTATGAGCCAGTTTGTCAAACAAGGCAGCACATAGAATGACACCAGCAGAAAGTGAAGAGTTGAATAGACAAGTACATGGGTTATTGTAGAAGGGGTTGATTCATGAGGGTCTGAGTCCCTGTGCTGTACTAGTGGTATTAGCACCAAAAAAGAATGGAGAATGGAGGATGTGTACAGATTCTAGAGAAATAAACAAGATCATAATCAAGTACCAGTTTCCATTGCCATGAATGGATGATATTATGGACTGTTTGAGTGGGGCTGAGTATTTCTCCAAGATAGATTTGAAGAGTGGATATCACCAGATTTAGATCAAAGAAGGAGATGAATGGAAAACTTCCTTCAAGACAAAGGAAGGACTGTATGAGTGGTTAGTCATGCCCTTTGGGCTAACCAATGCACCAAGCACTTTCATGTGGCTCATGAACGAGGTTCTGAAAGAATTTCTGGGTAAGTTTGTCATTGTTTACCTAGATGATATTTTGATCTTTAGCAAGACATTAGAGGAACATATTATTCATATTCGTATGGTGTTTGAGAATTTGAGAGATGAGAAATTGTTAATAAATCTGAAGAAGTGCAGTTTTGTGAAGGAGTTAGTGTATTTGGGATTTGTGGTTTCAGCAGAAGGTTTGAAAATGGACCCAGAGAAAGTACAAGCTATCCTTGAATGGCCTACTCCAAGGAGTGCTGCTAAGGTAAGATCTTTTCATGGTTTGGCTAGTTTTTATAGAAAGTTTATCAAAAATTTTAGCAGTATTTGTGGACCCTTGACTGAAACAATGAGAGGGGATAGAAAAGAGTTCAAGTGGACTAATGGGGTAGATAAGAGTTTTAAACTGTTGAAATAGAAATTTATAGAATAACCTATTTTAGCACCTCTAGATTTTAATAAGGTGTTTCAAGTAGACTGTGATGCTAGTGGTACTACAATAGGAGCTGTTATGAGCCAAGAAGGTAAACCTATTGCTTATTTTAGTAAGAAGTTGAATGATGCCAAGAGAAAATACTCTATTTATGATCAGGAATTTTATGTTATAGTTCAAGCATTGAAGAAGTGGAGGCACTATTTGGTTTCTAAGGAGTTTGTTTTGTATACTGATCATCAAGCTTTGCAATATTTGAACAGTAAAGGAAAGTTGAATCAAAGGCATTTGAAATGGGTTGAGTTTTGCAGAGTTATACATTTGTTTTGAAACACAGAAGTGGAAAGTCTAACAGGGTTGCATATGCTCTTAGCAGAAAGCAACTATTGCTAACAAAGATGCAGATTGAGGTGGTTGGGCTCAAGGAACTCAAGAATTTGTATCTAGAGGATCCTGATTTTGGTGAAGCTTGGAAAGCTTGTAAAGAACTTGTTACTCTAGATAGAATGAAGTGGTTGGATTTCATCATTCAAGATGATATGCTATTCAGAGGGAGTTATTTGTGCATTCTAAGAAGTTCTATGAGGGAGAATTTCATCAAGGAGAAGCATAGTGGAGGATTGGCTGGACATTTTGGTTGTGATAAAACCCTTGCTTTGGTTAGTGAGAATTATTATTGGCCGTAGTTGTAACAAGATGTCAAAAAGTTTGTACAAATATGTAGAGTATGTTAGATGGAAAAAGGAGTGAAGCAAAATACTAGGTTGCATCAACCATTACCTATACCAGAGAAGCCTTGGGAGGATATCAGTATGGACATTCTTCTTGGCTTACCAAGGACATAGTGGGGACATGATTCAATTTTTGTGGTGGTTGACAGATTCTCAAAGATGGCACATTTTATTCCTTGCAAAAAGACTAATGATGTTGTTCATGTAGAAGAATTATTTTTCAGAGAAGTGGTGAGACTACATGGTTTTCCAAAGAGTATAGTTTCAAATAGGGACACTAAGTTCATTGGATATTTTTGGCCTACATTGTGGAAGAAGTTGAAGATAGATTTGAAGTTCAGTTCATCACATCATCGATAGACTGATGGATAGACAGAGGTGGTGTATAGGAGTTTGGGAAATTTGTAAAGATGTTTGGTTGGAGATAAGCCAACAGGATGAGATTTGATTTTACCACAGGCTGAATTTGCATACAATAATTCTGTCAATAGGAGCATTGGTAAATGACCATTCCAGATTGTATATGGGAGTAGTCCCAGAAATGGATATGAGTTGAGAAAGATAGGTAAAGGAGAAATAATTAGTGTTGAAGCTGAGGATTTTGAAGAACACTTGAAGAACATCCATGAGGAGGTGAGGAAGAATATTACCAAGATGAATGCGTAGTATAAAGCTAAGGCAAATGAGAAAAGGAGGCATAAGGAAGTTCAAGTTGGAGATGAAGTCATGGTTCATTTGCGGAAGGAGGGATTTCCAGTTGGTACATATAACAAGTTGAAAATGAAGTTTAGGCCATGTAGGATACTGAAGAAACATGATTCAGGAAATGCATATGAGGTCGAGTTGCCTACTGAGATGAATATTTCACTAGTATTTAATGATTCAGATCTGATAGAGTATCATGAATGAGGTGTTGAAGATGAGGTTACAATAGCACAATGGAGTATTCTAGCAACCCATTTAGATATCAAGGAGATTGAAGACATACTGGATGGTCATGTTGGCAGAAGCACAAGGAACATGACATATGAAGAGTATTTGGTCAAATGGAAAGGATGACCTATTGAAGATTCATCATGGCTAACAAAGGAGGAGGTTAACCATCTTGGTTTTCCTCTACACACCTGAGTTGTGACAGGGTCACTTCTCAAGTTACCCCAGGTGTCTGATGCAGGAGCATCCTAGGTGTAAGAGCAATCTTGCATCACCCAAAAATATTTTTGTTTTTGTATTCAATAAGGGCTATCTTGTGCAGAGCTGCTATTTATCAAAACTTTCTATTTTTAGTAAGTTGGTCACCCGATCTTGGAATGTTTTGATTTCTTCCCTAGAGGTTCATTTTGGTCATATCAGCCTACCATAAAGTTTCATTCATAGATGAAGTCTAGCTTTGTAGATATTGAAGATTTTTGGTATTGGCAATAGGGTACATAAACTTTGAACTCAGTTTTGAAGGCTTTAGAGGCCCCAGATGAGGTAAAAAATTTGGGTGATAGGTGCTTGCACGATTCAAGGCTGTAGAGCACTTCGTGGCCTTTCTGGAATGGGGTTATAATAGTCAATCGGGTCAACTGGTGATGACTTATGGTCTTCGAAAGTTGGGTCACCTAAAATGGCAGAAAATGATTTTCCTTCAAAATTTTTGTGTGGGTTTCAAAAGTTATTTTGAGCCAACTTTGATGTAATAAATTGTAAAATAAAATAATTCTAAGTTTGGTCGGCCTTGTTGGCTAAAATTCTGGAACCTTCCCAGGCGATGGAAAGTTGCCTACATAAGGAAGGCTGTAGTGTTGTCTTAGGTAGTTCGGGACAGTTTTGGGTAGTAGATCTGGGTATTGATTCAAGGGTTTTTCCTACAAAATATTGTATGGGAATGCCCATGTGGCTTTGCATATTGTAATTCTAAAAGTTTGTAATTCCACATTTGTGGAGATAATAAGAAGCCCATTTTCTGTTCTTGCATATTGTTGTTGTTTCTCTATTTCTGTTATGTGTTTGTGGTATTAAGGGGAGTACCCTTCATCAAGAAGTCTTGTTACCTACCCGAGGAAGGAGTTACCGATGAGGAATATGATGATACAACAGAAGGATATGAAGTTGTCTATATTGCTATAAAAGAAAGACTCAGATGAAGAGAAGTATGAAAATGACAAATCTCTTATTTCTCATGTAAGTAAAACTAACCCATGTATTATTGATAGTGGATGTTCACTTGATATGAATGGTGATATTGATAAGTTTGAGAACCTAGAAGAGTATGATGGAGGATTTTTCAGATTTGGAAATGATGCTCCATGCCCTGTAAAAGGTAAAGGATCAATTATATTGAATGAAAAGATGAAATGTGATGATTCTTATTGGGTTAAAGGAATAAAATACAATCTATTGAGTGTGGCACAACTAAAAAATACTGGCCACTGACTGGAGTTTCAAAATAGAAAAGAGAAGATTTATGATGCTATTGGAGATCTGATTGGAAGCAATGAACAATCAAAAGGTAACCTATTCTACCTTGATATCGATACAAAGAATTGTGTGTTTGTTAAAGTTAAAGATGTGTGGCTATGGCATAAAAAAATATGTCATGTAAACTTTGATAAGATGATTAAAGTAAGTAAGAAGACTAGAGTCAGAGGTCTACCAAAATTAAGCAAGCCGGACAAAGTAATATGTAAGGAATGTGAGATCGGTAAGATGACTAAATATAGATTCTCAAGCAAGTCTTATTCATTAATAGGTATTTTGGAATTAGTTCATACTCATCTTTGTGGCACTATGAGAATTCAAAGTCATTATGGAGATCAATATTTCATTTTTTTTGTTGATGAATACTCAAGGATGATGTCTATTATGTTTCTAAAAGAGAAGTTTGATGCATTCCAAATGTTTAAGTGGTATAAAGATAGAGTTGAAAAGGAAATAGGTAAATAGATGAAATGCTTAATATTTGATAGAGGAGGTGAATTTATCTCTGATGAATTTACTATCTTTTGCAATGTGAATGAAATCAAAAGACAAGTATTTTCACTGAAGACTCCACAACAAAATGGCATTGCTGAAAGAAGAAATAGATCAATTATTTATTGTTCTAGAATACTGTTGATTGACAAAAAATTTGCACAAATTTTTTGGAGAGAAGCCATAAGTACTTCTATCTACACTCTTAACTGGCTACAATTAAAGAAAGGTACCAAAAAAGACACCCTATGAACTTTGGTATGGGCATACACCAAATGTGAGTTACTTTAAATTTTTTTGGAAGTAAATGCTATATTCTGAAAGATGCTAGAAATGGAAATTTTGAATCAAAAGGTGATGAAGGTATATTCCTAAGATATTCATCAAAGAGAAAAGCATATAAATGTCTGAACAAGGCTACCAACAAAAATTGTGGAAATTGAAATGTGAGGATTGATAAATTTGCAGAAAGGAATGAAGAAGATAGAAAAAAGGAACCAAAAGACTATCAAAGATTTTTCCATGTACAATATGGTAATTCAGGCACTACACTCAAGCTGAAACAAGGAGAAAATGAAGAGCAAGTTGAGCCTCCACTGAGAGATGAAACCAATGATGAACAGTCTACTAAGACTATATTAGCAAAGTATGTGAGAAGACATCACTCACTAAGAAGAATAATTGGAGACAAGAATGCATGATTCATGACAAGAAGTAAGTTAAGAGATATGTTTTATTTATGAATTTGAGCCAATAGTAGTTAAGGATGCACTAGAGAATGAAGATTGGGTTAATGCAATGAAAGAAGAAATTGATCAGATTGAAAAGAACAACTCTTGGTAACTTGTACCGAGATCCAAAGATAAGAATGTGATTGGAACAAAGTGGATTTTTAGGAATAAACTCAATGAAAAAGGAAATGTGATAAAAAAAAAGCAAGATTAGTCTACAAAGGGTATGCACAAGAAGAACGTATTGACTATGGTGAGACTTTTTCCCCTATTGCTAGATTAGGAGTTAGAATTTTACTTGCATATACTACCTATAAAGGATTAAAAGTTTATCAGATGGATGTTAAGTCTTCATTTTTTAATGGAATTCTTGAAGATGAAGTTTACATTGAACAACCTGAAGGATTTGTTGACAATTCTAGCAAGGATATGGTATGAAAACTACACAAGGCACTTTATGGATTGAAGCAAGCTCCTCGAGCATGGTATGAAAGATTGCACTCATATCTAATCAAGATTGGATTTCAAAGGACAAGTGATAACAACAATTTGTATTTGAAATGTGATAGTACTAATAAAATTTTGATTGCTGAAATTTTTGTTGATGACATTATATTTGGAGGCAATGAAATAATGTCTAAATCATTTGCTAAAGAGATGAGAAATGAATTTGAGATGTCTATGATAGGATAGATTAAATTATTTATTGGAATTTAAATTTAAAAAGCTAAAGATGATATCTACATCACACAATAAAAGTGTATCAAGGAGATCCTAAAGACATTCAATATGGAAGAATCAAAACCGGTTGGAACACCAATGGCTACTGGTTGCAAATTTCAAAGGAATATGAGACAAAGGAAGTAAATGAGACTCTTTACCAATCAATGATTGGTAAGTTACAATATGCTATACATAGAAGACCATATTTCTCATGATGTTGAGACTATTGCAAGGTTTTTTAATAACCCAAAGGAAACACACATATCTACAGTTAAAAGGATATTTAGATATCTGAAAGGAACTAAGGATTATGGACTATGGTACAAGAAGAATAGAGATTTTGATCTCAAGGTATACACTAATGCTGACTAGGTAGGCAATGTTGATAATAGAAAAAGCACTAGTGGTGGAACTTTAATTTTAGGAGAAAGGATAGTGACATGGTTAAGAAAGAAACAAAGTTGTATTTCATAGTCTACTATTGAAGTTGAGTATGTTTTTGTAGCTATGAATTGTTCTAACATAGTGTGGATCAAACAATCACTTGAAGGTATGCAAGAAGATGTTACTGATCCTATTACTATTACTATGATAACACAAGTGTTATTAACATATCAAAGAATCTGGTGATGCATTCAAAGACAAAGCATATTTCTATCAAGTATCATTACTTGAGAAAATAAGTACAAGAAAAGAATGTGATATTGGAGTATGTGAATTAAAAGGAATAGATAGCTGATATATTTACAAAATGACTACCAAAGGATGATTTTGAGTATCTCTAAGGTAAGTTATGGGTTATTCCCCTATCCAATATTCACTAAGGAAAGATGCATGCTCCATCAGTTCAGGAAACTATTAGAATATCTATTTTGTGAGTTGATGCTAGTGTTCACTCTTTAGGTGAAGCCTAAAGTTGTGAAAGATCTTTATAGAAGTAATGAGAAATCTATACATTTGAGGTATGATTTGAGAAGTATATGTTTCTTTGGTATTGTTTTCAAAGATGGAGAATATAAATGATGATTGCAGAGGGAGAATATTGATGATGCAGTGATGTTGCATAGAGGGAGAAGATTACTATTGATGATCATATAATGCAATAGTATTACCATAGGTAGATGATCAAAAAAAGAAGTTGTCAAAGAGGGAGAATAAATAATGTTGAGAAGGAGATCAAGCAAAGAAGAAAGATAAAAATCAGAGGGAGTACAGGTTAAAGGACAAGACATAAATGTTTCCACCATCAATTGAATAGTAAATATTGTTAATGTGTTTCCATAAATGCCAAAGAGGGAGATTGTTACTATAAATGATAGTAATATTGGAGATTGATTAACTGATGGTGATGATGATGAATACCGACCAATATTAGAGGAACAAAAGATAGTAGAAAGGTTAGATCATTTATTATCTTGTCATTGATGTCAAGAAATTAATATTTGATTTATATTGTGTTTCCATATCATTTGGAGTATGATATAAGTTGAGTAAAGTTAAGAAGATTAAGAAGAAGAAGTGGAATGATAAGAATTGGGAAGCTAATACATATCAAAAAATGGTTTAAGGTTATGTTGATATAATTTTTTTCTACCTAACATATGATTATATCAAATCAGTAAAGTATGGTAAAGAAGATTAGTCAAGCTGGTAAGAAAAATATCTTTGGCTTCTGATAAGGAAAGGTCATTAGGTAAAGGAAAAAGTATTTCGGTAAAAGAAAAGGAAAGTTTTGGTAAAGAGAGAGGAAGTTAAGACACCGAGAAGAATGTGTTAAAAACCGAGTAAAGGTTAACCAAAATTCAGTTGAAAGGACACTGAGCAAGGAACATACATTAAATACAAGGATGAGAATGACATTTAATGTTGAGCTATGATGAGATGGAAGATTTTGATGATGAGAAAAGTTAGTTAAGAGATCTATGGACATGGAAATTCAATATGATGATCTATGGCTTAGATCTAAATGGAAAAAAAAGAAGGAACAAGTTTCAAGAAAGTTCAAGTTCTGAGGTGATGATAAAATGTGTTATCAAGATCCAGATTCAATGAATAAGTTTGTGAAATGAATTGGATGGTTGAGATTGATCAAAGGAAAACATAATAAAGGATATTAAGTGGAAACACAAGGTCGATATAAATGATGATGTTGTATAGACAAATGGCTTGCAAATTGAAAAGTTGAAGAGTCATCGACTGATGCAGTGAAGAAGGAATAGATAGATTTCAAGTGGAAAAGAAGAATTTGATGAAGTGTTGAAGCCAGTGGAAAGTGAAGTATTGAAGTAAAATAAAGAGTGCACAAAGGATATGATTATGTAATGGATAGTTTCAAATCTATACGTCAATTTGTTTATTGTTTGTTATTAACATTTGTAATAGAGAAATCTCTTAACCGAGTGGACTTAATAGTCTTATTGTAAAATCCTTGAAAAAGGTAATAGTCTAAAGAGTGTTTGAAGCCCTCTAAACATGCCACTCCAAATAGAGTGAAGATCCTAACAGATCTGAGGTAAATTTCTTGACTGGGTCACACCTAACATTGTGCATTGTAATCTTTAACATGATTGGCTTTTAACTGAGCATACTTCAGAAGAGTATTTCTTTAGTGGGTGACAATTCCCATAGTGGTTTTTCCCAAAGCTTGGTTTCCATGTTAAATACTGGTGTTAAATGTGTTGAATGATATTTGTGAATGTTATTGTGATTGATAAAATTTATTTACTGTTGTCAGTAAATAGTGAATTGTGTTTAACTGAGTTAATCAGATAAATTTTTTTAAGGTACAAAGAATCAAGGATTAATGATTCACCCCCTCCCTCTCTGTAATACAACATGAATAGTGTCATATCATCCATTATTTCATATCCACTGATAGGTGCTCCAATTTTTATAACTGATATCAAAAGGTAAATGGGTATATACCATGAAAACTCAAATTGATTGACACATAATCATCAAAAAATTCAAAAAGATTTATCAAAACTAAAATCATAACATCTTACACCATAATGTGCATATAGATCTTACCACTCATATCTAGGGGATCTATGAAGGATTTTTGTATAAAAGCTCCACCTCAGAAAATAATATACTTAGTTTGAAGAAGAATCCTTTGCACCAGAGGATAGTGAATTCTCTTTAGATGATTTTACCTCTTCTTGTTTCTCTTGCTACTTTTCTCCTTCCTTCCTCCAAATATTCTTCATCTCTTGACTAACTTCCTCAGCATCAACAATATTCTTAACCTTTCTATCTTCTAACCAATTGGGTGACTAGTTCCTAAATCAACATTCTATTGCATGATGACCGATCCTATGGAAATGAAAACATGTCATATCAATTGACCTCCAAGGTCCAAAATTTCCTCTATGTGTTCTCATTCTACAATTCACTGCTAAATGACCATAGTTACCACATACTAAACATGCGACATTGAATTTCCTTTCCCTTTCATAAGTGCTTACTAGTTTGTTTGGAGACCTATGAACATACACTTTAGACCTGCAATTCTCAGATTTATGTCCATAATTATTGTATGTGAAACAATATCCATATAATCTCTCACCACTAGATCTATAGCTAGATATACTGCTAGATCTAGATCTACATTTTTAAGAAGTATGACCATACTTGTGAAAATTATAGAAATAACCATCTAAAATATAAGGTTCATTCATCAGTTTTATCCTACACACATTTATAGTATGACTAGGCTTTCCACCATTATAACTAGTAGGTATATTAGTGTTATACACTAAATTTGCACCTCTTATCTCAAGCTCTCTTGGTCTTGATAATCTAGTATAACATGGGAATCATCTCAAGGTTGTGGGACCTTTTGCTAACCGAGATGAGACCTCCAGATTCTAGGCTGGTTCCTCTTGGATAATCACCTTGATTTTCTTTTAAATAGGAAAGTAAACTTTTGAGGGAAAGGGATAGAAGGAGTACATGGAAAGGGAAATGACTGAAAGAAAATCTATCCTACTAGGTGATGCACCAAAACTAGGGTTTGGATCTCAGTATAGAGGGATGAGATCAATGGAGGAATCAGGTCTAATAAGTCACCACTCACTAGATAGGTTTGCATAAGTATTTCATAGGAAAGCTTGAATAGAAGAATCAACCTATAACGCCCCGCCAGGAGACCCAAGAGAATTACACTAAAATTATACTAAGTTATGCAACATTTTTTTTTTGTTTACTAATGTTAACAAGCACATTGAATGAAGCATCACATGATCTACATACGTCAGTTTAAATGAACACTTCATATGTTTTGTTCCCAAGGGTCCCTGACGTAGTATTACTTTATCAAACTAACACTACGCTATCATGATCGAATGTTAAAGAACTTTTAAGTACATAGTAGAATTAAATACATCACTTAAATCAATATTACATTACAACACATGATCACCTACATCCGCTACACATGTCGTAGGGTATGCGGTGATATTTAATACAAATACAAGTATCAAAATACATCATGAATCCATGTAGGGATCATTACTAATCAAATGAAACCTCTTACAAGTACAAGATAATATCTTCTAGCAACTGGGTACATAAATCTGCAACAAAAGAGATAGACTGATCCAAGTGTACAATCAAGTGACGAAGGGTAATCTGCAACAGTCTCAATGGAGAAGTACACTACCTCCCGACCATGTGGAACCCAGAGGTCCACCCCACCGTGCTAGGGAGATAACACCAGGCCCACACACACACTAAGGACCAATCCACAAGTGTCACCTAGGAAGATATCTCTAGAACAAGAGAATTTATAGGTTACCAGAGGCACTGACCTACGTAGGTTATCTACAATGTGAGTAGGGAGGTGTCATCACGTAGATCCACCCTTGAGTTTAGTCTTGAAGGTTCCTCACTGAACCGATGGCACTCAAGCGATCATACGTGGCACCGATATATCTCATGAAGACAAGTATATCGATGATGCATCTAGCATCTTCCCGCATCCATCCTTAGTCTTAACTAGTGTAGTGCTCCTCTAATTCATATTCGGTAAGGAACTAAAAAGGTAAGTAAACCTTTCATCACTTATAGTAAATTGTTAGTTGATGTTTCTAGATGTAAATATGCATAGACGTAAATATATAAACAATATATGTGGTTGTATGACTTTCATAAATATATAGTTTAAAATGTTGTGAATTACAAACAATGTAATTTCATTTATGTAATATTTCACTTTACAAATCTAAAAGAAATATAATAAATATTTTTAAATTAAATATGTTATTGATAAAAAAGATCTTTATTATTTTTCTATGTATTTAAAAATAAATAAATACATATATATAATTTTAAATAGTTTTTACATATTTTAAATATTTTGATTATAAAATAAAAGCTTTATTTATTTTATTATATTCTTTTATCAAAAAGATTATAAGAACATTATTATACAAATGAATTTTACAATAAAATAAATAAATAAAATAAAGAAAAGAAAACTAAGCTATCATTATAAAAATAAAAATAAATAAATAACTAGGTTAAGGAATCTTATTCCTTAGTAAAGAATCTTAACTATAACTTAAGATAATCCTACGTATGAGGAATTAAATAGATAAGACAAAGTATAGTTTGTTAATTAATTTGAAGATCTCTCAATAACCTTTTTGACAAAAAGATTAATCAAATTTATTCATAGGAAGAAATCTGTTGGTTATGGAACCGTTTCAGTTTTCTGAAAACAACTATATCAAATGGAAGAAATAAACACAGGAGGGGGGGGTGATATAGAGGACAGGAGACAAGTTTAGAGGAGAGCCATCGATATTATGTGTTAATGAAGTGTAATATTAATATAATTTCAGATTTCGTGATGTCTTTTGCTTTATATCTCTTGCTGTTCGAAATCAAGAATCTCTTATTAATGTTTAGTATAAATTGATTGGAGAACTCATCATTAATGGAGTACTGTCATATGTTTTGGTTTCCTTTATAAAGAAAGGAAACCGATAGGTTGAAATGCACTACAAGTGAATGGAATTTCAGATATTGATAAGCATATGGATTTTTTTTCACATGAGTAAATTTAGAATTTGGGTTGTGACTGTGATGTGAGGATTGAATAAAACTTTTGCCTCTAATCTGTTGTTTTATGACAGTCAATTTCAGTCTCGGTACAGAGACCGTAACTTTAAATTTAACCGTTGGATCTTCACGATTTTGAAATATGTTTGAAAAAACCTAGTTTGGAATAAATTCACCGGAGCGATCGGGAAAATATAGTCTGGTTGGAAAGTTATAAAGGACTGAGTACGGCTCTATATAGAATGAATGTTACAGATTTCCAGCAGAGCTATTTGCATTCAGTGCCGTGGGATGATCGGGTAAAGCTTGGCAAGAAGGTAAGATTGGATCCAATTAGTAATATTAACTATTTATGTAATGTTCCATTTATTTCAATTATAGTTAAGAACTATAGGATACTAGTTTGCCAATTTAGGTATAATATTATCGGATAAAATAAATAGATATTCAAATATTATTAGTTGTAAAAATCAATTCTTTTAGGTGTAAAAGATAGGCTATTGACATTCTTTCATATTCTTTTTTTTAGATACATTATTATTATTTACAATAAATAGAAGTAGTTATTATTGTAATATATAAATAGAAACAAGAAATGTGTGATTACTCTTCGAATGTTAATTGTTAAAAATAAAATAAAATAAATACAATTAGATATATAAGTAAATCTCCTAAGTTGTTGACAGATTTGTATAATTATTAAGGATATAGTGGACGCTAGAAGGTTAGATGTATGTCTAGAGATACATGTGTGTGTGTGTGTGTGTGTAAGAGTTTGTGTAATGGTCTCCAATGGACAACCCTTTATGATTAGGAACTAGAATGAAAGGTGTTTGTTACTAGATGACATAGATTTACATAAAGATGCACATAAGTATTAGGGAATTTAAATAAGTTGTATATATGTACTCATATATATATATATATATATATATATATATATATATATATATATATATATATATATATATATATATATATATTATTCTCTCTAGATGTGAGACTATATTATCTTGTATATTAATTTTTTCTGTTGTAAATATTGATGTCTTGGGTTTTATTTAGGGGTTACTTATATTATTTGTAATAATATATGAGGTTAGCATAGTTTGAGATCAACCCCCTTATATGCTCCTATCTTTCTCTTGGTCATTTTGTATATTCTTGAATACTTTTGTAGATTTTATACATGTGCATACACTTATTGGATTGTGTTCACTTGTACCCTTATTCATATTACACATTTTTGGTAGTTGATATAAGTTTGTTCTAATAATTATATGCTTGTTGTGTCTTATTGTAGTTTCTTATTGTTATGGTTGCACACTTGTAAACATGTTCTTTGTAATATTAATAATTCTTATTTTAATTATGGATAACTTCTTAATCATTTGATTTTATTTCATTGTAACTAAGTTTACCGTTAGAGATAGAAGAGGTTTTAAGCCTATGTCATGATTTCATGAGATTACATAGGTATATTTTTCTATGATGATGCTATTAGTGATTATAAAATACATGACAATATCTTAGTGGGATATATGTATTTCACTCCTATGTTTGCTTGGAAGGAACTTTAGTAAATACTATGATTAAGGAGGTTTCATGAATACTATATCAGTGTGAGTTAAACTATGTTTTTGAGTTATGAAATTTGTATGAAGTTTTCAACTTTAAGTCTAGGAATTTCTCCTTGTTCCACCTAAGTGGGTGGCAACCGAAGGGAAAACTGTCTGGGGGACAAGACCCTAGAAAGGGTTGCGTACCCGCTTTCTTGATTTTACAAATAGATAGTCTAGAATGGGGAGAGTCGAACTACGAAGTCTCTGAGCGTGAACGTAGGCAAGGCCATCGATGATGAGCCCCCGAGGCTTAGGTCCAGTCCCTTAGGGTTTGTCTTTAAGTTTATAATGCAATGATTTCACTCCTTAATAATGATTCTCATAGCTAAGTTATCAATAAAACATTTATTTGTAATATAATATATCTAATGTTTACATCTAGTTGTTTAGACATATGTGTAGTTACAGGTGTTGGACATGGTGGTCATCATGTAAAAGAAAGTTAGCAATATTCAGGTATGCAAGAATAATAATTTGTTAATTGAGCAAGACAAGTAGTATAATCTCTTTATTCTCTTGACCTTTAGTAACATTAAATAAATCAAATTAGATTATGTTCCGCTACTTTATTGAAAAAAAGTATTATATATTGTGTATGACTTAATGAGTATAATGTCCTTGAGCCAAAGGTTCCTTGGTGGGGCATTACAACTAGCACTCAAGGCATGGGTGAGGTATCTCACAAATTATCTTTTTAATGTTCTCCTAACTAGATCAATTTTTATAATGTTATCACTGGGATTAAGAAACTTGACAATGGATGATCCGTCAGCCACTTGCGGGCCTCGACGATCCATTGCAAGCCACCCCCTACACCACATCTAGATAACCTACCCTAGTTTCACAACAATACCCATCCTGGTTTGTGGCCACTTATGACATATTAAGTTCCAATAACCAAATAAACAAATAAAGAAAATTCCCATTTCAAAACATAAATCCACTTGGCCACTAATTCAAATTTTAACCCACCAGGAGGAAATAGTAACAGGGATCGGTTTGACCACCCCATCAAGGTCTCACATTGACCCTAATCCAAAACAAGCAAATGAAGATAGAATCCACATTGCACCATAAATACAATCAACAAACAGATAACTGATAACCACAACAAGTACCCCACCTATGGATTTTACCCCCCTATTCGGTTATCTAATCCCGTATGTAAATCAACTATATCAATAGTGTACTTTACATGCACAAACTGTATACGCAAAGAGAACATCTTGCACAAGTAATTAACATGTCGTAAGATAAACCAAGACATAATGATCATAATAACAAGTAATTTGCTCACACTAGTTAATCACACCAATCAGTATATCCATGTTTACAGTAAAAATGATCATATCGTTAACATTCACTAATGCCTATAATGGTTTGATATTAATGAAAATGTTATTATTAACCATAAGGTTTACTATCATGTGAAGAATATTTCAAGGGCATTTATTGAATAATGTCTTCGTTAATTTATAAAAGATGGCAATGTAACTATATCGATAATGAAAGTAATGACTAAAGTTAGAGGACTCTAAGGTGATTATATTATACTCAGTAATTAATCCAAATATTAATTATACAATAGCTCATGAAGTATTAATTTTAGCTAAATCCTCTTAGTTAAAATTAGATGGTAAATATAATACATTCTCTAATAATAATAAGGTGTCTAATGTTACACATTCATATACAAATCCAAGAGTGCATTACTCCAATGGATAACAAATTCAAATAATTAATTAAACATTTCATTTTATTAGCTTATTCAATAACATCTAAGCTAGCCAAATCTAAAGTCCCCTAGGTTCCTAATCTACTATCCACCTCATCTCCATAGTGGATAAAATAAAAAATTTAAAATAAAACAAATGGGTACAAGACCCAAGGTGGGCGCCCATTGTCAAAGAGGTTTGAACAAGGCAATAAGTTTATAAGCATGGGCTAAGGAAAACCCACGCCACTTTTCACAAGGGCTGCACACATATTAAATATGATATGGGAGGTACTTTGACCAACCAAAGGCAAGGAAAGAAAGGCAGTCAAGTGGGTCCCACTCACAACAAGGAAAGATTTTCGCAGCTTCCAAGGCTAGGAGGTTAGGAAAAAAGTTCAAACTCCAAGCAAACATGAATGACAAGTGTCCTTCATTCCCCAAAAGAAAATCTGCAAGTGGGTGGTGCGCCTAGCAAGGTGAGGGGACACATTAAAGACAAAAGGGAAGAGGTGTCAGTTTGCAAATCCCCAAGCATGGTACGCATGGGAGGAAGATTTCAAGAAGTCAACAATGATATAAAGTCCTGGAAGCTTATTAATGGAAGGATAGCATTTTTTTTAAAAACTTTTATGTTAATGTCTTGTCTTCATGCCCTTAAGCCAACGTGGGGAGATGGACTTGGGCAAAATTTTAAATGCAAAACTTTTTCAAAACCCCCAACACCTGCGCCTAGAGTCCTAGTGGGGCCCTCAACATGTGGAGGATGACATAAGAGGCCTTGAAAGCATGTCTATAAAAACATTATAAGGAGGAAAACATAAAGACTAATAGCTATTTTAGGGGATGTTATAGATTGAATTTATTTTAGTTAATATCCATTGGTCAAGAGAATATTCTCTGTGTAAAACTTGGGAAAATAGTAGTCTCCATATATTTTCTAGAATGTATGTTTGGCTTCAAGTTTTAATTTTTATTTGTGCTTGTTTCTTTCTTTTCATAAGGACTTAGTTGATTTTGTTATCCATGCAATGATGTTTTGTTTTTCCCATTGATTTCTAAAATAACTTAATATATTAAATTCTTTAATTCAGAATGATAAATGATCAATCAAATGATTAAATGGCAAATTTATGGATCTAAATACAATGATTATCATTGAGATTTTGAAGCATCAAGCTCTCTTGCTTTTCAATTTGGTTTCAACTATGGTTGAATTGAGAGGGTTTATAAGTTGAAACAATGTAATCTCACAAATGTAAACAAAAATTTTGATTATTTTGTTTTCTCACTCCACATTTAGAGAAGGTAAATATGCTCTCTCATTAATGGAAATTTTAAAACTAACATCGAAAAATACTAAGGGAAATTCGAAACCTACCTGATTCTCAAAGCAGGTTGATGAAGCCAGCCTATCAACTGTGATCCCAATGTGCTCCACAAACTCAATCCTCCTCTTCTTGCTCTCTTCTCCTTCTCCTAGCCTTCTCTTCTTCCTCTCTTTTCTTCTCCAAAAATTGCATATCAAAAAGTGGTGACAAGTCTCTCTCTTTTGCCTCTAAATTGGCTTGGAAAGTAGGGAAGAAATATTTTATTATTTTCCCCCTACTATTCAAGTCAACTACCTAAAATGAGACAATTTAAAATTGTAGAATTTCTTTTTCTTTTTATTTCTTCTTCTTGAATTTCATTTCTTTTTATTTTCAATTTATCATTTGGTTTAAGTTATATCACTCAATATCTCAATATTATATAGTAAGCTGTGTTTATATATAATCATATATATACAATTAACGTATATACAATTAATAATAGTATAACTATAAGGGACATAGTGTAAGCATATGTATTTGATTATGTCATAACATACTAATAACATAATATTTACCAATGTGTCAACATAATTTCAATGACTATTAGAGATCAGACATGAGATCCACAAGGTCAAAATGCGACACTGACATGGAACAACACCTAAGACAATATCATGCTCAACCGGGAAAACATATATCGGATTCATTCTACTAGAATGAATTTGATTCAGGTAAGTCAAGTAAGGTCCCTTCCGTGGTTTTAGGATGGTTAGGTTAGGTTAGGGAATTGGCCTAGGTGCTAACTCCCCTTCTCCGCCATTGAGACATAATGACGGCACGCTCATCCTGTCAAGCCAGGGAAGTCGATGCCCGGTACCTGCAACCTGCATAAAAACTATTGCATGTACATGTGCATATATAACATACTATTAGACAATGGTAGGGATGGCTAGGACGTGTGGACCTGACTAAATGCAGGTAACTACGCCTCCTCCTCTACCATACATGTATGCCAACAAAAAAGAAAACATATATGATAACAAACATGATACCATACACATGCGGGTATGGGGTAAGTACCAAATATAATCATCATCTAATTACTTCAATTTATACATGCATTTGAAACATCATATAAAATCCATCATTACTAGATTTAACCTTCACGTAAAGTTTTGTTTCAGGTTCAAACATGACAATTAACATCCAAACTATAATTGTTTAATCACACACCAAAATATAAATATAACATGTGATATATGTCTGATCTAATCAACCAAGATAAAATGGTGTCAAACTAAACATAGTATCAGCAAAAGTAAGATGCGAGGGGTACTACATCCTCCCCCCCTAGGACTAGGCTTACTCCTGGAAGCCTGCAAACAAATAAGGATAGGCATCCCGCAATCGAGATGCATCCTCCCAAGTAGTTGTGGTCTCATCATTTGGGTCCCATTGGACCCTGGCCTGAGGAATAATACGGCCTCTGAGTGTGATATCCTGAAGTTCTAGAATGCGTACGGGCTCCAAAGCCAGCTGCTCATCCTCGACCTGTAATGCATTCCAATCAAGAACATGTGTCACATCTAGAATATATTTCCTAAGAACAGAAACATGGAATACATCATGTATGTGAGATAGGCTAGGTGGCAATGCAAGACGGTAAGCAACTGGACCTATCCTCTCCAAAATCTCAAATGGTCCAACAAATCGAGGCATCAATTTAGAACCCTTTCCATAATGGATTGGACTCTTCCTTGGACGCACTCTCAAGAACACCTTATCTCCAACTGAAAACTGAATATCTGACCTATGAGCATCTGCATATTTCTTCTGTCTATCCTATGCAGTAATCAAATGCTCTCAAATATGCTCTACCTGTTGCTCCATATCACGAAGCATCTCTGGCCCCAAAAGAATCCTGTCATCTAATCTATCCCAACTAAGGGGTGTACGACAAGGATGTCCATATAATGCCTGAAATGGTGACATGCCAATGGAACTGTGGTATCCATTATTATATGCAAACTCCACCAGGTATAGATAATCCTCCCAATGTGTCTACCTGTCCATGACATACATCCTCAACATATCCTCTAGGACCTGATTCACACGCTCTATCTACCCATCTGTCTGAGGGTGATAGGCTGTGCTAAAGTTCAACTAAGCACCCAAATCATGCTGCAAAGAAGTCCAAAATGCAGAAGTAAATACTAGATCCCTATCAGAAATAATCTTTCGAGGAATACCGTGCAATCTCACTATGTCCTGCATAAAGACTCTAGCTACTGATGAAGCTGTATAAGAGGATCTCATGGGGGAAAAATGACCTACTTTAGTCAACCGATCAATAGTGACCATGATAGCATCATGTCTACAGGGTGTCAAAGGAAAACCCACAATAAAATCCATCGATATAACATCCCATTTCCACGAGGGAATACTGTGTGACTGTAACAGTCCTGCTGGATGCTGATGTTCTGCCTTAACCCTCTGACACTCTAAGCACCTAGCAACAAAATTAGTAATGTCCCTCTTCATTCTTGACCAATGATATAGCTGACGAAGATCTACATGCAACTTCTTGACACCAGGATGTGCCGAGTAAGGTGCACAATGAGCCTTAGATAAGATCAATGAACGAAGATCATCCAATGGTGGTACATAGATCCAGCTCGCATGACGCAACAAACCATTAGACTCCAACACATACCCCTCAAATCTGCCTACTAGAGGTCTCCCAGACTCAATCTCTGCCTTCACCTCCTGATAAAAAGTATCTCGAGGAAGTGCCTACAAGATCCTACTCCTCAAGTCAACACCAAGTGTAGTCACAGCTGCAACTCATCTCTTCCTACTAAGAGCATCAGCTACCACATTCTCCTTCCACTGGATATACTTGACCTCAAAATTGTACTCACAAAGGAACTCCATCCATCTCCTCTGTCTAGCATTCAGATTAGGCTGAGTGAAAATGTACTGTAGACTGCGATGATCAGTATGAAGCTCAAATCGGTGTCCCAATAAAAAGTGTCTCCATCGGACCAAAGCATGGACTACCACTGCTAGCTCAAGATCATGCGTGGGATAGTTCAACTCATGATCCTTGAGTTTGTGAGACTCATAAGCAATCACCCATCCTCCTTGCATGAGGACTACTCCAATACCCTCCAATGAAGCATCTGTACAAACCACAAAATCACTTGTGGGATTAGGTACTGAAAGAATAGGTGCACTAGTCAACTTATACTTGAGGGTTCTGAATGCCTCTTCACACTTCTCAGACCAAATGAACTTCTTGCCCTTTCTCTGCAATGAGGTGATGGGATACGCAACTCTAGAGAAGTTCTCTACAAACTTATGATAGTATCTTGCCAAACCCATGAAACTGAAAACCTCTGACACATTTGTAGGTGCTGGCCAATCAACTATAGCCTGGATCTTTGCGGGATCCACTGAAATACCATCACTCGAGATCACGTGACCCAAGTACTGAATCTCTATCTTGAAGAACTCACACTTAGCTGGATTAGCATACAATTGATTCTCTCTAAGGCATTGCAATACCAACCGAAGGTGCCCTTCGTGTTCCTTCATGGATTTAGAATAAACCAAAATATCATCCAAGAAGACAACAATGAAGTGATCAAGATACCTATGAAATACCCCATTCATCAAACTCATGAATACAGATGGAGCATTCGTCAAGCCAAATGGTACCACTGTGAACTCATAGTGACCATAGCGTGTCTGAAAAGCTATCATGTGGATGTCCTCTCTAATGCGCAACTGATGATAACCTGACTTGAGATCAATCTTAGAGAACACCCTAGCACCTTTCACCTGATCAAAAAGATCATCAATCCGAGGCAAAGGATACCTATTCTTGACTGTTACTTTGTTCAACTGTCTGTAATCAATGCACAATCGTAATGAACCATCCTTCTTTTTGACAAAGAGAACTGGTGCTCCCCAAGGTGAAACACTAGGCCTGATACATCCCTTAGCCAACAATTCTTCCAATTGCAGCTTCAACTCACTCAACTCCTGTGTAGTCATTCTGTATGGAGCTCTAGATATAGGCTCTGCTCCTGGAATAAGATCAATACGAAAATTGATATCCCGCTTTGGTGGCATACCCAAGATCTCATCTGGAAAGACATCAATGAATTCCTGTAGCACAGGGTGATCAAGGGACTTCTTCTCAACATCCTCATCCTCAAACTCCCTCAAAGACACTACAAACACTTGGCATCCCTTTCTCATACTTCACTTCAACTGCATGGTAGAAATCATACGAAGAGAAACAAGATGCTGAATGCCTCTAATCTCAAAGTTTTTACCCCGATCATCCCTACATTTAATGATCTTCTACCTACAATCAATAGTAGCTCCATGGGATTCCAACCAATCCATGCCTAATACCACATCATATGACCCCAATGGAATTATGTGAAGATCAACTGAAGTGCTAATGCTACCCAAATCTATCCAGCAATGCCAGATTAAGGTGTTTGTGTTCACCTTTGCCCCTGAAGCTAGCTCCACTTGCCAACCTATGTCTTGCTTTACTACCACTAGTCCACATCTCTCTACTACAAATGGAGATATAAAAGAATCCATAGATCCAGAATCAAATAATATAGAAACATCAATACCTCGGATAGCACCTGATGACTCAATAACTGTGCCTTGGTGCTCTGCCTGATGGTGGTCTACTGCTGCAAACACTCTGTGAGATCTACCTGAATCCCCAATCGTAGGCTCAGATGGTGCGGGTCTCTGCCCTGAATACTGTGAACCACGCTGTGGGCAATTGACCACAGTGTGCCCAAACTATCCACATGTGAAACAACCTGTGCCTCTACCATAACCCCTTCCTGCTGAAGGTGCACTGGACTGATGGAAACTGCCTCTACTACTACCCGGATGAGAGCTCCACACTGACGATGTGGGCTGAGAAGACTGGTTGCGCTTGAAGCGCTGGCTATTACGAAACTTTCTGGAATTGGAAGTTGTACCACTCTGATCAGGGGGTTTTGAACTCTACTGACTTTGATTTTGATTGCCTTTGGAGAAGTGTGATGGCTTCTTGAAACTGGTGTTACCTTGTGACTATTTACCCCTGAAATCTGATGTGCCACCACCACCTGTCTGCCCACCATGCTTGCCTTGAAATTTCTTCTTTGTGAGTATAGCTTTTGTTACTGCTTCTCTAAGGGTCTTGGGTTCTAAGACCTTCACTTCCCCTCCAATATGGGCATTAAGCCCCCTAATAAAATGTTGAATCATGAGGGGTGATTCACTACTATAACCAGCATACTGTTTCAGCTCAAAAAACTTCCACTCATACTCCTGTACGGTCATATTCCTCTGTCTCAGGTAATGATAATCATCCGCACGGTCCTGTCTCCATTGATTTGATAAAAGCTGATCTCTAAAGCTCTCAAGGAACAACTCCCATGTAACTGTATCTATGGTGATTCCCAATTTACTCTCTTCTTTCCTCCACCATGATGATGCTAAATCTGTCAATTGCATGATAGCATATCTAGCTTTTACATTGCTAGCAAATGGGTACATGGAGAAGTACCTATCTAAACCAATGAGCCATGTGTCCACCTCAAACCCGGTACCTATGCCATCAAATGGAATTTTTGGCATTCTAAACAGGTCCTTCATCTGACTTGCCATAGCGGCATCATACTCTACTGGTACAACCTGTCTAAGGGGAGTCCTTTCCCTCTCTCTAGCCTGATCTCCCTGATTACCTCTATTCTGCATAGGCTGTAACCTCTCAAGAATGGCCTGTAAAATTTGTCTAGTGTCTAATTCCTCTATGCCATCCTGGTGGCTATCACCCTGATTTCTACTATGGCTTTGAGCACTATCCTGATCAATTGAGAAAGAGGGTGTGACCACTCTACCTCTACCTCTACCTCTACCATGGGCTCTAGTCACAGGAGGCATATTTCTTGCAACCATAATGTTAGGAAAAAAAAAACATTTAAGCATATATATACATTAAGTATGTCATATTTGAAACCATAAGGCAACCACATAAGAACATAGTTTAAAGCAAGTTTCATTGTTCTAGTTTTACTTCGGTTCAAATTTTTGTGAAAGTTAAAGATTTCCACAAACAAGTTGTTTTGATGTCTAAGTTTGGTTTTAACATGTTTACCTAAAAAGACCTAATGGGTGCACATATTATTCCCAAAGTTCCCAGTGTAGAACTCACGCTCTGATACCAAGATGTAACGCCCCGCCAGGAGACCCAAGAGAATTACACTAAAATTATACTAAGTTATGCAACATTTTTTTTTTGTTTACTAATGTTAACAAGCACATTGAATGAAGCATCACATGATCTACATACGTCAGTTTAAATGAACACTTCATATGTTTTGTTCCCAAGGGTCCCTGACGTAGTATTACTTTATCAAACTAACACTATGCTATCATGATCGAATGTTAAAGAACTTTTAAGTACATAGTAGAATTAAATACATCACTTAAATCAATATTACATTACAACACATGATCACCTACATCCGCTACACATGTCGTAGGGTATGCGGTGATATTTAATACAAATACAAGTATCAAAATACATCATGAATCCACGTAGGGATCATTACTAATCAAATGAAACCTCTTACAAGTACAAGATAATATCTTCTAGCAACTGGGTACATAAATCTGCAACAAAAGAGATAGACTGGTCCAAGTGTACAATCAAGTGATGAAGGGTAATCCACAACAGTCTCAATGGAGAAGTACACTACCTCCCGACCATGTGGAACCCAGAGGTCCACCCCACCATGCTAGGGAGATATCACCAGGCCCACACACACACTAAGGACCAATCCACAAGTGTCACCTAGGAAGATATCTCTAGAACAAGAGAATTTACAGGTTACCAGAGGCACTGACCTACGTAGGTTATCTACAATGTGAGTAGGGAGGTGTCATCACGTAGATCCACCCTTGAGTTTAGTCTTGAAGGTTCCTCACTGAACCGACGACACTCAAGTGATCATACGTGGCACCGATATCTCTCATGAAGACAAGTATATCGATGATGCATCTAGCATCTTCCCGCATCCATCCTTAGTCTTAACTAGCACTCAAGGCATGGGTGAGGTATCTCACAAATTATCTTTTTAATGTTCTCCTAACTAGATCAATTTTTATAATGTTATCACTGGGATTAAGAAACTTGACAATGGATGATCTGTCAGCCACTTGCGAGCCTCGACGATCCATTGCAAGCCACCCCCTACACCACATCTAGATAACCTACCCTAGTTTCACAACAATACCCATCCTGGTTTGTGGCCACTTATGACATATTAAGTTCCAATAACCAAATAAACAAATAAAGCAAAGTCCCATTTCAAAACATAAATCCACTTGGCCACTAATTCAAATTTTAACCCACCAGGAGGAAATAATAACAGGGATCGGTTTGACCACCCCATCAAGGTCTCACATTGACCCTAATCCAAAACAAGCAAATGAAGATAGAATCCACATTGCACCATAAATACAATCAACAAATAGATAACTAATAACCACAACAAGTACCTGACCTCTGGATTTTACCCCCCTATTCAGTTATCTAATCCCGTATGTAAATCAACTATATCAATAGTGTACTTTACATGCACAAACAGTATACACAAAGAGAACATCTTGCACAAGTAATTAACATGTCGTAAGATAAAACAAGACATAATGATCATAATAACAAGTAATTTTCTCACACTAGTTAATCACACCAATTAGTATATCCATGTTTACAGTAAAAATGATCATATCGTTAACATTCACTAATGCCTATAATGGTTTGATATTAATGAAAATGTTATTATTAACCATAAGGTTTACTATCATGTGAAGAATATTTCAAGGGCATTTATTGAATAATGTCTTCGTTAATTTATAAAAGATGGCAATGTAACTATATCGATAATGAAAGTAATGACTAAAGTTAGAGGACTCTAAGGTGATTATATTATACTCAGTAATTAATCCAAATATTAATTATACAATAGCTCATGAAGTATTAATTTTAGCTACATCCTCTTAGTTAAAATTAGATGGTAAATATAATACATTCTCTAATAATAATAAGGTGTCTAATGTTACACATTCATATACAAATCCAAGAGTGCATTACTCCAATGGATAACAAATTCAAATAATTAATTAAACATTTCATTTTATTAGCTTATTCAATAACATCTAAGCTAGCCAAATCTAAAGTCCCCTAGGTTCCTAATCTACTATCCACCTCATCTCCATAGTGGATAAAATAAACAATTTAAAATAAAACAAATGGGTACAAGACCCAAGGTGGGCGCCCATTGTCAAAGAGGTTTGAACAAGGCAATAAGTTTATAAGCATGGGCTAAGGAAAACCCACGCCACTTTTCACAAGGGCTGCACACATATTAAATATGATATGGGAGGTACTTTGACCAACCCAAGGCAAGGAAAGAAAGGCAGTCAAGTGGGTCCCACTCACAACAAGGAAAGATTTTCACAACTTCCAAGGCTAGGAGGTTAGGAAAAAAGTTCAAACTCCAAGAAAACATGAATGACAAGTGTCCTTCATTCCCCAAAAGAAAATCTGCAAGTGGGTGGTGCGCCTAGCAAGGTGAGGGGACACATTAAAGACAAAAGGGAAGAGGTGTCAGTTTGCAAATCCCCAAGCATGGTACGCATGGGAGGAAGATTTCAAGAAGTCAACAATGATATAAAGTCCTGGAAGCTTATTAATGGAAGGATAGCATTTTTTTTAAAAACTTTTATGTTAATGTCTTGTCTTCATGCCCTTAAGCCAACGTGGGGAGATGGACTTGGGCAAAATTTTAAATGCAAAACTTTTTCAAAACCCCCAACACCTGCGCCTAGAGTCCTAGTGGGGCCCTCAACATGTGGAGGATGACATAAGAGGCCTTGAAAGCATGTCTATAAAAACATTATAAGGAGGAAAACATAAAGACTAATAGCTATTTTAGGGGATGTTATAGATTGAATTTATTTTAGTTAATATCCATTGGTCAAGAGAATATTCTCTATGTAAAACTTTGGAAAATAGTAGTCTCCATATATTTTCCAGAATGTATGTTTGGCTTCAAGTTTTAAGTTTTATTTGTGCTTGTTTCTTTCTTTTCATAAGGACTTAGTTGATTTTGTTATCCATGCAATGATGTTTTGTTTTTCCCATTGATTTCTAAAATAACTTAATATATTAAATTCTTTAATTCAGAATGATAAATGATCAATCAAATGATTAAATGGCAAATTTATGGATCTAAATACAATGATTATCATTGAGATTTTGAAGCATCAAGCTCTCTTGCTTTTCAATTTGGTTTCATCTATGGTTGAATTGAGAGGGTTTATAAGTTGAAACAATGTAATCTCACAAATGTAAACAAAAATTTTGATTATTTTGTTTTCTCACTCCACATTTAGAGAAGGTAAATATGCTCTCTCATTAATGGAAATTTTAAAACTAACATGGAAACATACTAAGGGAAATTCAAAACCTACCTGATTCTCAAAGCAGGTTGATGAAGCCAGCCTCTCAACTGTGATCCCAATGTGCTCCACAAACTCAATCCTCCTCTTCTTGCTCTCTTCTCCTTCTCCCAGCCTTCTCTTCTTCCTCTCTTTTCTTCTCCAAAAATTGCATATCAAAAAGTGGTGACAAGTCTCTCTCTTTTGCCTCTAAATTGGCTTGGAAAGTAGGGAAGAAATATTTTATTATTTTCCCCCTACTATTCAAGTCAACTACCTAAAATGAGACAATTTAAAATTGTAGAATTTCTTTTTCTTTTTATTTCTTCTTCTTGAATTTAATTTCTTTTTATTTTCAATTTATCATTTGGTTTAAGTTATATCACTCAATATCTCAATATTATATAGTAAGCTATGTTTATATATAATCATATATATACAATTAACGTATATACAATTAATAATAGTATAACCATAAGGGACATAGTGTAAGCATATGTATCTGATTATGTCATAACATACTAATAACATAATATTTACCAATGTGTCAACATAATTTCAATGACTATCAGAGATCAGACATGAGATCCACAAGGTCAAAATGCGACACTGACATGGAACAACACCTAAGACAATATCATGCTCAACCGGGAAAACATATATCAGATTCATTCTACCAGAATGAATTCGATTCAGGTAAGTCAAGTAAGGTCCCTTCTGTGGTTTTAGGATGGTTAGGTTAGGTTAGGGAATTGGCCTAGGTGCTAACTCCCCTTCTCCACCATTGAGACATAATGACGGCACGCTCATCCTGTCAAGCCAGGGAAGTCGATGCCCGATACCTGCAACCTGCATAAAAACTATTGCATGTACATGTGCATATATAACATACTATCAGAAAATGGTAGGGATGGCTAGGACGTGTGGACCCGACTAAATGCAGGTAACTACGCCTCCTCCTCTACCATACATGCATGCCAACAGAAAAGAAAACATACATGATAACAAACATGATACCATACACATGCGGGTATGGGGTAAGTACCAAATATAATCATCATCTAATTACTTCAATTTATACATGCATTTGAAACATCATATAAAATCCATCATTACTAGATTTAACCTTCACGTAAAGTTTTGTTTCAGGTTCAAACATGACAATTAACATCCAAACTATAATTGTTTAATCACACACCAAAATATAAATATAACATGTGATATATGTCTGATCTAATCAACCAAGATAAAACGGTGTCAAACTAAACATAGTATCAGCAAAAGTAAGATGCGAGGGGTACTACACAACCTATGACCTGCAAATAAACATCCTCCTTTGCAACTAGGTGTAGGAATGAGACAAGACTTCTAGGGGCTATAGCATACCCACAAAACATCTAAATCAGATCAGACACAGTAACACACAAAATCATAGAAAGTGAGAGGGACTAGGAACCCCAATTTCTATTGACAACATTCATAAACTTCAATCCAATAAGAGATAACTCACATAAGAAGGCATGAGCACAGGAAAAATGTCACAGAATGCTTTGCAATATCTGAACAATCAATGAAAATTTAACAATTGTAGAAAGTTAAGGGGTAGAAAGAATGCCTTCAATAACCTTTGGGAAAGAAACTTTCCTTTTTTACAATTGGTGAATTCTGAGCTCTACAAGCTCTAAAAAAACATTATATACATCACTCAATTGCACGCAGGCAGGAGTCAAAATTAACTAGGGTTATGTAAATCTGCATAAAATAATCCAACCCTAAACCAATCACTTTTGATCATAAATGTACATAAAAATATCACAACTGATCAGATATGTGCTTGCGTGTGCACCCCTGTACTGATCATGCCTGCAGACAAAAGACCTCAATCCATCTTCACCAACAATCTCACCTGCAACTCCACTAAGCCATGAAGGCTCACAAATCTGATCTCAGATCCTCGAAAGGACCTAGAAATGGTAGCCTAAATCCTCTACACATTCTCCCAGCTACAATCACCTTTAGAATCATCAATTCTTAGCTACCTGCACTCGCAAGTGTCCCACTAGAAGAAAGCTCCGCAAAAAAAAGTCACACTGCCTTGAAAAAACACTGGTCACATGATTGCATGAGCTCAAAAGCTTTTATGCAATCATGTGACAAGCTCTTTAGAAACTACCACCACTTTGAAATACCACTGGTCACATGATCGCATGAGCTAAAAAAGCCTCATGTGATCATACGACAAGCCTCTTTGAATCCACCATCACCACGCAAGACACATGGCCCCACCAAATATTGAAACTGCCAACCACGTGGACCAATAGGAACTAAATACCTCTGTTGGACCCATGACCACACCACAAGAAAGGCCCCTTAGAATCCAATAGTGGTTGCATGATCGCATGGGATTGAAAGATCCTATGTAAACATGTGACCACTGTAGATCTTGCATCTACGGGGCCACATGCTACCGAGCCTACAATGACCTTCACTAACCGCCAGCCAGCCACCGAGAAGAGGACACATCACCTTTCACGGACCCACCAGTAGCTACTGAAGTCTGCTTTACTTGATCGCTAGAGGCTTGTCGCATGGTCACATGTGGTTAGGAAGCCACATGTCATCATGCAACCAGCATGAAACTATTACATCGACCACCTGCTTGAACCCCATCACAACCGCTAATAGCTTCTCACATGGTTGCATGGGATGAAAAGATCCCATGTGATCATGTGACGAATAGGAAGATGCTACCCGATGACCATTGGTAGCACCACCGAAATCGTTGATGGTTTTTCACATGGTCACATGGGCTCGAAAGAGCCCATGTGATCATGCAACCAACCATAAGATGTTAGCCACTGACCACCACCTTGTTGTTTGCTTGACTGCTGACTGGCCCCGTGGTGACGTTAGAAACTGGGACCCACCTGGTCACGATAGCACACTTAGGAAATATGCCACCTCACTCAAAAAAGGTAAACCCACTGAGATTCTAATCCAATCATTGTCACATGATCTCATGGGCTTGAAAGATTCCATGAGATTATGCAATAGCCATCGGATCTCCACTACACTTGCATGACTATGAGGAAATGGGACCTGCCTAGTTAGAGTTGCGCACTTAGGGTCAAAAACATAGAGGGTTTTCAAACTGGAGGTCAAAAACATAGAGTTTTTGACACTGAACACTTAATAAAAATGCCGACGCTGAAGAAGTGCGAAGCGCGGAAGGCCAAAAACAATCGAGGTTTTCGCTTGAAGGTCAAAAACATCCTGGGCTTTCAGAGCGAAGGTCGAAAACACACTGAGTTCTTGACACTTGAGCACTTCTTTGAAAAATAGGACCGTGGCCAAAAATGAATGATAGGGAATTTTTGGGCAATAATTAGGTTTCTTACCTGAATTACTTGGACCTACTTTCTGATCTATTTGTTTCTTCTTAGGTTCATATTTTGATGACTCACGAGTTTCAAATGTTCCTTGACTAGTGTACCCAAGACTGGTAGAGTCTTTGTGTCTTCTTTGTCTCTTCAAGTGTTCATCAATATTTAACAAACTTTCATTGTATTATTTCATCTTTTCATTTTCATATCTCTCATTTTTTAATTCATTCTTCAATTTCTCAATCTCTTATCTAATTCTTTTATTTTCATTCAGAATTTGTAGATTCTCCTCAGATTTGTCATGTAGGTGGTCATGCATGATATAGCATTCTCCTGAGACATTTTGAAGAATTGTTCCTCTTTTTACTTCAATGCATCCTCAACAACTTTCTTAGCCTCTTCATTATCCTTCCTTGCATTATTAGTTATTCTTTTCTCTTCAAGGTCTTCACACATCATGATAGACTAAATTTCAATCTCTCTTTTTAGATTTTCCACTTCTTCTTTGAGTTTCTTATTCTTTTCCATCTGATCTATAATTTCTTCCTTAGATTAGTCAAACATACTATCTTCAGATAATTGATCAATGTAATCCTTGCTTTCACTTAACTTCTTAATAAGTTCTCTCCTTTTTGCAAGAGACTTCTTCAACTTTCCCTACAACTCATTGATCATCTTGTGTGCATTCTCAAGCTCCATCTCATACCTATAATTCTCCATAGTTGTATTTATTTCTCTCAAGCTATTAGGCTTATCACCAAGAGAACTAGCACTTTGATACCAATTTTTATAATTCTTATATACTGAGATGGGGGAGGTAATAGGTACAAAAAAATTATGGACTAATCCAACCACTGATCTTAATAACTTTAATAATAACTTCCAAACCACAAAGCATATAACTAAAGTAAACAAATAAAAGATTAAAATATCAAACATCCACAAAATCATCAGACATGACACAATAATTTTTGTGTTGAAACCCTTGGTTAGAGGGAAATACCATGGTGGGGATGACACCCATGAGCTCACTACTATGGTAAAATGTGTTTTCCCTATTAGGAGCTACAATTACCCTTTCTGAGGGTTCACCCTGTTAGGAGTGATTAGTACCTTGTTAGAAGTAAAATTATATCTACTAAGATCTACCTTGCAAGAGGATTTCAATATTTTTTTAAGAGCTCTCTCTGTTAAGGGATTTATAATGAGGAACCTATTAAAGTTCACCCTGTTAAGGGATTTTCTTGCTGTAACTTCTAGGGAGAAACAAGTGAATAATGTGGATGTAGCATTTATTTCCTATTAGATCCAAGCTTTTGTTTGCACTCTATAACTTCTCTCAACTTTTTCTCTATTAGATATCTAATCGCAACCCTAATTAATATCACAAACCTCTTTCACAACCTTTTCATCCACCATAGAGCATAAAAATAATAATAATAACATTTTACAATATGAGCATTTCCACTTATACACACTTGTAGCACCTTCTCCAAGAAATCCAAATACTTTCTATTACAATAATCACATGCCAAAGTGATAATATCAATGCAAAACACATTTCCCTAAGACCACACCAACTTAGAATAAGATTTGCATGAAATGTCTCCAAAGTAGTCAAACACATTTTGACTTCTCCAATACACTACCTTAGATCAAGTCCTTATAAAATAACATTGATCCCAATAATTCTAGCTCATCAATTCTATAATCCTTATTAAAAATCATCATAACATCAAATATCATTGCAACCACTATACCTCTTACCGATTTAGGATATTCCAACTGATGCTCAAGAACACAAGTGGTCTAAATTGTCTGAAAGACTATGTCAAAAAATTATCTCTTATCAATCAACCAAATGAGTTGTGGTCGAAACCACACTATATTCTAACCATGTTGATACTATAGCTGAGACCACTCCTCATAATTATGAATCTATCACAACCTCTACCAAAGTATTGACCTCGATGAGTACCGATCTTATGAACTTTACCGATTGCAAATCCTTCACATTGATTGCATCCTGCACTTCAGGGATTGTGATACATGACTAATATAACTTAGTTTCCATCAATGAAAACCAAATCAATGACTACCTATGACTACAACCAATATACATGACAATGTCAATAAATCAACTCATCAAAATGCCAATAGAAAAATATGTTAGAAATAGGGAATACTGAGAGGGGGGTGAATCGGTAATCTACAAACTTTAACTTTTGCCCAATTATGGATATAACAGATTATCTTTATACTTGCATAATAGAGTAAACTAAAGAACATGCACAACAATAAAGAAAATGAACCCATAACATATTATTTGTTCTCGAGGAAACCCTAGCCAAGGGAAAACCCCCGTGGGGATGGTATCCACAAAGATCCACTAATCAAAAGTATCTTGTTAAGGATGTTGACCCTATTAGGAGCCTATTATATATATAGTGTCTTAGTCCTGATTAAGGGACTCTAGGCCTTGTTATAATCCTCAACCCTACTAAGATTTGGTACTACAAAATGGAATGATTACAAGATGAGCCCACTACCCAAACATGTAATGTACAATAATTCCTAATTACAAAAATAGGGCAAGGTACATAACCTTATACTGCTTTCTTGACTTTCACAACTTCGCATCAATATCTTTCACATACATATGTTTGCTTTCACTTTTCTTTTATCATCTATATCATCTATATCATACTACTTCTTCGCATTACATATGTCTTACATTTATACAAGTTATTAGGAATAATAACTTTTACAGTCATCTTTACTAAACATAAAGCACTTTACAAAATACATTTTAGTAAGTGCTGCCCAAGGGTTAACATCTAGGATGTCATCCCATCATATGATTAAGACATTATTTTGATAAACAAAATAATCCCTTAATTGTTTACCAATTCTGTCTTCTATTCTGTCATGTCCCCTTCAACTCTGTTCCTATAATACTGCAATAACTTCTTCTGTACATGTCGTACAAACTTGCACTCTTAGGTGAATCTTCAATATGCATCATAGTATCCATGTTCAAGTGTGCAAGCACTGAACTTACTTCTATTGACGTCGCCAATCAAAACTATCTCCGGTTACACTGGAAAAATACTGCTTACACTTAGACAATTTTGCTCTGCATTTTGTCATACTTGCTCTCTATCATATGTGGTCTTCATGTAGATCATATGTTTCCATAATGAAAACATATAGATATCTAATTCAGCCAAATTACGAACAATCTCCCCCTTTGTCATTGGTGGCAACATATGAGAAAATTGGCTAAGTCTCAAAATTTCAAAACTCAAAATTGTGGCCATAGCAAAAATTATATCTTCACTATCCTTATAACTCCATATATCTTATCAATCATCTATAGTTCCCCTAGGAGTATACTTCCTTATCATATATATATATATATATATATATATATATATATATATATATATATATATATATATATATATATATATATATATATATATATATATATATATATCAATTTTCTACTATCACTCCCCCTTTGACAACAATGACAAAAAAGGGGTGCCAAAACTGTGTTCTCAAAATTGTTTACCTTGATTCAAAATTGCAGAGTTGGTAGGCTTGCAACACAATCTTCAAAGTTCACTTTTATGCTCTCTATTTCTTTCTCCCATGCCTTCTTAATGGTGTCTACAACATTGAGTAGTGCACACAAACCATAAGATGCGATCTCACATGCTCAAAGATTTGCAAAGTTAAACTTCTCATAAGATGTCTTTGATCAAAGACATTCTTCTAACTGTCCTTCAATGATATTTATCTTGATTGAAATGTGCTCTCTTAGAAGAGAGAATCTTTTCAATTTCTTATCTTTTTCATCATTAAGGATCCTTATCCCATCATTCATTTTACTGATTCTTTTCTCAATATCCAGTATCTTTACATTAGGGCTAGTCAATAGATTTACCTTTGACTGAATTTCTACCTCTTTTGCTCTTATCTTCTCAGTCACTTTTGATACATGGTTGTCTTTATTTGTACATTGTATAGACAGAGCTTTTCCTCTATCCAAATTCCTTCTCAAATCTTTTATACAGACATCCAGATTACTGATATCATTTCTGATATTTTGTCTTATATCAAGAAACATTTTGGCCTCATAGGCTACCTGAGCCTTCACTGTAGAAATGTCTAAAAAATTAGTCAATTCATTGTCAAATGTCTTCATCACTTCTCTAGCTTTAATTTGTGGATCTATCTCTATTACTTGATTGGTCACAACACTTTGTAATTTCCCGATTACTTCCTGTAGTAACAAAATACATTTTAGTATGTTTTGCCCAAGGGTTAACATCTAGGATGTCATCCCTTCATATGATTAAGACATTATTTTGATAAACAAAATAATCCCTTATCTATTTACCAATTTTTTCTTCTATTCTATCCTGTCAGCTTCAACTCTGTTCCTGTAATATTGCAATAAATTCTTCTGTACATGCTGTACAAACTTGCACTCTTAGGTGAGTCTTCAATATGCATCATAGTATCCATGTTCAAGTGTGCAAGCACTGAACTTACTTCTATCGACATTGCCAATCAAAACTGTCTCCAATTACACTGGGAAAATACTACTTACACCTAGACAATTTTGCTCTACGTTCTCTCATACTTGCTCTTTGTCATATGCGGTCTTCATCTAGATCATATGTTTCCATAATGACAACATATAGATATATAACTCAGCCAAATTGCCAAAAAAATAAGGATTTTTTGTATTAAAATTCTCAACAATGAAAAAGGAATGTTTTAGCAATAACAATAAGCTCCATATAGTTTTAGATGTTGGTGTGAAGGTCTAGGTGAGAAAAAGGTGTTCTCAGAATCTCCATTTTTATATATGATTATGTACAAGTATTGATTTTTACAAGTATTTGTAATTAGTTTAATCTCTAGTTTTAGGTAGTTTATACAAGTAGTTGGTTATTTAATAGAAGGAATAAAATATTTCCTAAATTAGTTATGTGTTTTTTTTAGATTTTATTTCCTATGGGTGCATTTCTAGTGAATGTAAAATTGAGTAGCAGTCTTAGTAGTCTGAATTTTACATTGTTTTGGGTGTTTTAGGTTTTCAATAATCCTATAGTTGGTATTAGATATTTATTTTTGTGTTGTTTCTAGTGAATGTAAAATTGAGTAGCAGTCTTAGTATTTTGAATTTTACATTTTTTTGGGTGTTTTGGGTTTTCAATAATCCTTTAGTTGGTATTAAATATTTATTTTTGTGTTTTTTTTTTGTATTATAATCCATCAAAGTGGTATCAAAATTAGTAGACCCTAAGTCTTTAGTGAGTTGGGCATTTCATTTTTTGGGGGGGTATTAAAATTTTCTTATTAGAGACACGCTGGAAGATTATGGAAAGACATAACAAAAAATATGATATCTTGGAAAAGAAGATGAAGATAATTATGGTTTCAAATGATTTTTTGGATCTTGTGGTCAGTGGGTTCATGGATATAATCAACCAAAATAAGTTTGGAGACCTCACAAACAATTAGAAGACCTAATTGAAGGAGACAAGAAGAAAAGATGCTAAGGCTTTTAGTTTGATAGAGGAAGTCTTTGAAGAGGCCATTTTTTATAGAATAGAAATAAATAACTATATAAAGGAGGTTTAGGAGTTCCTCCAAATAAGTTTCAAAGGGATTGATGAAGTTAGATTGGTGAAGCTCTAGATGCTGCAAAGAGATTTTGAAACTTTCCAAATGAAGGAAAGTGAACCCACTTTATATTTTCAAATAATAATCTGTTAGTATTATAAGACACTAAGAGGGCGGGGGGGGGGGGGTGAATCAATGAAACCACAAATCTGAAACTAATATTGATTATCCTTCCAATTAACCAACATACAAATATAAATATCAAGTAACAACACAACACATGAAACATTCACACAATAGAACACTTGACACCAAGATTTTTCATGGAAACACTTGTTAGAGGGTGAAAACTAGATGTGAGGATTATTCCCACAAGATCTCACTATTACACTTGGAAATTAGGTTTGTTAGGACCAATTACAACAACCCTTTTAAGGTTATACTTGGTTAAGAGTATTTGCAACCCGATTAAAATATTTGAAGACCTGTTAAAATCTACTCTATTAGGTGATTTCAAAATCAAGCTAATGAGTCACCCTATTAAAGGATTTATCCTTCAGATCCTGTTAAATATCCTTCTCACCCTATTAGGAGTGACCTTGTTAAAGGATTTAGATTGCTAATCTATTATAATAAAAAAGTAAAGAATGATCTGATATTTGCACTCAATGCATGACAAATCAAATGAATTTTAGATCAAATGCATTGCTTAGATCAATTTTCTACCTTTAAACTATCTATAATAATCATCACACACAATCACAAAATCAACTAACATCATCACAAAAACCATTTATATACTTGTTCTATGTTGGTGCTAGAACCATAAAATATTTTACAAGTCAGCCCTTAAATCCAACTTAAACATATGAGTGAGCACGCAAAAAATAAAATTTAATATCCTTGATGTCAGACCAAAGCATTAAATTTCAAAAACATGTTAGCTAACCACTAAGATTTGACCGCAACATTGATCTAACCAACTATGTCTACCTGTTCACTATTCTAACTATCATTTCCACTTCAATATTCAATAAATTTTAGAATACTCCAAGATAACTAATGCGATCGTACGAATATATAGATATACCCTTGTAGATGTTAACTCTATGACCACACACCTTAACTCAATTTCTTGTTCCAAATCCAATTGACTATTCATTGCACATTGACTTCTACCTGGTTGACCAAACACTTAACTATTTCATCACATTGATCTTCACCTCCATCAGTAACACTGATCTATTGCCTTCAATGAATTAAGTTTCTAGTAATGAAAATACAACAATACATTTTCATGATCAAAGACAACATCATCTTCATCAAATTCCAACAATCTCCTCCTTTGGCATTGATGAAAACACTAAGAAATTTGCAAAGTGTCTAACCAATGCATAAGTGAAAAATACATCACAATGCAAAAATAAAGAGCTAATCCTAGATAAACTCCCCCTAGGAATTACATACTTATATACTACTCCCTTAACCCATTAGATGTCATTACATACATATTCTTTTCCAAATTTACTACACTACTCCCCCTTTGACAACAATGACAAAGGAATTATTAAAGTAGCAAAATTTTATTTATGCAGAGTAGTATAACCTATTTACATTCTACTAAAGATATCAGTATAATTAAACTTTAGCATCTGAAGATCATTGACCCAATTCTTCCATAGATCTTCCATGATGAAAATCTCTCCACAAATTAAAAATGCTAATGCCTCAAAAATTTCAACTGTGCATGTATTAGGGTGTGCTAATGCCTTCTCTTCTTCCTCCATACCTCATTGCAAAAAATATAACTCATGAATCAAAAAGCTCTGCAACTCCATTAGATTATCCATCCTTTTTTCTTTCTCGACTCTATATGATTTTAGATTTTGGTGAATAGAGTTAAATTTGACTCCAAATGAAGTAGCTTTCTTTGTCATGGGATTAAATTTTGCAGCTAGCAGTCTCAAATCCTATTTGACTTCACATCTATGCTTCCCTATATCATTTAAGAAGAGTGGAAAATTAGAGATAGACTTCAAGATCTTACCTCCTTTAGTTAGTCCACTCTTCACCTGATTGATAACCAATGTAAGTGAGGTCTTATCAGTAACAATAGATTGTGCCAACTTCTATGTTTTTTTCTCCTCAAACTCTGTTTCCACCATGTATATTAAAGAATCTTCTATGTCTTTCATTTCTTCACCTGTGGTAGTAACTAAATGTCCCAATTTCTCAATTGGTGTAGCTAATTCATCATATTCTACATCACTTAGAAAATCAGCTAGCATGTCTCTAGTGGTGAGAATCACTTGAGCTTCTTGCTTCATCTTATCCTTCTTTATCTTGGCCTTGATTTCCATTGCATATTTCATCATTTCCTTAGGGCTCATGTTACTAAGATCTATTTTCCCTTTAATTAGAATGCCATATTCATCACTCACTTTTTCCTTTCCCTTTCCTTTTCCTTTTCCTTTTCCTTTTCCTTTTCCTTTTCCTTTTCCTTTTCCTTTTCCTTTACATCAAGCTTGACCTCTACAATTGGTGTTTGTTCTACTTGATCTTTTTGAATTTGTTCACTTTCAACCTATACTTTTTGTTCCTATAGTTGATTAGTAAGTATCTCTTCTTGATTTTCATCAGTTATGCCTTGACTAGTTGCAATATCCATTTTCTCTTCTTCCTTTTATTCTTCTTGAGGTTTCTATTGTTAAAATGTATCACTTTGTTCCTCCTATGGTCCGTGTGTTGATATATCACTTGAGTTGTCCATATTATCCCATGTATCATACAAAAAATCATTATCAAGTGTTACATCATCAATATCAATTTTCCATCCTTCAACTATTTGGGTGAATACTGATTGCTCTTCATCCAGTTGAAGTCTCACTTCTTCCTCAATATATTCATCCTCTTTACTTCCACCATTAATACCTAAATATTCTCTAAGAATACTCTTAGTCTCATCTTTAACTACTTTAGAATCACCTATCAATAGTCTAGTTACTCTAGTCTTCATTTTGAATAGGGATTTGACTTCATTGCGTTTCTTTTGTACTTCTTCCTTGATAAGTTCTAGAAGAATATATAATAACACATTAAATTATCTCCTTGTCTTAATTAAGTGTTTCCTTCCATATTGCATCTAGTTTTTCATATAAGGAATTAGGTAAAAAATCTTGTAACTATAGTAGAAATTGACTCAAACTATTCATACTAAGGCTTACTTCTTCCTAAATTTTCTTTTGATCCTTTTCACTAAACTTGTCATAATACAACTTAAATCTTTTCAAAATTCCCCATTTATTCACTTCTTGTATTATATCTCCAACACAAATAGATTTTTTGATGAATAGTGCCTTTTCTATTAATTTAATATAAAATTTACATATTCACAAAAAAGGGGTCGGGGGACATAAAAATCACCCCATGAGAGTCCACACAACAGAATCCAAAAATAGTAACATAAGAACTAGAGATTATTCATTAAAAAAAAAGCATAAAGGCATCAAGCTGCAAGAGTAGTGCCAACAGATGGTGGATGATCTTTATCATCAAAACCCCAAACATCATTGGGATTGACAGGAGGGTCAAGAATTGACCAACCATCATCTTCAACATTTTTATCTTTCTCCTTCACCCAAGGCAGAGAAATAGCTAGAGCCAGGTGGGGGAACTTGGAGGAGGAGGCTAAAGGCCAACCAGAGCCATGAGCACTAGGAGCATCAGGAGGGAAAGACTAAGCCAGAGCTAGAGACCACCCAAAGGTATGACAAGGTAGAGAATCTAAGTGGTACCACCAACCATCATTGGCACCCCTAGAAGAGTGGTGGCGGGGAGCCTATGACTGCAGAGTATGAGAGTGGTGGGCCGAAGAGCTACGCCCACAACGGTGACCCCTAGGTGGGGTACCTTCTATAGAAATAGAATTAGGAGGAACCTGGGAAACTATGCAAGGAGCATTGCCCCAATGATTGAGAAACTCTTGAAGGTGAGCCACCTCTAGAGCCACTTTGTTAGCTTGCATCTGAATCTGCATCACTACATTTTTACATATACAAGCTTTATTATATAGAGAAACATTTCTATGAAGAAAGCTATGAGAAAAGAGAACAACATTCCTATATTTCCATAGAGTGAAAAAAATCTCCATCCTAAAAGTATGCCAAATCTAGGTAAACTTAGAAGGAACCCGAGGAGAGTCTCCCAGGATAATCATATGCCAAGAGAAAGGCTCGAGCCTGAAGGGTTTGAAAAAATCATGAATCCACTACCAATACTATTGAGCTCTCCTACAAAACTAGAAGATGTGCAAAAAAATTTTAGGGTGACCATAGAAGGGACACCGAGGGTCATGAACACCTAGGTGTTTGAGCCTAGGACCCACAGGAAGCCCTTGGAAGAGTAAACACCAAGAAAAGAGAGCCATCTTGGGCTCTATAATGGTAGACTAAATGGTCTGGAAGTGAGAGCTCTAGTGGTATGTAAAAGAGTGCAAATGCCATCTCTAGTTGAGAATGTCCACCATGTGAAGATGAGGAGACAACCATCTATAACCCAACCTTAGCTTGTAGTTGCTGAAAGGAGTGGCAAGATACCATTTCTAATCCTTCCACTAAGGTCTAACAGATTGGACACTAAGCTTATGAAGCAAATGATCAGGAATGGAAGAAACCAACAGATCAAAATTCTGATGATCTGGGTGAGCCAGACGGTATTGAACTTGCATATCATCCCAAGATCAGAGGTTCATAGTGACCCTGGAGAAGAGGTCCTTAGGAGTTTGAATGCCATGTTTGAAAAAATGCAAAGCACTGGCCCCTTGATTCTTAGCTAGAGGAATTCCTTGAATGGAAAACAATGGAGACCACCAAAGGTTCTATTGATTTAAAAAAATACCATTGCGAAAGCCATCACCATCCCACTGGAGCCAAGGCTTAATAGCTTCCTAGGCTTTCCATAGGATCTTAATGATGAAAGTACCCTAGATCTGAATAGGCCCCCTCATAACGAGAAGAGTTTGAAGACCAATACCTTTCCAAGCAGGCCCATGGACAGGGTAGCCTAAAGAAATATAATGTCTAACAAGGATTTTCAAAACCTCATCACTAGTGAGAGCATGAATAATCCACTTGGCACAAAGAGTGAGCCCTTGCTTATGAGTGGAAAGGAGACCAAGGCCACCAGAGTCCTTGGAGAGACAACAATACTCCCAAGCCACTTTATGAAACCCATGACCATCAGCTCCTGAAGCCCAGAGAAAGTCTCTGAGAAGGCATTCTAGCTTGTGGTATGAGGCTTTAGAGGGAGCCCGACAAGAAGATAATAAACATGAGTAGCAGCCAGAATCTTAGAACAAATCTAGAATTTCCCTTCAAGAGAAAGGGGTTTAGAGATCCAATACTGAAGCTTCTTCTCAATCTTAGCAATCACAACATTCAATAAGTCCATAGAAGAACCATGAAAGGAAAATGGAATGCAGAGGAAGTGGAAAATTTCCCCATGTTGAATCCTTTCCAATCAAACTTAGCAAGCCAAGAAGGGGCTAAAAATAAAGATTGTCTATAGAAAAGGGTCTTGTGCCATTGAATAGTAGACCTAGAGGCCTAAAAATAAGTATCCAAGCATTGTAAGGTATTATAAATATTTTCCTCATCCTCAAGGAGAGTGAGAAAGGAATCATCAACAAAGTGACCATTAACAAGTTGAGAAAAAGAGTCAGGAAGAGAAATGCCATGAACTAATCTAGAGGAGACAAAATTGGCAAGAAGGTACCCAAAGCCTTCAATAACAAGCACATATAATGCACGAGCTAGTGGGAAACCCTAGCGAATGGACTTGAAAATTCCAAAGGTATCAGATTGGGACCCATTGATAGTAATGCACACAGATGCATCACCAAAAAGAATTTCCACAGATTGCAAAAAATTGGGGCCAAAACCAATAGCTTGCAACATAGCAAGAATGAAAGGCCATTCAATGCGATCATAGGCTTTAGAAAAATCAATTTTGAGAAACAATGTGGCTTTCTTGGACTAACAAGCCCATTCCATTCCTTCCCAGACAATAATAATATTGTCAAGGATATATATGGACTTAATGAAACCAGTTTTCTTAGGGAGGACAATTAGCGGAAGGAGATGTCTGATCTTAAGTGCTAAAGCCTTAGCAATGATCTTGTAGGAGACATTCAACAAGGTAATGTGCCTCCAATTATCGGTATCTTCAGGGTCACCAGCTTTAGGTATGAATTTGATATTCCCTTTATTGATAATAGCACCCAAAATTTTATTATGGTAGGCCTCGAGATAAACTTTATGAAGGTCAGGACCTATAGCATCCCACAAATGCTTGTAGAATTCATAGGGAAAGCCATCAAACCCTTGGGACTTGTCATCAACCATAGAAGAGACAACTATTAGGAATAGTCCCAAGAGATAACTAAGAGGGGGGGGGGGGGGGGTGAATTAGTTATCTACAAGTTTCAATTCTTTATCCAATTAAGTATACTTAAACACTAAGCATAAACATAATGAAATAAAACTTGAACACAACACCAATATTTTGGTTACAGGGAAACCCAAATAGGTAAAAACACTAGTGGGAATTGACGCCCACTAATAAAATACACTAGTGTATAATGATCCTTGTTAGAAGATCTTACAACCCTATTAGGATTTGATCTTTACAATGCAATAAGTACAGTGACCTGGTCAAAGGTCAGACCCTGTTAGGGGTGAGGATGCATTGTCCAAGAGCTCACTGCTCAAAGGGGTGAAGGCTGCAACCTTCTCAATAACACATACACACTATATCTAGATCTTGGTGAATGATGAGGTAGACATGCTATCTTGATCAATTCCAATGAATAACACACTTTATCTTCTTTGTGACATAGACCTCTTCTTGATGACACAATACTTCACACTCTCTACTCTGCTCTAATATCTTATCTCCATGTCATACTTCTAGAAATCACAAATGACTGACTATAAGTATCTTTCCTATAAATGATATAATCAAGTTGGCCTATTAGAACCACCTTGATATCATATTAGAGAAATAATAACACTCTCCAATAACATCTCTATCAGCTCTACTAAGCATGCAACACAACCTGGGACCTGTCCAAATTAATAAGTCTAGACGCACGCTACATACTGTCAACTTTACCAAATTAACTGACACTTTCTCCTCAAGCTGAATTACATCATTCACTCTTTAAAAAACCTTCTTAACTCTTCTCTAATCACTAATCCAAGCATGCATACTGAAATGATAGGCGCAACTCCTGTACCAATATAATATCTGTGAACTCTTCTGGATAAACACATGAAACTGCAACTGGTGAATAGTGACTACATACCTTCACTTCTAATACACATCAAAATCTACATCCATGAATGGAGAAACAATAACATGTCTCCATCACATATCCAAAGGCACAAGGCTCCATGATAATTTTATGAACAATCACTTACAGAACACTGCCTGTAACTCTGTCAAGAAAACTGTTGACACAAGTTGCTACATAAGTGTTTGTACTAACAATTAACCTCTGTGTCCATGATATCATGCTGATAACATGTCCATGCTACATATACTCAAATCTTACTGCATAAGTCTTCCACGCATGCTACTTACCATATGTTTTCATCAATGACAAACATACAATCAGCATTGGCTTGCTGGCAAATCTCCAACAATCTCCCCCTTTGGCATTGATGGCAACATATGGAATGAAAAACACCACCAATTCAAATGACCAATTTTTTTATAACATTCTCTATTTCCTCATCAAAACTCCCCCATGGATGAATCCTTCATCTGCTACAATATTCTTCAATATTCTCCATTTCCTCAACTGAACTGTTTCCATGATTGAATGCTACTACCTCTTGCTGCTACATATTATTCCTTCTTAATGTTGTATGTACTCCCCCTTTACTACTATTTTTCATGACTATATACTACTCCCCCTTTGACATCAATGGAAAAGGGCACCAAACATTTAAGCACCAGTACTACTCCTGAAGTAGAGTAGTCAACCATCCATCAGTTATTAAGGACTTATGCTATTTCCTCTTTCTCTAGGTAGAATCAGGGAAGGGAATTACTCCCAGATTCTCCCTGAGATATTCAAAAGTATCCTTCGGTAAAGGCTTTGTAAATATGTCTGCTAACTGATCTTTAGTACTCACAAAATCCAACTTAACTTATTTTTCTACTACTTTCTCTCTTAGGAAGTGATACTTAATCTCTATGTGCTTTGTCTTTGCATTCATCACAAGATTCTTTGACATGTTGATAGTGCTAGTGTTATCACAATGAATAACAATAGGATAATCAATTTAAATTCCAAAATCCTTTATCATCTATTTGATCCAAAAAATTGTAGAACAATTCAAGGCTACTACAACATACTCTACTTCTGCTATTGACTAAGAAATACAATTCTACTTCTTGCTTGTCCAAGTGACTAGTCTATCACCAAGAAATACTGCTCCTCCTGATGTACTCTTTCTATCATCTACGCATCCTACCAAATTTGCATCTGTATATACATGAAGCTCAACATTCTCTAAATTAGGATACCATAGACCATAATATATAGTACCTTGTAGATATCTAAATATTCTCTTTACTACCATGAGGTGACTTTGTTTAGGCTCTACTGCAAATCTTCCAACTATGCCAACTGCATTGGAAATATCAGGTCTATTTTGAGTAAGATATATGAGTTTACCAATCATAGATTTGTACAATGTTATATCTACTATTGGAGAATCATCTTCTTTTGTAAGTTTGCATCCTATTATCATAGTTGTACCCATTGGTTTGCAATCATCCATCTTGAACTTCAATATTTCTTTCACATACTTAGACTGATTAATGAAAATACCTTTCTCTCTCTACTGCACATTTAATCCCAAGAAGTATTTGATAGGTCCAATCATGCTCATTAGAAACTCACTCTACATCTCCTTAGAAAATTTTCCACTAAGTTTGTCATTACCCCCAAAGATAATATCATTAACAAATATAGCTACAAGTAGTAGAGCTTTAGATTTATCTTTGATGAATAGATTACAATCTGTTGCTCCTTTCTTGAATCCAATTTTTGTCAGATATCCATCAAGTCTCTCATACCATGCTCTAGGGGCTTACTTAAGTCCATAGAGGGCTTTCTTCAATCTGCATACCATATCAATTTTGTTTGATAAGGAGAATCCTTTTGGCTACTCAATGTATACTTCTTCCTTTAGCTCTCCATTCAAGAATGCTGACTTAACATCCATCTGATAAACTTTGAAGTTTTTGAATGTAATGCTAACTTAATATCCATCTAGTAAACTTTGAAGTTTTTGAATGTTGCATAAGCTAGAAAAAACTTAATGGCTTCTAATATGCTCACTGGTGCAAATGTGTTTGAATAATCAATACCTTCTCTTTACGCATATCCCTTACATAGTAATCTTGCTTTATTTCTTACTACTATACCATATTCATTCATCTTGTTTCTGAATATCCACTTTGTTCGAATCACATTCTTATCACTAGGTCTCGGGACCAATTCCCAAGTATCATTCTTGATAATCTAATCTAGTTCTTCTTTCATAGCATCATGCCAATCTAAATCATTGCATGCATCCTCAACACTTAAAGGTTCAATCTAGGATAGTAAACATACTGCTTCATTGATTGATGAACTCTTTGCTTTTGATCTTTTAGTGACTTTGCCACTCTGATCTCCAATGATGTCATCCTTAGAGTGATATCTAGATGTAAACTTTGGAACTTTAGGTGATACTATCTCATCTACCTTTTGAGTTTCTTCTTCACTTGTTTCAGGATCCTTGAATAATACATCAATACTGTCAAACATCTCTTCAACAACTATCTCCCTAATGGAATTATTAGGTTCTTCTTCAATCATAGGTGAATAATCATGATATATTTCTTGAACCATAAACTTTTCATCAATATTAACATGAGCACCTTCAATGATCTTCTTCAATCTTAAATTAAAATATCTATAAGCTTTTCTTTTAGTAGAGTAACCAAGGAAAATACCTTCATCACTTCTTGCATCAAACTTTCCTATTGCTTCATCCCTCTTGATGTAGCACTTGATTCCAAAGATTCCGAAGTATTTCACTTTGGGAACATTACCAAACTATAGCTCATAAGGTGTCTTGTCTGTGCCGGGCCTCAATTGTATTCTATTGATGGTATGGAATTTTGTATTGACCACATCTCTCCGATAGGTGTGTGCAACTTTTCCTTCAATCATGATAGTGTGTGTTGTATCAAGGATGATCCTATTCCTTCTCTCTGCAATCCCATTCTACTGAGGGGTTCTAGGTGCACTCAACTATCTCTCTATGCCATGTTCTTTGTCGTACTCATAGAATCTATCAGAGGTGAATTCTCCTCATCTATCCAATCTTAGACACTTTCTCTTTAGTCCAGATTCATTCTCAACCTTAGCTTTGAATATTTTGAACTTCTCAAATGCTTCTAACTTATCTTTCAAGAACACAACCCACATCATTCTAGAATAATCATCAACAAACAAAATGAAATACCTTTCACCATAGTATGATATTGTTTGAGTTGGTCCACATAGGTCTGTATGAATCAGATCCAACTTGTTTTCTATTGAAATATGCTTGCTTCTAAATGAATTCCTCACATGATTTCCCATCACACATTCTCTACAAATAGTATCAACTGGTTTTGCTATGCTAGGTAGATCTCTTACTGACTTTACATTGCTTATCTTTACTATGTTATCAAAATTGATATGACATAGTCTTTTATGACATAGCCAACTATCATCTACTTTAGCAACAAAAGAACTTTCTTCTGAATTAAGCTGAAAAAAATTACCTTTAGTCTTTGAACCTAATGCAATCAATACACCATCCTTGTTGTTAATGATGCACTTGTTATCTTTTAACTCTAGTCTATAACCTTTTTCAAGCAACTGTCCAACACTAAGAAGGTTATGCTGCAAACCATCTACATAAAGAACATCATCAATTTTGTTCTTTCCATCCAATGTGATAGCTCCTTTACCAATGATAGGTTTAGGAGTGTTATCTCCAAATCTAACCATGCCACCTTTGTATTTGTCTAGATGAACAAATCTATCTTTATCACTTGTCATGTGATGTGAACAACTGCTATCTATAATCCAATCTGTCCTTATGTCTGCTTGTGAAATCAATGCTAGCTCTTTTTCCTTTTTATCATCTTCATGATCCATCTCATCATACATCTTTTCCATAATAGAAATGAATCTAATTTCAACCAAATCATCATCAAAAACTCCATCACCAACATAGTAACATTCTTTTTTATACTTAGGCTTGTAGTTAGTACTAAATTTCTTAACTGTTTTAGGACACTTGGATGGAAAGTGACCAATCTTGTTACATGAGAAACATTTGAATGGTAATTGACCTTCATACTTTACTTTTCCTTTTCTTTCTTTATTAGCAATCATAGAAATAATATCATCTATCTCTTTATCTTCATCTTCATCATCAAAATTACCAGAAGTGTTTAAAGATTTATTACCATGGATTGATGCATTGAAGGTTGTCTCACTTTTAGGCTCTGTCTTCAATCTTGAAATCTCAAAAGCTGAAATTTTGTTGATCAAGGTCTCTCTCTTGAAATTTGTTGTAAACTGCATGGTCTCATCAAGGATGTTGATCTTGTTTTCATACTCTGCTATAAGAGTAGTCATCAACTTATTCATAATGTCTTCCTCAGAGATCTCTCCACCATTGTTCCTAATTCTAGCAACTACTTCATTAATCTTTTGGTTGTAAGCTATAATGTTTTCTTCAGGTAGCATCTCTAATGCATTGTATCTTTTCTTCCATGTCTTTCTATGTGCATTCTTTGCTTGTGTATCTCCTTCAAACATGTCTTCTAGGTGCTTCCATATCTTGTAGGCTGTGTCTACTTTCTTTAACTATGAAAACTCACTATCAGTTAAGGCACCGATAAGGGATTCTTTGGCTATTGAATTCTGATGGAACAAATCCTTTTTCTTGCTAGTAGCATCATCCTTTGCAAGATCTTCTAGAGAGGGGATCTTAATTTATTTGATAGCCACTTCAAAAACTTCAAAAGAAATGCACTGGAAATGTGTTACCATCTTGTTCCTCTAATCAAGATAATTCTCTCCTTCAAACTTAGGACTATCTTTTCTAAAGAATGCCATCTGATCAACCTCAAGATGTTAAAATTTCTCTCCGAGGCACTTGGCTCTGATACCAATTGTTCAGAATAGTCACAAGAGATAAATGAGAGTGGGGGGGGGGGGTGAATCAGTTATCTATAAGTTTCAATTCTTTATCCAATTAAGTATACTTAAAAATTAAGCATAAACATAATGAAAGAACACTTGAACACAACACCAATATTCTGGTTATGGGGAAACCCAAATAGGTTAAAACCTCAGTGGGAAGTGACACCCACTAATAAACTGTACTAGTGTATAATGATCCTTGTTAGAAGATCTTACAACCCCGTTAGGAGTTGATCTTTACAATGCAATAAGTATAGTGACTTGGTCAAAGGTTGGACCCTATTAGGAGTCTTTTATGATTGACCCTGTTAGGAGTGAGGATGCACTATCCAAGAGCTCAGTGCTCAAAGGGGTGAAGGCTACAACCTTCTGAATAACAGATACACACTATATTTGGATCTTGGTGAACTGCGCTTTGACCTGCTATCTAGATCAGTTCCAATGAATAGAACACTTTATCTTCTCTATCACATATACCTCTTCTTGATGACATGATACTTCACACTCTCTGCTTTGCTCTAATCTCTTATCTCCATGTCATACTTTTAGCGATCACAAATGACTGTCTATAAGTATCTTTCCTATAAATGATATAATCAAGTTGACCTATTAGAACCACCTTGAAATCATATTAGAGAAACAATAAAAATCTCCAATAACATCTCTATCAGCTCTACTAAGCACACAACACAACCTGGGACCTATCCAAATTAATAAGTGTAGATGCACACTACATACTGTCAGCTTTACCAAATTAATTGATACTTTCTCCTCAAGATGAATTACATCATGCACTCTTAACCAAACCTTCTTAACTCTTCTCTAATCACTAATCCAAGCATGCATACTGAAATGATAGGTGCAACTCTTGTACTAATATAGTCTTTGTTGGCTCTTCTGGATAAACACAAGAAACTACAATTGGTGAATAGCGACTACATAACTTAACTTATGTTACACATTAGAATCTATGTCCATGAATGTAGAAACACTAACATGTCTCCATCACATATCCAAAGGTGCAAGGCTCCATGATAATTGTACAAACAATCACTTATAGAACACTGCATGTAACTCTTTCAGGAACACTGCTGACACAAGCTGCTACATAACTGTATGTACTAACAATTAACCTCTGCGTCCATGACATCATGTTGATAACATGTCCATGCTACATATACTCAAAGCTTACTACGTAATTCTTCCATGCATGCTACTTACCATATGTTGTCATCAATGACAAACACACAGTCAGCACTGGCTTGCTGGAAAATATCCAACAACAACCTCTTTGAGGTCACTGATGGTGAGAAGTTGCTCACAGAAGGCATGCTGCTAAACTACCAGGTAGTTTGGAGTAAAAAAAATACATTCCTTGAGAGTTTCATCTCGACAAACACAATTTCCCTAAGAAGAAAATACTTTTTCATAGTGTTGAACAAAAGCTTGCAGAATAGCAGGAAGCTTTGAAAGGGATTCATGACCTTGTTTGATTTTTTGAATGCCTAAGTTTGTATGATGGGCTCTGAGAGAATGGAAAAAATCTTTAGAGGCTTTCTTGCCCACCTCCAACTAGTGGAGGTGAGCTTTGATTTGAGCTCCCCGAGCAGCATAGTTATCTACAATTTGTTTCTCATGGTGAAGCTGAGCAAGTTTAAGTTGAAGCTTAGTGTCAAAGGGATTCAAAGCAAGGGCATTAGGAGCATTTCAAAGAGCTTTGGTGTTGGCTTCATAGGCATGCTTCCTATAGCAAGCCAACTAACGATCATAAATGCAGAGAAATATGGTAGTACGAGTGATGTCATCATTCCACCACTAGATCCAACCAATGTGGTTGTGGTGCTGAGGTTCTAAATTCTAGATATAGAGAATGTGAGCAATGGTGGAAGCATGTTTCAGCATAGACATAATGAGAAAACAATTGAGTACAAGCAGCCTATTGAGAAGAAGAATGCCACATAATGGTAAAAAGATGGGGTAATGATCTAACAAGGTCACATCTGGCAAAGGAATGACAAGCAACTCCCAATCTTTAGAAAAAGAGAAAAACGATTGAGTAGTTATCATAGCATGATCTAATATCTTGAATATGTGGTCAAAACCAACTCTGAAATTAGACCAAGTGTGCTAGACCCCACTCTGCTGATGGCAGTTAGCATTAGGATCAAAAAGGCCCAATTTATTGGGCATATAGTACCAAGATTCTCTCTCTCTAGTTGTCCATCAAAAAGGCAAAATCCATTCCTTGTTAGAGGCCAACTCAACCATATTAAAGTCCCCATACATCACCCAAGTTGCTGGAGGCAAATTATCCACCAACCAACACCAAAGCTGAGATCTTTCCACAACATCATTGGGAGCATAAATATTAATAATACCAAAGGAATGATTATGGAATGACAACAAGATCCAAGTGACACACTGCATTGGGCCAAACCCATGTGCAATAACAATAGAATGAAGGTGAGGTGATATAATAGTAATGACACCACCCTTACCAGCTTCATGCTAAGAGGAAAAAATAATGCCATCTGGCCAGATGATGCAAAAGGAAGAAGTAAGCAAAAAACTAGATATTTTAACTTCCCGCAAACACAAAACATCCATACTGTGAAGTTTGTGGTGAGTATCTCAAACATAGTACTTTCTAGAGAGGTCAGTTAGACCTCGCACATTCCAGGACAAAAAATTCATGAACAATATTGCAAGCTTTCCTCATCCTCAAGAGAGGAGAAAATATTTTGCAAGAAGGTTGGAATTGTACCAAAACTGGTGGGTAAATCTCCAGAGGAGATAAGCCTCCATTTTCATCTGGGTCTTCCTCATGACCATTAGGGCTGCGAGACCGATGCAAAGTCTAGAAAGAAACAAATGAAATAGCTTGCGGAGTGAGCACCACCCCTAGGGTGGTAGACCACATAGATGGAGCTTTCCCTTGAGGAGCAGGGTGTGAAATAAGTAGAGCAACTGGTGGCGCTTCGGTGATAGGAGGGTTCTCTCTAGCAGGAGGATCCAATGGAAAAGCGGCTATGGAAGTGGCTTGAGCCTGCTTAGAAACTAGGGCATTCTTTCCTTTTCATGTAATCATGGTCCATTCCTCCTTTTTACCAGCCTCTATATGTTTAGAAGGCATTTCCTTTGGTGGTAGCTTGACCCGAGGGGTAGCCAAAGGACAATCCTTGATCTTATGCTGCACCGAATGACTCCTATAATAGGTGTTTGGTAGGTTCAAATAAAGCACCTTCTGAGAAAAGGTGAGGGGACTAAATTGTATCTCAACAGAGTCTTTAAGGTTCTTGGAAAGGTTGACCTCAACACAAACATGCTTCTAAGGGCAGGCATTAAAAAACTTGTCATGTTCCATGGCAATAACTTTGCCAAAGGTTTTGGCAATAGACTCAATAAATGGCCAACATGGCAATGGGAGACCAGGGAACTCAACCCAGATGAGAACCCTAAGTTTCTTTTCATTTGAGACAGTGAAGTCTCGAGACCACCTCTAAAACACAAGCAAAGATGACCTAACCATCCAGGGACCATAGCTAAAATCTGCCTTCTCTTGAGAAGGGTTAGCAAAATGAAATAGAAAAAAACCTTTAGTAAGGTTTTGAACACCTTTAAGGTAAACTCCATGAGGAGTGGAAAGCTCTTGTTTACCCACGCTTTGATAATAATTTTAGGAGTGTGACCCAAAAAATACCCTATCAAGGTATGTTTCTCTAACCATTCACAAGAAGCATCAAATTATTGCATGTTAAGAACAATATCAAGGTTACCTCATGAAGACCTTTGGGATGAACTTGTGAGGAAATTTTTTCATAGGAGGCACCATGTCTTTTCAAAGCATCAAATCAAGCACCAACATCAATTGCTAGGCCGAGGTTGTCCGAAGCCATTATAATACTAACCCTAATGAAAAAATATTGTAGTAAATGTGATGTGACAAGTGGGAAACTCAGGAAAAAAGCACAAACAAAGAGCCGTACACATGAAACCCTACTAGAGCTCCAAAACCTTAAGTTTCTTTTACGGTCTTTCCCAACACAAATAGATTGACCAAAATCATGAATTAAAAATTTTGTAGTAAGGGAACCTACCACCTTAGAATTTTCACCTTTATATTTCAGCTCTTTCTTTTCTTTTTTCTGATCCAGTCTCCTCACTTTCTTCTTTAGAAACCTTTTAAAATATTTTTTCTTTCTCCTTCTTTTTCTTCATTGTTACCATTTTTGTGTTTGGTGCCTCTTTGACCAATGAACTCTTGACATTTCTTTCTGATCTCCTTTCTTGTGGCTTTATAGGAGAAGGTTTCTCCTTCTTAACTTAAGTTGTGCAACTTCTCTATATACCATTTGGGATACCACCAGTTACACCTATTGTCTCAACATCTTCATCACCTTTTTCTACTTCAGATGTACTTGATTTCTCTACAACATGTTTGGATCTATCTTTCTCAATCTTCTCTTTAGTGAAACCCTTTTGGATCATAAATTATTCCACTTATTTTTTCACTTTCTTCTCAATGACCAGTTTCATCAATTCATTGTGTACTTCTAGTGAATTTTATTGAAATGTGCCAAATCTGGGAGTATTAGGATCTACCGATTGTGACAAAAAAATATTTTCATACAATGTTAAGATGTGTCCTTCCACTTCATATATATCTCATCAAAATAACCCATGAGGTTCTTGGATCCACTCCTTCCGTCAAGCAAGAATCAGTATCTACCATCAAACATATTGTATCCTTGTATTTTTCTACAATATATGAAGGTATTCTTTATTTCTCATGCATCCTTTTCTGAATTCTTTTAAATATCCCTGATTTTTATAGTAAACTCATTTCCAAAAAACTTTATACAATTGTTGATTTGAATGAAATATGGTGCATCAATTGACCAAGTAATACTATTAATGCCAGGAAATGTATTCTGAAAATAGAAGAATAAACATACAATCAACTGACCATATTTAAATTTTTTCTGATTGTCCTTCTTGATCTTATTGACATTCAGAATTAGCTTCTCCCTCAGTGATTTAGCTAGATCATAATCCTTATTTTCCTTAATCATCACGTGGGCAGTATGAATGGAACCACTGGGTATACTATTCACCCGACTAGAGTGATATAATTTTTATCCAATCACCATTGATGTATATTTAACTTCTTCATTTATGTTATCATCCATATTCATCACATGCCCATCCCATTTAGACCTTGTCAATTTAATCACCTCTTCTTTGGGAATAGTATGAAGAATGGGTACATTATTGGTTGCAGATAAACTAGTTACAATATAGATTGCTTCCTTGGTTATCTTATGTGATCTATCCAACCAAATGAACTAATCATGTATCCTTCTAAGAACATATCTTATCTATTCATCTTAAAATTCATTGGGATATTTAATAACATGATGAAAAACTTTATGAGAAATACATTTATGTTTATCCTTCAATATCAAATTCTCATCACACAACTTCTTTTACTAATCATATATTGCACTTGATCCTAAATCTTCTAATTTGCAGTTAATATAAGCTCGTATATCTTCCACATTTAGAAATCCATAGTGTACACTGGTTAGGGAACCCACTGAATCATTCTCCATTAACTTGAATAGATTTCATTTGAATTATGGTTGTGGTCTCTTAGTTATATTGATAAACTTAGGCGTATCCATATTAATTTTCAATTGCACAAGCAGATAACTGATAAATACCTCAAACTATGTGTAGCTAGGGTTCTTGACAAAGAGCATGAAAACACCAATTTATTACTTTTCTCAAATATACACAAACAATATTTTCTTGTAGCTTTAAACTCAACAAAGAACTCAAATATCACTTCTTTCACTCCACATCATTTCACAAAGTATGTAAGGTAAGAATGAAATTGGAAAATTTCTATTTATTTACCTTCACATGCTTTCATTAAATGCTTTTATTGATAGAACTTACCTTTTTAACTAATTTAATAATACCTCATTACCGATGATCATAAAATCACATAATTTCTCAAGAAGCTCCAGGATATCTTATTACATCTTTATATGTTGATAGATCTTACCCCACACTTGTGGGGGGGGGTTCCTAGATGGATTCAACAATACTTTCTCCCCCTAAGTCAAAGGTGAATTAGTTTGATGATGAACCATCCACACTTAATGGTGATGTGGATCTCTATGATGTTTTTCTGTCATTCTTATTCTTCCAAATATTTCTCATCTCATTCTTGGTCTCTTCCACATTAACAATTTATTTTCCCTTTTGATTTTATAACCAGTTTACCAATTGGTTTCTTCTCATTCTACAATTCCTTTCTAGATGACCAATCTCATAACAGTGAAAACATTCCATACCAGTTGACCTCCATGGTCTAGTATACAAGATACCTACCTCTTTCTTTGACTTAAAAATTTTATGTTCCTTATCCTTCAAGGACCAATCCTTAGATTTTAGGGTATCTTCAACAATATTCCTTTCTTCCATCTCTTAACCCATCTTAATAGCTAATTCTTCTAACTCCCTCATGATATTATTCTTTTCCTTGTGCATTTGTTCATTTTCTTGAGACAAGGCTTCTTGGGATTCTTTAGATTCCTTAGATCCACTTTGTTCAAAAAGTTTCTCAATGTAGTTTTGATTCTCATTGAGTTTTTCACCAAGCTCTTTTTTCTTGGCCAAAAAATGCTTCAACTAATCTTTCAGTTCTTTAATAACTCTTTAAGCTTCCTTAATTTGTCTTATTTATCTCAAACCTTCCATATTTTCCTTAAGAATATACCCAAGTTGTTAGGATTCTTTAAGGGCACAAGGTTTTGATACCAATTATTAGTATTATAAGGAACTAAGAGTGGGGGTGTGAATCAGTGTAATAATAAATCTAAAACTAATACATATTATCCTTCCAATTAACTAATATACAAATATAATATCAAGTAACAACATGACACATGAAACATTCACACAATTGAATACTTGACACAAATATTTTTGGTGGAAACCCTTGTTAGAGGGTGAAAACCAAATGCAGGAATGATGCCCAAAAGATTTCACTAGTGCACTTGGAAATTAGGTCTGTTAGGACCAATTACAACAACCCTTTTGAGGTTATACCTGGTTAAGAGTATTTGTAGTTGGGTTAAGAGATTTGAAGACAAGTTATAGTCTACTCTGTTAGGAGATTTCAAACTCAAGCTAATGAGTCACCCTATTGAAGGATTTATCCTTAAGATCCTATTAAAGATCCTTATCACCCTGTTAGGAGTGACCCCATAAAAATATTTAGCTTGCTAATCGATTAGAATCAACAAGTAAAGAATGATATGATATTTTCACTCAATGTATGATAGAACCAATAAATTATAGATCAACTGCATCACTCAAGAACTTTTTTGCCTCTATAATATCTCCAACAATCATCACATACCATAAAAAAATCAAGTAACATCATCTCAATAACCATTTATATACTTTTTCTAGGTCATTGCTAGAACCCTAAAACATTTACAATTCGGTCCTTAAATCCAACTAAAATATATGAGTGAGGATGCCAAAAACAAAATTTAACATCCTTGATGTCAGCCCAAATCATTAAATCTTGAAAAAATGTTGGTCAACCACTAAGATTTGACTACAACACCAATCTAACCAATTTTTTTTGTTAGATTATGGAGGGGGGGGGGGGTGAATCAGTGATCCTTGATCCCAAATACCTCTGAAAATTTTCTCTGATTAACTCGGTCTCAGCTCGATGTTAGTCTCAGTTTGAGTCTAGTCCTTTAATTCTTTGATTATGGCTTCATGTTAATAAAATTATCTTCTGATCAATATTTCCTTCGCTCAATATGCGTCAAACCCAGTCATCATTTTTGAAATTTTATGTGTCTTGAATCCCATGGAATTTTGCAAGCTTTGTTATTCTTGAACACTCTTGAACACCTTTGAATAGCCTTGAACGGTGTTCACACTAGTTCAAGGATGTTCACCTAATTTTCTTCTTGTGAGAAAGCATGACAGGCTGAGAAGTAAGTAAAGAAATCCATTTGCCGCTGAGAATAAAGATATTGTAACAAATCAGATTTTGACTTGTGATATGCCCCGGCATTCAAAACTATTAATTGAGCTTATTCAGTCCATCAACTTTGAATAGGCTTGAATGTATTTGAATGAAATTGAACACATAAGTACTTTGTTCTTTCCTATTCAAGAGGAATCTAAGAGAATAATAAAAGAAAGGAAGACATACTGACAGATAAGTAGTGGGCCCCATGGAAGAGATGGTATTTAATGCTAATAATGGTGATAATTTGTTAAGTACACCCTAGAGTTCTAGAATAATCATTATTATTAATGGCCTCAGGATTTGTTTAAGTGGTAATTATGGTTTCATGTACAAAATGTCAAATCAAATCCGTGTCGCACTCTATATGAAAGATTTGCAATAAATTCACGAGCTCTTGTGACTATTTAAGTTATATCTTTTCATTTAAGTGCATAAGTATTCTTTTAAGAAGCTGATATGTGGAGGTAAGGATTGGTGAGCTCTTGTGATCGAAAGCTTCTACAGAAATGAGGTGAGTTTGGCCGATACCCACTGTGATATTTAAAAATTCAGTAGTCAACAAGGTGAATAGAAGATTAATTTTATGCAGTATGAGGTCACTTTTTCATATGTTTGGGAATACTACAAGTTTAGTATGTGATGGCCCTATAGTATCAGAAATTGACTTAGAAGACTATGATATCAAGGACTTGCCTTCCCACCTTTTGAATTCTTAAGAGGGTACTCCAGCACTAGAAATTCTACATAGTGGTTTGTGTTCTGCAACAACTTTTCCTCCCACTATTGTGTGTCTAGAGATGATTCTTGAGTGCATACAAAGTTATGATGCATGAACAGAGTCAATAAAAAAGAAGGATGGTAGCATCCTCATGCCAGTTAATAGGGAAATAGTGACACAAGAATTGCAAATCCCAGAAAAGGCATTCTCTTCTTTTTCTCCCATGTAATCCATTGTAAAGTTTAATGAAAATAAAGATGTAAATAGTACTTCCATAGCCAAGAGCTAGTTGCTGAACCCGCAAAGAAGGGGTTCACGTTTGCCCAAGAAATTTAACAGAACCCATGTTTACCCTTATATTAGCGATCTAATGGTAATGCTGCATAGAGTAAGAGGGTCTCAAGTTGCTTATCTTTTTTCTGACTCGATGTATTTATATGTTCAAATCATCCTAGAAGGAACACAACTCCTAGATTGGGCTGAGTTGATTGCTAGTTCCCTGAGAGAATAGCTCAATACCTCTAAATTGACTAGTAGTGGTTTCCTCATGTCTTCCTATCTCATATATTGTTTAGCCTATAGTAGACAATGACATGGATTACCACATGAACCTTGGGTTGTACATATGTGTGTGTATGAGTATTATCTAATTCTATAGAAGGATAAGGTTGTTGAAAATTATAGAAGAGTGCATGAAACATTCATGGGTAAACTGTGTTTTGTACTGGCTAGTGTGACTGATAAAAGGATTAGTTTAAAATTCTAGGAACTGGTAACTAAGTATGGGAGCTATTATATTCAATTTCCTAGATTTACATATATCAAGGTTGGGGGTTTTAAAGACCAGCCACTGAGGTTACCTAGGTATGCATTCGATTATTTTATCATAGCTGAGATTTTCCAATAGCTTGCCACAAGTTTGAAAAGGTTTCTTCTTGAAGAGGACTGGGATAAGGCTTTTCATATAACATTGGGTAAATTTTCATGTAAAACCATGGCTGACGCTATTAGTATTGGAAGTGATATCTATCATTTTGACTTCAAGTACTATACTGAAAGGGTGAGATTTGATAAAAAGAACTATGCCAGTGGTAGTCTAGGGTTTACATTACACATGTTTCCTGTACCTCACCTAGAAGATTTTTGGGAGGACTATTGTGATGAATCACAAGTAGAGGAAAGAGCACATAGAAGGTTGTGTGTATCTCAAATTCAATCAATGAGACTGTAGATTAATGTAGATGGAGTAATTGATGATGGATCTAATTTGATTGAGCCTAGCTACAAAAAAATAGTTGAGAAGAATGATCCTATTATAGACTGGTCCAAGGAGGCAGAGGATAATCTTGAAAAAATAACTTTATGTGTTATCCATTTGACTAATGAGTGGCTGCAAAAAAGAAGGAAGTAGAAAGAACCTAGAGTAGAAAAAGAAGAACTTGCATGTACTTCTTTACATTCCCCTATTTTTGTTTCTAATTTATCTACCCAAATTGAAAATGCAAGATCTACTAAGAAAACACAAGCCAGAAACATGAGAAAGAAAGCTATAATTGAACCTCACCTGGCCACTCTTTCACAAAGGATTCCAAGGTCCAAGACTAGGTTAAAGACTATGAAAAAATGGCTTAGGAGGACATCCTAATGATCAATCTAGATGAAGACAAGATAGAAGATATGAGTTTTCACATATTTGAAAATGAAAAAGTGGATAAGGATCTTTTTGACTTAGATGATGCCATGCTGGAGGTAATTGGTACACCATCAAAGAAACCTAAGCAACCCACTGGTTCTGGAGTTACACCCCCATGGCTAATATCCATGTTGAGTAAAAAATGCAATATGGTTCTTGTGTCTGTGCCCGTTAAAGATATAGTGAGCAAGTATGGTCAGAAGACTCCCAAAACTAAAAAGGTAAAAAGCACAACCTGAATGTTCACAGATGTGAAAACTGCACAATGGACCATTGAAGTGGTGACTTACAGACCTAAAGAGGGGGAACAAGAAGTTAGGGAAGAGGACTTTGAAATCATGAAGGTGGGATTAGGTACCATGGATCACACTGGCAAGAATAATTTGTTCAAAGGAACAACACAGTAGATGTTGAATTTGTCTTGGCAAGATGGAAAGGAAAATAAAGAATTGAAGAAAACAATTGTAACATTGTCACAGTTTATCAATACCTTTTGTAGTTTTGACACCACTCCATTAGTCTGGTCTCCTTAGATTTTTTACCCAGATTCTGCTAAGAGCAAAAATTTCTTGAGTCAAGTGTAGAGAGGCCGAGCCCTGGTGGCTTCTATAGATGAATGGATCAGTGAAATTGTCAAAAGTGGTCTTAGGTACCTCAAAGATGCTCATGAAGTTTTTCATGATACAAAAGCCTTGATAGGTGAATTACAAACATAGAAGTAGGTGTAGGAGAGAGAAGATGGGAAATGGTTTAGAGCCATGTCTAAGTTCTTGGAGATAGAAAAATATGGGTATGTGAGGTTCTGTACAGAGAAGTCTGTGAAGTCACATGATGAAGCCACCTTCTTTGTTCTCAGAAAGAATGTTAGTTGGCATCTCAGCACCATCAGGAGTAATATCATTGAGAACAAAGATAGTGAAAATGAAATTAGGCAGTTGCAGAAAAAAATGATGACTGAACTAAAGGTGATAAATTTTGCTCATACCTACATAGTCAATCATGGAGATCAAGACCATAAAATAGCTCTTGTAGTGTTTGAGAATACCATGAAAAAGCTTAAAGAAAAGGCCAACCCTAAGCCTTCAGATTTTACACAGGTGGCCAAGATTGAATCAATGTTGTATCTCTGTGTGGATCAATTCCCTTCAACAATCAAGAAGGTCAAGAAATCTAGGTGGACAAAGGAAGCGGTGATGACAAGGATAGTGAACATGAAGGTTGCCCATATGCAGCTCATGAAGGAATTGATTTAGGCACACAAGTAATGGGAGGTGGCACAATTTGCTGTAGCTGAAGGAGAGAATCTCGTGGGAGATGAGGAGCGTACTGTCGATAAGGAGGCTGATCTTGAAATTTAGTTACGTTTTAACTATTTGGAAACTCTAAAGGACATGTGTCCTCTTTTACTTTGGTTACTCGTAAAACTGTTCTAACCGAGAGGTCAGGTTTTTCGGAAGACCTCTCGGCTTTGCAAAAACTATAAGTAGTTTAGTTGCATAGTAGAAAGGGTTAGAAATTTTTGGAAGAAAATTGGTATTTTTCTTTTAAAGTTTCTTTCAGTCTAAAGACATTTCTGATATATCAAGTTTGTTGTTAAAGAACTTAGATATTTTTCATGTTTTTTTCCTATGTTGCAAGAACATTTAATATATCAATCGTACTTTATTTCAGATCTATGTAATTTGAAGTGAGTGAATATATGTCCTGTGGTGATATTTTTATTCATTCCCTATTTTTGCAATAGATCTTTCTCAGTATCTTGAGGATATCAGTGATTGAAGTCTGATTCATATTTCTTTGATTCATTCTATTGTTATACTATCTCTAATAGGTATAGAAGGTAGAAAACTATGATTTTCTATTTTTGTATATCTGGTTTTTCTTTTGAAAAGTTGTAAAAAGTGCTAGTTGTTTGAAGAATGATATAGTGGCCTTTTAAGCTTTCAGGTTAAAAGCTAATTGAGAAATTCATTGAAAATCTATTTAGGGAGTTGTACCTAGATTAAAATTTAGAGGGAAGTGACTCATATTCAGCACTTACCCAACTGTTAGTAGAAGTTTATCTTTGAAAGGGCGATAGAGTGATAGTCTTAAGGAAGATAAAAACAAAGACAAAATGTGTCTACTAATAGATTTTTGGCAACTCTACTGGGGATCAGAACTAATAAACTTGTTCCTTTACTTCATTAAATGTATAATCATGGTGTTACCTGCTGATGTAATATCTGGTCAAACTGAACTTCCCCCAGTCTTACAGCCTAGTTTAGATTTCCATGATACCCAAGAGGATATTATTGTAGACCTAAATAACTTGGCTTGGAAAGTATGAACAAGTAGTCAATAGTATCAGCAAGTTCAATTAGTATTAGAAGAGGAGGAAGAAATTGGTGAGTTGTTGAGAGGTCTCCCTATTGCTTGAGAAGCTGCAGTAGTTGATAGAGCCATACCAAGACCATAAAATTGCCAAACTAGATTCTAGACCTTACACCAGGTCTCAAAGAGTGGTGGGTAATTTTGATAGTATCTTTAAACAATTAAGAAATCTTGAAACCTCAAAAGTCTTCCCCTCTAAGAAAAAGGCTCAAAGCAGACCATCTTCTCCTCCAAGAGAAACTTTCAGGTCATCTTCTAAGACCTGTGATTGGCAAGCCTTAACCTTGTTAGAAATTCAAGCCCTGCCTCTCCAAACTATCTTCCCGACAGTTATCATGGCTTAACCATGGAGTAATGTAGTGGGGCCTTTAGCTTTGGCTACTCATCATGCTCTTCCAAAAGGAGCTAAAGATGTCCTTCCAAAGTTCACCAGAGATGGTACAATATCGGCAAAAGAGCAGTTTAATGCTTTCAATGTAGCTACCAGAATTCTAGGAGTGCAAACTAAGGATGTAGCAGTTAGACTGTTCGTTCAAACTCTCACAGAAAGAGCAGCAAAGTGGTTTGGACACCTGCTTGTAGGATCTATAACTGACTAGAAATCCATGAAAAGAGCCTTTGAAGGGCATTTCAATAGCATTGATGATGAGCATTCTCTATTGGCCCAACTTACACAGATGAAGAAAGAAATTTATGAGCCTATGAGAGATTATGTATCTCGGTATAATAAAGTTGTTCATAAGATTTCTATCGAAAAAAGACCCACCCCTGAAAACCAACAATGTTTCTTTGTTAACTCCATGCCCCCAGACATTGGTTTTCATCTCAGAAGAAGTAGGCCAGCAGACCTGGCAGCAGCTCAATGTTAGGTGACAGAGTTAGAAGATGACTTGATTACAGTGGGGAAGTGGAAGAAAGATCTTCAAGCTCCACATTCTCAAGCTTCTACTTCTTCCTCAGATCTAGTAGTTCAAAGGCTAATGAATGATGTTATAGTATTGAAAAGGAAACTACCCAAACAAGGATCTACTTACTCTTCTCCATATCAAGATGCCAATAGAAAACAACCTCCTCAATGGCATGGTAAAAATTCCTTTCCACCTTCAACTCAGCCCAGATTGGCCATTGAAGCACCCTCTAGAGAGGGAGTTATGTGTTCTTTTCATTTAACAATAGATCATGATGATGATACATGTTTGGATATGATGAGACATATGCAAATGAAGGTAACCCCAAATGTATTAGGAGAAGTGAAGGTTGAAGAAATGGCCCAAGAGCAACCTAGCGACTCTGGCTCATTTTACCTAGAATACGAATCAGACTCTGAAAGAGGAGAAATTTTGGTCACTCTTGAAGATTCAACCTATGCTATTCTCACCCACAATTAGAAGTCCCCTAAATATAGTCCTTCATCATCAAATGCTGCTAACAAAAGTAAAGAACCTGTAAGTAATCTGCCCTTTTCAAGTGTAAAGTCTTTAGAATTTAAAATATTGCAAAAAGATGTACGAGTTCCCTCTTTTGACATAGTTGAATTTTCTCAATCTTCTGCTATCCAAATTTCACCCACCAAATATTTAAGATTAAACTGAAAAGAACTTGACAAGCTGGTTAAATATGTTAAGGGTGAAACTCCTGATTCCTCTTACGCTGACCAGTGTACAACTAATCAATCTAATTCTTTTGTCCAACCTCCTTTAGTGGTTCCCCCTACAAATAGTAGCCAAATTAATTCATATAATACCTCCACTTCAGAAGCTGAGTGTGATATTCATAAAACTAGAAAACTTGAGCCTTTCTATATTTCCCTGCTCCTTAATGGTCTTAAATTGAGCAATTGTATCATTGACTTAGGAGCATCTGATAATATCATGTCGTCCTCTATTGCTAAAGCCCTTGGCTTGAATTTGAAAAAGACTTTCAGGAGATTCTATTCAATGGATGGAAACCAAGTACCTCTAATAGGTCAAGTGAAAGATGCTCAAGCTGTCCTAGCCCATCCAGATAAAATGTTAAAGTTAATGATTCTTGTAGCTAATATTCCAGCAAGCTATGAGATTCTTTTGAGCAATACTTTTTGTAGAGACATGGGAGGAGAGATTAAGATGGATTGGTCTGAAGTAGTCATTCCTATGGGTAAGAAAAAGGTTAAGCTGGAATCGGAAGGAAAGAATAAGTACATGGTTTTTCCTTCAGATAACCCAAAAGCTCAGATTTTATGTCAAGAGTGTGAATTTGGAAACTACCTAATCATGGCTGATGAAGTTTCTCTTGTTTCAAAAGATTAGGATGAGGTTGCTCAAATTTGGTCAATGGAGTTTGATGGTAGTTTTTTGAATGTTGGATCTAGAGCTGGGGTAGTTCTTAAAGGTCCTAATGGAGAATGTTTGCCCTTTTCTTTTAAGTTAGATTTTGAGAACACTAACAATATTGTTGAATATGAAGCTTTGTTGTTAGGCTTACAGGAAGCAAAAGCTCATGGAATTACAACCCTTATTGCTAGAGGGGATGCTAAATTGATCGTAAGCAAGTAAAGGGTCAATTCACGGTGAAAAATGAATGACTGAAACATTATAGAAATTTGATTTGGAAGGAGATTAAAGCCTTCAATGATTTTTCTATAGAAACTATTCTGAGAAGTTTAAATTCAAGGGAAGACTCTTTAGCTATTTTAGCTTCTCTATTTCTTCCCCATCCCGATTTCAAAACAGATACTTATAAGATAGAAATGATTTATAGGCCAGTAGTTCCTGACAATGTTGATCATTTGTAAGTGTTTGAAAATGATTCTAGTATTAAAGACTTCATGTCTTGTGTGGATGTTTTTGCATCCACTTATTTTGAAGGGTCAAGTGAGGCATGTGAAGAACCTATTTTTGAAGAACAACCATCAGATGAAATAGTACAGTTAAAAGGTAATAAAATTCCAAAGGGCTTGGTTGCACTTGAAAACTTGTTTTTTAGAAGGGACGATAGTTTTATCTCAGGAAAAGGAAATCCTCACCTTGAAGCACTTAAAGAGTATGATAAGATCAACATCAAAGATGAAACACAGTCTAAATGGATATCTATAGGAAATACTCTTTCTTCATAGGAAAAAGGAAGACTTCAATCATTACTGACATCTTATTCAGATGTTTTCGCCTGGAATTATGATGACTTGAAGGATTTTAGAAGTGGAAGTTTTAGTCATAACATACCCCTTAAACCAAAATGTAAACCTTTCAAGAAAAAGCTACATAGTTATAATCCCAAACTATCAAAGGCTATACTACAGGAGGTTGACAAAATGCTGAAAGCAAGGATTATATACTCGATCCACCACTCTACTTGGATTGCGAATATTGTCTCGGTAAGAAAGAAGAATGGTGAAATAAGAATCTACATGGACTTTCACAACTTGAACCAAGAAAGCCTAAAAGACAACTACGGCCTACCAAAGATGGAGCATGTGTTGCAGACTATGGTCGGATCTAAGATTATGTCAATGCTTGATGGATTCTTAGGGTATAACCAAGTAAGCATGGCAGAGAATGATAAGCATAAAACCACTTTTACTACACCTTGGGAAACATTTGCATACAATAGAATGCCTTTTGGTCTAATAAATTCTGGAGCAACCTTCCAGAGAGCTATGGAATCATTTTTTGCTGATATGAAGAATAAAATTATTGTCATATACCTTGATGATTTGACAGTCTATTCCTAAAGGCAAAAGCATCATCTCAGAGATCTTCAACTAGTCCTCCAAAGGTGTCATGATCATGGTATTTCCCTCAATCCCAAGAAATCTATCTTTTGTGTAATGAAAGGTAAATTATTAGGCCACATGGTTTCTAAGGAAGGGATAAGAATAGACCCTGAAAGAGTTAAAGCCATTTACCAGCTAAGTCTTCCATCAACTAGAACTGGTGTAAAGTCATTCTTTGGGTAGATGAACTTTCTGTGAGCTTTTGTGCCAAATTTTTTTGAGTTAACAAGACACATTGTGGGGATGATGAGTGAGAAACAATATTTAAAATGGACCAAGGTTGGTAGAAAAACTTTTAATGAAGTCAAAGATGTTGTAGCTAATGCTCCTTCTTTAGTTCATCCTGATTATAAAAAAGATTTTATTATCTATTGCTATGCTTCTGATCATTCGTTATCTGCAATGCTTACTCAAAAGAATGAGACAGAAAATGAAGCACCAATTACTTTCATGAGTACTCCCCTAAAGAAGCATGAAATCAAGTACTCAATCATTGAAGAGAAAGCTTTCACAGTTGTTAAAGCTTTAAAGCAGTTCAGGTTTTATATTCTCCATTCACATTCTATGGTTTTCATTCCTGATTCTGTTGTAAAAAGTTTTCTCACACATAAAGAAATAGGAATGAATAAGAGAGTAGCTTGGGTGACTAAGATACAAGAATATGATTTGATAATGAAACCAACAAAGTTGGTCAGGGGGAAAGGATTATGTAAATTTATAGCTGAAAGTCCGAAGCAAGAAGAGGGGCCTATTACTTAACTTGCAAAGAATGTCCTTCCCAATTAACACCAAAAGAAAGATGCAACCTTAGGTTTCAAGTAGATAAATATGTAATATGGCAGGGTTCACTATTCAAAAGAGGGGTGAATGGGACTTTCCTTAGGTGCGTTGATAAGGAGCAACAGATGCAAATTTTAAAAGCCTTTCATGAAGAAGCCTGTGGGGGTCACTTTTCCTCTTTAGTTACTGCTTTCAAGATTCTTCGTAATTGCTTCTACTGACCAGGCATGTTTAAAGATGCTTATGCATTTGTCAGAAGGTGTGAAAAATGCCAATTGTTTACTGGAAAACCTCAGCTAGCTGCATTACCTTTGAAACTTGTTGTAGTGGATGAACCTTTTAAGCAGTGGGAACTAGATTTTTTAGGCCCAGTTAATCCTCTTTTGAGTGCTGGTGATGTTTATATTTTGACGGCCACTGACTATTTCACTAAGTGGGTGGAGGCTATTCCAACCAAGAAAGCCAATTCTTAGGTGCTGTGTGAATTTTTGAAAAATAATATTCTGGTACGTTTTGGAGTGCCACAGAAGATTGTGATAGATAATGCCACTTATTTTTCATCTTAGGAGTTGACTCTATTCTGCTATAACCATATTATTTCCCTGATCATTCATCCAATTACTTTCCTCAAGGGAATGGATAGGCAGAATCAAGTAATAATAATCTAGTGGCCATTATAAAAAAGTTGGTGGATGATAATGGTAAGAATTGGCACAAAAATCTCTTTGAAGTTCTCTAGGTAGACAAGATAACTCCTAAAAGGGTGATCAGCATGGCATCATTTGAGCTAGTATATGGTGTAGGGGTGCAGGTATCTCTTCCTTTAGAGTTATCGACTATTAAACTTTGAGCTGCAATTGAAGATCAAGCTTTCAAACATTCCCTTGAAAAAAGAATCATGTATTTACAGAAGCTAGAAGCTAAAAGGGAAGCACTAGTAGATAGAATCACAGAACATCAACTTAAAATAGCAAATATCTTTGATAGGAAGGCTCGGCTGAGGAAGTTTTTGAAAGGAGATGAAGTACTACTGTGGGACAAAAGGAAGGAACCAAAGGGAGCCCATAGTAAGTTTGAATCATTGTGGAAAGGACCTTTTCTCATTGTTGAAGAATTGGGATCTAATGCTTTCAAGTTAGCTTATCCAGATGGATCAATCTTGCCATATTCCTATAATGGGCAAGATTTAAAGTTGGTAAGATTGTAAGTCCCTCCTTTTGGAGTTTTTCCTTGTACATATTAGGTCAGTTTCCCTTTCAAGTTTTTGTGTAGTTTGTTTGTCTTTCCCTTTCATTTCTGCGTAACCAGAGTTTTGAGTTCTCTTCCTTTTTATCAAAAAGCAGTCCCCGGTCGAAGCTGATGTTAGTCCCAGTTTGAGTCTGGTCCTTTAATTCTTTGATTATGGCTTCATGCTAATAACCTTGTCTTCTAATCAATATTTCCTTCACTCAATATGCATCAAACCCGGTCATCATTTTTTAAATTTTATTTGTGTCTTGAGTCGCATGGAATTTTGCAAGCTTTGTTTTTCTTGAACACTCTTGAACACCTTTGAATAGCCTTGAATGGTGTTCACACCAATTCAAGGATGTTCACATAATTTTCTTCTTGTGAGAAAGCATGACAAGCTGAGAAGTAAGTATAGAAATCCATCTACCGCTGAGAATAAAGAGATTGTAATGGATCAAATTTTGACTTGTGATATGCCCTGGCATTCAAAACTATTAATTGAAATTATTCAGTCCATCAAATTTGAACAGGTTTGAACATATTTGAATGACATTGAACACATAAGAACTTTGTTCTTTCTTGTTCAAGAGGAATCTAAGAGAATAATAAAAGAAAGGAAGACATACCAACAGCTAAGCAGTGGGCCCCACAAAAGAGATGGTATTTAATGCTAATAATGGTGAGAATTTGTTAAGTATGACCTAGAGTTCCAGAATAATCATTATTCTTAATGGCCTTAGGATTTGTTTAAGTGGTAATTATGGTTGCATGTACAAAATGTCAAATAAAATCCATGCTGCTCTCTATATGAAAGATTTGCAATAAATTTGTGAGCTCTTGTGACTCTATTTAAGTTATATCTTTTCATTTAAGTGCTTAATTATTCTTTTAAGAAGCTGGTGCATGGAGGTAAGGACTGGTGAGCTCTTGTGGTCGAAAGCTTCTACAGAAACAAGGTGAGTTTGGTAGATACCCCCTGTGATATTTACAAATTCAGTACTTAGCAAGGTGAATAGAAGATTAATTCTCTGCAGTATGATGTTAGTTTTTCATATGTTTGGGAATACTACAAGTTTAGTATGTGATGTCCCTATAGTATCAGACACTGACCTAGAAGACTATGATATCGAGGACTTGCCTTCTCATCTTTTGAATTCTTTAGAGGGTACCCTAACACTGGAAATTCTACATAGTGGTTTGTGTTCTGCAATGACTTTTCCTCCCACTGTTGTGTGTCTAGAGCTAATTCTTGAGTGCATACAAAGTTATGATGTACGAACTGAGTCAATAAAAAAGGGGGATGGTGGCATCCTCATGCTAGTTAATAGGAAAATAGTGACACAAGCACTGCAAATCCCAAAAAAGGCATTTTTTGCTTTTTCTCCCGCGCAATCCATTGTAAAGTTCAATGAAAATAAAGATGCAAATTGTACTTCCATAGCCAAGAGCTGGTTGCTGAATCTGCAAAGAGGGGGTTCACATTTTCCCAAGAAATTTAACAAAACCGATGTCTACCCTTATATTAGTGACCTGATGGTAATGCTACGTAGAGTAAGAGGGTCTCAAGTTGCTTATCTTTTTTCTGACTAGATGTATTTCTATGTTCAAATCATCCTAGAAGGAATGAAACTCCTAGACTGGGCTGAGTTAATTGCTAGTTCCCTGAGAGAACAACTCAATACCTCTAAATTGACTGGTAGTGGTTTCTTCATGTCTTCCTATCTCATATATTTTTTAGCCTGTAGTAGACAATGGCACAGATTACCACATGAACCTTGGGTTGTAGATATGTGTGTGTATGAGTATTACCCAATTCTACAGAAGGATAAGGTTGTTGAAAATTACAAAAGAGTGCATGAAAAATTCATGGGTAAACTGTGTTTTTAATTGGCTGGCGTCACTGATAAAAGGATTAGTTTGAAAGCCCAGGAACTGGTAACTAAGTATGGTAGCTATTATATTCAATTTCCTAGATTTACATATATTAGGGTTGGGGATTTTGAAGATCATCCGATGAGGTTACCTAGGTATGCATTCGATTATTTTATCCTAGTTGAGATTTGTCGATAGCTTGCTTCAGTTTTGAAAAGGTTTCTTCCTGAAGAGGACTAGGATAAGGCTTTTCCTATAACACTAGGTAAATTTTCATGTAAAACCATGGATGACACCGTTAGTATTGGAAGTGACATCTATCATTTTGACTTCAAGTACTATAATGAAAGGGTGGGATTTGATAACAAGAACTATGCCAGTGGCAGTCTAGGGCTTAGATCACACATTTTTCTTGTACATCACCTAGAAGATTTCTGGGAGGACTATCGTGATGAATCACAAGTAGAGGAAAGATCACACAACAAGCTATGTGTATCTCAAATTCAATCCATTCAACTAAAAATTAATGTAGATGGAGTAACTAATGATGGATCTAATTTGATTGAGCCTAACTACAATAAACTAGTTGAGAAGAGTGATCCTATTATAGACTGGTCCAAGGAGGAAGAGGATAATATTGAAAAAAGAACTTTATGTGTTATCCAGTTGACTAATGAGTGGCTACATAAAAGAAGGAAGCAGAAAGAACCTAGAGTAGAAAAAGTAGAACTTGCATGTACTTCTTTACATTCCCTTATTTCTATTTCTAATTTATCTACCCAAATTGAAAATGCAGGATCTACTGAGAAAAAATAGGTCAGAAACACAAGAAAGAAAGCTATAGATGAACCTCACTTGGCTGCTCCTTCATAGAGGATTACAAGGTCCAAGACCAGGTTAAAGACTAAGAAAAACATGGCTCAGAAGGACGTCCTAATGATCAATTTGGATGAAGACAATATAGAAGATATGAGTTTTCACATATCTAAAAATGAAAAAGTGGATAAGGATCCTTTTTAATTAGATGATGCCACACTGGAGGTAATTGGTACACCAGCAATGAAACCTGAGCAACCCACTAGTTTTGGAGTTACACCCCATGGCTAATATCCACAGTGAGTAAAAAATGCAATCTAGTTCCTATGTCTGTGCTTGTTAAAGATATAGTGAGCAAGTATGTTTAGAAGACTCCCAAAACTAAAAAGGTAAAAAGCACAGCCCGAATGTTCACAGATGTGAAAACCACAAAATGGACTGTTGAAGTGGTGACTTACAGACCTAAAGAGGGGGAACAAGAAGTTAGGGAAGAGGACTTTGAAATCATGAAGGTGGAATTAGGTACCATGGATCGCACTGGCAAGAATAATTTGTTCAAAGAAACAGTGCAACAAATGTTGAATTCATCTTGGCAAGATGGAAAGGAAAAGAAAGAATTGAAGCAGACAATTGTAACATTGTCATGATTTATCAATACCTTCTACAATTTTGATGCCACTCCATTTGTTCGGTCTTGTCAGATTTTTGACCCAGATTCTGCTGAGAGAAAAAATTTCTTGAGTCAAGTGTAGAGAGGCTGACCCCTGGTGAATTCTGTAGATGAATGGATCAGTGAAATTGTCAAAAGTGGTCTTAGGTACCTCAAAGATGCTTAGGACATTTTGCACAATACAGAAGCTTTGATAGGTGAATTACAAACATAGAGGTAGGTGTGGGAGAGAGAAGATGAGAAATGGTTTGGAGCCATGTCTAAGTTCTTGGAGATAGAAAAATATGGGTATGTGAAGTTCTATATAGAGAAGTTTGTGAAGTCACATGATGAAGCCACCTTCTTTTTTCTGAGAAAGAATGTTAGTTGGCGTCTCAGCACCATTAGGAGTACTATCACTGAGAACAAAGATAGTGAAAATTAAATCAGGCAGTTGCAAAAAATAATGATGATTGAACTAAAGGTGATCAATTTTTCTCATACCTACACAGTCAATCATGGAGATCAAGACTAGAAAATAGCTCTTGCAGTGTTTGAGAATACCATGAAAAAGCTTAAAGAAAAGGCCAACCCTAAGCCATCAAATTTTACACAGGTGGCCAAGATTGAATCAATGTTGTATCTATGTGTGGATCAATTCCCTTCAACAATCGAGAAGGTCAAGAAATCTAGGTGGTTGAAGGAAGTGACGATGACAAGGATAGCGAACATGAAGGTTCCCCATATGCATCTCATGAATGAATTGATTCAGGCATACAAGCAATGTGAGGTGACACAATATGCCATAGCTAAAGGAGAGAATCTTGTGGCAGATGAGAAGTGTGCCATCGATAAGGAGGTTGATCTTGAAATTTAGTTATGTTTTAACTATTTGGAAACTCTAAAGGACACATGTCCTCTTTTATTTTGGTTACTCGTAAAACTATTCTAATTGAGAGATTAGGTTTTTCGGGAGACCTCTCGACTTTGCAAAAACTATAAGTAGTTTAGTTGCATAGTAGAAAGGGTAAGAAATTTTTGGAAGAAAATTGGTATTTTTCTTTTAAAGTTTCTTTTAGTCTAAAGACATTTCCAATGTATCAAGTTTGCTATTAAAGAATTTAGATATTTTTCATGCTTTTTTCCTGTGCTGCAAGAACAATTAATATATCAATCATACTTTATTTTAGATCTGTGTAATTTGAAGTGAGTGAATATATGTCCTATGGTGATATTTTTATTCATTCCTTGTTACCTTTTTTAAGGATTTTATAATAAGATTATTAGGTCTACTCTATTAAGACATTTCTCTATTACAAATGCTAAAAAGAAATAGTAAATATATTGACCTGTAAATTTGCAACTATCTTTGCATAACCAGACCCTTTGTTCACTCTTCTATCTTCACTTCAATCCTTCACTTTCCACTAGCTTCAACACTTCATTATATCCTACTTTCTAACTCAGAATCTCTCTATTCCTTCTTCACTACATCAGTGAATGACTTATCAACTCTTCAATTTTCCATCCATTTGTCCATACAAAACCATCTTCTATATTGAAATTTTTTTCTACTTAATCTCCTCTATTACATTTTCCTTTGATCAATCTTAGTCATTCAATCCATTTCATAAACTTATTGAATGTATTTGGATCTCGGTATCAAGTTTTCTCTTCATTTCAGAACTTGAACTTTCTTGAAACTTGTTCCTTCTATTTTAACCATTTAGATCTAAGTCGTAGATCATCATCATGAATTTTCCTGATCATAGATCTCTCTAACTAACTTTCCTTATCATCATAACCTTCCAGCTCATCGTATCTAATCATTAAATGTTGTTCTGATCATTTTATTTAATATCATTTCCTTGATCAATGGATAACTCTGAATTTTGGTTAACTTTGCTCAATGCCTAAAACTTCATGCTCGGTGCCTAGAGTTCCTTTTACTTTACTAAAACATACTATGCTCTTACCAAATTACTTTTCCTCTTTACAAAATGACTTTTCCTGCTCGGTAGCCAAAATAGTTTTGCTTGACGACTTGTCAAATCTTCATACCATGCTTTACCGACTTGATATAATCATATGTTAGGTAGAAAAAAATTATATGAACATAATATTAACATTTTTTGATCTGTATCAGTTGCCCATTTAAGATCTTCAACTTCACAACATCTCATTTCTTTTTCTCCTTAACTCATTCAACTTATAGCATATTTCAAATGATATAGAAAAACAATATAAACCAGAAATCAATTTCTTGACATCAATGAAAAGATAATAAATGATCTATCCTTTCTACTAACTTTTATTCCTCTAATCTTGGTTGGTCTTCATCATCATCACCATTAGTTATAGTAACAATCTCCCTCTTTGGCATTGATGGCAACACTAATAATATTTAGTGTTCAATTGATGATGGTAATACTTCACTGTCATTCCTATACTCCCTCTGAGCTGTAACTTTTTCCTTGATTTGTTGTACTTGATCTTCTTTTGGTCATATTATCCGTCTATCAGTAACAATCTTCATCAATAGATCTTCTATATTGTTCCTCTTTGAAGTATTAGTAATACTAATGCATTATCATCCTCTTCATTGAAACACACTAAAAATTTCATCTCTCTCTTTGTGATCATTAATAGTAAGATCATCAATAGTAATATTATTATAGTAGTCTTGCCCCTCTTTATGTTTTTCATCAATCTCATCTCCCTTTCTAATCAATTGACGCATTCTCCTTCTATGCAACATCAGTGCATCAACAATATTATCCTTCTACAATCATCATTTATATTCTCCTTCTTTGAAAACAATGCCAAGGACATATAAAATCTTGAAAAATTTTCTCAGGTAGTAAATCATACCTCCAATGTATAGATGTCTCATTGCAGTCATAAAATTTTTCACAATGTCATACATCACCTAAAGAGTGATCACTAGCATCAACTCACAAGATATATATTCTATTGGATACTTAAATTGATGTAGCATGAATCTTTCCGTAGTGAACATTGGATAGGGAAGAACCCCTAACTTACCTCAGAGATACTCAAAAAAATCCTTTGGTAGTGGTTTAGTAAATATATTAGCTATCTATTCTTTAGAATTCACATACTCCAATGTCACATTCTTATATTATACTTGTTCTCTCAAGTAGTGATACTTGATAGATATATGTTGTCTTTGAATGTATCACCATATTCTTTGATATATTAATAGAACTTGTATTATCATAATAAATTGTAACTGGACCAGTAATCCCTTCTTGCATACCTTCAAGTAAATGTTTGATCCACATAATGTCAGAATAATTAATAGTTGTAGAAATATACTCAGCTTCAGTAGTAGATTGTGAAATACAACTTTGTTTCTTGCTTAACCATGTTACTAACCTTTCTCCTTAAAAGAAAGCTCCACTACTTGTATTTTTTTGTCATGAATATTTCCAACCCAATCAACATCGGTATATACCTTGAGATCAAAATCTCCTCCTTTTGTGTGTAATAGACCAAAATCTTTAGTCCCTTTCAAATACTAAATATTATTTTCACTACAGACATATGTGTCTCCTTTGGGTGGGTAGAAAACCTTTCCACAATACCAACTAATTAATGTGCAATATCAGGTCTACTATGTACAAAATTGTTAATCTCTATTGAGCATTTAAGGTTGTCATTACTATCAAAGGATATTAAACAGGTCAGTCGGTTACTTATATTGAGTTGGTCGGTAACTAGAAGTAAGATAGAGTAGTAGGTAAAGCCTTTACACCGAACATCACACAGTTTATTGAGCACCAGTGACACCGACACTAACGGTTAGTAAACACTAAGCATCGCAGTATACACCGAACATATTATATAGTGTTTACTGGTGATCATAGAAAATGGCATAGTAATCTGAAATGGCACATTCTTCTATGCAAATGGTTACAACAGATCGTAAAATGGTTTACCAAGATCAAGGAGCATTTATTATAAAAGATACTCATTAAATGTAATGTTTATCTTATTGTAATAGTTGATCTAGGTTAATTTTGCACCATAGATCTTAGTGTTATGATTATTTTTGTAACCTAATTTTTGCTAAGGCAGAAAAAATAAAACACTATATATTTAGTATGTTCACACCATTTTATGAGGTTGGTGAACTGATATATATGAATCATGGAGCACTTGAGGCCATTGCCTAACTTCAAGTCAATCAGTTTACAGAGAATAATAGAGTACAGAGGATATCAGATTGAGCAGAATCATAGAAGGCTACCGAGTAGAATAAAGTAGAGAACCATCATAGATAAGGTGATATTTTGATGAGTACTTATAGATCTATTTCAAATAATTGAGTTGTCAACTAGCAGATAATTGCCTATTACTTTCTGACAATTGTGATAGAGTTTTTGGTAAAATCTCTTAACAGAGTAGACTTAACAGTCTTATGGAAATCTCTTAATAGAGTAGACTTAACAGTCTTATGGAAATATCTTAACCGAGTACACACTTCATTAGTTTTGTTAAAATCCTATAACTAGGTAGATCTAGCTGATCTAACATGTTACTCCTAATAGGGTAAGATCACCAGAAGTGATCAAAACTTGTAGCCTTAACAGGCAAACCTTTTCTATCTACAGTAGTGAAGAATTTGTGGGTGTCATCCCCACTGTAGTTTTTACCTTCTTACAAGGGTTTCTGCATTACCAAAATACTTGTGTTATGTGATTATCATATTGATTTCATGTTTTTTACTTTTTCAAGTTAACTAGATGATTGATTTATGCAATTATATTCAAGTTATTTTGATCAGTTATCACAGTACACAGTTATAGATCTGAAAGGTTTTTCAAGTAAATTTTTTGAAGGCACTGATTCACCCCTCCCCTCTTAGTACCTATCTCTCCTAATTCCAACAATTGGTATCAGAGCTTAGTTCTCTTGTTGAATAGTCTAACCACTAAAGGGTAAAGGTCTAAGTCATGGAGAGATACAATCTTGACAAGACTATTGAGAATCAAAAGATACAAATATAGATGTTTGTGGAATAGTATAAACAAGCCAAGGAAGAACTGAAGAAATTACTGGTTGAAAGAAAAAAACTTGCAATTCAGCTGAATGAAATCGGTTATCATGAAGAACCTATTGATGAAATATTTGATCATATTGGATTAAGCTCTGGAAGCATCTCTGATGGATCTAAAATCATAATCTCTAACTTGTCTAAAAAGAATCAGCATTTATTTGAGCAAGTGAAAGCACTTCAAATCGGTCATGAATATCAGATGGTGAGAATGGTGGAAATCATGAACAATGCTAGACAAGATGAACAAGATCAGAATCTAGCTATTGAAAACCGAAGACTAATGACTGAACAACTTCAAGCAAGAGAAAGTGAAATACAAAGACTCACTGATCATCACTTCCAAGTATCAAATCAGATGATGACAGTTAATCAAGAAATGAATCAAGTCAATGGAGAATTATCAAGAAGACTTGAAGATGTTGCAATACTCAGAGAATATAATGAAAAATTGAGAAATGAAATAAAGACACAAAAGCAACATAATGAAATTATGAAGATAGCTGAGGACAATTCTAAAAAGATTGATGATTTCCTGACTAATCAAAGGAGATTTGGAAGCAGAGCCAGTATAGGCTACACCGGTGAAGGAGAATCATCACAACAAGATGAAAAAGTCAACAACAATCAAAGTCAGAAACCTAAAGTGTTGACATGTTATCACTGTGGAAAACCAGGACATACATCTAATGTGTACAGAAGTAGAGCACAAGGTAAACCTCCTGTCATTCCTAAATTCAATGGATATTGTTATTACTATGGTAAGTTTGGACATCCAGCTTATGAATTCATAGCTAAGAAGAATGACATTGCTAATAATACTACTAAGGAGAAAATATGCTATAGTTGTAATAAGCATGGACATACTGCAAGGGATTGCAAATAAAAAATGAAACAAATATGGACATCTAAAGAGAAACTACAATGAAAGCCATATCAACTGAAGAGACAAGGTAACTCATATGTTTTGGATTATAATACATGGACTAGTTGTGTTGTATGTGGTCGGTATGGACACATTGCAGCAAACTATTACAGAAAGAGTCAGATTGGACAATCAAGAAACTGGACAAATGCAAGAATGGCATGTATGCACTATCACAAGGTTGATCATTTAAGCAAGAACTGCAAAGACCGAGCACCGGATGAAAACCATATATTTGAGAGTGGATATAACATTGAAAAAATTATGAAGTTAAGGAACACAATGTGGAAGAAGGCATCTAATGAGAATGCTAAGTCAAGTAACACTGTCAGTGAAACCTCGTCCATTGGATTGGGTGACATCGGTACCTCCACTTAAGATGACAAAGGTATGTATGGAACTGACATTTTTAAATGATCACATTTTACATATAGTTCTTTATATATGATGTACAAATACCAAATCTACATGAATAAAGATGCACTATGGTTTATGCGTTAAAATTTTACAAATGTCACATACTCGATAAAAGAAGAAACAAGAGTTGATTACCCATCGGTAATCATTATACAAGGTTAACTGACAATAGTGCAAACTGATGAAGAAATTCTATGTCAACTGAGCAAAAGAAATTGTAGACATTACCAAGCTAACAAGCTATTTTGTACTAAAAGTTAGGTCATGCATTTAATGCACTAAAGTTTGAGCGGGAATATCAAAAAGTCTATATATACGCATGAAATGGAGTTCATTGTTACATTGCAATTTCAAAGAAAAGATATTTTATAGAGAAGAGTTCGAGCTAAAGATTTTCAAAAAAGATTCAAAGCTACTGTAGATCAAATCGACAACAATTATTTGACGATATCGAGTAAGTTCATCTACCTACTAAACACTGGTTATCTATTACTTTCTAAAACCCTAGAAACAATTTATGGCATCAACATCGACTACAAGAAAATCACAAAACATTGAGGAGGAAGTAGAATTAATTGTTAGGGCTAATTTTGCTGAGGCCAAATTCAAACCACATCCCAAGGTTGCAGCACAAATGGATGATATGGGTGCATTCTCGAGTATTCAAGATAGGGTTTTGTTAACTAAAGATGTTAGGGCCTATATTCACTACAAAATTAGAGAAGTATGTGATTTTGAGACCATTGTTGCTTATCAACAAGTCTATGGACCGGATGGAAAGATAAAATCTGAATATAGGAAGATTGAGGACTCAGGGTTATTATGTTTCACATACTTCCCGCAAACATTCAAAAATGACTGGATAAGAATCATGCTAAGAAGATTTCATGATGGAAAATTTTGGTTAGATAAACCTATTGAGGTCACAAAGAAGATTATCAGTAGGGTTACTGGGTACCCTACAACCGACAAAGAAAAAGCCTTTCAAAGTTCGTCTCGTCCTGACATTGAAAAGAACACTGGAGCTCAATGGGATGGTAGGGCACTAAAAATCTCAACCATCAAAGACCCAGTGGTAAAATTTGGAGCACGTGTCATCGGGTATAAGATATTTCAATCTAGTAGACCAAATAGTGTACCCTGCAGTGCTATGGACATGGCATATAAAATTGTGAAGAATGATCACTAGGTAGATCTTGCCAAACTGTTACTACACCAACTACAAGATAATATGAAGAAAATAAGATCAAAAGAAGTCCAACACATGTAAGTACAGATCATTTCTTTTCTGTACATTTTTCTATCTGCAAAAATATGTACCTAGTATCAGTAAAGTAAACTGGCAATCAGACAAACTGATAACTACACAAATTGGTGAAATGATGAAAAGTCTAGGAGATAATCTGAATAAGGAATTTAATGCATATTTCAAATAATTTCAAACAAAAATGCATCAAAGGAGTAGGATTCCAAGTGAATTAGTGAGTAAATTTGAAGATGACATATGTTTTGTAGTCAACACATACCACTCTATGATAAAGGCAGTAGAACCAAGAAAAAAATGGTTAGCACCGATGGGATACGAAATGAACCATGATTTTACTTTGAAATCTATTAATGCATTACTAGCATTACCGATAGATATCACTGCCACTAGGTTTGGCACCTATGATGAAGCTAAGTCACGAATCACTATAGACATAGAGATCAAAAAAATGTCTAGAAGGGTGAAGAAAATGAGAAAAGATCTCACAACAAAATATGGAAGTGCATCTAACTCATCTGCGGAGTCACTGGTTAAAGAAACAACTGAAGGTCAGTTATAGTTGGTTGAAAATCCCTATGATAGCGAGGAGACTGAGTCAGACAAAGAAAAGGATCACACACCGGTTCCTCCCACCAATGTTGAATAGGAAATGCAGTTACCAGAACTTGAAGGAATGAAGACACGTTCATCAACTATAGCACAACCTACTAAGAAAGAAGAAGTAGTAAAAGTAGCAAAAAGAAGAGCAGCTACACCAACATGGAAATATGTTAAGAGAAAGAACAAGAAAGTAGCTGAGACACCGAAGAAAAAGAGGAAATACATAAGAAGTAAAGAAGATATAGAGGAGACTGACACTAAAAATGATCCTAATCAATTCAAGTTAGTTCATAACATGGAAAGTACAATAGAAGAAATAATTGAAGATATAATTGAAAATGGAAATCTTACAGATCCAGGCATAGGCAAATTTGACAAAATGTCAATTAAGGACAAGACAAAGCTAGAACATGTTATCATCCAAATGATGATTAAATTCAAGAGAGTACCAATGGAATTCGCATGTCAATTGCCGAAGGAACTTGATGACAAAATAAATGAGAGATGGGCTATTGCACTAGATACAAAGAAAAGGAAAAGAGAATAATCATTAAGTCATGCAGCCTCACACTTTAGCTATGCTGTTGTAAGTGAATACATGACAAAGTATCAGGCTAGATTTCTAGTCAAGAATAGAGCTATGCAGATAATGGATGAGAATATGGTAAAGGTATTTTCATCGATGATAACAAAGGAAAGAAAATAAAGGACATTGACATATCAGTTACTGAGGTAATTGATATCACTGAACAAAAGGAAGAAATAAGAATTTCATAGGATGCACTGGATCAAGTAAAGATCCACTTGTAGAAGAAAATCGATGATGATGCACTCATTGAGGACATCACTAACGGTGATCCTAATGATGAGGATGATGAAGATGTGATAATTGCACCAAAAAAAGATGAAGCACTAGACACTGATAGTGTGTTCACATCTCTATCGAGTGAACTACATGTACTTGCAAAGGTAGTTGAAATACTTTCACAAGTACAACCCATTGCTTCTCATCCTGAGAAAAATAAAGATACAACTAGGATACAAGAACCTGAGCAACCTGTAGATACAAATGAGCCTAACAAAATAGAGGCACAATCTATAGAAACAAAGGAACTAGAAGAAACAAAGTCAACCTAGGTGAACCCACCTGACACTACAACCGAGACTCCCACACCATCTACCGAGGAGTAGAAGAAGGATGAAACAGTGTCAATTGGGAAAGATACTCCGAAGAGTGGAGAAAATGCTATTGTTATTAGTGAGAAGAAGTCACCTCTTGCACAAAAGAAGAAGAAGAAAGCCAAAGGTCCAGTCACCATTGATGAAGTCATAATTATACCAGAATGTGACCTGAGAACCCTAAGCCCTGAGGAACTAAGTAGATATGGAGAGCTATGCTCAAGGAAAGTAGCACAAGAGAAGTTAAGGCAAGAACACAAATGAAAAGAAGTTTTAAATGATGTGAGGGATATTCTACAACAAATAGTACCGAAGACAAATATTGATGAGAATACTCCCATCTTAGATCAACTTGCTACACTCACCAACAAAATCAATGCCCTTGATATAGATATAGACAAAAGAATAGAAGAAAGGGTAGAATCAAAGATTCAGGACAAATTGGCAAAAATGATTAGCACAAAAGTGGCACTGAAAAAGGTAAAATTATCTAAGGTCATTACAGAGGTAAAATCTATTACCCAGATAATCTATCAATTTCTAATCAAGCTTTTTACTTTAGACACCTTCACTGTAGAAGTCAGTGAAAAGATAAAGGTTTAGAAGCAGAGATAAAGTTGCGTACACAAGAAGCTATCACCGAGCGAACTACTTTCTTAAAGCATATTCACTGAGTTTAGGAAGTCCGACGGCTAATAGTAGATTTAAGAAAACAAGAAGCACACATCACTGATCAGGTCACAGAGTTACAGATAGAACTCACTCCTTACCTGAAAATTTTTGAAGCACATATTGTCAAAGCTAAACAACTTGTCACAACACTAGAGATTTTAGTGTTGGATAATATCTTTGACATGCATGCACAAGTTGGTCTTGAGCATATTGCTCTTACCAACTTGAAAGAGGAATGGGACAACCTCTTGGAGTCTGTAAAGAAAACCCACCAACACATTTTTGATAAGATGTAAGTATACATTATTTTTTTGTGTTTGGCATTATTATCAAAAAGGGGGAAAACATGTATATGCCAAATAAAGTATACTTTGATATGTATATTACATACTACTAGGAGCATGCACCGAGGGGGAGTACTTTGTACTTAGAATTTTTTTTTTTGTGGATATGTATATGGCAGAGACATAAGGAATATATAGAAACATTTTATCTATATACATTCAAAGTTTTGATACTAATGCCAAAGGGGGAGATTGTTAATCTCTATTGAGCATTTAAGGTTGTCATTAGTATCAAAGGATATTAAACAGGTCGGTCGATTACTTATATTGAGTTGGTCGATAACTAGAAGTAAGACAGAGTAGTCGGTAAAGCCTTTACATCGAACATCACATAGTTTACCGAGCACCAGCGACACCGACACTAACGATCAATAAACACCGAGCATTGCAGTATACACCAAGTAGATTATATAGTGTTTATCGATGATCATAGAAAATGGCATAGTAATTTGAAATGGCACATTCTTCTATGCAAATGGTTACAACAGATCATAAAATGGTTTACCAAGATCGAGGAGCATTTATTGTAAAAGATATTCATTAAATGTAATGTTTATCTTATTGTAATAGTTGATCTAGGTTAATTTTGCACCGTAGATCTTAGGGTTATGATTATTTTTGTAACCTAATTTTTGTTGGAGTTAGGAGAGATAGGTACTGAGAGGGGAGGGGTGAATCAGTGCCTTCAAAACTTTACTTGTAACAACCTTTCTGATATATAACTAAATACTGTAATAACCGATCAAAATAACTTGAATCTAATTGCATAAATCAATCATCTAGTTAACTTAAGAAAGTAAACAACATGAAATCAATATGACAATCACATAACACAAGTATTTTGGTAACGTAGAAACCCTTGTTAGAAGGTAAAAACTGCGGTGGGGATGACACCCACAAATTCTTCACTACTACAGATAAAAAAGGTTTACCTGTTAAGGCTACAAGTTTTGATCACTTCTGGTGATCTTACCCTATTAGGAGTAACATATTAGATCAGCTAGATCTACCTAGTTATAGGATTTAACAACACTAATTGAAGCGTGTACTCAGTTAAGAGATTTATACAAAGACTGTTAAGTCTACTCTGTTAAGAGATTTATCAAAAACTCTATCACAATTGTCAGAAAGTAATAGGTAAATTATCTGCTAGTTGACAACTCACTTGTCCAAAATAGATCTATAAGTGCTTATGAAAATATCATCTTATCTGTGATGGTTCTTTGCTCTGTTCTGCTTGGTAGCCTTGTCTGATTCTACTCAATTTGGTAACCTCTGTACTCTATTTTTCTTGGTAAACTGATTGTCTTGAAGATAGGAAAATTCTTCAAGTGCTCTGTGATTCATATATATTAGTTCAACGACCTCATAAAAATGGTGCGAACAAATACAATATATAGTGTTCTATTTTGCCGCCTTAGCAAAAATTAGGTTACAAAAATAATCATAACCCTAAGATCTACGGTGCAAAATAACCTAGATCAACTAATACAAATAAGATAATCATTGCATTTAATGAATATCTTTTACAATAAATGCTCCTCGATCTTGGTAAACCATTTTACGATCTGTTATAACCATTTGCATAGAATAATGTGCCATTTTTTATTACTATGCCATTTTTTTTTATCATTGGTAAACATTGTATAATCTGCTTGGTGTATACTATGATGCTTGATGTTTACTGACCATCGGTGTTAGTGTCACTGGTGCTCAGTTAACTGTGTGATGCTCAGTGAAACAAGCTTTACCAACTGCTCTGTCTTACTTCTAGTTACCGATTGTCTCAATATAAGTAACCGACCGACCTATTTACTATCCTTTGATACTAATGAAAACCTTAAATGCTAAATAGATATTAAAAATCTCCCCCTTTGGCATCAGTATTAAAACTTCAAAATGTATATAGACAAAATGTTTCTATATATTCCTTATGTCTCCGCCATATACATATCAAAAATTTCTAAGTACAAAAAATTACTCCCCCTCGATGCATGCTCCTAGTAGTATATAATATACATATCAAAGTATACTAATTTGGCATATACATGGTTGGTTTTCCCCCTTTTTGATAATAATGCCAAATGCAAAAAAAATATAATGTATACTTACATCTTATCAAAAATGTTTGGATGGGTTTTCTTCACAGACTCCAAGAGGTTGTCCCATTCCTCTTTCAAGTTGGTAAGAGCAATATGCTCAAGACCGACTTGTGCATGCATGTGAAAGATATTATCCAACACCAAAATCTTTGGTGTTCCTACAAGTTTCTTAGCTTTGACAATGTGTGTTTCAAAAATCTTCAGGTAAGGAGTGAGTTCTTTCTATAACTCTGTAACCTAATCGGTGATGTGTGCTTCTTGTTTCCTTAAATCTGCTATCAGCCACCGGAGTTCCTGAACTCAGTTAATATTCTTTAAGAAAGTAGTTGGCTTGGTGATAGGTGCTTGTGTACTCGACTTGATCTCTTCTTCTAAACCTTTTATCTTTTCATTGACTTCTACAGTGAAGGTGTCTGAAGTAAAAAGCTTGATTAGAAGTTGACAGATTATCTGGGTGATGGATTTTACCTCAGTGATGACCTCAGATAATTTTACTTTGTTCAGTGCCACTTCTGTGCTAATCCTTTCTGCCAATTTATTCTAAATCTTTGATTATTCCCTTTCTTCTATTCTTTTTTCTGCATCTGTATCAGGGGTATTGATTTTGTTGGTGAGTGTGGCAAGTTGATCTATGATGGGAGTATTCTCATCAATGTTTGATTTCAGTATTATCTATTGTAGAATATCATGTACATCATTTAACACTTCTTTGCATTTGTGTTCTTGCCTCAACTTCTCTTGTGCCACTTTCCTTGAACATAACTCCCCATACCGACTTAGTTCCTCAGGGCTTAGGGTTCTCCGGTCACATTTGGGTATAATGATAACTTCATCAATGGTGACCGACCCTTTGGCTTTCTTCTTCTTCTTCTTCTTTAGTGCAAGAGGTGACTTCTTCTCACTTACAACAATAGCTTTTTCTTCAATCCTTAGAGTATCCTTACCAGTTGACACTATATCATCCTTCTTCTACTCCTTAGTAGATTGAGTGGGAGTCTCAGTTGTAGTGTCAGGTGGGTTCACCTCAGTTGACTTGGTTTCTTCAGGTTCCTTTGGTTCTATAGACTATGCCTCTAGTTTGTTAGGCTTATTTGTATTTGCAGGTTTCTCAGGTTCTTGAATCTCAGTAGTATCTTTAATTTTCTTAGGATGAGAGACATTGGGTTGTACTTGTGAGATTATCTCAACTACCTTTGCAAGTATAGGTAGTTCACCTAGTAGTGATGTGAGCACACTAGCAGTGTTGAATGCTTCATCTTTGTATTGTGTAATGGTCACATCTTCATCATCCAGATCATCAAGATCACCATTAGTGATGTCCTCAATGAGTGCATCATCATCGATTTTCTTTTGCAAGTGGATCTTAACTTGATCCGGTGCATCCTTTGAAATTTTGATTTCTTATTTTTGTCCTGTGATATCAATTACCTCAGTAATTGATATCCCAATGTCTTCTATTTTCTTACCTTTGTTACCATCAATGAAAATACCTTTATCTTTTGAACTGTGTCTCTTTTTAGACAATTTCAGGAATGCTTCCTGTTCAGCTTTCTCTTTTTCTTTCAAAATTGATGTCCATAGGGAGTCACATATGACATCCATATCATCCATATTCTCATCCATGATCTGCATTGCTCTGTTCTTGACTAGGAATCTAGTCTGATACTTTGTCATGTATTCACTTACCTTAGCATAGCTAAAGTGTGTGGCTGCTCGGCCTAATGACCATTCTCTTTTCCTTTTCTCTATATCTAATGCAATAGCCCATCTTTCACTTATTTTTGTCATCAAGTTCTTTTGGCAATTGACATGCAAATTCCATCGGCGCTATCTTGAATTTTATCATCATTTAGATGATAACATGTTCGATCTTTATTTTGTCCTCAATTGACATTTTTCCAAATTTGCCTATGCTTGGATATGTCAGATTTCCATTCTAAATTATATCTTCAATAATTTCTTCTATAGTACTATCCCTGTTACAAACTAGCTCGAATTGATCAGGGTCATTTTTAGTATCAGTCTCCTCTATATCTTCCTTACTCCTTATGTATTTTCTCTTTTTCTTAGGTGGCTGAACTACCTTCTTGTTCTTTCTCTTTATGTATTTCTTCGTCAGTGTAGCTGCTCTTCTTTTTGCTACTTTTACTACTTCTTCTTTCTCAGTAGATTGTGCTATAGTTGTTGAATGTGTCCTCATTCCTTCAAGTTCTGGTAGCTGAATATCTTGTTCATCGGTTGTGGGTAGTTGAATTTCTTCTTCATCATGGGTGGGAGGAACTGTTTTATATCCTTTTCTTTTTCTGACTCGATCTCCTCATTGTCATAGGGTTTTTCAGCCAACTGTAACTAACCTTCAATTGCTTCATCAACTGGTGACTCCTTAGGTGAGTCAGATGTAGTTCCATATCTTGCTGAGAGATCTTTTCTCATTTTCTTTTCCCTTCTAGACATTTTCCCGATCTCTATGTTCATTGTGATTCTAGACTTAGCTTCCTCATATACTCCAAACCTACTAGCAGTGATGTCTATTAGTAATGCCAGCAATGCATTGATAGATTTCAAAGTGAAATCATGATTCATTTCATAACCCATCGGTGCTAGCCATTTTGTTCTCAGTTCTACTGCCTTTATCATTGAGTGGTATGTGCTTACCACAAAGCATATGTCATCTTCAAATTTACTTACTAATTCCTTTGGAATTCTACTTCTTTGTTGCATTTTTGTTTGAAATTCCTTGAAATATGCATTGAACTCCTTGTTTAGATTGTCTCCTAGACTTCTCATCATTTCACTGATTTGAGCAGTTATCAGTTTGTCCGATTGCCAATTTACTTTTCCAATACTTGGTACATATTTTTTCAAATAGAGGAATGTACAAACAAGCAGTGATCCATACTTACATGTATTGGACTTCTTTTCTTTTATTGTCTTCATATTGTCATGTAGTTGGTGTAGAAGTAGCTCGGCAAGATCAACCTGGTGATCTTTCTTCATAATTTTGTAAGCCATGTCCACGACACTGTAGGGTACACTATTCAGTCTGCTTGATTGAAATATCTTGTACCTGATGACATGAGCTACGAATTTTACCATTGGATCTTTGATAGTTGAGATTTTCAATGCCCTACTGTCCCATTAAGCTCCAATGTTCTTTTCTATGTTAGGACGAGATGAACTTTGAAAGGCTTTGGCTTTGTCAGTTGTAGGGTAACCATTAACCCTACTAATAATCTTCTTGGTGATCTCAATAGGTTTGTCTAACCAAAATTTGCCATCATGAAATCTGCTTAGCACAATTCTTATCCAGTCATTGTGAAATGATTACGGGAAGTTTGTGAAACATCATAACCCTAACTCTTCAATCTTCTTATATTCAGATTTGATCCTACCATCCGGTCCACAAATTTGTTGATAAGCTACTACGGTCTCAAAATCACATACTTCACCGATCTTGCAGTGAATGTAAGCCCTAACGTCTTTTGTTAACAAAACCTTATCAGAGATACTAGAAAATGCACCCATATCGCCTGTTTGTGTTGTGACCTTGGGATGAGGTTTGAATTTCTCCTTGACAAAGTGTGCCCTAACAATTAATTCCACTTCCTCCTCAATGCTTTGTGATTTTCTTGTGGTCGAAGATGATGCCACAAATTATTTCTAGGGTTTTGGCAAGCAATAGATAACCAGTGTTCGGTAGGCAGATGAACTTACTAGTTATCATTGAAGAATTGTCATCAGTTCAATCTATAGTAGCTTTGAATCTATTCTAAAAATCTTTAGCTCAAACTCTTCTCTGTAAAATCTCCTTTCTTCGAAATCGCAATTTAACAATGAACTCTATTTTCACGTATATATAGGGTTTTTTGATATTCCTACTCAAACTTTGATGCATTAAATGTGTGACCTAACTTTTGGTACAAATCATCTGTCAGATCAGTAATGTCTATAATATATTTTGCTTGGTTAACATAGAATTTCTTCATCCATTTGTACTATTGTTAGTTAACCTTGTATAGTGATTACCGACGGGTAACCAACTCACGTTTATTCTTTTACTGACTAGATAACATTTGTAAACTTATAACATATAAACCATTGTGCATCTTCATTCATGTAGATTTGGTATTTGTACATCATATATAAGGAACTATATGCAAAATGTGATCATTAAAAATGTCAGTTCCATACATACCTTGTCATCTTAAGTGGAGGTACCGATGTCACCCAATCCAGTGGACGAGGTTTCATCGATAGTGTTACTACACTCAACATTCTCATTAGATTCCTTCTTCCACATTGTGTTCCTTAACTTTGTAATATCTACAATGTTATATCCACTCTCAAATATATGGTTTTCATCAGGTGTTCGGTCTCTACAGTTCTTGCTTACATGACTGACCTTGTGATAGTGCATACATGCCATTCCTGCATTTGTCCAGTTTCTTGATTGTCCAATCTGACTCTTTCTGTAATAGTTTGCTACAATATGTCCATACCGACCACATGTAGTACAATTAGTCCATGTATTATAATACCAGACATATGAGTTACCTTGTCTTTTCGGTTGATATGGCTTTCATTGTAGTTTCTCTTTAGGTCTCCAGACTTGTTTCATTTTCACCTTGCAGTCCCTTGCAATGTGTCCATTCTTATTACAAGTATAGCATATTTTCTCCTTAGTAGTATTATTAGCAATGTCATTCTTCTTTACTCTACATTCATAAGTTGGATGTCCAAACTTACCACAATAATAACTGTAGACACCTAAAAATCCTTTAGAAAATAAAGTATTTTTATTTTCTAAAAAATCCCTAATGACATCATCATTTATTAATTAATTAATTAATTAATTTTTGTGTCATTAAATCCCTTTATCTTAATTAAAAATATTTAATTAAGAAATCCCTCCCAAAAATGTTTAAATCTTATTTAAACATTATCTCCTTATTTATTAATTATTTAATTAATAAATTGACCAAAAATCTCAAAATAAATAATTTATTTATTTTTTGCCCAAAACTTGGCCAATTTCCTTAAAACCACTAACCTCTTCTAGAATCTTCTAATCTTTCTTTAATTTTGATTAAAGACTAATCCCTTCATTTCCTAACCCTAATCCCAACTCAAAATATTTAATTAGGATTAAATATTTAATCCTCATATTTATTAAATTAATTTTAATAAATATTCTCAAACCTAAGCCATGGAAATAAATAAATCTTTATTTATTTCCTAAAATCCATATTTATCCTAAGGAAATTCTAGACTCTTCTAGAAAGTCCTAATCCTAATCCTAATCCCCCCCTAATCTTGTCACATTCCCTAACCAAGGTTAGCCAACTCCTAAGCTTAACCCAAAGTCAACAAACTTCTAGAGACTTCTCTTACATGCGTTAAGTGCATTTAAGGCCTCCTTATCCCTCTTACATGCATTTATCATGCATTTAAGAAGCCCTTCACCCCTTTCTTACACCCTTTGACCTTAGGCACATTTCCCAAATTGTGCACATCCCTCCCATCTTTCAACCCAATGCCCTTGTGACACTTGTCACAAGGAGGTGGCCCTGAACTAGCACAATCCATGTGCTCCCCTTTGAATGAATCTTGGCCTCTCTTAAGGATTTTGATCCTGGCCACTCATTCCTCCTTCCCAAATCCTATAAATGCTCCTCATTTCCAAGAGCAAAAGAATCCATTCACCTTTCATTTTAAGCATTGTTATCATGCCCTTTTACTTCTAGCCTTAGCATAATCATCTTAATCTAGCTTACTTTCAAGCATTTTAGCTCATCCTAATTTAGTAATAATGGATTAACATAGTTTATTTCCTCATTTTACATAGCATACCATCATCATCACATCTCTATTTGGTTAAAATCAATCTTAGCATAAGCATTATTGTAGCTTAATCTTCATTTCAGCATCACTTGATCCTTGAGGCCTTAGGGGCAAATCAGGTGTTCTATACCTATTTTTGTGCCATTTTTGAGGTTTTCATGGATCTCAATCCATCCTAAAATGCATAAGGAACATGCTCCAAGTGCTTAGAGAGCACACCCATATCCCCTTAAGCAAGAGAAAATCAAACAGTGCTTGGGTGCACCTGTTTAAGCTCAATCTAAGGTGGCTTAGTTTAGAGTTTTACTTATTTTTTATTGATTTCATGCTAGACTAAAATCTAAGCTTTGTTTGGCTTGAAGTTTTCCAAACCAGGTACCCTCAAAAGCCTTGTCCACATTCTGGCATGCCCGGTGGGACCTCAAACCCATAATCACTTGATTATATCATACTTTGTATTCTTGTATTTGTAGGAAATAGATGAAATGTCACCTACACAAAGTTTAGTCACGCCTAAACATAGTTTAGTCATGCCTACAAAGCATCTGATCATGCCTACAAGCCCTGTATCAATGCCTATTTTCTAAAGATTTCCATGCTTGATAACTTCTATTCTATCTAAACTTCTATTCTATCACCTGCAATGGAAATAATCACGCTTGTAAAATAAACATTCACGCCTCTGTGTATAGAAGTCTCGCGTGTAACCATTTCATTATCACCTATCGGCATTTCCATTATCACCTGTAAGCATTTCATTATTGCCTGGGCCTGTTTAAATGTTGCCTGGGAATTTTTCTCTGTCACCTATGCATGTTTCACTGCCGCGTGTTCGCATTTTGCTGTCGCTTATGCAGCTATTCACTATCACCTAGACATGACATGCTATCACCTTTTAAACATTTAGTTATCGCCTGTGCATTTTTAAGTGTTTCCTAGGCCTTTTTAAGTGTCACCTTGGCTAGTTTAAAGTGTCACCTATGCTCATTTCGCTGTCACCTAGGCATTTTTCTCTGTCACCTATAATCAGTCTACTGACACCTGGTAGTTTTTTGGTGTCACCTATGCATTTTCTAGTATCGGGTATTAGCTGGACAATGTCGCTGTCGACTGTGTTTTTGCCTTAAATTTTTCTTAGATTCATAAAAAGCAAAAGTCAAGCAAATCTTGAATGAAACTAAGGAAAAGAACTTAGGTCCTAAGAGTCATTATCATTTTGAAAATCAAACACAATCTTGAATGATCTAAATTGGAAAGAACAAGCATCTCTATTCCCTCCTTTTCAATTCAAGCAAAGCGTAAATTCAATCTTGAATGCCTTAAGGACAAAACAAAGCACTTCAAAGTTCTAAATCAACACGATAATTCAATCTTGAATGCCCAAGTCAAAGCAACTGCAAATGCTCAAAAGTCTTTTGGAAAAAGAACAAATCAAAGCCTAAACACTTGTGTCTTCAATTGTTCAAATTCAAACATCACTTAATCAAATTGGGAAAAAGAACAACTTGTTTGATGTGCAATTAGGAGCTTTACTTTTTTTGTAAATCCTATTAAAGTAAGCAACGTAGAACATTTGGACTCGGATAAGTTCACTTGTTCTACTTTTAGCGAGGCCTGTCCAGGGAGAAAAGTGCTTCCTCCTCAGAGAATGACCTCAAACCGATATCCCCCTCGGCCGGTATATAAATAAAGTGAAGGCAAAAAGTACTCACTTATGTCTCCTAATCCATGGGTGTTTTGTGCCAAATGCAAATGTCTGGGGACAGGTAAATATTCCTCCTCCAGCGTTGTTGGCTAGGCTCTTAAGTGAGTCACAGGCGGTCAGCATAACTGGGTATGGAGACTCCACGGAACTATTAAAAACTTGATAAAATAGAGGCTACCCTATCTACATCTGAAAGTATCAAAATCCTTGTGCAAGGACCGATTCCAAGGGGTTTACCGGGTCGCCTCAAGATTACTCACCATTTGTATTCCCTTCTAGGGGGTACCAAGCTATGGGCGAGCAATTTTGATACTCACCTTCCTTAGGTAGATCTATTTGAAGTGCTTGACAGTCAATACTCTGTGAAAACATTGTTGGGATATACACTTTCAAAGCTTTATCAGAGTCAGTTATCTTGTTTGTATCCCACAAGGTTGCTTTGTCCCTTGTGGAGATTTTTTTTCCAAAAATCTTTGTTGAAATCTATCCTTTTCCATTGGGAAACATCAAACTGATCAACAAACCCGGTTCGAGATGCTCAAAACATTTTGCAGAGAACTCTTGAAATCAGATATCCAAAGAACTTTTTTTTTGTCTCAAACCAACTTATCAGAATTTCTCCAAGTTATGCCAAATTTGATCAAACATCCGAAAGCTAAGTTGCCCAAATCCAAAGCTTATCAAGAGAAGAAAGTTGCAGAAAGAAACCTTAAGAGCCATCAATCCTCTATCCAAGCAACCCAAGTAGAAGAAAAATATCAAGAAAAGCTTGATAATATTGGCTATAACGCAAGAGTAAAAAATTTTGCCTACCGATTCTGAGTGAACCATCACTACATCAGTCTTGAAAGAGAAGATTAGATAGGATCCATCACATGTCCATTCTACCTTCAAATCTCAAAATCCTATCTCGGTAGTCTTTCATCCTAGTCTCATCCTAGTTTCATCTCGGCATCATCACCAAAATCCTTAGTTGCATTCTAGAGTCCTTAGCTGCACTCACCATCATCTTCCTAGCAGCATCATAGATCATCCATCTCAATTTCATTTGCATCATCCTTTTAGAGAAAACATTGTTCCATCATCCTTCACCATCTTTCCATTAGTGATCCACAATCAAAGTCCCATATCCTTCATCCAAATCCAGCATTCAATATCCAAATCAAAACTCACCATCCTTTTGTGCCAAATCTAGAGATCCAAATCCACAAGTACTTAGTGTTTAAAACCTTTGAGTTGTTTCCATCCCTTATCCCAAATCAGAAATCATCCCCTTTTTGATAGAGCATTGTCTAAAGTAAATCCAACTTGTCCTTGCATAGCCTCATCATCTCGAGCAAGAGATTGGCTTGTATTGATAAGAATCCAGTTGACCGAAGATCATTAGTCTATCCTAGGTTGGCCAAAACCTACCACTGATCCTCCATCGAGAAAAACAAAAGCTCATTGTTGACACTTAGTAATCTTCCACTAGCATCCCACCAATCCTCCACCCAATCTTGACCCAAATCAGAGCATCCCATCAAGCCTCCATTATTGCCAAGCTTTTTTACCAATCTATCACCATCTCCCATCAATCTTCCACCATCTTTGATCCAAATCCACGCATTTCACCAATCCTTGCATTGCATTTTAGAAATTCATCATCCTTAGAAGTTCCTTAAGCTTGCATCCATCATTCTTTAGAATCTTTTAGGAAACATCTTGCATTCATCTAGCATCTGCATTTTCATGCCTGTCGAGACAAGATCTGGATCTAGGAAGTGAAGGAATATGAATCCTTATCCAATCACCAGCACATCTGATCCCAACATTTTTACCAGTGTGATGGTAGCCTATGGTCCCCAAATACAAACTGGAAATACATGGGATGATCTCAATATCCCCTCAGCTCCTCTAGCAATAGAAACATTTGTGAATCATCCAGAGAATCCACTAGTAGTCAATACACTCATGGCCCAAAACCAGCAAAGCATGTTCACTAACTTTGCACAGGCATAGACTTCCATTCCAACATATCTCCATCCTCAAATTCCCATAGGTACTATCCAAATCCCAACACAAGTATACTCTCCATTCATCCAACCATTCCTTGATCCAACCTTGCAAACATCTCAAGCAACCTCCACCATTCCTCTTCTTTTGCAAGGAAGCTTCACCAGTCCTGTAACACAAGCTATAACACCATTTACTCCATTCCCTATCACAGGTACTTCATCATCTGCCATGGCTGCTCAAGCTCTTGCACAAATCCAACGCTTGTCCCAAAATCAACTCCCACCTCTTACACAAACCTTTTCACAAGAAGTCCCACCATCTTCCATATGCCAAATAGAACCTTTCGCTCTGGGAGGGATGCAATCATCCTTCCCCTTCACTTCACAAGCTTCCACATCCACACCTTTTGTGCCAGGAGGGATGCAATCATCTTTTCCTTTCAATCCCCAAGCTTCAACATCCACACCCTCATTTCAAGGGTCAACACAATCATTTCCCCCTTTCACCTAGCAACCCTCTACATCATCTACTCCCGGGGTAGTGCAATCATTCCCCTTTCAAAATCAGCAAACATCAACATCACCCTTTTCATGGGGAACACAAGTGTTCTCTTCATTTTCCCCCTAACAAACATCTACCCAGGCACAAGCCCAGCAAAATGCCTTCACCACAGGAATGCCTTCCATGGGTTTTTCAAAACCACCATTCATGTCCCAAACTCCCATCACATCTACCTTCCTGACATCCACTACAACACAATTCCCACCTCACACCGGTCCTCATTGGGGTCTCACTCAAGAAGACATGAAAGCCTTTGGAATACCAACTCACTCACCTACATCTGTATTTGCAAACCAACAAGACACCTTCTCACAAGTAGCACAACAGCAACCATCTCAACCTCCACCAACCTCATCCTTCATGAGCTATCCATTCCCAACACCCAGTGCTTTTCAGAAAGTTCCCCCACCTCAGTAGCAAAGTTTATCCCATTTCACAAGTTATCTTGCCTAGTCACCCTTTGCTTCCGGCTTCCCTACATCAGTTCCACCCTTAAGCAATATGGGAATGCACCCAACTTATATCAATCAACCACAAAGCCAAGTTCAACAAGGGCCATCTTACCAACAAGTTTCATCATTCCACCAGCCACCCCCACAGCAACCATACTTCCAGTCACAGTAACAAACCCCCATCATTCCCCAACAACAACAAGTTTCCTCCTATCAGTTACAGCAGCACGTCCCAGTCATCCCACAACCCCAGCAAGTAGTCCCATATCCTCCACCATAATATCCCCCTGTGCTGCATCAGCAATATCCCCAGAAATCATCACTCCAAAATCCACTCTAATCTACCTATCCCACTGGGCCATCTTCATATCCCATTCCACAATACCCACCTCAAATGGGAGTACCCACTCAAATACCAATCAATGCTGAGTGGGAAGCCATGAAGAATGCTCTTAAAGAGCTTCAAATTGGTACCGATAGCAAAACCTACAAGTTTGAGGAGGTGTGTCCTTATCTGTTTGACCGATCCATTGCCACTATACCTTTCTCCAAGCACTTTGAGACACCTAAATTTGATAAATATCGGGGGAAAGGAGATCCAGTCAATCATATTAAAGAATTCTATATGGCATGCCAAGAAGTGGCTTATAGTGATAACTATCTCTTACGCATATTCCCCAAAAGCTTGGGAGGAATCACTGTTGAGTGGTTCTACAAAATACCCTGTGGGACTATCACAACCTTTACCAAACTTTCTGAGAAGTTCATTACCCACTATGCCCACAATGTTGAGAATGAGTTGACCTTGTTAGATCTCTACAACTCAAAATAGAAAGAAGGAGAAAACCTAGAAAAATACTTGCAACGATGGAAAAACCTTGCCACTAGGTTATCATACCAGCCACCTGAAAAACATTTGACCAAAATCTTTATTGATAATCTACATCCTAAGCTGTCCCACTTCATGAGGATGAATTGTCTCCAAACCTATCAAGATATCAAGAGCAAGGGGATAGGTATTGAAAAGGCCCTCCTAGATGAAGGCATGATCCGACACTTCAAAAATGATGCGCAAAAACCCAGCAATGATAAATCTCGTTACTGGAATTGTAACAAGAATGTTGTTACTGATGGAGCCACTAATACCAAGCATGTCCAATTTGTCATGGCTAGTCCTCCATCAACTCTTGCATACCAACAACAACAAGTGCCCATCCATCAACAACCTCCTCAAGTTCATCAGCAACCCATGAAACAATATCATACCAGCCACCTGAAAAACATTTGACCAAAATCTTTATTGATAATCTGCATCCTAAGCTGTCCCACTTCATGAGGATGAATTGTCTCCAAACCTATCAAGATATCAAGAGCAAGGGGATAGGTATTGAAAAGGCCCTCCTAGATGAAGGCATGATCCGACACTTCAAAAATGATGCCCAAAAACCCAGCAATGATAAATCTCGTTACTGGAATCGTAACAAGAATGTTGTTACTGATGGAGCCACTGATACCAAGCATGTCCAATTTGTCATGGCTAGTCCTCCATCAACTCTTGCATACCAACAACAACAAGTGCCCATCCATCAACAACCTCCTCAAGTTCATCAGCAACCCATGAAACAATATCATACCAGCCACCTGAAAAACATTTGACCAAAATCTTTATTGATAATCTGCATCCTAAGCTGTCCCACTTCATGAGGATGAATTGTCTCCAAACCTATCAAGATATCAAGAGCAAGGGGATAGGTATTGAAAAGGCCCTCCTAGATGAAGGCATGATCTGACACTTCAAAAATGATGCCCAAAAACCCAGCAATGATAAATCTCGTTACTAGAATCGTAACAAGAATGTTGTTACTGATGGAGCCACTGATACCAAGCATGTCCAATTTGTCATGGCTAGTCCTCCATCAACTCTTGCATACCAACAACAACAAGTGACCATCCATCAACAACCTCCTCAAGTTCATCAGCAACCCATGAAACAATATCATTCTCAGAATAATCAGCATAATTATCAGTAGCAAGCCTATCAAGCTCATCAAGGTAATCCAAACAATCAAGTCAATGCCATCAATATTGATCCCAAGCAAAACAAACCTAGAGCTCTAAATTATCCAAAGAAGACCTTCACACCACTGGGTGAACCTTTGGATGTTATATTTCATCGAATGGCCAAGGCCAACTTGATCACATATCCACCAATCCAGCTAGTTGATGATACCACTCCCAAGCCCGATTGGTACAAAGATCATGAATACTATGATTATCATCATGTTAAAGGACACACTACTTTGAAGTGTATGAGACTCAAAAACTATATCCAAGATCTCATTGATCAAAAAGAGATTCAAGTAGATACACCCGCTCAAGCCTCGCCAAATGCTAACTTACAAATTTATCAGAATGTGTTCCCACAACACAATGTTGGGAACAACCAAACTAATACCAATCATTCCCAGAATCATGGCAAGGGTAAGCAAGAAGATCACACTACTACCTATATCAATTATGATAATATTTTTGGATGTATAACCCAAGTTAAGCCCACAGTCAATGCCATCCATGTCAGAGGAGCAGATTGTTAATGTGATGTTATCACCCGTAGAGGTCGGATAACTATTGCCGGTGCCTATCCAAGGCTAGTACATAATGCACACAATGCACAATATAACCTCATAGAACATCTTGGGAACACACCAGCCCAAATATCCATCTTGGACCTTCTCCACACTTCACCTCTCCATTAGGAGATCCTTGATCGAGCTCTCAAAGAAGGACATGTCCCCATAAACATTAAAACCACCCAGTTTAAGACCCTTGTGGGACATCTATCTGCAACCTGTGCTTTATCCTTCAAAACATCCAACATACCAGATGTTGCACCTGACCATACTCTCCCTCTCCGCATCACCGTCATGGTCAGAGAATTTTCCATAAAATGGGTCTTAATAGATAATGGCTCAGCCCTGAACTTGTGTACTTTGAAATTCATTTAGTAGATTGGGTTCACATATGCTGATATAGCACATGAAGTAATCACTATCAAAGCCTATGAAAACTTGGAGCATACCTCTGAAGGTACTATTACTTTACCTATCCAGCTAGGCCCAGCAACCTAAGATACCATTTGCCATGTTGTTGATCTTGACCTACCATTCAATATCCTCCTCAGCCGACCATGGATTCATTCCATCAAGGTTGTACCATCCATGTACCATCAGTGTATCAAATTTTTGCATCATGGCACTAAGGTTACCATCCATGCTGATCCCCAACCCTTCACATATTGTTGTGCGATGGAAGCATCATTTCCTCATTCTACTCATTGTCCTGGAACTGACATTGGTACTTCTATTGCCAGCTCGTCCTGATCCCATTGTGATCCAGAAACCATTCTCACCTCCACCCTCTCTTCCATCAAGATCAATAACTAGGGTTGTGGTGAATATAGCCTACATGATGTATTCACCGTAGGGGCCCTCCCGCTTGATCCACATACTCAAGGGTGCCCAAATCACCAAAGCAAGCCTATTGAAGAGCATCATGAAATCAAGAGAATGGGAACTATGAATTTTGAATCCTATGGCACATTAAACAGTCAAGAAATGGATCCTGACATTAATAGGTGGTTGTACAAAGATCCCCCACCACCTGAAAAACAACTTCTTGGCTACTTCAAAGATAAATACCCACAATCGCACAAGTACACTACTGAGCAATGGAACTACCAAGGTGGTGGTCTAGGACCACAAGAAGGTAGAAGTAAAGACCCAATTACAGCATCCAAGAACCCACAACATCAAGGTCTTGGCTTTAATACTCCTCGCCTACATATACAAGGGCCCAGTACCACAACTGGGGGCACCAACATGACTAGCATTCCCCTCTTAAATAGCCAGGATGACCTCGTAGAGATTGAAGACATCCCTGAAGAGAAAGAAATTAGATCCTACGACAATATCTTTGACGATGAAACCCTCCTAAGGACTTTTGTCCTCCAACAACTTGCCATCAATCTCATAGAACTTCCCCTCATTCACCCTCAACTCATAGACTGGGACCAACCAAGCATTGCACACATCAATGAGTTCCAAAGCACAGAAGCACTCCTAGAATTCATGGGGGCATCAAGCCCACACTTAGTTCAAGATTCAGAGTCAACTCACATCTGTAAGCTTGACCCAGAAGGATACTTCAGAGAGGAGGCAAGCTTTAGCTGCAAAAGAGAAATAGAAAGAGTAAAACATGAGTCCTTATGTGAAAACCCTTCTGGGGCACATTCTGATTCCAAAAAAGTAAAAATAAAGAGCGTATCTTCTAGTGAAAACTTGGCAATTCAAGCGCTAGAAGATGAAGACTTGCCTAATTCCTCCCATCCAGGATTATAGACCTGAGCAGTCACCTATCATCATAGAAGAAACTAAGCCAGTTAACTTAGGTATAGAGGAATGTTGGAGGATCACCTACATTGCAGCCAACATGATAGAAGGTGAAGAAATGGCTTTCACTATGCTACTTTGCATGGTCATATGCACACATGCCTGGACTTGATCCTAAACTTGTTGTTCATCATCTAGCTGTGGACCCCAATGTTAAGCCAGTAAAGCAGAAGCTACGCAAAATGCATCCCAAAGTATCTCTATTGGTAAAATCAGAACTAGAAAAGCTCCTGGATGCAAAGATTATTAGAGCTATAGATTACTCAGATTGGATCTCCAACATGGTACCTGTCACAAAGCCTTCTGGCGACATTTGAATTTGTATAGATTTTAGGGACCTAAAAATGGCATGTCCTAAAGATGATTTCCCGCTACCTAACATAGACATGATCATAGATCTTATAGCAAGCCATGAAATGTTGTCACTAATGGATGGTTTCTCTGGCTACAATCAGATTCATATAGCAGAAGAAGATCAACATAAAATAGCATTCACAACTCCATGGGGTACCTTATGCTACAACATGATGCCATTCGGGCTAAAGAATGCAGGAGCCACATATCAAAGAGCGATGATGACAATCTTCCATGACATGATCCAGAAGATTCTAGAAGACTATGTGGATGATATTCTTGCAAAATCAAAGACACGCCATGAACACCTTGACATTCTTGAGAGTGTGTTTGATCGCCTGTAGCACTATGGGTTACGGCTCAATCCAAAGAAATGTGTCTTTGGTGTTACATCTGGAAAGCTCCTACGTTTCATAGTATCATGATGAGGCATAGAGATTGACCCTAAAAAGGTCAAAGCAATAACAGAAATGCCTCCACCAAGAACACTCAAACAGCTCAAAAGCCTACAGGGAAAGCTTCAATTAGTGCATCGGTTCATTTCTCAACTAGCAAACAAGTGCCAACCTTTTACGCATCTCTTATGCAAAGGCACGAGCTTCAAATGGGATCCCATATGTCAGAGAAGCTTTGATAAGCTCAAGGAGTATCTAGCCAATTCTTCAATCCTAGTACCACCAATTCTAGGATGCCCTCTCATACTCTACATCTCAGCAACCACTATAGCACTGGGGGCACTCCTAGCTCAGCATGATGACAAAAACAAAGAGAGAGCCATCTACTACACCAGTCGAACTCTTGTCAGCTATGAGCTTAATTACTCACCCATGGAAAAAGCATGCCTTGCAGTGGTCTTTGCCACTCAAAAGCTTAGACATTACATGCTCAGTCACATAATCAGGCTCATTTCAAAGGTGGACCCCCTCAAATATCTACTATCAAGGACAACTCTCACAGGCCGTATGGCAAAATGGGTCATGTTACTCAGCGAGTTTGACATCTAGTACATAGATCAGAAAGCAATCAAAGGGCAAGTCATTGCCGATCAGCTAGCAGAAGCACCACTAGTGGATGCTTATCCACTAATCATGGAATTCCCTGATGAACACTTATGTATGATCGAAGAACAACCCACGTGGAAACTATACTCTGATGGCTCCTACACATCACATGGATCAGGGGCAGGAATCCTATTCCTCACACCTCAAGGTGACTACATTCCAAAATCCTTTAAATTGGGATTCTCATGTACCAACAACATTGCAAAATATGAGGCACTCATCTCAGGTCTCAAAATAGCTATTCAATGGAATATCATAGAACTACAAGTGTTTGGAGATTCACAACTGATTATCAAACAAGTCCTTGATGAATATCAGACAAAGGATGACAAGTTTCTACCCTATAAAGAGCTGGTGGATAGACTAAAAGATCATTTCCTGAATCCACAGTTGACACAGATACCAAGACTTCAAAACAAAGCAGCCGATGTAATGGCAACCATTGGATCCTTGTTAGAAATCTCACATGATGCATCACAGTATAAATTCCTAGTTGAGCAGCTACATACACCAGTTTATGAGAATGCCGATGCAGAAATGGTGTGTGTCTTGGTTGGTCCTCAGTCCCCGTGGTACCATGACATCCATGCATATCTAAAGAATGGTATCATATCTCCCCATCTCACCAATAACCAATGCCAAAACCTTATTCGCAAAGCTTCCCACTACACTCTTGTAGCCAACACCCTTTATCATCGAGGGTATCAAAATATCCTCTCTAGGTGTTTAGATTCAAATGAGGTTGTCCTAGCTTTACAAGAGGTCCACACTGGAATTTGTGGTGCCCATACGAGTGGCATGGTTCTAGCTAAGCAGTTGCTTCAGGTTGGGTATTATTGGCCAACCATGGAACATGATGCTTGCGAGTTTGTTAGAAAATGTTTACCATGTCAGCAGCATGCAAATTTGATTCATGCACCAACACAAGACTTGTAGCCCATTGCACCACCTTGGCCATTTTTCATGTTGGGGCTTTGACCTTGTTAGCTTAATCACTCCCCTTTCCTCGGATGGACACAAGTACATAATAACTGCCACAGAGGACTTCACCAAATGGGTTGAAGTGATTCCACTCACCCTCACTACTGGCATCCAAATATCCAAGTTCATCCTTTACCACATCATTTGTCACTTTGGCATACCATCTACCATCTTCACAGACCATGGCACACCTTTTGAAAACCAACATGTGGATGATCAGTGTGCCAGACTCCACATCCATCACCATTTCTCTAGTCCATATTTCCCTCAAGAAAATGGCCAAGCTGAGGTAACCAACAAAACTATCTTGAAAATCTTTAAGAAGGTTGTTAATGATTCTGGTCATGACTGGCACCTCCAAATCAATCCTACCCTTTGGGCCTACTGTACTTCTTATCGCACTCCCATAGGCACCACCCCATATTCCCTTGTATATGGTGTCGAAGCCATTCTGCCGATCGAGGTCGAGCTCCCATCATTGTGAGTCTCCATGAAGAACTACACCACTGATGAAGACTATTGTGTGGCCCACCTCACACAGCTAGACCTATTAGATGAAAAGAGACAATAAGCCTATGATCACCTGGTTGCATACCAGAATCGACTCAAAAGGAGTTATAACAAGAAGGTGCATCCTAGACAGTTCCAGGTTGGTGACATGGTCCTCAAAGAAAATCAGAAGGTCCAAGCAAACTGAGAAAAGAAAGGTAAGTTTGAGCCTACTTGGATGGGCCCCTATGTTGTCACAGCATGCTTTGGCTCTGGTGCCTATCAGCTATCTACACCAGAAGGTGAGCCTTTGAATGATCCAATCAACATCATACATTTGAAGAGGTTCTATGCCTGAACCAGATCTACATATTCAGAAAATCCATAAAAATTGAAAAAAGTAGAAAAATACAAAAAAAATAAAAAAGCAAAATAAAAAAACAAAATAATCGTCCAATGGTGAAAACTTGGCAATTCAAGCACCTTGGACAAGTATGTTGGTGAAAAATTGGCAAACAAGTGCCATACATAGTGGACCGAGTCATTATCTATCAAACTCCCATCCCCCCATCCCAGCATCTTAGTCCTTTTTCTCCCATCCCCATCCACATCCACCATCCCCCCATTCCTCTTTTCATAATCCTCAAGCAAATCCACAATCCCACCTATACCATATCTTATACCCTATCTTGCCCATACCTGCACATATCTTGTACCATATCTTGTATAGCGTGATCCTTTTTGTATATCCTGTATAGCATCGTCCTTCCTCTATATCCTATATAGCGTGGTCCTTCCTATCCCCAATCCTGAGCTTCTGTATGTAATACTCCAAAAATAGGCTATAAGTTCATTAATCTCCTACATCTTCAATTTGAATGAAATTGACATCAAAGTCCTAATCTAAGGCACATTTAAACATCATCGAATCATAATTGATTATCTTAAATTCTACATCAGGGAATATTCCTAGTAATATTCCTAATTATCTTAATTATCTTTAATTTTATAATTATTTGGCAATAAATCACATTTATCCTAAAATTTGATTAATTGAATATTTTGCATATTTAATTAATTAGATTTAATTTTGCCACTTAATTATTTAATTAAATTTAATTCTATCTATTATTAATTGTATTATTTAAATTTTGACAATAAATCCAAAATCTTATGAATAATTGATTAAATTCTTATTTAATTAATTAAAGCAAGATGTCATTATTTAATAATATAATTTTTAATAAAAGTTTGATTAAATAATTGATTAACCCATAAATCAATTATTTTATTTCTAAAAGCAGTTAAGTTGAGCATAAATCACTTTATTATTAAATTAATTCATAAATAAAACATGTACAATCATAAAAGTAGACAACTATCAATTATCAATTAAAGCTAAACTCTATTTTGAGTTAAAACTTAGCTTTTGCATGTTTTTGTGAGTTAATTATCCTTTATTTAAAAATAACTCAAAAATCAAGCTGAGTTATTTGAGTGATTTATGGCTTTTTCCCATGCACCTCCAAAGCCCTGGATTTCTATAAAATCAAGGCTTCAGCTCTTCATAATCATCTCATATTTTTGCACAATCACGCTGGAGAATTGGAATTGAAGAATCAAAGCTCTTGCAAATCGACATCTTTGTGAGATCAATCTTATTTTTGCATTCATATTGCATATCATTGTTAGATTAGCATTGCATATCAATTTTCAATAGCATTCATAGCATATCAATTTCATCTAGCATAGATTTCATATTAGATTAATCATTCATATTGCATAGAAAATATAAAAAAAAAATAGCTTAATTGCATTCAATCTCATATCTAGATCAATTGCATTCAAATCCTTCATTTAGGTGTCGTCTAGGTCACTGATCTCGATTACAATCTGAGAACATCAATCTCGCACCTATTAGAAGGTAGTAAATCGCTTGGTTAAATTAGATTTCATTTTGCATGATTTGATTATAGCTAACCTCTAATGTTTTATTGAAGTTTTGTGTCTATAGATCAGGTATAATTTTCACACACACATTTCTGGTGCCCACCGTGGGGCAACCCACCTTTGCATGTTGGTTTTGATTTTTTTGGGAGCTAAAACCCCAAAGTTTCAAAGATTTAATTTTATCTCCCAAGAGGATTGGATTTTTGGTCTGAAATATTTTTTGCAGGTTGGTGACACATCAGGGAAGCTTTGATAAAAAATTCAAATTTTTTTTTAAAATTTTGAATTTTTAATAATTTTTTTTCAATTTTTCATAAAAAATTAATTTTCAGTGCAAATCAGAATATTTTTTAGAAATTTTTATATTTTCAAAAATCTCTTCAAATTCTACAGGGGGTCTATTATTTGTGTTTTAAATTTGGATGCAATTTAATAGCTCAAATAGTCAATTTACAAAAACTAGTCTATTTTGATAAAATAGGTCTCTAGGGCACAAATGAAGAGATTTTTCTAAAAATTTTGCATTTTTGGAAATCTCTCTATTTTTTAGTAGGGGTCTCTATTCTGAATTTCTATTTTTGTGGCCAAAATCATATAAAAAAAATTAGATCTTGTTGACTAGGTCAAATGTAGTGCAAAAAAAATTAAAATTTTGTGATGGGTATGCACCTATTTTTCATATGATTCAATGCATGATATGAGTTGTCATTTGGGTTAATTTCTGATTATTATTACTGATAATAATTGATTTTTAGAGCTAACCCTATGGTTTTCATAAGTTGAATATATTTTGCATATCTTGTTTGCTTGTTGGAGAGTTTGTCACTTGCTTGCATGGAAAAGCTCAACAAAAATTGTTAAAAATCAAGTAAAATCTACTAAACATGTTGCAAGGATCCCAAGTATTCTCCTTTATCTAATAACATTTCGATTTGGGACTTAAAATAAATCTCTCGTGTGTCTAGCTTGGGTGATTCTTTTCATGCTTTTGTTTTACACACTTGCATAATTGTGACCCCTTAAGGATTCATTAAGTAGTCTTAGATACTTGTGATTGATTTTGATTGCTATCTTGGGTTATTGGACTTGCTAATTTGCCGACCCCTCATTTCCGCCCCATGGTTGCAATCTCAATGCCATAAAGGGGAGGGGTCAACAGGACAGAAGCGTTAAGTGTTCCACTTGGCAACCCTTTTGTGCTTTTAGGAACTCACTTATTTTCTAAGTTGGAGACTCATTTTTAGCTTGTGTGAGGTGTTAAATGTTCCACCTTATGGACTCATCTCATATTTTCTTTAAGCGTTAAGTGTTCCTCTTTTTTCTTTTTGGGTACTTTTGGTAGATTTACTTTCGGGAATATATATGTGCTCACATAGTAATTAGGCCCCATGAACACTATTCGTGATTCTTGAGAGATTGGATTCCTAGAGAAATCCTTCTTGACAATAGAATCCTTGTAGGTAGGGAGGATACTTAGTGCGTTTCACATTCAACTTGGTTAGTGTGTCTTCTCTTATTGATCGATACATTCTCTCCCAGGAGAGGTTGATAGATCACGTGGGGTTGACATCACGAGCTTTGGTGAATCAAAATTGGTTAGTGTGTATTCTCTTATTGATTGATACATTCTCTCCCCGGAGAGGTTGATAGATCACATGGAGTTGATATCACAGACTTTGGTGGAACAAAACTTTGTCTTAGCGTGTTAGATTAATCTGCTTGCTTTGTTTGGGTTAAAAGTGAAAAGGTGTCAAAAACTTTGGATCTAGAGCCAAGTCCCCTTGTGGTATAAATCTGTGAGTCACCTTTAGAGAGGGTTAACCATAGCAGACAATCCCTTCATAGGGAAAACTGTATTGACAGAACCTCAAGCGGTAATAGCCATTTTCGCCATGGTAGTGACAGCCACTATATAAATGTCCTTGTGGAAGAAATCTCCACGGGTATGGTTCATTGTTGGGTTGTCAGATCTCCCTAGTAGCTCTTGAAGATTAAGTTCTCAGACTGTGTCAAAACCTTGGTGCGCTGGGATTGGAGTTCACCCCTTTGAATCATAAAAGTTACAAAGTCAAACCATTACTAAAAACCCTAGAGAGGCCAATTTTTTACTTTTAGATATATGTGTGTTATTGCAAAACTTTTCAGAACATACACAATTAGTACTCTCAGGGATTAGCACAATTTGGTCACTTGATTGTTCATGCGCAAAGTTTCTTTTTCCCTTGTTCATTATTTTCAGACGTGCTTGGAATCACTTGCTTGCTATTCTGCGTGCTTGTTTATCTACTTGGCTATTAAAAATGATCAAATCTGGTATAACCTTCAAAATTTAGATAGTACAATTTCCAAACAATCCAAAACTGAAGACCTTAAATTTTACAAAAATTGATGTAAAATCTTTCTGGAGTCAAAAGTCATTTCAAGAAGTCAAAAGTCGTACGAGTTTTGTCAAGTGTCATTTTAGTATTGCCCATCTGTCGTACGATTGAGAACCCAGTGTCATATGAGTTTTCAAACTAGCAAATTCAAGAAAGTCAAAACCCTGTTAGCAACTGTCATATGAGTTTTGTCAACTGTCGTTTCATAGACTACCCAGTGTCGTATGAGTCGGCAGAGTGTCATTTGGAAAAATTTGAGAGACTTGTCAGAAATTGTCAAATTGCAAGATATCTAATATTTCCAGCCTAGTTCTAGAATCTATCGAACAAAATCATTGTGTCAAGAATATATTAGTAGCTATCGAGAATTAGTACACATGTCTCAAAGAATCAGTACACGAGGAAGAAATTTTGATCGCCGCTATGATGAAACAGATACGTGCTATGCAAGTCCAGCTTGACAAACTTGAGAAAGAAAAGGAACCTAAAGAGTTCTCCATGGAATCTCTATACTCTTTTCCATTTGATAAAGACTTGTACATGTCACCATGCCCCCAGACAAAATTTGAGCATTATGATACCTCTTCCACAGAGAGTGACACATCTAGCTTTGGAGACTATGATGACTATGATGATAGACAATGTAATGATACCTATGACACCTCTGTTCCTAAGAGTCCTCCTCATCGTTCGTTCCTACTTACTACAAATGGGCCATCACATTGGATAGATCGTGATGGTGATCCATATGATTCTAATTTTGAAAGAGATTTTGATGGCTTTTGTGGACAATACCTTGATGATGATCCATCTACTACTACTGAGGACTATAAAATACATCGTGCTAGCTTGAAATGTCAATACTATAAGGATCTCTCCTCTAAGAACTCTCAGGCTGAAAATTAAGATTACACTCTCAAGCAAGATCATGTTAATGTTGGACCTTTGTCTTGTGATGGTTCCCTTCTATCCCCTACTTCCTCCAATACTCATACATTTTCTAAAGCTTCTGAGTCTTTCAAATCTTTCATAGAACCTTCATTTGACACAAGCCCTGATACTTTTCATGTGGTTCCCTATAGTTATCCTCCAAGGCTACCTCTTAAAGAAACTCAAGCTATCCTTCACTTGGCTGCAAATACTTTCAATGATGATAAACCTAAAGAGCCTAAGCCTTCATATGCTATAATCCCTACTTTAGCTAGTCCTCCACCATCTCTTCCAAAGTCTTCCACACAATCCCAACATGCTTCCTTGTCCTTAGAAGTGGCTCCATGTCAAGAGGATTCCAAAAATGATGAAAAAAATAACATAAAGAAAGATCAAGATCAAGAACCCTCCATGTCATCCACTCTTTTTCCCGACGTCTCTTATCCACTTCATGGTTCTTTTGATCCTGTACACCCTTTTTCATGCATTCCATCATGTCTTAAGTCTTCTCCTAAGCAAGATCAAGCTAATACTTACACGGTTGAGCTTATTGGCAATCAAAATAACCTTACTACACTTGCATTTTCTAAAGATGATACTTCCATTAAGGTTGTTAAAAATAGTGTTGTTACTTCCAATGTTAAGCCTATTGAAAATCAAAAGAAAAATTATGCACTTGTGCTATCCAAAGATCCTTGTCAAGATCAAAGTCTTCCATCTTCTTGTTCTACCACTCTATGTTCACTTCCACTTTCTACTCTTCCTAAGTCTTTGCAAGCTTTGAACAATCCTATCAAAGAAGGTGCTCATATTCAAGATGTCCATGATTCTATTGAAAATTCTAATGCTCACTCTAAAGATGCTGATATCCTTGGTTGTCATATAGATGCTAATGAACTTATTGATTATCCTTTTGCGTCTTCCACTTCCATCCTTGGACCTCTTCCACCACTACAAAGATCTTCACGCCTTCCTTCCATCTTGGGTCCTTATGTCCCTTCACTTTCCCCTCCTAACTCTCCTAATTTTCCATCCATGTTGGGTCCTTACATACCTCCATCTCCCATCTTTCCTCAAGATCAACATAGATGCATACCCTTGAATCCTTTTCATCCACCCACCCATCTAAACCAATTGTATCCTCTCTCTTCCACAAATCCCAAGTCTTTTGGAAGTAACTTGAATGTTTAATACAAGAAAAAGAAGCAATACAAGAATCTATCAAAAAGAGAAGATCACCATCTCTCCTCTAAATGATATGGAGGCATAAAGTCAAAAGAGATATCTAAAAAAAAAACTACAAGATAAGTATGGGTTCCAAAATCCATCATTGAAGATATTATCTCTAAATCATCAAAAGGAAATAAAAAGCCTACGACTATATGGATTCCAAAGTCTCTCTTGAAAGAGTCTGGTGTTGAACAAAAAGTGAAATTGACATTCAAGCTTCCAAAGGCTTCCACTACATCTCCTTCCAAAAATATTCCTCCATTTCATGCCCCCAAACCTCAACCTCTGCTATCCATTCACCATATTCCTTCACGTATTCCTTCATTCACATTTCCTCCACCCTCTCGCCACCCTTCAAAGTGTGTGTTTACGTTGATCTTACCTTTCTTTCCATCTACCCTTTCACAATCCTTCCATTCATTATCCTTTTACCTTCTATCATTTTTTCTCATGTCTATTTCTCCTATCTTCCAACCTCACTCGCTTTACATAAAACCTTATCCTCCATTTTCTATTCCATCTTCCTTTCCCTATCAGCATCTATGAGCATATCATCTTGAATCCTTGGTATATCATGGTTTATCCTTTCAAGGAGCACTATTTAAAAAGCTTGCCTTCTTCCAAAAAATAAAAATAAAAAAATTGAAAATGTGCCTTGGTGAAAACTTAGAAATAGGAGCCTTGGTAGCAAAAGTAAAGAGAAATAAATTCATCCTATGGTGAAAACCACTCCCTTGTGGCACCTTGGATAAGTACCATGATAAAAACCTAGCAATCAAGCGTCATGCATAGTTCTTCTACATATTTCATCCATTTCATCTTCTGTCTTTGATCTTGACAATGTTGATCTATACACAAATATTTGGCTATTTTGTGAGCTATCTTACGGTGATCTTGCTTTCATTCCTTCCATGTTTAGCCTTCATATCCATCTTCCTCCATTCATTTTTGCCTATCGCTATCCTTTTCCCCTTTGGTCTTGATCTAATAAAAAAAAAAAGAAAGAGTAAAACACAGTGCTATGAAGCCTCTTGACATGTCTACTCCTTTGGATTGCATTCTTTCCTGCTCTTGCATTACACTTTTGTGACTTATCCTATACTAGCCTTTCCCTACTTATCCAAATATGCTTTACATGACAATTTTTCCTTAGCTTGAGTATTCTTGAGGAGTTTTCCCTTGAGGAGTTTTTCCCTTCATTCTCCTTCATTCTCTTGTCTTCCATCTCTTCCACCAGCTTGCTAATCCCTCTTGTTCTCCACCTTGCTAGACATTGGGACTACATGATATGATCTTTCTTGGGAGTTTGCAAATGGAAAAAGATGCTATCAAGTATACCAAGTATCAGAATAATTATCAGAATCAGTATCAGAACCAGTATCAGAACAATTATCAGAATAAGTATCACAACCAGTATCAAAACAAGTATCACAACCAGTATCAAAACAAGCATCAGAACCAGTATCAGAACAATTATCAGAATCAGTATCAGAATCAATATTAGAACCAATATCAGAATAATTATCAGAATCAGTATCAGAATTAGTATCAAAACTAGTATCAGAACAATTATCAGAATTAGTATCAGAATCAGTATCAGAACAAGTATCAGAATGGGCCTACAGAACAAGTATCAGAACACCTACTGGGGCTACACCTTTCACTTTAGTTTATGGGTCTGAAGCGGTACTACTTATTGAGGTTGAAATCCCATCACTCAGAATCAGAATGCATGGTCTAGTAACTGATGATGACTACAAAGTGTCTAGGTTACAAGAACTTGAATTACTAGATGAGCACAGGTAAGCAGCGTGTGATCATCTCAGAGTGTATCAGAAAAGAATGTCTAGAGGCTACAACAAGAAAGTCAGACACAGAGAATTTCAGGTTGGTGATCTAGTCTTGAGAGAAAATCCTAAAAATCAATCCCATCGAGAATGCAATGGGAATTTTGAACCCAACTGGCTGGGTCCCTTTGTAATCACTGCTACTTTTGGCTCTGGTTCCTATCAACTCTTAACGAATGAAGGAGAACAACTCCGAGAACCAATCAACATTCTCCATCAAAAGAAATTCTACGCTTAAAGCATTCAATCTATGGTAAAATATCCTAAAAAAATCTTAAAAATTAGAAAAAAAATTGAAAAAAATGAACATCTTGGTGAAAACCTAGCAATAGACGCCTTGATGATTCACAAAAAAATCACAAAAAAATAAAAAAATATCAAAAGTACAAAAAAATTGAAAAAAAAGAAAAATACAAAAAAAAATGAAAAAAAAAAAAAGTGCCTTGGTGAAAACTTGGAAACAGGCGCCTTGGTAGCAAAAATAGAATCTCTACCAAGATGGTGAAAACCCAGCAAACGGGTGCCACTTGCTCCAAATGCTTCATCTATGAGCACAATCTTGGTCTTTCCCAGCTTTCAATCTTGCTTTAGTTGTACATATCTCCCAGTTTGTTTCAACATTTTCAATTTTCAATAAGTCAGTTTGTACACCAATCAGCTTGCGCATTTGTATCCTATCAATGTTCAAACTTGGGGGTAATCAATGTCATATCTTATGGCCTCCAATGTATCTTAGACGTATCCTATCCAGTCAGAGTCCTTTGAAGCTTCAAGTTGAGTCAGTCAGTCAGTCTCGTCTCCAGAAAGGATTTTGCATCTACAGCAATCAAACATCAAAACTCAACTGAAAATAATCTATGCTTTTTATATGCTTTTATCTCCTTGTATGCTTACTGATTCGCATTGAGATTTTTGCATATTGTGTCCCTTCGAGCTCTTCGATGATGTCCTTTATAGGATTTAGAGAGTGATGACTGGGGGCATAATCTTTTCTTTGTTTTCTGCTTGTATGTGAAAATCTAATAACTTTGGAAATTCTGGATTGAAATGGTGTCCGACTGTAAGAGCCTCTATCTCGTATTGGATGGCCATGCGTACCTCAACCATTGATACCCAAAAAATTCAAGGACGTTTGATCTAACTATTATCTTTTTGAGTAAGTTCTTTCTCCTACTGTGGAATGCAATCTTGCCTAAGGAGGTGAACAATAAAGGGTCACTACGGGTAATTCACATTGGATTTAGAATGATCTCTTGACTGTTTGATGTGTTTGCAATGCAAGGCATATTCAGGTCATCACAACATTTATGTTTTGATACTTATACAAATTGCTATATCAAAATGGACATGATATTCAGGTCATCCTAGTGTTTGTGCCTTGATGCTTATATCTAATCCGACATTTCAAAAATAAAATCAATATCAATATATCCATGGTTGTTGACCAGTGGGTGTTGTATTGATTCTTGTGCATACAAATCGATATTCATATGTCTATGGTTTCATGGCTAGTGGGTATTGTATTGATTTATTCGATTACCTAAAAGTTCAATGATGATAAAAAATCGACATATGATCAGTGACTAGGTCCTAGGTCTTAGGTTGTATTTCATTTTGCATGTCTCATTGCATTTTGCATGTTTGCATGATCTCACAATGATTAAATGAACTTCAATGCTTAAATGATTCTTCAAATCGCATCTTCAAGTCTAACAAGAACTGAATCTCACACGAAGGTTCCTCCAATGAAATAGAAAGTAGAATCCTTTTTCGGGATCAAAATTCAAATATGAGATCATTCATATTATTAATTTCTTGCATAATCAACCTTCAATCATCACAAAAATCCATAATTCAACTTAACTGATTATCTAACATCAAACTATCAAAAATTTAACTTGGTCAACCATGGTCAACTCATGGTCAAACCTAGTCAAACTTGATCTCCAGGACCTTCCAACGATGCAGAATGTGTTCTTGAATGTGTATAACCACACTTCTCAAATCAATTAACATGCTTCTAAACTATAACACTAACTTTTCTTGTCAGATTTCAATTTTAATCCTGAAGGGGGCATGGTATTGCACATCATTCAAAGTCTATCAATCAAATCTATCAATATCTTTCATCAGTAAACAAGATAACAATCACGTCTAGTTACTGATTCATCAAAAAATACCTCATCGCTTGGGGCAAATCTATCATCACTTGGGGCATATCAGATTCATCAAGATCCATATCAATATGGTATTCTCCTAATCTTGTAAACTGTATCAGTTTTTGCAACCATCAGATCATAGTGTTCTTTCCTTGGTTCTTTGGCAACTGAAGGGTTTGGATGTGATACCTGCTAGTTCTGCTAAGACAATCGAGTCTAGAACGGGTCACTCACTTCTTTGCAATCTTGAGGTTTGGAATCAGGCATTTTGACACTTTTTCGCAATCATAGGTTCATTTTCTGTTATAGTGAATATTATCTTTGGTCATTCAGGACCTATTATCTCCATATCAAATCAATATCAATCAGCTTCTATCTCATATCAATTATCAATTTCAAACATTAGTTTCATATCTTTATCAAACACAGACTTTCTTTGAACCACTGCGCTTCGCACAGTAATTCAAAGAGGGGCAAAATGTAATACTCCAAAAATGGGCTATAAGTTCATTAATCTCCTACATCTTCAATTCGAACGAAATCGACATCAAAGTCCTAATCTAAGGCACATCTAAACATCATCGAATCATAATTGATTATCTTAAATTCTACATCAGGGAATATTCCTAGTAATATTCCTAATTATCTTAATTATCTTTAATTTTATAATTATTTGGCAATAAATCACATTTATCCTAAAATTTGATTAATTGAATATTTTTCATATTTAATTAATTAGATTTAATTTTGCCGCTTAATTTTTTAATTAAATTTAATTTTATCTATTATTAATTGTATTATTTAAATTTTGACAATAAATCCAAAATCTTATGAATAATTGATTAAATTCTTATTTAATTAATTAAAGCAAGATGTCATTATTTAATAATATAATTTTTAATAAAAGTTTGATTAAATAATTGATTAGCCCATAAATCAATTGTTTTATTTTTAAAAGCAATTAAGTTGAGCATAAATCACTTTATTATTAAATTAATTCATAAATAAAATATGTACAATCATAAAAGCAGACAACTATCAATTATCAATTAAAGCTAAACTCTATTTTGAGTTAAAACTTAGCTTTTGCATATTTTTGTGAGTTAATTATCCTTTATTTAAAAATAACTCAAAAATCAAGCTGAGTTATTTGAGTGATTTATGGCTTTTTCCCATGCACCTCCAAAGCCCTGGATTTCTATAAAATCAAGGCTTCAGCTCTTCATAATCATCTCATATTTTTGCACAATCACACTGGAGAATTGGAATTGAAGAATCAAAGCTCTTGCGAATCGACATCTTTGTGAGATCAATCTTATTTTTACATTCATATTGCATATCATTGTTAGATTAGCATTGCATATCAATTTTCAATAGCATTCATAGCATATCAATTTCATCTAGCATAGATTTCATATCAGATTAATCATTCATATTGCATAGAAAATATCAAAAAAAAAATAGCTTAATTGCATTCAATCTCATATCTAGATCAATTGCATTCAAATCCTTCATTTAGGTGTCGTCTAGGTCACTGATCTCGATTACAATCTGAGAACATCAATCTCGCACCTATTAGAAGGCAGTAAATCACTTGGTTAAATTAGATTTCATTTTGCATGATTTGATTATAGCTAACCTCTAATGTTTTACTAAAGTGTTGTGTCTATAGATCAGGTACAATTTTCACACACACACTGTAAATATCTGTTGTATCTCTTTTCCCATCTATTGTACATATCCTCATGTCTTGTTGTACATAGTCTTTGTCAGTCCTACAACAGCATTTGATCAGAACACTTTGTCCTACCCAGCCTTGTACTTCAACAACATCAATTGTCGACTATTCTTGATCCTAGTGATTATTCTTTGACTTCATCATTTTCCCAGCACCTAACAACACTCATTCTCCCATCAATCAGCGGGTCCTTGAGGATGTATCCTTCCTCCTATCAGATCCAATCTTCCACCAATCCCACCCGGTCTGTGTCGATGCATCCTTCCACACGTTTAGACCAATCTTCCCACCATCAATCAATCTATCACATCAAATCTCTCTCCTTGGCAAAGGATGTCCTTTTGGAGTTCTCATTTTGGTCTTGGATTTTGTCCTTTGGATCTTGTTAATCTTTTATGACTTCTCGTTGTTCTCTACTCAAATTTGCCATGATCTTTTATATCATGGTGTGCTACGAATGAGGATAATTTGGGGCAAGGTCTTTTGATATTTTTCTTCTGCCTGTGAGTTAGTTGTGTGTTTGTGGTTTCTACCATGCCTCCTTCTTGGGATCATATGTGATGTTGGGGCAACCCTGCGTGTCTTTTTAGTGTCAGTCCTATGCAACACTAGTGACAAGGCCTCGTGATCCTAGTATCCTTGGTAGGTCTCTAGCATTGCTATATTAAACTAGGTTGTGCTCTCCACATTTGCACTTGGAGCTTCCCCCAATCCCCTGCATCCTGCATCATATAGATTAATCTTGCATCTTGCATCTCTCATGTAGCTGCATCCTGCATTTTGCATTACATCTCATCTTGCATTCACCCATCTTTTCTCTTGGAAGCTTGGTTATTTATCTCCCCTTCTTCCTAGGTCCTTCCTTCTTTGTTTCCTTTTGAGACAATTTCACAATGTTTACTCCTTGCGTTATTTTCTCGAGGGGGCACAACCCCTTATTCCTCTAAATTCTAGCCTTGGGCATCTTATTTTCTTATCTTTGACGCCATGCCACTTGCAGCATCACATCAAAGAGGGGCAAAATGTAGACACCTAAAAATCCTTTAGAAAATAAAGTATTTTTATTTTATGAAAAATCCCTAATGACATCATCATTTATTAATTAGTTATTTAATTAATTAATTAATTAATTTTTATGTCATTAAATCCCTTTATCTTAATTAAAAATATTTAATTAAGAAATCTCTCCTAAAAATGTTTAAATCTTATTTAAACATTATCTCCTTATTTATTAATTATTTAATTAATAAATTGACCAAAAATCTCAAAATAAATAATTTATTTATTTTTTGCCCAAAACTTGGCCAATTTCCTTAAAACCACTAACCTCTTCCAGAATCTTCTAATCCTTCTTTAATTTTGATTAAAGACTAATCCCTTCATTTCCTAACCCTAATCCCAACTCAAAATATTTAATTAAGATTAAATATTTAATCCTCATATTTGTTAAATTCATTTTAATAAATATTCTCAAACCTAAGCCATGAAAATAAATAAATCTTTATTTATTTCCTAAAATCCATGTTTATCTTAAGGAAATTCTAGATTCTTCTAGAAAGTCCTAATCCTAATCCTAAGCCCCCCCCTAATCCTGTCACATTCCCTAACCAAAGTTAGCCAACTCCTAAGCTTAACCCAAAGTCAACAAACTTCTAGAAACTTCTCTTACATGCGTTAAGTGCATTTAAGGCCTCCTTATCCCTCTTACATGCATTTATCATGCATTTAAGAAGCCCCTCACCCCTTTCTTACACCCTTTGACCTTAGGCACATTTCCCAAATTGTGCACATCCCTCCCATCTTTCAACTCAATGCCCTTGTGACATTTGTCACAAGGAGGTGGCCCTGAACTAGCACAATCCATGTGCTCCCCTTTGAATAAATCTTGGCCTCTCTTAAGGATTTTGATCCTAGCCACTCATTCCTCCTTCCCAAATCCTATAAATGCTCCTCATTTCCAAGAGCAAAAGAATCCATTCACCTTTCATTTTAAGCATTGTTATTATGCCCTTTTACTTCTAGCCTTAGCATAATCATCTTAATATAGCTTACTTTCAAGCATTTTAGCTCATCCTAATTTAGTAATAATGGATTAACATAGTTTATTTCCTCATTTTACATAGCATATCATCATCATCACATCTCTATTTGGTTAAAATCAATCTTAGCATAAGCATTATTGTAGCTTAATCTTCATTTCAGCATCACTTGATCTTTAAGGCCTTAGGGGAAAATCAGGTGTTCTATACCTATTTTTGTGCCATTTTTGGGGTTTTCATGGATCTCAATCCATCCTAGAATGCATAAGGAACATGCTCCAAGTGCTTAGAGAGTACACCCACATCCCCTTAAGCAAGAGAAAATCAAACAGTGCTTGGGTTCACCTGTTTAAGCTCAATCTGAGGTGGCTTAGTTTAGAGTTTTACTTGTTTTTATTGATTTCATGCTAGACTAAAATCTAATCTTTGTTTGGCTTGAAGTTTTCCAAACTAGGTACCCTCAAAAGCCTTGTCCACAATAACAATATCCATTGAATTTTGGACTGACAGGAGGTTTACCTTGTGCTTTTCTTCTACACACATAAGATGTATGTCCTATTTTTCCATAGTGGTAACATGTCATCACCTTAGGTTTCTGAGTTTGATTGTTGTTTCCTTTTTCATCTTGTTATGATGACTCTCCTTCACCGGTGTAGCCTATAACAACTCTGCTTCTGAATCTCCTTTGATTAGTCAGGAAATCATCAATCTTTTTAGAGTTATCCTTAGCTATCTTCATCATTTCATTGTGTTTCTTTTGTGTCTTTATTTCATTTCTCAGTTTTTCATTATCTTCTCTGAGTATTGCTACATCTTCAAGTCTTCTTGATAATTCTCCATTTACTCGGTTCATTTCTTGATTAACTATCATCATCTAATTTGATACTTGGAAGTGATGATCAATGAGTCTCTGTATTTCATTTTCTTTTTTTTGAAGTTGTTCAGTCATCAGCCTTCAGCCTTCAATAGCCAGATTTTGATCTTGTTTAGCTCGTCTACCATTGTTCATGATTTCCACCATTCTCACCATTTGAGATTCATGATCGATTTGAAGTGCTTTCACTTGCTCAGATAGATGATAATTCTTTTCAGATAACTCAGAGATTATGCTTTCGGATCTGTCAAAGATGCTTCCAGAGCTTGATCCAATATGATCAAATATTTCATCAGTAGGTTCTTCATGATAACTTATTTCATTCAGCTAAATTGCAAGGTTCTTTCTTTCAACTAATAATTTCTTCAGTTCTTCCTTGGCTTGTTTATATTGTTCCACAAACATCTACATTTGTATCTTCTGATTCTCAATAGTCTTGTCAAGCTTGTATCTCTCCATGACTTAGATCTTTTCCCTTCAGTGGTTAAACTATTAAACAAGAGAATTGAGCTATGATACCAATTGTTGGAATTAGGAGAGATAGGTACTGAGAGGGGAGGGATGAATTAGTGCCTTCAAAACTTTACTTCTAACAACCTTTCTGATATATAACTGAATACTGTAATGACCGATCAAAATAACTTAAATCTAATTGCATAAATCAATCATCTAGTTAACTTAAGAAAGTAAACAACATGAAATCAATATGACAATCACATAACACAAGTATTTTGGTAACGTAGAAACCCTTATTAGAAGATAAAAATTGTGGTGGGGATGACACCCACAAATTCTTCACTACTGCAAATAGAAAAGGTTTACCTATTAAGGCTACAAGTTTTGATCACTTCTGGTGATCTTACCCTATTAGGAGTAGCATATTAGATCAGCTAGATCTACCTAGTTATAGGATTTAACAACACTAATTGAAGTGTGTACTCGGTTAAGAGATTTATAGAAAGACTATTAAGTCTACTTTGTTAAGAGATTTATCAAAAACTCTATCAAAATTGTCAGAAAGTAATGGGTAAATTATCTGCTAGTTGACAACTCACTTGTTTGAAATAGATCTATAAGTGCTTATCAAAATATCACCTTATCTGTGATGGTTCTCTGCTATGTTATGTCTGGTAGCCTTGTCTAATTCTGCTCAATCTGATAACCTCTGTACTCTATTCTGCTCAGTAAATTGATTGTCTTGAAGATAGGAAAATTTTTCAAGTGCTCTGTGATTCATATATATCAGTTCAACAACCTCATAAAAATGGTGCGAATGAATACAATATATAGTGTTCTATTTTTCTACCTTAGCAAAAATTAGGTTACAAAAATAATCACAACCCTAAGATCTACGGTACAAAATAACCTAGATCAACTAATACAAATAAGATAATCATTGCATTTAATGAATATCTTTTACAATAAATGCCCCTCGATCTTGGTAAACCATTTTAAAATCTATTATAACCATTTGTATAGAATAATGTGCCATTTCTAATTACTATGTCATTTTCTGTGGTCATCGGTAAACACTGTATAATATGCTCGGTGTATACTAAGATGCTTAGTGTTTATTGACTGTCAGTGTCAGTGTCACTGGTTCTCAGTTAACTGTGTGATGCTCGATGAAACAAGCTTTACCGACTACTCTGTCTTACTTCTAGTTACCAATTGTCTCAATATAAGTAATCAACCGACCTGTTTACTGTCCTTTGATACTAATGACAACCTTAAATGCTCAATAGAGATTAAAATTTTTTGCTAAGGCGGAAAAAATAGAACACTATATATTTAGTATGTTTGCACCATTTTATGAGGTTGGTGAACTGATATATATGAATCATGGAGCACTTGAAGCCATTTCCTAACTTCAAGTCAATCAGTTTACAGAGCAGAACAGAGTACAAAGGATATCAGATTAAGCAGAATCAGAGAAGGCTACCAAGCATAATAGAGTAGAGAACCATCACAGGTAAGGTGATATTTTGATGGGTACTTATAGATCTATTTCAAACAATTGAGTTGTCAACTAGCAGATAATTTCCTATTACTTTCTGACAATTGTGATAGTGTTTTTGGTAAAATCTCTTAATAGAGTAGACTTAACAGTCTTATGGAAATCTCTTAACCGAGTGCACACTTCATTAGTGTTGTTAAAATCCTATAACTAGGTAGATCTAGCTGATCTAACATGTTACTCCTAATAGGATAAGATCACCATAAGTGATCAAAACTTGTAGCCTTAATAGGAAAACCTTTTCTATCTGCAGTAGCGAAGAATTTGTGGGTGTCATCCCCATCGCAGTTTTTACCTTCTTACAAGGGTTTCTGCTTTACCAAAATACTTGTGTTATGTGATTATCATATTGATTTCATGTTGTTTAATTTTTCAAGTTAACTAGATGATTGATTTATGCAATTATATTCAAGTTATTTTAATTGGTTATTACAGTACACATTTATAGATCTGAAAGGTTTTTCAAGTAAAGTTTTTGAAGGCACTGATTCACCCCTCCCCTCTCAATACCTATCTCTCCTAATTCCAACACAAAATATTGTAGTTTACCAATCATGGATTATTAAAGTGTTTCATTGACTTCCTTTGTGTCATCTTCCTTTGACAATTTACAACCAGTAGCCATCAGTGTTCCAACCAGTTTTGATTCTTCCATATTAAATATTTTTAGGATCTCTTTGATATACTTTGATTGTGTTATGTAGATCCCATTCTTTACTTGTTGAATTTGAATTCCAATAAATTATTTAATATCTCCTATCATAGACATCTCAAATTCCTTTCTCATCTCTTGAAAAAATGATTTAGACATTATCTCATTTCCTCCAAATATAATGTCATCAACAAATATCTCAGCAATCAAAATCTTATCAGTACTATCACATTTCAAATATAAATTGTTGTTATCATTTGTCCTTTGAAATCCAATCTTAACTAAATAAGAGTGTATTATTTCATACCATACTTGGTGTTAGAGCTCTAAAATTTTGGATAAATTTTAGAGTGTATATTCTGCAAATTTCTCTAAGGCAGAGTTAGTGCCCCTAAAATTTTTGGTAAGAAGCCAAGTTCTAGTGCACATAAAAAGGGACCCAATGATTTTTATGAGGAACCACTTGGGGATGTATTATTCACCTATCATTGAGAAAATGCAATGGGTTACAACTCTCAATTTTTAGTATGGGTATGTTTTTGAGATAGCCATTTGGAGGTGGTTGCCCGAAATCTGCACTTTGTGTGTTTTCAGAATTTCATAAGTGACCCACTTTAGAGGATTACATCTTGAGCCCAATTGATATTTATAACATAAGGGTTGTTAAAATGTGTTGTAAGTATGGAAGTGATTCTCCATGACCATTTTTAGACCCCCATGAGTTCGTTTGATGAGTTTGCCAAAGCCTATTCATTTGCATTTTATTAATTTTCTTTGAGTGTGCAAATGCAAAATTCAAGTGGTCTAATTTGAGAACTTTGTTCTTTTATCACATTGATCAAAATTGCAACCTAGGATTTCCCCTACATTTTAATCATGGAAAATATTCATCTTGCCAAGTTTTAGACCTCAATGAATCCATTTGTCCATTTTTCTCAGCCAATTTCGTGCCAAATTTATGCAGTTTTCCAAAATATGCATTGGTAGTAAATCTAAAGGGTCCCTTTTGAATTTTGACAATAATTGCCCAGTTGATTTTCATACATTGCCAGTTGCTTCCTTGTATTGTGTATATTCCAATGAACCAGAATGATCATTTGATGGGTTTATAAGATCAAAACAAAGGATAATTTATTTAGATTAACAATGTGTGTTGGGTTGCTGTTATCAAGAGGTCAAATTTGGAGACAAATAAAAATTGATTCATAAATCATCAAGGGATTTAACTTTTGCAAGATTGTGATAATATGTAACCATGCATTTGTCCAAATGATCTTAATATCTTTTGAAAGCCAAATGGAAGCTAGGGACATACAAAGAAAAAATCTACAACCAGTCACATTTTTAATCATATTTCCAAAAATACGAACTGAGTTACAATGATTTTTGGATATGTTTGAGACAACCATGTGTGAATTCTACAGAAAGAAATTCAAAAAAACCCAGATTGCAAATCAAAAGTTATGGTCCTATGAGTCATGGAAGAAATTAAAAATCACTAATGCTTCCAAAAATTTTATCCCACATGCGCCCAATATTGGTTGCTGGAAATGTTTAAAAGAAAAAAAAAGCTAGTTAAGCTTGTAAAAAGAAGAGAAGAAAGGTGAGTGGAAGCCTCTTAGTTTGTGAGGCCATTATGTGGACGTCAAATGGGTGTGCAAGAAGAGGATTTTTTTAAAGGAAAATATTTAAACTGTGAAGTGTTTAGTCCCACATTGGTGGGGTGAGGAAACTTAAAACTATTTATAAGTAAAAACACTCACATGGTGATTTGAAGAGTGAGTAGGAGGCTCTCCACGTGTGCATGCAGGTGATGCCTTGGGAAGTGTGCTAGCAGTGACCAATGACATAATTTTGTAGAGAGCTGGTGATGAGGTGGCAATGGACATGTAGCATTTGGTCATGTGATCTATGGATGAAATGATGGTTAGGCCAAGAATTCAGAGATCTAGAGATGGCGGTTAATTAACCACGACGCCAGGTCTCTAGATGCTAGCAGTTAAGTTCCAAAGATCTAGAGATTCAGAGATACTTGAGTCATGTAATCACTAGATGTTAGCGGTCAAGTCTAAAGGATTAGGAGATTCAGAGATTGAAGGCTAGTCTCCCGATCTCTGGATAAACCCACAATCAAGCCAAGCATTGGGAGTTTTCGAGATTAAAGGAAATCTCCAGATCTTTGAATAAACTTAGAGTTAGAAAAAGCATTCAAAAATCTAGAGATAAAGGCTTATCTCTAGATCTCTGGATGGAAGCACAGTCAAGAAAAAGATTCAGAGATTAGGAGATAAAAGGAAGTCTCTAAATCTCCAGGTCAACTCAGTCAAGACTAATCAAAATGAGCAATGAACCATCATGTGACACTTGGTAGATTTTGGTGAAATCTGGGCTAAAAGTGTAGAAAAGAGGTTAAATAAGACAAAGGAAATGCATATTTAAAAAATTTCTATAGTCTTTCAATAGTCTGGTGAAATATTTTTATTTCAAGATTGAAGAGAGGCATTCACGAGAAGCATTTTCAAGTAGAATGAAATTAAATTTTAAATGGCTGAGAATCAAGTTGGTTAGAGAAGAATGATTGCAAGCATGAGGTAGTTATAGAAGGAGATCAAAATTTTAAGAAGAAGAAGATATTCTATTGAAACTAGATAGGTGTCAGTTGGCTGAGAAGGGCTTCCATTTTCTCTATATCTCTCTTTTTCTCCATTGTTACAAGGATGATGAAATTAAACACTGCTAGATAGTATTCTGAATTTTGAGTCTTATTTTTTGGGTTTCTTATCTTGTAAATATACTGAATCAAAATCTTTTTAATGAAGAAAAATGAAATACCTATCCATATTGGTGATGTCTTTGTGTGTCTTGTTTTGAATCCTTGTGTGTTAATTTCTAAGGCACTTTAATACATTGGTTATAAGGTAGCTAGAATTAATTTTCTTAGTTTCTTTCAAGGAGAGAGTAAATCTTTGAGACAAATTCTGAGAGTTTAAAACTTACACGTGAATTTGATGTCTAGGTATTGGAGTGAAAAGAGTGACTTGTAAGGCATTTCATTTGGTTTTTATGTGTTTGGAGTTAGAGGGTTTTTTGGGGATGTATTTTTATTTGACTCTATTGCCCAATAGATAAGGCACTGGTCTCTGCTGGTTATGCACTTCTCACCATCAATTCTTAAAATAAATTAATATTTATTTTATGTTAAAGAGAATACATGTTCAAATACAAGTGTTGTTTAGTGATTCTTTGAAGAAATGAATCCTAGGTTAGCTTGCCCGAGTCTAGAACTTGAATAGAAGAATGATTTAAGCCTTGTCACATTTGCCATTTTTCCTAGTTCTTGGAACACTTATGCAAGTGGGATCTCACATAAGATTGGTTGAGTCTTGTAATCCCATTTCTTACAAGTCTGAGAACTATCCACAACCATGTCTGCATAGTGGAGTTTTGTCAAAGGAAGCTATTATAAATGCAAATTTATTCTTTTACTAGGTACACCCACCTGAGTGTGTAGAGCTCAAAGACAAGAAGGCTTGCATGCCTTGTCAAGTGAGCCTTTCCTTGCCCCTCAATTTCTAGGAAGAAGTAGATTTATGTAAATTAGATGAAGATACCCTAGTCTGGTTTTCATTTTCTCTTTTAGAATTGAGAGATACAAGAAAAATCCCTAACACTTGGGGTGCTTGCTTCAATCCATACAGTGCCTTGTGTAGTTTGCAGACCATATCCTTGTTATAATTCTAAATAAATCCTTCAGATTGTTCAATGTAGACTTCTTCTTCAAAAATTCCATTTAAAAATGAAGACTTAACATCCATCTGATAAAATTTGAATCCTTTATAGGCAACATATACAAGTAATATCCTTACACCCTCTAATCTAGCAATGGGGGAAAATGCATCATCGTATTCAATACCTTCTTCTTGTGCATACCCTTTGTAGACTAATATTTCTTTGTTTCTGATCACATATCTTTTCTCATTGATTTATTTATGAAAATCCACTTTGTTTCCATCACATTATTATACTTAGGTCTCGGTGCTAGTGACCAAGTGTTATTATTTTCAATCTGATCAATTTCTTTTTTCATTTCATTAATCCAATATTCATTTCCTAGTGAATCCTTGACTAATCTTGGCTCAAACTCATAAATTAAACATGTGTTATCTTTAGACTTACTTCTTTTCATGACTCCTATGTTCTTATCTCCAATAATTTTTCTCGGTGAGTGATGTCTTCTCACATATTTTGCTAATACAGGCTCGTTAGACTATTCAATAGTATTTTCATCTCTCGGTGGAGGCTCAATTTTATCTTTAGTTCCTTCTTGTTGCATCTCAGTTGTATCAATTGAATTACCTTCCTGTACATAAATAAATATTTTATAATCCTCAGGTTCCTTTTTTCTATCCTCTTCATTCCTTTCTACAAATTCATCAATCCTCACATTTGTACTGTCAATAATTTTTTTAGTAGTCTTGATCAAACATTTATATTCTTTTCTCTTTGATGAATATCTCAGGAATATACCTTCATCTCCTTTGGAGTAAAACTTTCCATTTCTAGCATCTTTTAGTATGTAATACCTACTTCTAAATTTTTTAAAGTAGCTTACATTTGGTGTATGCCCATACCAGAGTTCATAAGGTGTTTTGTTTGTGCCTTTCTTCAATTGTACTTGGTTGAGTGTATAGACAAAAATAGTTATGGATTCTCTCTAGAATGTTTGTACAACCTTTTTTTCAATTAACAATGTTCTAGTATAGTCAACTATAGATGTATTCCTTCTCTTAGCTATACCATTTTTTTGTGGAGTCCTCAGTGCAAATACTTGTCTTTTGATTCCATTTTCATTGCAGAAGAAAATAAGTTCATCAGAGATAAATTCACCTCCTCTATCTGATCTTAAACATTTTAGTTGTTTACCTATTTCCTTTTCAACTCTAGCTTTATACCATTTGAATATTTGGAATGCATCAAACTTTTCTTTTAGAAACATAACATATATCATTCTTGAATAGTCATCAACAAAAAAAATGAAATATTGATCTCCATAATAAATTTGTATCTTCCTAGGACCACAAAGGTTAGTATGAAATAATTCCAAAATATAATTTTATGAGTAATACTTTCTTGAGAAACTTTATTTGGTCATTTACCAATTTGGCATTCCTTACACATCACTTTATCAGGTTTTCTTAATTTCGGTAGACCTCTAACTCTATTATTTTTTCTCACTTTAATCATACTATCAAAATTTACATGTTAGAGTATTTTATGCCATATCCATACATATTCAATTTTAACAAACAAAAAACTCTTTGTAGTAGTATCAAGATAAAAAAGGTTACCTTTTGATTGTTCACTAGTTCCAATTGGGTTTCCATCAGTACCATAAATCTTCACCTTTCTATTTTGAAATTACAGTCAGTGGCCAATATTGTTTAGTTATGCAACACTCAATAGATTATAGTTTAGGCCTTTAACCCAATATGCATCATTACATCTCATATTCTCATTCAATACAATAGATCCTTTACCTTTAATAGGACATAGATCATCATTGCCGAATCTGACAAATCCTCCATCATACTCTTCTTGGTTCTCAAACTTATCAATATCACCAGTCATATGATGTGAGCATCCACTATCAATAATCCATGGGTCAGTTTTACCTACATGAGAAATAAGTGTTTTTTTTATCTTCATACTTTTCTTCATTCGAGTCTTCCTTTAGATTCATTCCTTATACTGCTTAAGCATTCCCTTTTTTTGATAGGTTAAATGCCTTACATAGGGGTTAATAATAATAATTAAAAAGTGTGATAATCTCCTTGATTCTCTCAACAATCATTAAATAATACATAAAATTCAGCCAAAATGGTTTACCTTGGTGTTTGTGCCATTACAAACACATATGCCAAAACTGGCTTTCTTGGCATATGAAGTCTCTGATGCTCGATCAAAACTATTCTTCATATATTGGTGCTTGACACTGACTCTTCTATACAACTTGGTATAAAATGCTCGGTGACTACTGAAGTACTTGATGACCTCTGATCATGAATTTCTCCTTGATCATGAATTTTAATTGTAGATGTGAAAATGAGAGGAGTGGATACCTTTTATACACCTTGGAAGAAAATCCCACCATTGATCTTCAAGCCAAATTTTGGCTCAAAAACCCAAGACTATGTTCACATGTCATATTAGTCTAGGTAAAATCACCTCAAGAGTTTCTAGGATGTCGCGGAGTATGAAAAGGAGTGGTGATAAAAATTTAAGCCTGCCATGGGATTAGGGAAAATATTGAAATCCGAAAATAAATGCATAGGTCCTAGGTGGAAAATGAATTATGTTATTAAATAAAAACATGGGAAATCATGCATATAAGTTAGAGCCAACCTTGAGTTTAAATAATATTGAAAGAGGAGGAGGAACTTTATTTGAATTAAATATCTATTTAAGTGTAATATGAGGTCCTACCATAAGAAACACACTAGAGTAGGCTCAAAATGGTCCCAAAATGAGCACACGTTAAGTGCTTAATTTTTAGGATGATACATTTAGCCCCTAATTTAGTGCTAGAGTATGAGACAAGTTCATGCTCACAATAAAGGAAGAGATAAAATAAATAATGAATGATGAGAAAGAGAGATGATAGGAAAATTGCAAAGAAGTAAGAAAAAACTAAGTTCAAGGATGTAAGCCCTAAAACTAATTATTTTAACTCCATATCCATGCACAAGGGCATGAAAAAAAAGAGAATAAGAAAGAAAAAGAATATAAAAGACACACCACTAAAAAGGGGTTAGTACTAAAAACAAAAAACACCAAATCAACTAGTGAAAGATACCTCAATTGAAAATGTTCCATCCACTAATATAATGTCTGAAAAGATATTACAAGAGCACAAGGGATCACATGATAAGGACAAAAGCATTACAAAAGATGATACAAAATCCATTATTTAACCCACTAGTATAACCATGAGAGAATAGAGAAAGAGAGAGAAACCATAAATCCGACATACTAGCAAGTTGTGTTATACTAAGTAATCCATGGGGAGAGAAGAGAGATGGACAAAGGATAATTGATAGTCTATAAAACTATGTTATTCTAGTCAAATCTACATTGAAATATTTGTGTACAAGGGTGGATTGAAAATGTTTTTCATACAAGAGAAGATTAAAAATGTTTTATGCATAGGAGAAGCTTAAAAATATTGTTTCGTGCACAAGGGAGACTTAGAGGATCAGTCGTATGGAAAAAATTATTTCCATGTGGATCCATGGAAAGTGATTATTCTTATGGAAAGCCTATTTCCATGTGGATAAATGAACAAAATACTGCATATAATTTATAAGGGAGGATGTATGTATGCACCCCTCCTTATGATGAAAACTTATGAGACATCATAATGAAGAAAATAAAGGATACCTACTTTCAACAATAACAAGATATCCTTAAAGAAATAATGTATGCCATAAAATCAGCTAAGAGTACTGACTCTTATGAGATAAGAAAATAGATAATAGTGAGAGGATATTTCTCTTATTGAAAGAGACCCTTGAAAGGAAGAGATATTGGTTGCAAGAAATCTTACCTTCAGGGGGAGCTCTTGAAAAAATATAACACCTTCAAGACAAAGAGGGAGGAGACAACAATAATGCACCCATTTAGACCCCTATTTCTAGGTTAAAAAAAAATTCTTTATGAAGGGTGACATAATTTGTAACACAAAGTAGGGGAACTTATTAATAATGAAAATACTTTTGCAAATAAATAAGAGGTTGTGATCAAGAACACACACCTCTTGTATAAGAGAGAATTCAACACTAGAACAAACAATTCTTTATAGGAAAATAATGTCACGTGATAAACAAATGCCACTATACTAAAGAAAGTAAATCCTTAGAAAAGAGAGAGAGGATGAATGGACATTAAATCTTTCCCCCAAGTTTGAAGGCAAGATAAAATATGTGATGCATCCTTAATGATATTTACGTAATAATAGATATACAATTCCAAGTAAAATATGCTACAAACTAGAGAGAACTCCTAATGCAAAATAAAAATATTTGCAAAAATATATCATATTATAAAGTAAACAAGTCATCAAGGAAAGAGATAAATGATAGAAATGATATGGATGATTATTAAGTGATAGACATGCCCTTTTACACATGAAAAAACTTGTTAAGAAAAGATGATAGGATCTTGTGTGAAACAAAGTATCTCATGCCAAAAATAATGTACCATCATGAAATGATGCTAATCCATAAAGAGATGAAGAAAAAGAGAATAATGATGCCACATTATGTATACATAGTGTTCAACCCTATTATACAAGATATGCACTTCCAAGAAAGGGATAAATTGTAAGAAGGATGTACTAATCTCATTAAAGAGAAAGATCTTGAACAATAAGTCCATACATGAGAGGACATCATAGTATAAAAGAGACTCAAACAACAAACAAATAATGGATCCTATGAAAGGAGGAGATAGAAAGAATAACCCAATATATGTCCTAAGTGATATATCTTTTATAATAGACATGCACTTTCAAGAAAGCATAAGATTTCAACTCAGGATGTAAATCTTGTTAGAAAGTAAAGTCCACCAAGATAACTAAGAGAGGGGGGGTGAATCAGTTATCAGAAAATTATAACTTTTATCATCTTCAATAGCATTAAACCATATAAGCAATATAATTACCAACCATAGAAATATATTCATACATAATAACACAATGACACAAGATATGTTGACTAGGGAACCTCTTGATCAAAGAGTAAACCCCGGTGGGAATGATGCCCACAAAAGATGAACTAATATGAATATTCCTTGTAAGAGGATGGACTCTACTAGGAGTCTTATGAAATAAATTCAGTACATATGAATCCTTTTTAGGAGATTTTGAATCCCTATTAAAAGATTCTAACCCGATTAAGAGTTATGGAAGACAGAAGGACCCACTGCCCAAACAACTTCAAGGTAAGATCACTGAACACACTGTCAAATAATCTTTGCATTACTAAATAGAATAATATGTTACCTCTTCTCTGACTATGCCAAACCACAATCACTGTTACATCAGATCTCAATTTCAGATCTTTGTACTTCGCATGTCTTCCTTCACAAATTTGCTTTCATACTTAGCTCTTTTCTTCACTTCATGCATACAACGTCACAACCACTTCTATCATATCATAATTAAAAAACTTCACATTACAACTACATTACAACAAGGAAATACATTCATTCCTTTATACCACACTCAAATAATTACAAAAGAGTCGGCATACAATTACAAAATAAAAGTTTCCACACGCTACACCAAAATTACACAAAACTGTCAGCTTCCAAATACAATAAATCTTCACTCATGTGACCTCAAAGTCTATGATGTCATCCACATCACTATCAATGTGTCTCCAACTTCCCTTTAACTATGCAAAACCAGATTCCATCCAAATTAGGAGATATCATCCGATTTCCACAAACCACTACTTAGGAACGCTGCCTAAATAGTGCTTCCACCAAAATGATCATAACTTCCATGAATAAATGAATTAGTATCTATGCTCTTAACCATAGACATATGACATATCAAAGAGTATAAACTCAACATCGTATAGCTCCAACTACAATAACCCACGTGTGCTAATCCAAACTCTGTCTGCTTCTCTGCAAGTCTTCGGTAAATCACTGTGTTGACATCAATGACAATCGTAGTCATGAATGAAACAACAACTAATATAGAATGGCTTCCAAACACTTTAGCATTAATTCCTAAAAAATCTCCTAAAAAATAGAATATCCTTACGTAAAATAATGATGGAAAGAAAGGAAAAAATACTATAAAAGAAACAAGTCCATAAGGGATATTGTATGGAAAGGAAGAGAAAAATAGGATGGAGAACCAAATATTCAAACCTTACCTATTTTTAGGTGAGAGAAAACTTGACACATTATGATCCCTAAGTGATTTTTATTTATAATAAACACATGCTTTGAATAAAGCATAAAGTTGCAACTTGATATGTCAATCTCTTGAAAAAGAGAAATATCCTTATGTAAAACAACAAATGTATGCAATAAAGGATGTCATCTTATAAAAGAAATAAGTCAAAAAAGGGGAAAAATAGATCCTTGAGATAAATGAGAGTGTAATAGTACCCTGGCCTCCTAAGTGAGGATACAAGGAATAAGGACTATTATGTTTCTCACAAAGTATGATTACACCTAAAATTGCATCACCATAAATGATAATGAGCCTAGAAATGCCATATAGTGAGGAGAAACATAATATAAATATAGATTTTATTTAGAATGATCTTGAAAAAAATTTCATTCATTGTTATATCTCATTTGAATTATACCACAATTAATTAATTATAGAGTTTTACACTTCAAATCATAACAATCATTAGTCTTATGGCCATGAATTTGATGATACATATAAATGGAAGAATTGTCTTGTATGTGTTTTCTATTTCTTCATTTGTTTTTCAAAGGAAGAGTGATTAAATTGGATTTAAGAAGCTCAAACAAAATATTCTCTTGTTGTGATGAGAAATTAGGAGAATAATTTATAGATTGATTGGGAAAATGAGAAGGTTGGAAACCTAGAGATTCTTTTGAAAAATGTGATGTAGATTTCTCATGATTTTCATTTCTTTTTTGCACACATCCTATATTGTGTCCATAAAAAATGTTTGATGTATCAAAAATATAAGGGTCTCTTTTAGGTGGAATGGGATTGAAATTTAAAGAGGCCCATTCAATATCCACACACTCATCAATATAAGGTGTTTGGTTCTCAAATACAAGGATTTTTTCCTTGATATATAATGTTGGTGTGAAGTCTAAGGTTCCCCAATAATCATCATAAAGAGTTGATGGTCCACCTTGTTTGTATGGGATAAAGGATCAAAGAAATAAATGGAGATTGAATAGAGTTGACTTGATTAATATCCTTCTATTCTAAGGTTGGATTTGTAGAAAGGAGAAAATTAAGGATATTTTCCTCTACTTCTAAGGTACTTTTAGGGGAAGGAAAATCATGATTCATTAGTGCTTCATCTCTAGAAAGAATATGATTGAAATGGATAGGAGGAGAAGTTTCATTAATGAAATTATCAATCATATCACTCTCTTTCATCAAAAAATCATCCTCTTGCACAAAGGTAGTCTTATGGGGAAGGTATATATTAAGAGAATAATCAACACCATTCTCTAATGGGTTACCCAAAAGAGGGATATCAATTAGAGAATGATTAAAAGTAGGTTATTGCATCAATATGTCATCACAAGGGAGAGAATATTTGGGAGATGAACCATTGATTGGTTAGTAAAGGGGATTATTGTGAACCCTAAATCCTTGTATCACATTAATTAGCTTTTGGGAAAAGGAGATTTTTGGAGGTGTGGAGGAAGATTTAGTAGACATGAAGTCATCAAGGGCTTCATCTACCGTAGAATAATCTTCACTACTAAATGGGTCATTAAGGTCCTCAACATTTTGACAACTAAATGAAGCATTGAAGGTTGAAAAATATTGAATAAAGAAATCATACATGTTGCAAACAAGCTATGAATGTAATTTATTTTTGTATTTTTTAAAATATGGATGAAATGAAAGAAAGGAAAAGATGACAATTTTGTTTTTGTTCTTTTTATGATATTAAGATGCACACCAATAATAGATTTAAGGAACAACACAAAGGGAAATGCATAAAAGGTAGATCCTAGATGAAAACCATGCATAATATGTAAACCACAATGTACCCAAATGAGTAGATTATAGAAATATGTTGTAAATATCTAAATGCATAGAAAGGGGATTGAACACCAAAATCAAAAGAGGAAATTTCATAAGATGGGCTCACCAAAATACATAATAGAAAATGGTGAGCAATTATAAGATGTAGATCACTCACCAAGTCCTATGATATACATTGAAATACAAACTCACCCTTAAACTAATCTTATCAATACAATCAAAATGTTGAATGGGTGCTAATGCAAGATCTAAGTAAAATGAGGTATTTGGATTCTTTATAGAAAATGTGATTGATGATATGATATGTAAATATGATAAATCTTTAAAGAAATGTAGATCTGATATATGAAAGTAAGTGCAAGAGGAAAATAGGAGGAATAAACTCATCTTAAAACAAAATGATGAAATATGAACTTTGGATATGAATTTGACTGTCGTTAGAATGTTTGATTCTATTAGAACTCTTGATCTAAGAATCTAATATCTGTAACTGTCTACCATGTAATTTTCATCCAAAAAGTGCAGGACTGTGACAAATTTTTAGGACTATGATGACATGTCAACTTAGTACCAATAGATTTGAATCTAATGAAAATATCCAATGACTTGCAACTGTGTCTATACTATCTAGATCTAGACCTACAACTTCGTAACTTGTTCCTACACAAAAAACAAGGGAAGAAGGTTGAGGGGAAGGGGTTTCTTCAGTCAAAACCTTATTTAGGAATCAAAATTGAAATGAAATAAATAAAATAAATGAAATAGAAAGAGTGTTGTCATGTAGCAGATATTAGATCGAAACAATGGAGTAAATCATACCATGTAGATGCAATTGTTTCTTAGAATGTGATCAATTATATTGATGCAATAGTTATGAATCAACACAAAAAAACAAAGGAAATCATGTAAGACAAAACCTCATGTAATAGATGTAGTTTTCCCCAATGTTAGATTGGGGAAGAGAGAGAAATAAGTCTTGTTGGATGAATATAGATATCCTTCCTTGATTGTAAAATCCTTTACTTGGTCTCCAATGGGGGAAAGAAGCTAGATCTATGGAAGGAAATTCTTTGAATTCTTAATGGATCTTGATGGTTTCCTTGTACTTGAATGCTTGGTAATGGATTCCTTTAATAATGGATTTTTTCTTGTGCTTGGATCTCTTTAATGATCAATGGATGGATTGCTTGATCCTTGATCATGAATTGCAATTGTGGATGTAAAAATGAGAGGATTAGATACCTTTTTATACACATTTTGGGGCTCAAATTTTGTCAAGGCCAACTGTAATTGCACACCTTGGAAGAAAATCTCATCATCAAGCTCTGTGCTAAATTTGGGCTCAAAAACCCCATATTATGTCTACATGTCATCTTAGTCCCAGGACTAAGTTGACATATCATCTTAGTCTAGGTAAAATCACCTCAAAATTTGTCAAGATGTTGGGGAGTGTGATAAGGAGTGTTGGTAAAATACAGTCTGCCAAGGGATCAGGACAAATCACAAAATCTAAAATAAATGCATAGATCCAAGGTGGAAAATGAGTTATGTGATTGGATAGAAAAATTGGAAATCATGCATAGAAGTTAGATCCAACCTTGAGTTTAAAAAAGATAGAAGGAGGATGAGGACACTTTTTTGAATTAAATGTGTATTTAAGTGCAATATGAGGTCCTACCATAAGAAACATGCTAGAGTAGGCTCAAAATGGTCCCAAAATGATCATAAGTTAAGTGCTTATTTTTTAGGATGAGACTATTTCATCCATGCCTTCGACAAATAATCTAGTATTTCATAGAAGAAGCAAGAATATTGAAATCAGGTATCATTCCATAAAAGAGTTGGTTGAAAATGGAGAAATCAAAATAAAGTTTTATAGGTTTGAGCATCAACTTGGAGACATTTTCACAAAGCTTTTAACTAGAGGCATCTTTGATCACCTAAGAATAAATTTTCACGTAATTGATTTAGATGAACAATGAGCATGTAAGATGGTCAAGACAAAGAGGGAGTGTAGGAGATTTATTTCCTTGAGCCCATTGTTAGCCACCTACCTATCAAGAGTAGCCTGTAGAAGATTTTTATCAGGATTTCATCCCTCCCATTTGTCCGAAATGTGCAGTAGTATTTTTCCAGTGAAATTAATTTTTTTAGGTAAGTTTCAATTTAGGTAGATAATGTGCACCATGTCATATGTAAACTAATATTGAAGGAGAAAAGATTTTTTTTTCTAGTAATTTCTTTTGCATTTATTTTTTATTTTGAGCATTTAGCATTATAGACTATTACATTGACTTTGTAAAATTATATGCATAAGGTATAATGTTGATCACTACTATATACTATTATGGTATTCACCAAAGATTAGTTTTTATGATAACATGGATATCTAGTTTAATTATTTTCTTAAAATTAACATATATATGACATGAAAAGTTGGAGGAGCAAGTGGAAAATGAGTGAAAAATAAAAGTTCAGGAACACTTCAAGTAAATGAAAAGATATTTGACTTGTAGGAAATGGGAGATGGGTGCTCACAAATAATATTTACATTTTGTATTGTTCTTTTGTTTAGATTAACTATTTTATATTTTGTTTATGTTAGGTTAACTAGTTAATTACAACAACATAGTGGGCACCTTCAAACAATGATATGCATTTATATTGATTATTTTGAGCAATTGAAAATTTTCTACATGGTCCATGGATTCATAAGATCTCATAATTATGACATAGCATTTTAAGTGGGCTTAATTTTTCTTTAGATTGATCATCTAGGGGGAAAAGCATGTGAGGCGACAGCGCACTTAACACCCTATAAGCTATTAAATCAAAGATCTAATAATTTGTGAGAGTTGATACATCCTAAGAAGAAGAGTTTGTGGGAGATAATTGGTCATTCAATGTGTATGATCTATGGTTCTAATTATTTGATTAGCCAAGCCTACACGATGATGATTCCTAAATTATATACCCAGGAGTTCTTCAATTTAAAATTACTTCAAATTCATCATTAATTCTCTAAAACAAATAGTTTGCAAGGACTACACAAGCCTAAAAATTATAAAGTATTGTTGAAGAGGCCAAATAACTAAGAGGGGGTGAATCAGTTATTCACAAAAACTTTTTTAAATATAAATAAGAAATTAAAAACTTATAATAGATGTAAACATGAAAGCCCAAAACCATCAACACACTGAACACTATAATTTATGTGGAAACTCAAACTGGAAAAAACTACATAGAAGCTAATTCTCATGAAATGAACACCAGTTAAGGTGATTTTTACAAGAAATCACTAAGGTACTAGTTTTATCACTGTAGGTTGTCTTACTATTGATTAGGTTAACTACCCAGAAATATGAATATGGATAAATGCCAATACAATAACGCTCACTAACAATACAATAAGGCTCACTTCCAAAATATAAGAAATGATATAATAATTTATTATCAATTACGTCATCTCACAAGATCCTCAACATATAGATCTTTCCTTGTCCAATTCACATTCGCTTCTCATATAATTGCATACAAGCGGACACCAAACCACTGTGATTATTTATCTTCTTATACAACTTGATATCAGAAAACAAGTTACTCTAAACCAATTTGAAATAGGTCAGACTAAAGCATTATCATAATGGTAAGGAATAAAACATGGACCATCTTTCTTAATACAACACACCTTGTGCATAACAACACACTACACCTTCTCTAAGACTTTCGGTACCAATAGATATGAAAAATATATTACATGATAACTAAGGGGACTGAAACACAATGAACACATTCAAGATAGGACCAAACCCAAATAATTGTTCCACCATATGTTTCTTTCTAAAAGGGACCATCATCGACACATAAAAGGATAAATAGTTAAAGCGCATCCTTTGGTGAACACTTCTATTAATACACCAAAGGTATCAATACACACATCAATTGGTACAATAAAATAACCAAACCATAAATGAACCACAACTATGCATCAGATCTATTGACATTAATGACAACCATTAATGACAACAACATGAATAGAATCAACTTCACATTCTAACAAGTATGTGTAGGATCAATCAAGTATTTGAATTACTATCAATGAAAGATCAATATCTTGATACATGATTTGTAGGTGAGTTTTAATACTCAAAGTTGAGTGCCTAATAAGGTAGGGACAAGGGTAAATCAAAATCTAATCATAAGCATGCAACATCTCATGCCATCATTAAGTTTCTAGCCTTCCCATGTTGAAAAAGTTAGTTATTGTAGGTGATCTCTAACATAAGCTAGAATGGAACCTCCCTTATCAAAATCAAATATGATCTTCCCACACTAATATAAAAATACAATATAATAGCATGCATTAACTTCAAAATGAGAATCAAGTGGGATGAAGAGTGACCAAGATTGTGATAGGTGGCATGTTGGTAGGAGGATTTTTTTGTCATTGGAATGAATTTTCATATGGTGCAAGACACGATGTTGACCATGATATTTTTTCTTTATTTTCTCTAAACTAATTTATTCTAATCTAGTTATAAATGTATCAAGATCATACAAGTTGGTCCAAGAAGATTTATGTGTGAAGCCTTGATATTTTAAAATTTTGATCCTAAGAGATATCATATTTATTTTTCTCTTGGGTGTTGCATAATGATAAAATGTACAATTTTTTATTTCCCTTTTACCTCATTATTAAGTGCATTCCTTCGGGAAATTGAGCTATTATTTTGATTTATATTCCTTCTTTCATTGGTTCTATCCTCTCGTTTGCTCTAAAAAGTTGTCTATTTTTGTGATAGAGTGAATCCATCAAATGTAGAAAGGAATCCTCAAAAAGTGTTCTAAGATTAATGTATGGCATCTCTATGATAGAAAGAAAACTAGAAGGTGGGATAAAGATTAGAGTTTATGGGTAAGCAATAAAGGTGAAAGAGTAGAGGAAGCTCAAAAAATGGGAGGATATTAGTATTATAGAGAAGGTTAACATGAATGAGATTAAAGATTCTATGTTTGGGTTCAAGAAAAACACGGGACACAAAATATGGTTAATTCAAGGGAGTATAAGTATGCTATGGGACAAAAGAAATGAAGGGTGGAGGAAGGAAAAAATAGTAGGCAATGGGAATATAAAAAAATTTATTAGGGTGAAATGAATCTGCATGACCAAGAGAAATGCTAATGGAATGATAGAGAGGCATAAGGAAATATTGGTTGTTAATGGGTATAAGCAACAACTTGGAATAGATTATGATGAGCCATATTTTGTAGTTGCAAGGATGAAAACCATGTGGGTAGTCATGTATCGACATGTTAAATGCACAAGACAATTAAGAGTGGGGGGGGGGGGGGGGTGAATCAATTATCTATAAAACTTATAAATCTAATCTTAAATAGGATCCAAAAATAATCATCTTAATCCTTAATTGTAAAATAATGTAAACATGAGAAAAGTATGTGAAAAATAAGGACCACCATACATGATGAAATACTAGATTTATGTGGAAAACCATTGTTAAGGGAAAAACCACCGAGAAGCTTAATTCTCAATTATATAAACACCTATTACCTAGTGACACTCGTTAAGGTGATTCTTACTAAGAATACTCACTTCTCAGAAGAAAGGCTCACTGCTAGAGGGAAAATGACTCAGATAAAGAAGAATAAAAGAGAAAAGATCCACCACTGATACAAATTTGAAAATTTTACTAAAAATTTTATAGATAGATTCTACTCACTTCTTTTGGTAGCTAAAACATGAAAGTCTACACTACATAACAAAATACTTCACACCAACTCATAACCACACATAGAGATAGATACAAATCTTCATCATGTTCTCTCTCTCTCTCTCTCTCTCTCTCTCTCTCTCTCTCTCTCTCTCTCTCTTTCACACACACACACACACACAAAAATTCATGTTTTATTTATGCTATTGTCATAGTCACAAAATATCTCAAAGTCAGCTAAGCATCTTAACTGAACAATATTCAAATTAGGTCAACAATTAACCATTTCCTCAATGGAAATGAATGAAAAGTGAACCACATTACATCTCATCTAGGACCAAAATATACAATATACACATTACTCTACCATTTAAATTTAGTGGAGATTTTTATGTGAAAGTGTAAACACTTAAGGTTGGCCAAACCTAGAGTAAAAACCTTCAAAATTTGAGAGCACATCTTCAAAGCACAACAAATCACACCAATAGAATATAATGAAGATACAATCACCATAAATAAAATTCCAAAACTTTAGTACTAGAAACCAACAAGCAGAGAAATGCAGAGCATCCATTTCTCATAGGAAACTTTGTCAAACACTATTACATACTGGTGAATTCCAATTCCTCTAAAGTATGATTTGAAGCATAAAATGCTAAATATAGTATCTCTAAACACTTCTTAACAACATATCTGATAGCACCACTGCATAGAAAAATCAAGAAAATCTACAACAACCAATTACTAATAAAAATAGAAATATGTTGACATTAATGACAACATCAAGGGTATGTGCAGGATCATGGTATACCAAACTATGGCCTTAAGTGGCAATGAAAAATCAGAAAATCAGGGTTAGTCAACTTGACATAAAAGGTTGAACATCTTATGAACCTTATGTGAAAAAGTTGTAATAATAGAATTTGTAGGAAATTGAATTTAGTTCCTAAACTACTAGCCCTTGTTTGAAATTTTTTTTGTCTAATTGTTCAAAATTTTAGATTTCAATGCAGTACTATGAAAATTTTAGGGAAAAGATAAAAAGTACGTGTATGTCTGACCACCTTAATCACAATCAAATGATGATATATTTTCCCAAGATTCCAGATATAAGTAGTAGACTCATGCCTGGATGTGACACATATTTTTTCATAATTTTTGGTCAAATAAATAATTAATTATGAATTTTATACTACAAATTTTTTAGAATAAAAAAACTCTCGTGTCTGACCACCTTAACTAATTCAAAATTTTACCAAATTCAAAACTTTTTTTTTCTTATAATAGGTGAAGCATACAATGTGATGCATGTTTCAGATTTCAAAAAGGTTAAACGGTTTGAAAGTTATAGTTGTTTTTCAATCAGTATGTCAGTTACGACTTTAAAGATAACTCAATTGAAAAATAAGTAATAATTATTTATAGAACTTGAAATTTGACAACAATTATATCGATGGAAAGCTGATAATGTCTTTAAGAAACCCTTTTTGTTTCATCAATTTTGGATGAAAAAATAGTCGTTAGCTACATGGTCGAAGTCTCGATATCAAGAACTATCTCCTCAAACATGCCTAAAGGGTTGACCACCCACGTTGGGTAATGCCGATGAAAATACCAAGCCTAATCAGATATCCGATAAAGCTCGCCTATTTTGAAATTTCAAAAACCCCGCTTTCCCCAAATTCAAGTTTCATAATAAATGTTATTTTTTAATAGTAATATTAATTGTGTTATAAATTAAGTTGTATTATTTTTATATTAATATTAATTCAAGTTTCATATTAAATTATATTTTTTTTATGTTAATATTAATATTAAATAATAATAGCATAGCATAAATATTATAATATAAATATTTATATTAGTATGTATTATATTATTTTATATACAAAATGATTTCAAAAAAATACCTGCACAGTTGATTTGAGGACAGATAGTTTCAACCCAAATCCTCTTGAAAATATCCAGCACAGGATTTTTCTACAAACTCCTTGTAATTTCAGCGGTTTGACTATACTGAATAAGTAGATATTAATGGAGTTCCCCTCGATTGAATGCAAACAATTAATTTTTTAACTCTCAAAAAGAAATTTCACACAAATGAAGAACCACCGTACGCTCATCATCTGTTCTAGAAACTAACAGTGGCATAAAAATTGATGTAAGAACATTTAAGGTACATTGTCCACAAAAGGTATATGAAACCTTTAAATATACATTAAAAAGTGGAGGTGAAGGCTCTAGATGTGTGTGTGTGTGTGTGTGTGTGTGTGTGAGAGAGAGAGAGAGAGGTCATGAGCACTTCCTAGGGGTCCTAACATGTGATAAGGCATACTAGGACCCTTAGGAAGTCCCCATGACCCCTTTCAACACATTGGAATTCTCAAGTGTGTCCTAAGGGGTTGTAGGACCCTTTAGGACACACTTGAGCATTCCAATGTGTTGAAAGGGGTCATGGGGACTTCCTAAGGGTCCTAGTACACCTTATCACATGTTAGGACCCCTAGGAAGTCCTCATGACCCCATTCGACACATTAGAACCCTCAAGTGTGTCCTAAGGGGTCTATGACCCCTTAGGACACACTTGAGGGTTCTAATATGTCGAATGGGGTCATGAGGACTTCTAGGGGTCCTAGTACGCCTTATCATGCATTAGGACCCCTAAGAAGTCCTCATGACCCCATTCGAAGCATTACAACCCTCAAGTGTGTTGTAAGGGTTCTTATGACCCTTTAGGACACACTTGAGTATTCAAATGTGTCGAAAGGGGTCATGAGGACTTCCTAGGGGTCCTAGTACACCTTATCACATGTTAGGACCCCTAGGAAGTCCCCATGACCCCTTTCAACAAATTAGAATGCTCAAGTGTGTCCTAAGGGGTCCTATGACCCCTTAGGACACATTTGAGCATTTAAATGTGTCTAATGGGGTCATGAGGACTTCCTAGGGGTCCTAGTATGCCTTATCACATGTTAGGACCCCTAGGAGGTCCCCATGACCCCTTTCGATACATTAGAATGCTCAAGTGTGTCCTAAGGGGTCCTACAACCCCTTAGGACACACTTGAGCATTAAAATATGTCAAAAGGGGTCATGAGGACTTCCTAGGGGTCCTAGTATGCCTTATCACATGTTAGGACCCTAAGGAAGTCCCCATGATCCCTTTCAATACATTAGAATGCTCAAGTGTGTCCTAAGGGGTCCTACGACCCCTTAGGAAACACTTGAGCATTCCAATGTGTCAAAATGGGTCATGAGGACTTCCTAGGGGTCCTAGTATGCCTCATCACATGTTAGGACCCCTAGAAAGTCCCCATGACCTCTTTCGACACATTAGAATGCTCAAGTGTGTCCTAAAGGGTCCTACGACCCCATAGGACACACTTGAGCATTCCAATGCATTGAAAGGGGTCATGAGTACATCCTAGGGGTCCTAGTATGCCTTATCATGCATTAGGACCCCTAGGAAGTCCCCATGACCCCTTTCGACACATTAGAATGCTCAAGTATGTCCTAAGGGGTCCTAGAACCCCTTAGGATACACTTAAGCATTCAAATGTGTTGAAAGGGGTCATGAGGACTTCTTAGGTGTCATAGTACACTTTATCATGTGTTAGGACCCCTAGGAAGTCCTCATGACCCCATTTGACACATTAGAATGCTCAAGTGTGTCCTAAGGGGTCCTACGACCCCTTAGGACACACTTGAGCATTCTAATGTGTTGAATGGGGTCATGAGGACTTCCTAGGGGTCCTAGTATGCCTTATCACATGTTAGGACTCTTACAAAGTCCCCATGACCCCTTTTGACATATTAGAACACTCAAGTGTGTCGTAAGGGGTCCTACAACCCCTTAGGATAGACTTGAGCATTCAAATGTGTCAAAAGAGGTCATGAGGACTTCCTAGGGGTCCAAGTATCCCTTATCACATGTTAGGACCCCTAGGAATTCCTCATGACTGCATTCGACACAATAGAATCCTCAAGTGTGTCCTAAGGGGTCCTCCAACCCCTTAGGATACACTTGAGAATTCTAATGTGTCCAAAGGGGTCATGAGGACTTCCTAGGGCTCCTAGTACACCTTATCACGTGTTAGGACCCCTAGGAAGTCCTCATGACCCCTTTCGACACATTAGAATGCTCATGTGTGTCCTAAGGGGTCCTACGACCCCTTAGGACACACATGAGCATTCCAATGTGTTGAAAGGGGACCCCTTAGGACACACATGAGCATTCCAATGTGTCGAAAGGGGTCATGAGGACTTTCTAGGGGTCCTAGTATGCCTTATCATGTGTTAGGACCCCTAGGAAGTCCTCATGACCCTATTCAACACATTAGAATGCTCAAGTGTGTCCTAAGGGGTCCTACAACCCTTTAGGACACACTTGAGCATTCCAATGTGTTGAAAGGGGTCATGAGGACTTCCTAGGGGTCCTAGTATGCCTTATCATGCGTTAGGACCCCTAGGAAGTCCCCATGATCCCTTTTGACACATTGGAATGCTCAAGTGTGTCCTAAGGGGTCCTACGATCCCTTAGGACACACTTGAGCATTCCAATGTGTCGAAAGGGGTCATGAGGACTTCCTAGTGGTCCTAGTACATCTTATCACACATTAGGACCCCTAGGAAGTCCTCATGACCCCATTTGACACATTAGAACCCTCAAGTGTGTCCTAAGGGGTTCTATGACCCCTTAGGACACATTTGAGCATTCAAATGTGTTGAAAGGGGTAATTGGGACTTCCTAGGGGTCCTAGTATGCCTTATCACATGTTAGGACCCCTATGAAGTCCCCATGACCCCTTTCGACATATTAGAATGCTCAAGTGTGTCCTAAGGGGTCCTATGACCCCTTAGGACAAACTTGAGCATTCCAATTTGTCAAAAGGGGTCATGAGGACTTCCTAGGGGTCCTAGTATGCCTTATCACGTGTTAGGACCCCTAAGAAATCCCCATGACCACTTTCAACACATTAAAACACTCAAGTGTGTCCTAAGGGGTCCTATGACCCCTTAAGACACACTTGAGCACTCCAATGTGTCGAAAGGGGTCATGAGGACTTCCTAGGGATCTTAGTATGCCTTATGACATGTTAGGACCCCTAGGAAGTCCTCATGACCCCATTCAACACATTAGAATGCTCAAGTGTGTCCTAAGGGGTCCTACGACCCCTTAGGACACACTTGAGCATTCCAATGTGTCAAAAGGGCTCATGAGGACTTCCTAGGGGTCCTAGTACACCTTATCATATGTTAGGACCCCTAGGAAGTCCCCATGACCCCTTTCAACACATTGGAATGCTCAAGTGTGTCCTAAGGGGTCCTACAACCCCTTAGGACACACTTGAGCATTCAAATGTGTTGAAAGGGGTCATGAGGACTTCCTTGGGGTCCTAGTATGCCTTATTACATGTTAGGACCCCTAGGAAGTCCCCATGACCCCTTTCGACACATTAGAATGCTCAAGTGTGTCCTAAGGGGTCCTGCAACCCCTTAGGACACACTTGAGCATTCAAATGTGTTGAAATGGGTCATGAGGACTTCTTAGGGGTTCTAGTATGCCTTATCACACGTTAGGACCCCTACAAAGTCCCCATGACCCCTTTTGACACATTAGAATGTTGAAGTGTGTCCTAAGGTGTTTTAGGACCCCTTAGGACACACTTGAGCATTCCAATGTGTTGAAAGGGGTCATGAGGACTTCCTAGGGGTCCTAGTATGCCTTATCACACGTTAGGACCCCTAGGAAGGCCCCATGACCCCTTTCGACACATTGAATGCCCAGGTGTGTCCTAAGGGGTCCTACGACCCCTTAGGACACACTTGAGCATTCCAATGTGTCAAAAGAGATCATGAGGACTTCCTAGGGGTCCTAGTATGCCTTATCACACATTGGGACCCCTAGGAAGTCCTCATGACTCCATTTGACACATTAGATCTCTCTGTCTCTCTGTCTCTCTGTCTCTCTCTCCCTCCCTCCTCTCTCTCTCTTTCTCCTCTCTCCTCTCTCTCTCCTCTCTCTCATCTCTTTGTCTCCTCTCTCTCTCTATCTCTTTGTCTCCTCTCTCCTCTCTCTCTCTAGGTGAGAGAGAGAAAGAGAGGAGAGAGGAGAGAAAGATAGGAGAGAGAAAGGTGAGTGAGATCTCTCTCTCTCTAGGTGAGAGGGAGAGAGAGAGAGGAGAGAGGAGAGAAAGAGAGGAGAGAGGAGAGTGAGAAAGAGAAAGAGAAAGAGTAAGATATCAGATATTGGATAACATCGAATATCTGATTCTTTTCACTGGTGTTAAAACAAAATAAGATTCTCTGGGTCCCTCCATAGAGTCACGTGTTTTTCCTAAATTACGAGATTCAAGTTGCAGTGAGAAGACAAAAAACCACTTTTTGGGGTGATTTTCTCTATTGCCAAAGGTATTTCATCTTTTTTTGGGGTGATTTTCTCGATTACCAAGGGTATTTCATCTTTTTTTGGGGTGATTTTCTATATTAACAAAGCTATTTCATCTTTTTTGTGGGGTGATTTTCTCGATTACCAAAGGTATTTCATCTTTTTTGGGGGAGATTAACTCTATTACCAAATTTATTTGCATCTACTTTTTAGTCTAACTATGGGGAGTAGTAGTTGTTGAAAGCATAAACGGAAAAGGAGACTCACAAATGAAGATGTTGAAGTGTATAGAGAAATGGATAGGGTTGCCCATCGGAATAAGAGACAAGGAATGTTAAATATGAATGAAGATGTTGGCATAGACCCACCTTTGAATGTGGTTTCAAGTGAAGAACATGAATTTGAAGATGAATTTGTAGGTTTTCAAAATGAGAATTTAGGTTTTGAAGATGAAAATGTAGGTTTTGAAAATGAACATGTAGATGTGGCCAATGGAAGTGTGGACATTGCCAATGACAATCCACCGATTGAATATGAAGGAATTGACAATGATAATGGTTCAGAAGAACCAAATCAATGTTACACATCTCCAAATTATATGAGAAATGAAGTCCCTTCGGAGGAAGAAAGACAAACTTCAAAATTGAGACCTCAAGAAGAACTAAATGGTTACTTGAAATTGATGAGAACATAATGAGCAATTTTGATGGCAAGAGATCAAAAAGAACCATTTGATTGTGGGTTTCAAAACTTTTTGATTAATTTTTTAGGCACAAGATGTTGGTTGAGAAATGTCAAATGTTTGTGCAATTGTTAAAGATGCAGAAGATGAGACATATACTAGTCAAATTGAAGATTAGTGTGAATAATAAAAAGGAGTGGAATGCTATTATTGTGAGAAATATTTTTAGTGCTCTCAATTCCATTGGGAAGACTACCAAGGAAAAAGATAAGAGAGCCTCTAGGAGGGTTATTACAACCTCTTTGGTAAGTCATCATTTGAGAAAGGCTCATTTGATGAGACAAAATTGTGTTGACTTGAATCTAAATCATAAAACTTTGGATAGAGCACTTGCAAGAAGAGAAAGACTTGATGATCCTCTTCAAAATGATACATGGGATTATGGTGGGAGACTTTCACATTGTGATAAGAAGCTTACCGATGCTGTGAAGGATCAAATTCAACTATTTTGGCAATCTAACTCAAGAGCATCACCAAATGTGAAGGATGTCTTGAAGTTGAGAATTGGCATTCGAGACCGCACCCCGCATCCCAAACATTATTTGGAGGTGAGTAAAACAATGTTGTTCAAAAAATTTTGTGAGACACATCCAACATTGCAAATATCGCAAAGAGCTTTTGAAGCCCTGAAGCCTTTTTTTTGTGTGCCTCTTAAGATTCAAAATACTTGTTGTTACAAATATCATGTGGAGTTTTCAATACACCATGAATTGTTACGATCCATTCATTCTACTTTGCATAGTAGTGAAATGTTGGAGGAGTGTGGTGGAAGTGCTCTTCCAAAATCATCAAGAGACTTGCTAGATCATTTTTTATGTCCTAGAGATGATGTATGTTTCTTTTATAGAAAAGATTGCTTAAATGACAAGTGCTCAGAGTGTGGTGGGCTAGTGAAGTTTTTTGAATGTTTTCATGAGGGCTATGAACATGATTTTGGAAAGAAAACTGTCCACAAAAAGGTATATGAAACCATTAAATATACATTAAAAAGTGGAGGTGAAGGCTCTAGATTTGAGTTGGTTACTAAAGAATGCAAGGTAGCTGATTTTATTTCAGATTTCAAGAAGATTCTTTTTTACAAGTATGCAAGGCATAGTCATAGGTCTTAGTGGTTGGATCAACAATTCAGGATGTGTAAGGACACTTTCTTGATTGGCACTATTATATCAGTTGTTGACTTTGCAGAGAACTATAAATTGCAGCCCCAAAATGAGTTGCAAGCTCAATATTACAATTCTATTCAGGTTTCTATTTTTGTGCACATAACATATAGACATTCCCCTGATAGTATAGGAAATGACCGAAAGATAATCAGAGATTACCATTTTTATATGAGCAATGATAGATCGCACTCATCTGAGTTTGTCCAACATTTCTTTGAGAATTATTTTGAGTGGGTGTAGGAAAATAATATTGCTATGGATAGACATCTCATTTGGTCAGATAATTGCACAGGTCAATTAAAACATGCTCGTATGTTTTATTGGTTATGTAGAATGCATGTAGAGAGAGGTGTACCTCATATTTGGAGTTTTTTTGAGGCTGGTCATGGAAAAGTGGAGCATGATGGAGTAGGTGCATGCATAAATAGAGCTCTAGTTAAGGAGCAACTGAGGATTTTAGGTGCATAACTCATTGATGTTTAAGCTTGCGGTATAACAATAGCCACTCGATCTTGTTTGAAGGAAAGACAACAGAGTGGGTCTGATGTGCTATGTGATGCTGAGATGCTCATTTCTTATTGGCAAAAAGATTGATGATGTGGTGGAGACTTTTTAGGGCCTTTTGACTGTTGTGAAGAATGATGAGAACCACCCGATCTGCCAGGAAAAGATGAGATCAATGGTCATGTTTTAAAGTAAACCATTGCAACCTAAATTTGAAATTTTCACAGGGTTTTCTTGTAGGGTTTTGTTATAGTGCACCGTATGAGACAAAAGAGTTGTTCTGATTTTTTTTTTCTAGGATAAGTTGTAGTTAAATAATGTAAAAAGCATGGGTTACCGCTAAGATCTGATTTTACTTTCCTAAGATGCCATGTTGATTTATTACTAAGGACTGAATATTCAATGCTTCGGTGGCTATGTCTACTAGATTTGATCTTATCAACTATTGTAGTATGATCCAGAGGTGGTGCTTAATTGATAAAGGTGTCCATGCCATGGAGAATGGGTGAAGAAATTGTTCAGGCATATTACAGGTGAAGTAAATAAAGGATTAACTTGGTGACTCCTGGTTTTCAGTCCATCAATCAGTCAGTCTATTACACCAGGCCAATGGAAAAATGAGTGATTTTTTTACTACCTTGGAGCCACTTTTTAGTACATGGTCAAGGAGGAGCTCATTGTTTGATGAGCTTGATGATTTTCAAGAATATAGGTTTGATATTCCTAAGGTAGTGACTGAGGTTTTTGAAAAGATTAGTTTAGTAAGTGTTGTGTCAAAGTTCTTTAAAGGTAAGTTTAACTAGATAGCAGCCAAGCTAGCTATGTTTGATGGGAGTAGCAATAAGTACTTGCCTCCAATATATGATGATGGTGGGGGTATTGTCAATGTAGATGAGTGGAAATTATTAATGGATCAAATGGTAATTAAGCAGGATGCTTTCCTAAATAGTGACAGCGCTTTGGATTTAGGAAGATGCAACAACATAATTGACAACTTATTTAAAGTTGAAAGTGATTGCATATAGTTTGTAGCAGATGATAGAAGTATAACTGATTCCATGTGGGATCAAAAGATCAAATCACTACAGGATTTTCAAGCTTACAATTATCCATCTGATGATGATGTGGTGACATGGGACAAACTAACACAGAAGAAGAAGAATAGAGTACAAATGGCACCTGATCTAGAAATTGAGGGAGAGTGTGTTTCAAACAAGGGATGATGTAGGTTAGCTGGATGATGGTCATCATTCATTCAAAAAATTTAGCAACTGCTCTAAAATATCTTTAGACAAAGGTGCCACTTGTAAAATTGTTAAGTAGTTGAGAACTACAATCTGTTATCTTATTAATATCTTTCATTTTGTACTTTTGTTTTTAGTGCAAGATGTTTTCCTAGCCATCCATAGATTGTTGCATCCTTTCAAGGATTCCAAGATGGCTGTGGGTATATATAGCAATTTTTTACTCTTTTGTGGGGGTGGTTAATACATTTTGTAAAGAAAGCTCTGAGATATAGAACCTTATTTCTTTGAAGTCATGGTCATACTGTATTGACACATTTTAAATATTAATACAAGGATACCAGAACTCTATTGCTGCTATTTGTTGTCTTTGTGTATGGAATTTTTTTAGTTTTCTTATGCATTTAAATTGTAAGGCTTTTTCAATGCATTGTTCACAAGGTGAATATAGGGGTTGAACTTAAGTTCTTTCAAGGAAAGAGTAAAGTCTTGAGGGAGGTCTCTATGAATTATTTGTCCATGTATGAATTTGATAGCAGGTGCAGGAATTAAAAGAATGGGATGTCAGGCATTTCAATTGAGTTCTAGTATAATTGTCTTGATCAATTTTTATGGAGGTAGGGTTTGACTCTGATGCCCAAATAAATAAGGCACTAGTTTAAGAAATATTTGCATCTGTTGCCACCAGAAAATACAAACAACTGATTAATTTTAGTTTTATTGCATAATATCTATCTGAATCATTCTATTACAAGTTCATGGATGTTTATTGTAATGCTTTAAAGAAGCCCTTGAAAGAGGTTATCCTTCCTTGAGTTTAACTCATAAAAAGAAGAGGGATGAATATCCTTATGCCACTGTCATATGTTATTTCATTCATAATTTTCATCATAGTGTCATGTATCAGGATAATTTGGGGAGCAGTAAAAGTTGTGATGTTTTATTGAATTAATCTTGAAGAAAAATAGCATAAAAGTGAAGGAGCTGATTCATAATCCAAGGCTCATTCATATAGGTAAACCCACCTAAGTTTCATGCTCAAAGTGAAGAAGGCTTAAAGCCTTAATACCTTAGTGCTTGCATTTTGTTAGATGCATCTATTGGGATTACAAGAGTTTATGAATTTTAATTCGTCTGTAGATCTGAGCACTAACAGGTTGCACTAGAAGGGAATGATGAGAGATCTATTAGGAATGAATGCTAAATGTTTGGTAGCCATTTTGTAGCAGTTTTTGTTGCAGCCATGACTATGATTGTCATTGATGTCAACATAGTGATTTACCGAAGACTTGCAGAGAAGTAGACAGAGTTTGGATTAGTGCACATGGGTTATTGTAGTTGGAGCTATGTGATGTTGAGCTTATACTCTTTTATATTTTATATGTCTATGGTTAAGAGCATAGATAGTAATTCATTCATTCATGGAAGTTATGATCATTTTGGTGGAAGTAGTATTCAGGCAGTGTTCTTGAGTAGCGGTTTATGGAAATCAAATGATATCTCCTAATCAGGATGGAATCTAGTTTTATGCAATTAAAGGGAAGTTAAAGACACATTGATAATGATGTGGATGATAGTGCAGACTTTAAGGTCACACGAGTGAAGATTTATTGTATTGGAAACTGACAGTTTTGTGTAATTTTGGTGTAGTGTGTGGAAACTTTTATTTTGTAATTGTATGCCAACTCATTTGTAATTATTTGAGTGTGGTATAAAGGAAGGAATGTATTTCCTTTTTGAATGTAGTTTTATGAAGTAGCATGTATTTTTGATGTGGAAGTTATGATTGTGTGTGATGCTGTATGCATGAAGTGAAGAAAAGAGCTAAGTATGAAAGCGAATTTGTGAAGGAAGACATGTGAAGTACAGAGATCAGAAATTGAGATCTGATGTAATAGTGAGTGTAGTTTGGCATAGTAAGAGAAGAGGTAACATATTATTCTATTGAGTAATGCAAATATTATTTGGACATTGTGTTCAGTGATCTTACCCTGAAGTTGTTTGGGCAGTGGGTCCTTCTGTCTTCCATAACTTTTAACCGGGTTATAATCTTTTAACAGTGATTCAAAATCTCCTAACAAGGATTCATATGTACTACATGTATTTCATAAGACTCCTAATAGAGTCCATCCTTTCACAAGGAATATTCATATTAGTGCATCTTTTGTGGGCATCATTCCCACTGGGGTTTACTCTTTGATCAAGAGGTTCCCTAGTCAACATATCTTGTGTCATTGTGTTATTGTGTATGAATATCTTTCTATGGTTGGTAATTATATTACTTATATGGTTTAATGCTGTTGAAGATGATAAAAGTTATAATTATCTAATAACTGATTCACCCCTCCCCCCTCTCAGTTATCTTGGTGGACTTTACTTTCTAACAAGATCAGATTATTGGTTAGCACGTTGTGTACAAGGAAAGTAGAAAATTGCACAATTGATGATAGATGATGATATGTTCACATATCCAATAGGATCACATGTTGTTGTGGGAACATGGTTGCACACATATATGATTAGAAATAATGTCATTCCTACATTTGAAGACTATGAGAAGCACAAAACCATTCTCATGTATTCACACCTTGTTATAGCAGCCAATGTTAAGTTGTTGAAACATCAAGGAAAACCAAAGAAAAAGGAACTTTGGAATATTAGTACTATTGATCATGAAGCAATACTGAATACTCTCAAGCAAAGAGATGACCCTTCAGGCACACTTCAATACGTAAGTTCAACTCAAGTTAAAATATAGTTTTGTAATTTGCATATTTAGATGCCAAAAGGGCACTTCTTATATTCTCTATCAACTTTTCTTCTTCCTTCCAAATGCAAGGATTGGAGTGGAAATGACACTTATTTTTTATATATATTTGTGTAATTTGCATATTTAGATGTCAAATTTTGTATATAAAACCAACAATTGAATGTAATGTGCATAGTTAGATGCCAAATTTTGTATATAAAAACAACAATCGAATGTAATGTGCATATTTAGATGCCAAATTTTGTATATAAAAAAAACAATCAAATGTAATGTGCATATTTAGATGCCAAATTTTGTATATAAAAAATTAGATGCAAAATTGGAAATATAAAAGAGCCCATGAGGTTGATTTGCAAATATTAAAAGCTCACATTTGTATTGTCTTAATGCCATGTAAAGCGCAAAAAATGTGTTTCCTTACTATGAATGTTGTATCCTTATATAATTTGTATCATCTTGATTTTGTATCCCTATATTTCTATTGTCTTAATTCCATTACATTTCTATCATCAAATGATATAATAGTTGGAGTCATTGAGTCAAAATTGGTCAAATGTGTCCAAAGTAAAATGATGATTCCCTGGTGAAGGGATAGTGTTCAAGGATTGCATCCTGGCACTAAATGGACTACTCCATTAGCTTTGATTGGGTGGGTAAACACTAGGCACAACCCCATTTTGACCATTTAGTCAGCAGAACATTTTGGACCATGTCGGACTAAAGTGTCCCCAAGGTGCACTAAGCACGATTGGGCAGCGAACTTTTGAGGCTCGTAACTCAAACCCTGTGAGAGGAATCAAAGATCCATGAGATGCTATAGGATAGTGTTTCTGAGGCCTATAATAACCTCTCTCCATTCTGGGAGATTCAAATTTTTTTGAATTTGGCACGTGAGTCTCACTTGATGCCAAAACTTGTAGTGAGGGTCAGTTGAAAGTTGCACCAATGGATTACTTCCAAACCGTTCATCCTGGCATCAAATAGACTACACCATTAGCTCTGCTTGGGTAGGTAAATGCTAGGCACAACCCTATTTTGACCACTGAGTCAACAGAATGTTCTGGACCATGCCGGACCAAAGTGTCCCCAAGGTGCACTAAACATGATTAGGCAGCCAACTTTTGAGCCTCGTAACTCAGACCCTATGAGAGGTATCAGAGATCTATGAGATGCTACAAGATGATGTTTCTAAAGCCTACAATAACCTCTCTCTATTCTGGGACATTCAAATTTTTTTGAATTTGGCACGCGAGTCTCGTTCGATGCCAAAGCTTGCAGTGAGGGTCAGTTGAAAGTTGCACCAATGGATTACTTCCAAATCATTTGTCCTGGCACCAAATGGACTGCACCATTAGCTTTGGTTGGGTAGGTAAACACTAGGCACAACCCTATTTCAACCATTGAGTTAGAAAAATGTTCCGGACCACGCCGGACCAAAGTGTCACCAAGGTGCACTAAACATGATTGGGCAGAAAACTTTTGAGCCTCGTAACTCAGACCCCATGAGAGGTATCAGAGATCTATGAGATGCTACAAGATAGAGTTTCTGAGGCCTACAATAACCTCTCTCTATTCTGGGAGATTCAAATTTGTTTGAATTTGGCACGCCTGTCTCGCTTGATGCCAAAACTTGCAGTGAGGGTTAGTTGAAAGTTGCACCAATGGATTACTTCCAAACTACTCATCCTAGCACCAAATTGACTATGCCATTAGCTCCAATTGGGTAGGTAAACACTAGGAACAACCTTGTTTCAACCACTGAGTCAGCAGAACATTCAAGACCATGCCGGACCAAAGTGTCCCCAAGGTGCACTAAGCACGATTGGGCAGTGAAATTTTGAGCCTCGTAACTTAGACCCCATGAGAGGTATTGGAGATCCATGAAATTCTACAAGACAAAGTTTCTGAGGCCTACAATAACCTATCTCCATTCTAGGAGATTCAAATTTGTTTGAATTTGGCACGAGAGTCTCGCTCGATGCCAAAACTTGCAGTGAGGGTCAGTTGAAAGTTGCACCAATGGATTACTTCCAAACCATTCATCCTAGCACTGAATGGATTGTACCATTAGCTATAGTTGGGTAGGTAAATTTTAGGAACAACCCTATTTTGACCACTGAGTCAGTAGAGCATTCCGGACCACGCCGAACCAAAGTGTCCCCAAGGTGCACTAAGCATGATTGGGCAGTGAACTTTTGAGGCTCGTAACTCAAACCCCATGAGAGGTATCAGAGATCCATGAGATGCTACAAGATGGAATTTCCAAGGCCTACAATAACCTCTCTCCATTTTGGGAGATTCAAATTTTTTTGAATTTTGCACGCCAGTCTCGCTCGATGCCAAAACTTGCAGTAAGGGTTAGTTGAAAGTTGCACCAATAGATTACTTCCAAACCATTCATCCTAGGACTAAATGGACTATGCCATTAGCTCTAGTTGGGTGGATAAATGCTAGGCACAACCCCATTTTGACCACTGAGACACCAGAACGTTCCGGACTATGCTAGACCAAAGTGTCCCCAAGGTGCACTAAGCATGATTGGGCAGTGAACTTTTGAGGCTCATAACTCAGACCCCGTGAGAGGTATTGGAGATCTATGAGATGGTACATGATGGAATTTCTAAGGCCTACAATAACCTCTCTTAGTTCTTGGAGATTCAAACTTGTTTGAATTTAGCACGCCAGTCTCGCTCGATGCCAAAACTTGCAATGAGGGTCAGTTGAAAGTTGCACTAAGCATGATTGTTTAGCAAACTATCAAGCCTCATAACTCAGAGCTCATGAGAGGTATCGATGATCCTACAAGACCATGTTTCTTAGGCATTCCTAGTTTATTTGCAGGGGTACAGACAAAGTACTAATATTTTGTCCAAAAGACCAATATGTTTTGATATGGCCAAAAGGGTGTTTGATTATGTAATTAGGCTAGTTTGAAGTCTTTTAGCCATTGGGAGTAAAAGTTAAGTCTACAAACCTTGAAACCACTTTAATAGATATCCTTATTACCTCAAATGATGAATTACACATGTGAACACACATAGCACATAAAGCGTACACATAAATTTTTTTAAAGTCATGAAGCATACATGTAGCACATAATTATAAAGCATACAACATGAATTCACTTAATTCATGCACATAGCCCATACACATGAATTTAGGTTATGAATATTGTACTTGAATACACATGAATATACTTAAGGCATAAATTATACACAAGAGTACATACACACAAGCATATTTACATACTAACAATGAATAAATGAACACACAATTAACAAATTGGATAAAATATCAAGTTTCATATATATATATATATATATATATCAAAATGAACAATAAGTCTGTCCTCATGATTATATGTTGACATATCTAGATACAATGTGGCATATGCCATCTCAAAATATGTCATAGGACATCTCAAAATAAGAAGTTCAACTACAAATATTTCTAGGACATCCTATTCTACTAGTGGATCATCAAAATGGAGCCTCTTTGAAGTACTCTTCAGCTCTAATGGATCTTGCATTCAAACACAAAATTGAAACCCCAAGTTAGATTAAAATTTAGAATCATAGTCAACAATAATAAATAAAATTTAAACTAAAATTGAACTCTCATATACCTCGCCTCTCTATCTCCTCCCGCGAGCATGAGACCTAATATATGTCCTTATAGGTAGCACAGGAATAGTGCCACCAATGACGACTCCCACCTTTATATGTTTATGAACATGAGATTGATCTACGAGTTATACTATTTAATGTTAAAAACTTGGTAGCAAACATATGTTTAAAAAAAATTGAATTAACATTAAAACTTACCTCTATTGACCTTTCTTCAAGGATTGTTGGTTGAGTCATCAGTGATACAAACCCTTGTCATTCTGGTTCCCTCAAACTAGGAGTGACCTACAAAATTCAAATAGATACTTCATATTATCATAAATTGACCATATTATATATACTTGATAGAAAAATGCACACAAATAACTTTATAAATGTATGTACCATGGGGCTATCACTCCGAATGGATATGCTTGTGACTCTATCATGATGATAGGGTCTCACGACATCATCACATGCCACTCTCTGTCAAATAAACCATGTAAATTAAAAATGAGTACACACAATTGACAAGTATACATGTATGCATAAACAAACTAAATTACTTAATTACCTTTCCTTTATCAACAACTGAGACCTACACCCCCTCACATTTCCCCCCAGTTGCAACTAGTGACACCTGCATCAATATGTAAAAGATGATCATAAAAATTAGAAAACCAATGAGTACATTAAAAGATATGTACATATACTATTATCATAATTTAAAAGGAAACCAATGAGTACATTAAAAGATATGTACCATGGAAGAGTCAAGAACAAATGATATGGCCAAAAGCGTGGACCCCTCCACCTGTGCCATCTCCTCCTCTGTCATCAACTAAACATAAATGTAACACATAAAAAGACATAAGTGGGAAATTATTATAAGGAAATTCTACTAAAAATATGAATAATAAAATTTAAAAACAATGTAAAAGTGAACGGTTTACCCTTATCGTAATAGTGGAAGTCCATGGCACTATAGGCTCTTGATGCACATCTCCATGAGCTACTTCAGTGTATGTAGTGTGTTGTGTAGAGTCATCCCATCAAAGCCAAAACTATATATATCACTATTAGTCAGGGGACCAAGACAAATATTCTTGCATATAACGCAAGTGTGGGCCACACAAACATGTGAGCTCATGGAAGTGCCAGAAGCATCAGGATGAGGAGGAAAAATTGTTGTGCTCTGCATAACCAACAGATCACTCAACATGCGAATGGCTCGAATAGTCTATGAGCCAGCCTCAACAATAATGTTTGGATGTTGCACTATGGGAGGTGGTGAAATCTTAGGAGGGGGGACATATGTGCGGGATTTCACCCATTGTGACAATGGCCTATCTTGCGGAGCACCTAAACCTACACCCTGGTTCTATCTCATACTCCAATAATCCACCTTGTGACCGAGCACAAATTCAGCATATAATTTTCTAAGAAAATAAAATGGGACATCCAAATTGTAGTGAGGTAGTCTATCAAAAACCATCCACCAACGGTCCCAAAAGTTGTCACGTATTGCACTATTTGTGCACCATTTAATTGACAACTTGGTTTTTTTAGGGTCTACTTTTAGACCGGTTTTAGGATCCACAAAAATATTAGCTATGTCATGTTTTGTTATATTTAGGTTCATGACTTCATCATAATCAAGCCCATCGTCAAACTAGGTGTGCATGGAATTGCACCAAAGAAGTGCAACATTATGTTGCTGTGTCAGTTTCTCCATGTTTTCAATTATTGTGTTCAATGTCGTAAACATGGGGTGCAATATGGGGATTTTAGCATATGCAGTTTCCAATCCTCTAAGTTCATTTAGATTATCTCCTATTAGATCTTCTAAACAATGAGGGTTTGTGACAAGTACATCTTCTAGAGGTGGGAGATTGTTGGGAGGTGGATTTGGATTATTTGCGGGATCATTAGGAGGGTTTTCTAATTCCATGTCTGATAGCAATGGAAAAAAAATTAGATAATTACAATGAATTTTAAAAAACAATACAAAAAATCATTGCTGCCCTAATTTTTATATAAAAAACTACATATTTATATTTAAAAATAACAAAAAAAAATTAAAATAATAAAAAATAGAAGCTAAACTTACCCGGGCAATTTGGGAAAAATTGGATAGGGGATATGGGACCGGATATCCAAAAGCCTAGCTGCGTTCAACATTTTTGCAATGAAATTTTTTTGAATGCGGTTGGGTACAGTGATTTATATTCACTGGCAAATATCAGATATCTGATAATATCAGATATCCAATAATGCCTTCATGTTTGGCTTTTGGTTTGGCTAGGTGTACTGACACCCAGACCTACCAAAAAGTTAACAAATCTATTTGTGCACTTTTGGACGGGTGAAAATAAGTTTTTTTCACATTGCCACTTTTTGGCATACCATGATCCTGCACATACCCTCAATACCTTATCCAACTTCTCATTTTGATAAAACTTGAAACATGACCCAAGTGAAAGGTATTTCAAATGGATGTGAATTTGTCTTCTTGAATGTAGAATTGAAAGAAGAATTTTATGTGGAGTATTCACCTAGATATGAAGTTTCAAGGAAAGAAAAAAAGTTTATACGTTGAAGAAATATCATGATCGGTTAAAGAAATCACCATAGGTATGGTGCAACATGATTGACTCATATTTGTTAAGCAATGTATTTAGAAAAAGCAATGGTGAATCTACTCTTTACATTGAGGTGACTAATGGTAAGATTTTAATATTTTTTTTATGTAGATGGTTTATTTTTTTAATCAGGGATGAGGAATTCCTCATTGTTGATTTCAAAGAAGCCATGAATAGAGTTTTAGATTAAAGAATTAGGTCTCTTGAGGTACTTTCTAGGCATTGAAGTAAAAAAAATGCATGATGATATTTTTATTTCTCAAGAAAAGCATGTAGTAGAGATCTTGAGGATATTTAGAATGCAAGATAGTAAGCCCACAACAACACCAATAGCCACATGCCTAAAGTTGAGCAAGAAAGATTGCAGAAGATATGTGAATCCAACTATGTATACAAGTTTGGTTGGATGTTTGATATTTGACAACAATTAGGCCTGATATATTATGCATGTAGTAAGTCTAATTTCCAAATTTATGGAGACTATAAGGAGACACATTTGCAAGTGGGTTAAAGAATCTTGAGGTATATGTGAATGACACCAAGGGATAAGACAATTTTTAATTTCCAAAAATGAGTCTGGGCTGGTTGGATACATAGATAGTGATTGGGAAAGAAGTGTGGATGATAGGAAGAGAACATATGGATATATGTTCCACTTGGATTTGGGAGCCATCTCATGGGCTTTTAAAAAGATAATCCAAAGTTTCTCTTTTTATAGCTAAGGCTAAGGATAATTCTACTTGATTTGAAGGAAGAACAAGAGGATGGTACAACTATATTTTGTGACAATGTATCATCAAATTTTTTTAATGAAAAATCCTATTTTTCATGGAAGAAACAACAATATATAAATTAGGCATCATTTCATAAAGGAGTTTCTTGAAGATGTAGAAATTGAGATCAAATGTTGTAGGTCTAAGAAATAGTTTGCACACATTTTTACAAAGCCGTCGCATAGAGAAATATTTGAAAGAGTAAGAATAAATTTGGAAATTATTGATTTGGATGTGCAGATTGAGCATGGATGACAACTCAAGACCAAGGGTGAGTGTTGGAAAATTAATGTCTCTAAGCCTCTTGTAGCCACCTACCCTGTTAGTAGCCACTCCCATGAATATTTTTTGGGATCTTCATCCCCCTATTTTCTTTTGACATGCAATAATGAAAGTAAGTTTGAATTTTGAAATTTTGAGGGTGAATTTTTGAAGGACAACAGGAGAAAATTAAGATGAATATCAATAGAGAGTTTGAGTCTTAAAAAATAAATGTTTTCAATGAACAACCATTCTAAGTAGAAGGAATATTGTGTGTAATAGAAGCTATGTTAGTGAAGTGTACAGTGAGAAACAAATAGCTCCAAACAAAAGAAGAAGTGATGCATCACCCTTCACACCAAGTGGGGTAAACTAGTGTCCCTTAAGGATGAGATATATATGAAAGAATCCACACCTTAAAATAAGCTCTCCAAACAACCCATGATTTTTATCAAAACCCCTATGAAACATGAGATAAGTTTCATCACTCCTTCTAAGGGCACTTGCTTCACAAAATTCTTCTAAGGCTTATAGCCCTGATAGAATGGTTTTTAGGACATAATATAATTTTACTTCAAAGGAACAACCAAAAAAAACACATTTTATGATACCCTTTTTGGATCTCCACAACCTCTAATTTGGTTTATTTTGAATCTCAAAATAGAATTCTCAACCCCGCGGTTGATTAGAGACCTAATGGGGTAATTAGGCCTTGGTTTACAAAGGAACCACCCTTACCAACCACTGTTTCACCAAAAAATCATCTAGACACAAAGGGGACACCAAAAAAATACCAAATCCAAAGTTGCAACCTTTGATTCAATACCCATCAACCAAAAATCCAACTTTTACAATCAAATAGTTAGTAGCCACATCCAAATATCCACCCAGGGTAGCGGATTTCCCCTTGATCCTTGCATCTTAAAAAAAAAGCCTTTGTAATATTAAAATAAATGGACCTAACTTGTATTCCACTAAGGATCATCAAATTCTAATGGTGAATATACAAGTTATGGCCATTTGAATCAGACAACCCTATAATCAAGGGTTTCTCAGGCCAAAGCCCAAGAAAACTCAATAACTTTTGTTGTAGACCACTTCAAACCACAAAATCACTTGAAAAAGAAAGATACAAATATGAATAAAATGATTCAATCAATTTGAGAACCCAATCAATACATACATGTCTGTACCATGAGTAAAGCACACGTTATGCAGGAAATCTGAATAGTTATATTTGTTTGAAATCTTTCCAAACTCCATACATTCACCTCTCCTTTCAAACATGAGGTGTTGTGATATAAATATGCATCCTCAATGGTTCCTAACTACCATTCAAAAGTTGGAATCCATTGGGATCAGAATTCACAAGTTGACAAGAAATATTGTAAAAAATGCAAAGTTGCATTATTGACACCTTTTTTCAACGCTACTCCCAAAGTTGCATTCTCCTAGCAACTAGGCCCCTCAAGACATGGGTCTCAACCAGTTTATAAAAAACATCAAAAATATCCTAGAAGGACTCTAAAATCCCTAAGAAACATCACTACTACCCCTTGGTTCATATGTCCATGGTGTTGGAAACAATTGTCTGAAGGAAATTGCTACTCAAATTATGTATTGTCTTTGATGTCACACAATGTCATAGTCCGCAGCAATTAGTTTCTACCGAGCTTAGTCAGTCTGCCAGATAGGAATATTAGTGCTTACCGAGTCCACTTGGTTATCAAAGAAAATTTAGTGTTTACCGAGTTCAGTCGGTCATCAAAGGAAATTCAGTGTTTACCGAGTTCAGTCAGTCATCAAAGGAAATTCAATGTTTACCGAGTTCAGTCGGTTATCAAAGGAAATTTAGTGTTTACCGAGTTCAGTCGGTTGTCAAAGGAAATTTAGTGTTTACCGAGTTCAGTCAGTCGTCAAAGGAAATTTAGTGTTTACCGAGTTCAGTCGATTATCAAAGGTAAAGGATTGTCGGTGTTTACCGAGTTCCCTCGGTCTCCGAAAGATTATAGAAAGTTATGGTCACCAAGCACTGTCGGCCCTTGAAGGATTTTTGCAAATAGAGTTTGCTTAATTCAGCCAACTGTTATACTAAATAATGTCGATTTGACAAATCTAAAATCATATAAATAAAAGGTCAAATGTGAAAAATAAACAAGAAATACAGCAAAAGATTTACAGAAGAAAAGACAGGAAAGGTGTGTGCAAATTTGTGAAGGATGTTCAGATATCCTTAAGGTGCAGCAGAGATTTATTCGATCAGGAAGGATCACACATATGCAGAACAAAGATCTGTAATCAGCAAGGCAGTTGCATTATTATACAGGTCATTTTTCATTGTTACCTTCTTATCATTGTAACAGTGAATTCTAAATCTCTTAACCGAGTTGGTTTAACAACCATATTGTAAATCCTCTAACAAGGTGACAATTCCATTGAATTGTTTTCAAGACCTCTTACCAGGCCACTCCTAGCAGGGTGTTTAAATCCTCTAACAAGGTCACACCTAACAGTGTGTTTTGTAACCTTTTACCGGGTTGGCTTCTAACCGGGCATCACTTTAGAAAAGTGAAAATCAGTATCTAGATACATTGGCGGTTTTTCCCATATTGGGTTTCCATGTTAAATCTTGTGTCTCTTGTGTTCTTAATTGCTATCTTAATCATACACCAGTGCTAATGAATATCTAAAAGATAATTTTGCTAATACTTTCTGCATCTTCAAAGTTACTACAATCTATTTACCGAGTGCTATAACAGATAACATTGTTAAGATATCCTAAGGGATCTAGAAAGAATTAATTGTGAAGTGTTTTATGGTTGACTGATTCACCCCCCCCCCTCTTAGTCACTTCATCCATATTCCATCAATTGGTATCAGAGCAGTTGGTGCTTGCAGGAAGGGTTTCAAGGACCTAAGCTAAAGATCAGGATGTCTTACAAGAGGGAAATTCCAAAGCTCAACAGAGATAACTTTTCAGCATGGCAAGGTCTCATGCGACTTCATCTGGCTTCCATTGGTGATTTAGGATGCAAATACATTGATGAAGAATAACAATTCCTAATGGTGCATTAACTGTTGAAAACATTGCAGATAAAAAGACTCACAACACCATGATGATAGACATTGCATCTGCTCTCAGCTATGAAGAATTTGATGATATTAAAGACTGCACTACTGCATATGAAATGTGGATGGCACTGAAGAAAATATATGGTGGTGATGCAAATGTGAAAAGAGCCAAAGCAAAAAGCCTAAGAGGACAGTTTGACAAGATGAATATGAAGGAAGATGAAAACATTGCAAAATATGTTGAAAGAATCAAAGCAAGTGTAAGTGCAATTAGAGCTTCTAGAGGAACAATCTCAGATGAAACTGTTATAAGTAAGGTACTCAGAACATTACTCCCTATCTATGCAACAAGAGTATCAGCTATTCAAGAAAGAAGATGTGAAACAAACCACAATATAACTTTGGATGCTTTAGTTGGAAGATTGACAGCCTTTGAATTAGACAACTATGACAATTATGTTCCTAGTTCCAAAAATATTGAATCAGCATTTGAGGCCAAGGTTTCACTAAAGAAGAACAAGAAAATTAAAGAAGTTCAATCAAAAAGTGAAGAAGTATCAGAAGAAAGTTCTGATAGTGATCTTGAAATTGTAGAAGCATTACTTGCAAAGAAGTACTCTAGAGGGAAAGGTAAGTATAAAGGTAAAACTCCTTTAATCTATTTTTCATGTGAAGAAATTGGACATATTACAGCTAGGTGCCCAAACAAGCAAGTCAAGGAAGAGAAGAGAAGTCACAAGTACTATGGCAAAAAGAATTTCAAATCATTCAAGGATAAAGGTAAGAAAACATGTTTTATGGCTAAAGATTCTGATGATAGTGAAGAAGAAATTGTCTTTATTGCTATAAAGGATGAATCTGATGATGATGAAGATAAGATGGCACTTATTTCTCATATAAGCAAAGATGATATATGGATAATAGACAGCGGATGTTCACACCACATGACTGGTGACAAGACAAAATTTGAATATCTAGAAGACTGTGATACTGGTAATGTAAGATTTGGAAACAATGAACCTTGTTGTATAAAAGGAAAAGGAAGAATCTCATTAACCAAAGAACTCATATGTGATAATGCTTATTGGGTTGAAGGACTAAAACATAATCTTCTAAGTGTAGCATAGCTAATCAACACTGGTTTCAAGGTTGAATTCATGAATGGTCAAGCAAGACTGCTGGATGGAAAAGGAAAACTCATTGGATCAGGCAAACAAACAAAAGGTAACTTATTTTATCTTGATCTCAGTGAATATTCATGCTTTATTGCTCAAATAGAAGAAAGTTGGCTATGGCACAAAAGGTTATGTCATGTGAATTTTGATAACATGATAAAAAAAAGCAAATTCAAGAAGGTTAGAGGCATTCCTACTTTGAAGAAACCTGATACTGGTCTATGTAAGAATTGTCAGATTGGCAAAATGAGTAAAACTAGTTTCAAGAGTAAGAACTATCAGTCTAAAGAAATTTTGGAAATTGCACATACTGATTTATGTGGACCTATTGGAATACAAAGCTATACTGGAGATAAATTCTTTATTCTTTTCGTTGATGATTATTCTAGAATGATGACTGTCATGTATTTAAGAGAAAAATGAGAAGCATTTGAAAAGTTCAAATGGTACTTAGCAAGAGTGGAAAAGGAAACAGGGAAAAGATTGAAATGCTTAAGATCAGACAGAGGTGGTGAATTCATCTCCCATGATTTTAACAACTTTTGCATTGAAAGAGGAATCAAAAGACAGGTATCAGCTCCTAGAACTCCTGAGCAGAATGGAATAGCAGAAAGAAGAAACAGATCTATTATGGATTGTGCAAGGACTCTAATCATAGAAAAGAACATCGCTATAAAGTACTGGAAGGAAGCTATCAGCACTGCAGTTCATACCTTGAACCGAGTACAATTAAAGAAAGACACATTCAAAACTCCTTATGAATTATGGTATGGCTATAAACCCAATGTAAGTTACATGAAAATATTTGGTAGCAAGTGTTATATCTTAAAAGAATCCAGAAGAAATAAATTTGATGTGAAAAGTGATGAAGGATTATTCCTAGGATATTCTAGCAAAAGCAAGGCATACAAATGTCTAAACTTATCTACTCACAAAGTCATAGAAAGTATACATGTAAAATTTGATGAGTTTGAAGAAAAGACTGAAGAAGAAAGCAAAAGGGAACCTGAGAACTATAGAAGATTCATTTACATTGAACCTGAAACATTGGCAGACACAACTATCAATAAGGAAACTATATCTACCGAGCCGAGCACAGTTACCGAGTCACAAACTGAGTCACAGGAAGAAGTTCAAACCGAGTCACAGGAAGAAATTCAAACCGAGTCTCAGCCTGAAGTTACTGAGCAAATATCTACCGAGCCCGAGCAACCTGAAGAAGAGATCCTAGAAGACAACAGCATGAATCATTCAAAAGGCAAGGAACCTATACTAGCCAAATATGTCAGAAGACATCATACACCAGATCAAATCATTGGAAACAAATCAGATGGTACTATGACAAGAAGCAAGCTAAAAGGTACATGTCTGCTTACTGACTTTGAACCTAGAAATATCAAAGATGCATTGGAAAATGAAAGTTGGATTGAAGCAATGAATGAAGAATTAGAACAAATACAAAAGAACAAAACTTGGACTCTTGTACCTAGACCTAAAGATAAGAATGTAATTGGAACAAAATGGGTATTTAGGAATAAGCTAAATGAAGATGGTCAAGTATCTAGAAACAAAGCTAGACTGGTATGTAAAGGTTATTCTCAAGAAGAAGGTATAGATTATGGAGAAACTTTTGCTCCTGTTGCAAGATTAGAAGGTGTAAGAACTCTACTTGCTTATGCAACACACAAAGGATTTAAGGTATATCAGATGGATATAAAATCTGCATTTCTCAATGGAATTCTTGATGAAGAAGTCTACATTGAACAACCTGAAGGTTTTGTTGATCCAAATAAAAAGGACATGGTCTGCAGGTTACACAAAGCATTGTATGGTTTGAAACAAGCTCCTAGAGCATGGTATGAAAGACTCCATAACTATTTGATTCAGATTAATTTCAAAAGAGCCAATGATAACAGCAATCTGTATATTAAAGAAGGACCGGATGAGAAAATTGTATTGGCAGAAATATTTGTAGATGATACTATATTTACAGGGAATGAGGATCAGTGCAAAGAATTTTCAGAGCAAATGAACAAAGAATTTGAAATGTCTATTTTTGGTTTAATAAAATTCTTTGTTGCTCTTCAAATTCAGCAAAGCAAGAATGGTATAGACATTACTCAATCTAAATACATTAAGAAAATACTTAAGAAGTTTGGTATGGAAGATTCAAAATTAGTTGGTACACCCATGTGTACTGGACTGAAACTTACCAAAAATGATGATTCAGAAGAAGTTGATCAGACCCTATACCGATCTATGATTGGAAAATTGCAGTATGTAGTACATACAAGACCTGATATTGCCTTAGCAGTCGGTATAGTAGCTAGATTCTCAACAAAACCTAAGGAAAATCACATGATGGCAATCAAAAGAATCTTAAGATACTTAAGAGGAACTGAAGAATATGGTTTGTGGTATAAATTTGGAGGCAATCTAGACTTAAAAGTGTTTACTGATGCTGATTGGGCAGGAAACATTGATGACAGAAAAAGCACAAGTGGTGGAGCATTTTTTTCTTGGAAAAAGACTGGTATCCTAGACTAGTAAAAAGCAAAATTGCACATCTCAATCCACAGCTGAAGTAGAATATGTTGCTGCTGCAGTAAACTGTTCAAATATTGTTTGGTTTAAACAGTTATTAGAAGGTATGAAGGTTGAAATCAAAGAACCAATTGTTATATTTTGTGACAATACCAATGCAATAAACATTTTGAAGAATCCAGTGATGCATTCCAAAACCAAGCACATTGCTATTAAATATCACTTTGTCAGAGAATTGGTGCAGGACAAGGAAATCAGATTAGAATATATTCATACAAAAGAATAGATTGCAGACATTTTTACCAAACCATTACCTAAGGATGCATTTGTGTATCTAAGAGGTAAGTTAGGGGTCATTCCCCTATCCGAGGCTCACTAAATACAGTTTTAGTGATGCATCAACCAGAAAATGATTGAAAATCAACCAGTTGATGCAGCATATTCAAGGAATCATTGCATATGAATCAGTACTTGAGGTACATTAATTTACACCAGTAATATGTGAATTGTCTTTGGCATGTGTTGTCAAAGAGGGAGTGTTTGCTATGTCTTTTCTATTACTTCAAGAAATTTTCAATAGTCAAAAGGAAGAATTTTCAGGATAAAGGAAGTCTGTTGATAGAGGGAGATTTGACCGAGCTAATTCTTTCAAATTTCTTATGCTATGACATATTGTGTTGCCATCAATGCCAAAGAGGGAGATTGTTGGAAACAATTGTCTTAAGGAAATTGCTACTCAAATTATGTATTGTCTTTGATGTCACACAATGTCATAGTTCGCAGCAATCAATTTCTACCGAGCTCAGTCGGTCTGCTAGATAGGAATATTAGTGCTTACTGAGTTCACTCGATTATCAAAGAAAATTTAGTGTTTACCAAGTTCAGTCAGTCATCAAAGGAAATTCAGTGTTTAGGAGTTCAGTCGGTCGTCAAAGGAAATTCAGTGTTTACCAAGTTCAGTCGGTTATCAAAGGAAATTCAATGTTTACCAAGTTCAGTTGGTCGTCAAAGGAAATTCAGTGTTTACCAAGTTCAGTCGGTCGTCAAAGGAAATTCAGTGTTTACCGAGTTCAGTCGGTTATCGAAGTTAAAGGATTTTTGGTGTTTACCGAGTTCCCTCGGTCTCTGAAAGATTATAGAAATTTATGGTCACTGAGCACTGTCGGCCCTTGAAGGATTTTTGCAAATAGAGTTTGCTTAATTCAGCCGACTGTTATACTAAATAATATCGATTTGACAAATCTAAAATCATATAAATAAAAGGTCAAATGTGAAAAATAAACAAGAAATACAGCAGAAGATTTACAGAAGAAAAGACAGGAAAGGTGTGTGCGAATTTGTGAAGGATGTTCAGATATCCTTAAGGTGCAGCAGAGATTTATTCGATCAGGAAGGATCACACATATGCAGAACAAAGATCTGTAATCAGCAAGGCAGTTGCATTATTATACAGGTCATTTTTCATTGTTACCTTCTTATCATTGTAACAGTGAATTCTAAATCTCTTAACCGAGTTGGTTTAACAACCATATTGTAAATCCTCTAACAAGGTGACAATTCCATTGAATTGTTTTCAAGACCTCTTACCAGGCCACTCCTAGCAGGGTGTTTAAATCCTCTAACAAGGTCACACCTAACAGTGTGTTTTGTAACCTTTTACCGGGTTGGCTTCTAACCAGGCATCACTTCAGAAAAGTGAAAATCAGTATCTAGATACATTGGTGGTTTTTCCCATATTGGGTTTCCACGTTAAATCTTGTGTCTCTTGTGTTCTTAATTGCTATCTTAATCATACACCAGTGCTGATGAATATCTAAAAGATAATTTTGCTAATACTTTCTGCATCTTCAAAGTTACTACAATCTATTTACCGAGTGCTATAACAGATAACATTGTTAAGATATCCTAAGGGAATTGGAAAGAATTAATTGTGAAGTGTTTTATGGTTGACTGATTCACCCCCCCCCCTCTCAATCACTTCATCCATATTCCATCACATGGTGTCTTATAAGATACCATTATTGGACATTGAGTTACATATTGGGGAACATCCTTATTACAAACATGATAAATAGAACATAAACATAATCCCAACTCATCCCTCCTATCCTTCATACACCCCTTCATCAATTTTGGTCAGGAGTGGGTGCTCCTTCACCATACTCCTCAAGAGAAGAAATATAAATCCCACTTGAGATGAGGTGTTGAAAATATGCACCATGAGCCTTGATCTATTGTTCAACCATCCAGATTTCTTCTGAATTAGGCTTACCTTTCCATTTCACCAGACATTCCTTGTATTCTCTATTTCTACTCTTGTTTTCCATTCTAGTGTCCAAAATCTTGTATAAGGTAGGTTGGATCTTGCTTTGGGATATCATCATATGCAATGGCTTCTTGTATTTGGGAACTATCACCTGCATCCAAATTACACTTATATGGGGTTAAATCACAAACATTGAAAATTGGAGACAAACCAAGGTCAGGAGGAAGCTGGACTTTATATATGCATTTGGTCCACACTTCTTGAGAATCTGACATGTCCCAATCTTCCTTTGCATGATATTTTTATACCTTCCCTTTGGAAGTCTCTCTTTCTTTAGATGAACCCATACAAAGTCCCCAACACTAAACTGAACATCTCTCTTCTTTTTGTCATCATACTATTTATACTTCTCTAGAGATTTTTGAAGTTGTGACTTCACTTTGTCATGTACTTCTTTGATGGTTGTGGAAAGGGCTTCTCCATCTACACTAATAGGATCTCCTTGATGCAACTCCCTTAAATCCAATACACCTCTTGGATTTATACCATAGACAATATGAAAAGATGACCTGCTAGTGCTTGTACACCACATCCCACTTCTCACCATTCTACCTAGTTAAAAATCTCAATAGGTTTCCTAATGGCCACTTTAGTTTGGCCATTAGTCTGAGGGTGGTATGCTAATGAAAATGCCAAATTGGTTCCAAGATTATACCAAAGTGCTCTCCAAAAGCATCCAATGAATTTAACATCCCTGTCTAATACAATAGTCAAATGTAGCCCATGTATCCTAACAATTTCTTTGAAAAATAGGTTTGCAACATAAGAAGCATCACAAGAAGTTTTTCATGGGAAGAAATGAGCCATCTTGTTGAATCTATCAACTACTACAAACATATTGTCATAGCCCTTCTTTGTCTTGGACAAACCCAACACAAATTCCATGCTCAAACTTTCCCATGGCCTTGATGGGATGAGAATAGGTTGATACAAACCTGCTTTAGTATACTTTCCTCTTTGGTTTTTGGAAAATTACACAAGATTCAACAAACTTTATGATTTCTGACTGCATCTTAGGCCAAAAGTAGTTTCTTTTTACCAACTCAAGTATTTTGTCTAGACCAAAGTGGCATTCCATGTCTCTGTAATGTTTCTCCCTAAAAATATTCAGTCTCATGGAGCATTTGGGAATGCACAACTATCCCCCTTTGAAAATAAATCCATCATGTATAAAAAATTAAGAGAATTCCACATGATATTTTTTACCAAAAGATGCACCTACCTGATATATCTCTTGGAAGTCTTCATCAGACTCATACATGCTATTCAAAGAGTCTACGCCAACACTTTCCAATTAGATTTAGTTCATGATCAACACCCTCCTACTCAAAGCATCCACTACTTTATTCTCCACCCCTTTCTTATGCTTGAGAGAGAAAGTGAATGCTTGTATGGTCTCCACCCACTTCATGTGCATGTGGTTGAGTTTTTCTTGGCTATTAATGAAGCTTAGGGCCCGATTATCATTGAATACAATGAAATCCCTTGTCATTAGATAGTGTCTCCATTTATGTAGAGACTAATCCAGAGCATACATCTCTAGATCATAGGAAGAGTATCTCCTCTTTGCATATTTAACTTTTCATTGAAAAATGCTATTGGATTATTGTCTTGATTGAGTACTGCACCTATAGCCATATGGATTGCATCACATTCCACTTGGAAAATCTTGTCAAAGTCCATCTAGCAAATAAAGGATAGGTTTTTGAACAACCTTCTTCTCTTCTTTAATGTTTCAAAAGATTCATCAGCCTATTTATTCCACAAAAACTTACATTTTTTACCCCCTTTATAGTTTCAAGCATTGGAGCAAAAAAATGACAAAACCCTTTTATAAAATTCCTATAAAAATTTGCCAATCCATGAAAATTTTTAACATCACTCATTTTTCTAGTGGTAGGCCAAGAAAGAATAACACTCACCTTTTCTTGATCCATTTTCAACTTACCATGAGATATAACAAACCTCAAGTATACAGTTTCTTCCTACATAAATAAATACTTTGCCAAATTTATCATTAACTTTTCCTCATGAAGCCTCCTCAGGACCATGTTTATATGCTTCAGGTGCTCTTCCTTGAATGTTCATGAAGATTAGTATGTCATCTAAATAGACAATCACAAACTTCCCTATAAACTCCTTTAGGAATTCATTCATAAGTCTCATAAAAGCACTAGGGGCATTGGATAAGCCAAAGGACATAACCTTCCATTCATAAAACCCTTCATTTTTTTTAAAAGAAGTCTTCCATTCATCCCCTAGCCTTATCCTAATATGGTGATATCCATCTTTTAAATCAAATTTTGAAAAGTACTTAGCACCCCTCCAAACAATCAAGTAAATCTTCAATCCTAGGTATGTGAAATCTATATTTTATGGTGATCTTGTTGATGGCACTTGAGTCCATACATAGCCTTCAAGTTCCTTCCTTCTTGGGTGCCAAGAATGCTGATATTGCACAAGGGTTTAAACTCTTACCAATAAGTCCTGATTCCAATAGCTCTTCAATTTTCCTGGCCATCTCTACATTTTGTTGAGGTGTGAGCTTATATGTTGAGCTTTGTTTGGTAAAGTAGATCCAGGGGTAAAATCTATACAATGGCTTATATCTCTAATAGGAGATAGAGATGTGGGCATTCCTTCTAAGATTATGCCTTTATATGATCCAACAACTATTGAAATGTAGGGTCTACTAACCTTTCTTTTCTTGGTGTGTTGTCTCCTTCTCTAGCCACTCCTATGGCCTTTGGGATAGGGATCAATGCATACCAGCCTTCTTCTTCAGTCACTCTCTTCATTAACTCCTTTTCTTCCACCACCAACACTTTAGCCTCTTTTCCTTTAGGCTCTTGTTCTTCACTTTCCATCAAAGGAAGTAATTCTATTACTTTCCCATCTTTACTGATAGAGTTGGTGTTTCTAAAGCCATCATGATGTGCCTTGAGATCATATTTCCATGGTCTCCCAAGTAGGAGATGGAAAGCATCCATCTTGGCTACATAAAATAATAATATGTCCTCATATGATCCTATTTGAAACTCCACCCAAGCCTTCTCTTCTACAATGGCTTGTTGAACTTGGGTGAGACATGAGACTTTATATGGAGAAGGGTGAGGTATCTTTTTAATTTTTTAATCTTCTCTACCATTTCTAGAGACAAAAAATTCTTTGTAGAACTCAAATCAATCTGCAATTTACACACCTTACCTCCTGAATTACAATTTGTCTTAAAGAGGGACTTCCTTTGTAGGGGTTACTTGGTAGGCATGTTCATGATAGTCACTTCTCTCCTAATCATTATGGCCTCTCCTCTTTTAGGGTAGCCATATGCATATGGAGAATTCATGCTTTGATAGAAATTAGTGCTTTGACAGTTTGATTCTTGGACCAGATTTTTCCTACTGTCTCCATAGAAATTGTGCTTGCTTTCTCTAGACACCTATTAGCCATGTTCCCTTATTGATTGTAGTTGTAACGCCAGATAGATCCTCTTCCTCTGAAGTTATGCCTTCTTCCCATGAAGTTACCTTATTGTTATTACCTTTTCTTGTTTTGATCCTAATTAGAATCACCTTGAGAATCAAAACCATTCCCTCTTCCTCTAAAAGGGTTTCTTCCTCTATGTTTTCTACCTCTTCCTGTACCATTATGATCTTGTCTCCTCTTGAACTTCTCCTCCACCTTGGATGTCAATTGGTAACACTTCTGCACTATTCCAGCGGTGTGTAAATTCAACTCCTCTTGAATAGAAAACTTTAGCCCATTCATGTATCTAGCTAATTGCTCTCCTTCTATATCCTTTGTCATGGATTTCATACATAATTTTATGAATTCCTCAGTGTATGTGTTCAAATCCATATCCATTTTCCTAAGGTTTTGTCTTCTCCTATGGAGTTGTACCACATAATATTCTGGTACATATGCTTCCTTCACCAAACTCACCATTCCCTTCTTTAAGTAAACACTCTATTCTTGCCTTCTCACTTTTAGCTTGGATAAAATTCCACCATGTCAAAGAAGAACCTTTCAACTTTGAATTTTCTATCTTCACCTTCTGGTGCTCAAGAATGTCTTCACATTCAAAGAATATTGTGAGGGATTCAATCCAATCCATGACTAATTCTGGTTCCATCCTCACACTGAATATCAAAAGTTCTAACTTCCCATCCATAGTCCTCTCCATGGACTTTAGGGCATTTAGGAGGGGTCTCTCGTCTATAGGAACTTCCTCTTCTTCTTGCCTTGGGATCTCCCCATCATCCCATTCTCCATCATCTCCAAAGCCTTCACCACCCCTTCCTCTCATCTAGCCCCTCATCTCTTCCATCTCTTTTCTTATTTTTCTATACTCTACCATCTTCTCTCGTAAAAGCTTTGCAAGCTCCACATTTGTCATTCTTATAGGTAGTTCTTCTTCTACCATTCTGTCTGCCATCTCAGTAGCTTGTTAGATGTGCTAGATAAATTCTTTGGAGTTCTTAGTGGAGGGTTCATGTTTTTTCACTGATGAGATTGATTACCGATGTATGCAAATTAGATGTCTAATAACTAGAGATGATACATTAACTATTACAAGCCAATAAATAAATCTAATGCAACACAATGAAGAATACAAAGTAACTATAAAATGATGAAACTAAATTAATTACCTTCACCTACCATGCAGCTTGTCTCCATTGTCCTCCTAGCCTTGATTTCTTGTAGAGGTTGAGCTCTCAGATTTCCAAATGAAGCCTTCTCCCAAGATGCTACCAAAGTGTGGAGATTTTATGAAATGAGTGCACAATAGCTTATGCAATCTAATGGATGGAATGCAAATGAAATGATGATAATATAGATTGATTGCTCTTAGAATGCTTGGATGCTTGATTTCTTGGATGCTTGATTTCTTGAATTCTTGAATGCCTATTACAAAAATACCTATTAGCTCACAAAGGGGAAATGTGGCTCCTTTTATAGATTTTTGGAGGATCTAGGCCTAGGTGGTACAATCCTATGATTGAGAATGAAAGGTGGAAGATCCTAAGGCTAGGATTGACTTGGTTGAAGGAGTTGAGAGAAAGGGGGATGTAGTTGGAATGTGAGAGGAAGAATAGGGATGATGTTCCTCTCACATTGACATGGAGGAAAAGAAGGTGGAATGGAAAGACACATGTCAAGTGTCTCACAAAGACCAAAGAGAGAAAGAGGGAGGGACCTTTTCCTCATGAGGACTCTTTGCACAAGTGTCCTATGAGTCACCTTTGACCCTTAGAGGTGGCTTGAGAAGCCCCTTAGGAATAGGGAATGTCTCTTGACTTGGTTGTTGAGAGGACACCTGGTCATGAGACCAAGTCCTATGAGGCCACATAGCCCTTAAGAATAGGACATGTGTGGGTGAGGATAATTACTAATAAATAATTAATAATAATTATTTATTTTAGCCAAGATGATGTGTCAAGTGAGTGGATAGATGAGGTGGACTAGGAGTCTTAGTCATATTTAGGTGATTGTATATTTATTTAAATCACTTTAATAAAACTAATTAGAAGACTTAGGATAGAAGGATAGACTATAGTGAATTCACTAAATAAATTGAATAATTTATTTAATAAATAGAGGAATAATTATTAATTAAATAATAAATATTTAATTAATTTATCAAGTCAATAGTAATTAAATAATAAATATTTAATTAATTAATGAAGCCATTTTTAGGTGTATACATTTTGCCCCTCTTTGAAATAATGTGCTGGTCACATTGTTTCAAAAAAAATTCAAGCATTTTTGCCCCTGCCCCAGACAATGTCTTAGATGACCTATGCATGCCCCCTCGAGAGATTGATTGATAAATTTTTTTATTTTTTTTTTTTTGAGTTGGATAATCAATCTCACAAAAGAATAGTAAAAAGGAGTGATGAAAATGGGATGAAATGGGAGAAAAATGGGTAGTAGGGTCCACACACCAAGCACATAGGATCCACAGGCTATAAATATGGCTAAGGGGTCCACAATAAGCTCATTGTGCACACTTATCATTTGGAGAGCAGAGCGCGTGAGAGAGAAGATCAGAGCTGCCAGGATGTCATTCCTGCTATCAGATCACTGCTTTGAGAGGGTCAAATGCTTCTAGTGACCACCTGATTCGGGTGAGCCAGTAGGTGATTCGATCCTACTTTGTGATTTCATGATTTAATGTATGTTAGAGTATAATTGTAGCATGTTAGGGTAGATTCAATCATAGAATTAGTGTAGAAAATTATTGTTCTTGATCAGAGAATGAATGCACAGTTTCAACGCATCAATGCGCAACAACTAGAAATGTTTGCACAGAAAATTTGATTTTTTGCGCATTTGTGCAGAATTGTTGCACAAATGTGCAAAAAGTTGCACAATCATGAAAACCTATGCAAACATGTTAAAAAGGTGCACAAAGGTGAAGAAAGACTATGCAAAGGTAAAAACCTACGCAAATGAAGTAGAAAGTTGCGCATGCATGTTTCAATGTTGTGCATGTGGGTTAGATGGCATAATTTGGCCAAAGTAGATAGTCAATGAGGTCAAACTTGATGTTAATAAGCTGATTTGATCTGTCGGCAGTTGATTTGGATTGATTTGATTAAGATAGGCAACATTGTAGCATGGTCACTAGTTAACCAATCTTGTTTGTAGATAATTGATAGAATTATCTTGTTGAAACACGTGATAAAACATGTTTGAAATTGATATGATAGGATAGATAGATTGATAGATCAGTTTATCAAAATCTGATAGGTTGATTATTGTTGACTTGAATAGGAGGATATTATAGATACTTTGATGTCACGAGAGAGATAGCCCATCACATAGAATTTGAGACCGACATTGTTAGAGACTGACAGACTACTGATCGGAGTGTCTGGGTTGTACTACATGATCTACACACCCAAGATTTGGGTGAATCTTAGCATGATGATGACATTAGTAGAGAAATGGTACTCAGAGATGAGTACCTTCCATCTTTCGATAGGGGAGATGATAGTTACACTAGAGGATGTATATCGCATCCTCCATCTTCCCATCACAGGTGAGCTAGTTTAGTACGATCGGCACAATAGAGTCATAGAGTGCAAAGCCATCTTCGGTGATGATGATATAGAGGATGGAGAGATTAGCTAGGAGGACATGGTTGATCTATATGATCCTCTTCCAGTAGTGCTAGCAGGAGTGATTGGGGGATTTGTATGCCCTGATCGGAGGTCACATGGATTTGCAGTTGGATGGGGCCACACATTACAATAGATGATGGAGGGGACCCAATTTTCTTGGGGGGTGTGTTTATTAGCACATCTTTATCATGATATGCATCAAGTGGTGTACCATGGGGGTGCATCTCTATCGGTAGGTGTGACATTGCTCCATATTTGGGCATGGGAGCACATTGCAGTGACGCGACCAGTGGCCATTAGATTTTGAGGTGCAGGGCAGCCCTACATTTATTTATATTCCTTAGTTTTGTCATAGGAAAAACTGGGCCATTTAGAGTTCTGGTGGTATACATTTGATATTTTAGATACAGTGACATGGAGACCATAGTTAGGTTGTGAGCTATGGGATGATGATCGGTAGCTAGGTTTTTTCTTTGAGTCATGGTGGTTGATAGGGCAGATGCCTTTTATTTTGGAGAGATAGTTGGTCAGCCAGGTTTTGCACCAGTTTGGTAGAGTCCAGGACATGCCCCAGGGAGTGACAGGGCATGCTTGTACTCATCAGGAGAGACGGGACTGGGGACCCATGGTATCATTTGATATGGCCTGAAAGGAGTTTGTGGACATGCCATTTTAGGCATGGACCATGAGATAGATAGTGGTAGACCCTGGGATGACTGTAGATCTTGAGTAGTTCTTGAGAGACTTTCCTGTACCACGGATTACAGATCTTGTAGCTAGGCCTCCAGAGAGAGATCCTATAGAGAGATGATGGGGGAGACTCTGAGGGAGAGATAGACATGGGTGAGGGAGACGAGGTGGTGATGATGGTGGAGGAGATGGAGGAGGAGATGGTGGAGATGGTGGTGGAGATGGAGGGAGAGGGGATAGGGTAGGACCATGAATGAGGGGAGGTGGAGTGCAACAGAGGGGATTGATGCCTCCCCTAGCTAGACAGGGACAGAGACAGCCTCCGGCATAGCCAGCACAACCAGTTGCAGGAGCTCCATTATAGGTACTAGTCACTCAAGTACAAATACCAGCTACCCCAGTATAGGGACTAGCTATATAGGTATAGGTGTAGGGACAGGATGAGGTAGACATCTTATTTGCATAGGGGGGTGTTGTATAGGGTGGCCAGGTTCATGATGATGTATAGGATGAGCCAGATGCTAAGATGGTAGATGTACAGGCATAGGATGAGCAGGTAGACATGGATATCAGGGGACATGATCCCTATTTTTAGAGAGATGCTACTAAGGAGGAGCCAGATATTGATGCACTGCTAGTCTGACTAGCAGTTACATAGGTGTAGGTAGACCGGGTTCTAGGTCTAGAGAGACAAATTGAGAGGATGGATAGATAGATGAGAGTATTGAGACATGAGCGAGATGGAGCACTTGAGAGACTCAAAGAGTTAGAGATGTTATTGGATGAGTTGCAGTGGATAGAGGAGTTGGGTCCTCATGGACATAGCATCAGAGCCATGATACATGCCGGGAAGGAGATATCCTACTGGTGAGAGGTGTATAGACAGGCAGTCCCAAGGGATCAATGGATCGGGAGTTATAGGGAGAGCTCAGTGGCTATCAGGATGGTAGTTCATGATAGAGGGGCACTAGCTAGTGGAGAGGGTGTATCATCATGCCCTCCTAGAGCACCGACAAGTTCAGGAGATCAGGGTGGATCCTTAGCATTAGGGAGTTCAGCAGCATAGGGCCACATTGCATCCTGTAAATAGCGGTAGACAGAGTCTGGAGGAAGTGGTTCATAGATGTTGAGAGAGCATTGTATACACTATTGTACCATTATTTTTCATTGTATCATTATATTTGGACTTGATAGACACTGACTATGGACACATTGTTATTGATTTATATCATTGGACATTTGGACATTTTTGTTGTTTTATGGACTTTATATGATGGATGCTATATGATTGATTCTATATTTACAATGATGCGATTCTATCATGATTTGCTTTGATGATTTATATACATGTGCGTACTGACATATGCAAGATGTGATGATTTACTTTGATATGCATAGAATGTATATCTTAGAATGCAAGATAATTTACTCTCTATGTGATGCATAATGGTTAAAAATGTAACATATGATGTTAACGTATAAATGCATGTCTTAAATGATGCTTACTAATGCTATGTTATGTGATTACTAATACAACGATATAAAACAATGTAGATAGTGGATAATGAATGGATACTTAATGAACAATGTAATAAACAATAAATGCATGATAATAAAATACATGTAATGGATAATAAATGACGGTGTAATGCAAATGATGGCTAATGTAATAAATGATAATATACCTAAGATGTTTGAATATAACAACTGATAACATGATAATATACCTAATGAAAAAAATGATTGCTATAATAAATGATTAAAGTATATACAAATGAACGCTCCTAATGAAGATAATATATGTCGCTAAATGATTAAGTGAAAAAAGTTAAATGCAAAAAGTCTTAATATTTTTGGTTGTCCAAATGTCCTCAACTTAAATAACAATGTATCTGACACAAGAAGAATAGACTAAGAGAACAGATAACCTAATAAGAAAGGTAACTTACAAATCTCTATAAAAGGAGCACTGATATGTAAGTTATGAACTGTTTAAATGAAATGCAATATGAAATGAATGTATCTCCACAACTTTAGGTAACATCTTAGAACTTCATAATAACTAGAACTTAAGTTTCATCATTGAGCTCGTTATGTTGCAAGAAAATGCAAGCATCATGGTATAATTAAACCAGGATGACCTGAGCACTTCTTGCATGGAGTTTAATATTGCAAACTTGACAAGCATCTAGGTATAATTGAACTGAGATGACCTGAGTTTCATTTGCATAATAGACAAGGAATATTCCCTCCTCCATTAGGGAACAAATACTTGGAGTCGAGGTATGTGCTGGCGTATCACCATAAATAGCATATGTAGAACAACATGATTTGGATGTTGTCAATACTATTAAATGAATGAAGGCACTTATGCGCAGACACCCCAATTATTTGTTCCTTTGATTTCATGGGGAAATATCCCACAAATAGAAACCAAAGAAAATACCATGCCCCATCATGGCTATCCTAGTCAATGACATTTTAGAGTTTCAAACTCATGTCAAAGATATCATGGAATAGCATAGGAAGCATGATAACAATGAAATCTAGATATGAATGCATAATTTAGAACAAATCATTCTAACATGCCTGTCATGAATATACATTTCTTTTGCCAAAAAGATAGTGTAATATATAGTGATCAGTTCAAGTGATGATGTATAGTCAAGATTCGATAGATAAATAGTCATGTTTCAAAGGATAGATTATAGATTCTGATTCATCATAAAGATATCATTATGAAAGAACATTTGATTGAATTTGCTTTGTCTGGTGAAAATCACTCCATTGTGTCCTCTAAGAGTCATCACTATCATAAATCCACTTCCTGAACTAGGTTGAGGACATGCCCCTAGCTAGGTGATGGACTGACTTATTATGGATGAATAAAGATGCAATAAGACTAGGATGAAGACCATGACAAATGATCAAGCTATGATGGAATTTTATTATGGGTAAATACAATGGATGGTGTATGAACTGGCCATTTTATTATGATATATACATGGTGGGTATGGGGACTGACTAGCCATTTTATCATGGACATATACAATGAACAGACACACTAGAAGAATCCTAATAGATAAAGGAGCTAACTTGATACACATGGTGCCTATTTCTAGGTTTTCACCACATGCTTTTATTGCAGTTTTCTTTTGATTTTTTGATTTTTTTGTATTTTTATGATTTTTTGTATTTACAAAATATATACATAGCCCTTGCATTGAGATTTCAAGGATAGAACTTCTTGAGATGGATGTTGTTAAGAGGTTCATCCAAGGGATCTCCCTCAGGTGTTGACAACTGATAAGCCCCAAAACCATAGACTATTGTAATCACAAAAGGACCTAACCAATTGGGTTCGAACTTGCCCTTCTTTTCATGGTGCTATTGATTCTTTGGATTTTTGTGAAGGACTAAGTCACCCAACTGAAAGTCTCTGATCTTCACCTTGCTATTATACTAATGAGACATATGCTACTGATAGACTTTCAAATGATCATAAGCTCTCTCACAGTGCTCATCCAGCAGTTCTAGTTTAGTCAACTATGCAAATCTATAGTCTTCATCAGGAATCAAATCTTTGAGAGTGACACGAAGTGAAGGCAACTTGACCTCGAGGGGCAAGACTGCCTTAGATCCATAGACAAGGGAATATGGGGTGGCTCTAGTAGGAGTACAGATGGAGGTACGGTAAGCCCATAAGGCTCGATTTAGTTGGATATGCCAGTCACGACCAGCGTCATTGATAGTCTTTTGTAAGATTTTAATAATAGTTTTATTTGATGCCTCAGCTTGGCTATTTCCTTGGGGATATTATATGGTAGAATAGTTATGGGTAATATGGAATTTTGTGCACAGTTCATCCATGTCCTAATTTTGAAATTGTTTCCCATGATCAGTAATGAGATACATAGGTATACCATATCTGCAAATGATATAGTTTAAGATAAACATGGATATTTGTTTCCTTGTGGTGGTAATTAATGGAACGGCCTCAATCCATTTAGTAAAGTATTCTGTGGCAGTGAGAATCCATTTGTGACCATTGGAAGATGGAGGGTTGATAGTGCCCATGAGGTCGAGCCCCCACTGACTGAATGGCAAGGTAGTTGTAAAAGGATGTAACTCTTGTGCTAGAGCATGAATAAGGTTTCCATGTATTTGACATTTCTTGCATGCTCTAGCAAAATGAAAGGAATTTGTTTCCATGGTAGGCCAATAATAACCCATACGCATGAGTTTCTTAGCCAAAGAGGGACCACTCAAATGTGTCCCACAAATACCTTCATGTATGTCTCACAAGGCAGTTTGAGCTTCATCATGCTCGAGACATCGAAGGAGAGTACCGTTAAGACCTCGCTGATAAAGGGTATCAGATATTAGGACATAGCGGGAGGCTTGGTGGAAAAAAGTTCATTTTTGATTGCGGGATAGGTCAGGGGGTAGGATGTCATTTTTAAGATAGGAATAAATGTTTCCATAGATTGGGGAGTCATGTCCAATTAGATAATATATAATACTCATATCAGGATCATCATATGCAGGACAAGTCAGGGATTCCACCAAGAACTCAAAATGGACCTTGGTATCTTCTGTATCAAACAAAGAAGCAATCATTGCCATGGCATCGACGGCCTTGTTATCATGCCAAGGAATTTGCTCAAAAGTGATGACTGAGAAATAATGTTTGAAGTCATCAACCATACGTTTATATGGTAATAACTTATCATCTTTAGTCTGATAATCATCATTAACCTGGTTTATTATCAACTGAGAATCCCCATAGATTTTTATTTTAGATACTTTCCATTGTAAAGCCATCTTTAACCCAATCAGCAAGGCTTCATATTCTGCTACATTGTTGGTGCAAGGAAAAAGCAGTTTGTAAGATTTTGGAATTGTGTATCCTTGTGGTGTGACAAAAATAATACTAGCTCCTAAACCTTGTTGAGTATACGATCCATCAAAATATAGTTGCCAGGTTTGTGTAGATAAAGCCAAAATGTGTGCATCAAGAAACTTTGTATGTATAGGTTGGTCATCCATTAATGGAGCATCTGCTAGCTGATCTGCTATCACTTGACCTTTGATAGCCTTCTTGTCTACATATTCAATATCAAATTCACTAAGTAGCATGACCCACTTAGCCAATCTACCTGTCAATGTTGTTTTGCTTAATAGATATTTTAAAGGATCAATCTTTGTGATGAGCTGAATTGAGTGTGACAACATGTAATGTCACAATTTTTGTGATGCAAAAACAATGGCTAGACATGCTCTTTCTATAGGAGAATAATTTAGCTCATATCCTACTAGGGTGTGACTGATATAATAGATGGCTTTTTCTTTTGCTTCATGATCTTGCTGAGCCAGTAGAGCACCTAGAGAGACTGTCATAGATGAAATGTAGAGAAAGAGTGGCTTACCTGGAATTGGTGACATCAGAGTTGGAGGATTCACCAGATATTGCTTTATTTTATTGAAAGCTGCTTCACATTGATCATCCCATTGGAATAAGATATTTTTATGCAACAAATGTTGAAAGGGATGACTTCGATTTGCTAGTTGAGAAACAAATTTTTGGATCGATTGGAGACGTCCCTGTAAGGATCTTAACTGATTGATGTTAGTGGGGGAAGCCATCTCCAATATTGCTTTAACTTTTTTTGGATCCACTTCAATTCCTTTGGCTGAGACAATGTACCCTAATAGTTTATCGGATGTAACTCTGAATGCACATTTCTTCGGATTGAGTCAAATTTGATATTTTTCCATCCGGGTGAATATTCTATCCAACACTCTCAAATGAATAGCTCTGTCTTTGGATTTTGCTAAAATGTCGTCAACATAATCTTCCATAATGGTGTGCATCATATCATGAAAGATTGTGGTCATTGCTCTTTGGTAAGTTGCTCTAGCATTTTTTAGGCCAAAAGGCATCACATTCCAGTAGTATGTACCCCATGGACAAGTAAAAGCAGTCTTTTCTTGGTCTTCTACTGCAATCTTGATTTGGTTATAGCCAAAAAATCCATCCATTAATGATAACATCTCATGCCTAGCTGTCAGGTCAACAATAATGTCAATATTTGGCAGAGGAAAGTCATCTTTCGGACAAGCTTTATTAAGATCTCAAAAATCAATACAAATCCTAATAGATTTGTCTGGTTTTGAGATGGGGACAATATTTGAAATCCACTCAGCATAATCAATAGCCTGAATGAATCCAACATCTAGGAGCTTCTCCAATTCCTCTTTAACCATTAGTGCAATATGAGGATGCATCTTGTGGAGCTTCTGCTTAACTGGTTTTACACCTGGTCTGATAGATAAATGATGCATAATGAGATTTGGATCTAGGCCAGGCACATCAGCATAGGACCAAGCAAAGTTGATTTGTCTCTTTCTAAATATTTTTGCAAAAGCTTCTTTCTTTGATTTTGTCAAGGATGCTGCTACTTTGAGGATGCACAGAGACTCTTCTATGCCAATGTTAAGAGGTACTGTTGGTTCTATAAGAATAGTAGATTGCTCTTGATACAAATAGTTGGGAAGAGTGTCAATCCTTCCATCATTAGGTGCCTTAGAGAGGTTTTCACCATCAGATGCATCATTTCTTTTTACTATTTTTGGATCTAATACTGCCACTGAGTGGTTTTCACCATTAGATCTGTTGATTATTTTTATATTTTTATGACTAAAAGGATTGGCACTCTCACCAAAGTAGGCCATGTCATTGAGTTCTATCAGAAAACTTGACTTGTGATCTCTTGGTGGTAAATGATCTCTAATTCCAAGATAGTCATTGATTGCATCATCATTATGGAATACATCAAGTTCTAGATGATCGGGAGAATCCCAGTCGATAAGTTTGGGATATACAAGGGGCATCAGATCATTCGGGTCAGTTTCAAAGGCAGAGATGGTATTGATGGAAAAGTTGTCAAGGTTTATGATTGTATCAGCAAGGTCTATTTCCATACTCTCATCTGATTCATCTATCACAAAATAACGCTCACTTCCCTCACAATCGACAAGAGTAGTATTACATGGGACCAATCCTAGTGAGTCACTCCTTAAACTCTCTCCCTCATGGTAATCATTACTATAGTGATGGACAACATCAACTCCTATTTTTGTAGTACAATCAAATAATGAATCCCATTCATAATCATTTGAGTCAGAATCATCATTATCCCCAAGTCTATCAATGATTCCTTGTGCTATCCTTTGTTTCTCTGAATCCACATACATACCATTCTTTTTGAATTGCAAGGCAGGAGCTTTAGATATCTCATGAAAAGGTGTGATATTTTCTTTTCCTTTTGATTCTTTTGGTCCTTCTCCTTTGTATCCTAATCCTGTAGTGTCTCTTTGATAGTTTGGATTTTGCAAGATCGGTTTGATAATACCTTCTCTTTGTAACCCTATAGGTCCAGCACCTTGGTATCCCATCTTTTGTAACAAAGTATACCCTTTACCATAGACATCAGGTGATATATATTCATGTTTGATATCCTCTTCATTCTTCTATGATTTAAGAAAATGAGTAGCATTATGCTTAGCTGCCTCTTTGGATATTGTGCCCCCACTTATAAATGTGTCATAAACAAGTGTGGAAGGGGGTTCTGATTGTTGTTTAGTGATCAAAGATCTACCATATGATCTAGGAGATAAAGGTAACTCTATGATACAAAGAGCTTGACCTAAAGTGTATTCCCCCATACTTCTTTCTTTTATGTCTATCTTGATCCCATTTGATTTTGATGTTGATGCTATATTGCTAGGATCAATGGGTGTAGTTGTAGAAGATCCTGTATGGTTATAAGGTATCAAAGAATTAGATGTCTTCACATAACTACAATACTAGAATGGATTAGTGTCTCCCTTGATAGTGACTTCTTGACCATTATGAGGGAATTTCAAGCATTGATGATAGGTTGATGGTATAGCTTACATGGAATGAATCCATGGTCATCCCAAAAGAATGTTATAAGCAAGATCCATGTCTAGGACTTGGAAAGGTACATCTTTGATTATAGGTCCTACTCTGATTGGTAAAACAACAGACCCCTTGGATGACCACTCTTCCTCATCATAAGCTTTAATCATGATTTTCTTCTTGGGATCAATGGCATTTTCAGAGAATCCCAATGCAAGTACTAGTTTCAATGTATAGATATTTAAGCCATCTCCTCCATCTATTAGTACTCATTTGATTTTGTGACTCATGACAAGGACTTCGATATGTAGGGGAGCATTATGAGGTTGGGTAATAGCTAAGTCATCATTCTTAGTGAAGGATAGGTAATGTGGGGTTGTTAAATGACCCACCATAGCTTGAAAGTGATCATGATCTAGATTTTTGGGGACTTGGGTTTCTAAAAGAGCTTTTTCAAGGATATCTTTGTGAGATGGGGATAGATGCAAAAGCTCTAAGATGGATATCTGGGCAGGTGTTTTCTTGAGTTGTTCCAAAAGGTTGTATTGCTTGGAAATATTCATTATAGACTTTGGGACATAAACAGACTTGTTGTGAGGTGCATTTGGTTTAGACTGGACACCTTGGAGAGTAACTTTGGATTGAGCATGAGCAGTAACATGGACTGGGTGACTCTCTAATTTTCCTTTGATGGTAATGACATTGGCATAATACATAGAAGGATGACATTCAGAAATGTTACCAACATATCGATAAGGAGTGGAATTATAATTGGCTTGATTATCACTCTTATTATTGGAAGAACCTCCTTTTTCATGCTCAAGAAGTGGATCTTTGAAAGCCATATGTGATTTATTTGAGTGTTAAAGTATTGTTCATTCGTGTTTAATAAACGACGAGACAATCATGATATGCATATAAATATATATATATATATATATATATATATATATATATATATATATATATATATATATATATATATATATATATATATGCATGTGTGTGTGTGTGTGTGTGTGTGTATTATACAAAGTATGAATAAACTATTGGTTAAGATATGTTAACTAATAGTTATGTAATGAAGTGACATGACCATAAGTATATACGGTCATGTCTATTTATTACATGACTATTCAATATATACATATACCCTATTGTTATTGTAGAATCAATCAATAATGAAGGCAATTGTATTCTACAATATGATACTGTATATATTATCCTTATAGAACGGTCCATATTTCTCAACATGGTATCAGAGCCTAATATATAGAATAAAATAGATACACAAAAATCTATTAGTGAAAAGAAAAGTACAAGCATTCACGTATATTGGAATATTATATTGAAAAATTTAAAATACGATAATTAGAGCAGGTTGAGAAAAGATCCGATCAGATTTAGATTTACCAGAAGAAGCAAATTAGAAAGTTTTAAGAGGAAATTATTTCACATACCTTAATAACCGGTTCAATAACTATAAAGTTTGTGCTCGTGAAGTAAGGATACCATTGAAATAATTCATGCTAAATATAATGTTCATTGACGGGAGATGATGAGCAAAATTTATCGCAGTGAAATTTGATGGAACAAGTTATGTCCACTACCTATGTTTTGTGACCATACAGTCATAAAGAGGAAAGTCGGAGCCACTCCCAACATTGAAGAAAGAAATATTAAAGAACAGACATCCATAAGCGTGCGACACTGGTGCACCCTACCTGCAGTGGCTACAAGCAAGGTCCTTGACAATTGTCAGAAAGTTTGCTACTTTGCTCAATGCAATGCACACTTCTGCCTATAGAGTGGCCCCATCACATAAAAAAATCACTGATTTGAGAGGAATAACCCATTGTTGAAGAGTCTACAAACTGTTGATTGTTGTTGTAAGACTATGACCTAATATTTGGACTAAAGAACTAGTTGAGGTGAAAAGGGCGCCTCCCCAATCAATGAGGATGTTCAAAATTATAGGAGCGGTATATAATAATTAGGCAAAGCAATTGGGAGTTCTCGACTCCTCAGACCTGTAGCACAAGTGACAGAATCGACGGTTCAAGCAACTAAATCAGAGTGTTTCTGGATACCACTAAGTTACATACAGTGATATTGCCTGGTCTTATAAAAAGTCTACTTGATGCACATCACATATCCTCCATTATATCTTGGAATCATTGGTAGACATAAGGCCAAAATTCTATATGTTATTGATGGCTTTGGAATGACACTTGTATCCATCAGAGCATCAAGGACTTTCATCTAATATTGTATTTGTGAGTCCCCTCGAAGTGCTCGCTGGCTAAGAATGAAGACTTCAACTTGGGGTGTCAAAGCCATCGATATTTGTGAGATCCATGATTAGGTTGACTCCAACTATTGATAGTATTGGATGCCAAAAACAAGAGTAATAATTACTTCCTAATTCCCTCCGTGAAAATTCAAAGACATTGGTGATCTGAAGCAATCTCAACTTCTTACATAAATCCTAATTGGGACTCATCCAACATGGTAACATCCGTTTGGAGTATTCAAACATCCTCAATCTATCTGAATGAATATATCGAGAATGTCCTATGTTTTTTCAACTCACTGACACCACTCTTCTGAAAGGATTATTCAATGATTGGAGATGCAGACTATAATATAGGAATTGAAGACACTGCTAGACAATAATGCTTGTGAGAGATACACTGAGATAGGCCTTATTGAGATGAGGTTGAATTGGTGGAATTGGTGAGTTGTGTCTTGTGAAGCAATGACATGACACATACTCGTACTTGTGTGGAAGAAGTGCCTTTATAGAAGTTGCTCATCTTTCTCCACACGTAAGAGTTTTACAACCCTTGAATGGATAATTCCTTTATAAAGGAAGGTGATATGCAGGGCAAATAGGACAACAAAAGAGAAGAACATTTATGTGATGGGACTATGGTATTGTTGCTATGAAACTTGTTTTCAACATCTAACAAAAATTTGAATATTTCAAATCCCCAAACTAATGGGATAGGAGACTCTATAGCACGAAGAATTCATGGATACTTCACTTCGAAACTATACAAATTCTAAAATCAATGAGGAGTTAGAGTATTTCTAAAGATTGTAAATGCTATGAGAAATGACAGGATTGATATCACATGACCTTATAGCAACTGAGTGAAGCTTGGCATTGTTAGGCAAGCATACCTTGGAAGGTTCCAGGTTTGACCGTGTCTATTCAGAATATGATCCTTAAACCTAAAGCAGATTGGTGGACTAATGTTGCACAATATAATTGTGAACATATTCAGCATGGTACAACTGTGGACAAGAAAACTTATTATAATTTACCCAATCACTAAAATAAAAAATTTAAAAAAAAAATCAAATGCATTCTTGTCAAACAGTCAGTGCAGAACCGACAAAGGAGACTAAGTTTAGTAGAAGTTGCCAGAGGGCCGCAATATTTGACAATAAGAGATTTCAGGATGGATCAAGAAACATAAGAGATTGTATTCAAGGGAGAAAGAACTTGATGCGTGCAGTCATGAGATAGAGTTGATGGCTAAAGATGTTTCTTCTAATAGGAAGAAATAACATTCAGAGGGAGTTTGACAATCCATTGAAGGCAACCTTGGACGAGGAAGTCAGAAGGTTGAAATTCGCATTCAGAGGGAGCAGATGATTCAGTCAACTTGTGACAAAATCGATCATATTGATTGAGAGGGAGATCATTGCTGAAGGTGAAATAATTTTGAGTCTATAGAAGTGGAAACTCGTGGATAGAATCACCGATGAGATGCACATGGATAGAATCTCTGATTGAGGCATTCCATACAGCTTGAGACTACAGGTTATTGAGATGAACATCACACTAGAGGTTTTTATTATCTTCCCTCAAGTCCAAGAGGGAGTATTAATGTTGTGGCCTTGGAAAAGATCAAAATGCATCCCATGCTAGTCAAAGTGAATCGTCAACCTTATGACTATTCAGATTATTCATGTACGAGATATTGATTCTCTCAAATTATGAAGTCACTTCCTGCAATGACACTAAGCTGAGTACATAAACAGGGTATGCCTCCATGACAAAAGAGGAAGAAAAAGGATATGCATCAGTGGACATTCAAAGATCTTGATTCACAGGGAGTAGACCATGTTTTGTTGGTTACTTAGTGATCAAGAAACTGTAGCAGAGAATTATGATGAATTACCATGTGAGAAGGCTATGCTTTCATGTCAGTGGGAGAAGCTGGAAGATCAAATTAAGATGGCAACCTAGGATCATGGTCATATTAATTCAAAGGAAGTATTCCTGATGTTGAGGAATAAAGTCTTAGTTGAAAAGAGGTTTTCAGCCTTAGTGATCTATCATTTTGTATCTTAAATGCTTCTTGTCTTTGATAGACAAGTTTAAGGTGGAAGCCTTCCTCACTTGATAATAGTGAACCAAAGTGTCAAGATAGACTACTTAATTGTGTGTCCCGACTGTGCAGAGATCTTGACTCTTGTTATTACTGGATGTGTAATAACGAAACCATATCATGATAGACTACTTAATTGTGTGTCCCGACTGTGCGGAGATCATGATATTGAAGTCTACTGTCATGATGAGACTACATTAAATTGTGTGTCCCGAAGTGTCAGAAGTCATGGTAGACTTTATGGCCCATTCATTTTGTGTTATATTATGAAAGGTGACGATCTTTCATGTGTGTTGGGTTACTATTTCAAGGTGACGATCTTGAAAATTGTTAACTAGGCTTCAAGATTGACTCCCGAAAGGGACTGTCCTGGATGTGCCGAATATCTTGTTGCTTATGTTATTATTGGATGTGTAATAACTTATCAAGATTGACTCCCGAAAGGGTCTGTCCCGGATGTGCTGGATATCTTGACACCTATCATGATCGACTCCTGAAAGGGTCTGTCCTGGATGTGCCGGATATCATGATATGAAAAGATTCTACAAATTCTATTAAACTCTCTCTCAAGAGGGAGTGTTAAAGTATTGTTCGTTCATGTTTAATAAATGATGAGACAATCATGATATGCATATAAATATAAATATAAATATATATATATATATATATATATATATATATATATATATATATATATATATATATATATATATATATATATATATATATATATATATATATATATATATATATATATATATAATACAAAGTATGAATAAACTATTGGTTAAGATATGTTAACTAATAGTTATGTAATGAAGTGACATGACCATAAGTATATACAATCATGTCTATTCATTACATGACTATTCAATATATACATATACCCTATTGTTATTGTAGAATCAATCAATAATGAAGGCAATTGTATTCTACAATATGATACTGTATATATTATCCTTATAGAACAATCCAAATTTCTCAACATTGAGGTATGTCCGTCAACGCTAGTTTCACTGCTTTCAATTAGATCTTGAATTACATTTTTGAGCCTTTTGCAATCATTGGTTTTATGTCCTTTGCCTCTGTGAAATTCACAATAATCATGCTCATCCCACCAAGTAGGCTTCACTCTAGGTTTGAAATCTTTTGTGTCAGGAAGCATAATGAGTTTCTTTGTGATTAACTTCTGTAGGGCTGATTCGAGAGATTCCCCTAAAGGAGTGAAGTTTCTTCGAGGTGACATAAAAGGCAATCTTGGTTTAGATGAATCTTTGTTGGTATTTTGATTTGATGATTGATTATTGTAGGTTCCTTGAGTAGCATTAGCCTGACTGGTGAGATTGAGAAGGGGTCATGTTGGTTTGACATTACGATTATCAACAATCCCATCATTGACAATGTTTTTGTTTTTATTCCAGAATTTTGATTTGTCATTGTTATAGTTGTTGGAATTGGAATTTGAGGATTCAGCATTGTCCTTGGAATAAAGTTTTATCTCAACTTTTCTGACCATGGCTTTCTCAATCTTGATACCATTTTCTATGAGCTTATTGAAATTTGGTGGACATTACAATTGTAAACTATAACTCATTTTTGGTGTAAGGTTATGCACAAAGATATCCATCTTTTCTTGTTCAGGAATCATTCATGGATATTTGGCAAACAATTGATGCCATCTTTGCAAAAAAATAATGAAGGGTTCTCCATTCTTTTGATGTGCATTGCAAAGATCAAGCATAGTGACTTCATGTTTGATGTTATATGAATAATCAGTCACAAATTTGTCAAGAAGCTCATTGAAAGATTTGATGCCTAGGGGTAGTTTGGAGAACCATTCCATGGCTTGTCCTCCTAAAATTCATGAAAATATTCACATAAGATAAGTGTCATTGTGAGCGACTTCAATACAAGCAGCACAAAACTCACGAATGTGGTCTTGTGGATCCGAATTCCCTTTGTATTTGTCAAATTTTGGTACCTCAAAATGAGGAGGGAATGGAATCATTGCTAAATTCTTATCAAAAGGGTAAGGACGTATATCATCCAAGGAATACTTCTTTGTTGATGATCCAGTTTGGATGTCATGGATTTTTTGTTGAAGCATCTGGATTTGTTGTAGAATGGGATCCAAAGATAAAATGTTTCCTTTAGAGTTTTGGGAAACATTGTTGTGGGAAGCATTGTTTTGTGAAGCATGATTTTGGGAAGCATGGTTTTGCTAATGATTTTGAGAAATAGTATGTTGTTCATGACTATCAGAAGCATTGGATTGCTGATTGGTTTCCTTTGCTCCATGAGTATCTTGAGAACCTTTAGGGATTTCTTGATTGTTTGTGTGAGCTGGTTCTCTAAGATAGGAAACATCAAAATCACTTGGTAACTTAGCTCTTTGTTGAGAAAGCATGAGAAAATACATCTCTTTATCCAAGCCTAAGAGTCTTTCCATGACATGATAAAATTGAGGATCTTGTGAAGCTTCCCTAAGTTCGTCATTGGTGGGTTCGTCAGTGGATGTAAAAAGTGAAGTTTTCTTAGGAACTTCGGGCCAAGGATTTTATTCATTGCTAGTATTTCCTTCCATCTTGTCTAGGGATTCTGGGTTAATGGCTTATTTAAGTTTCTGAAATTGAGTTTGAACCATAAAATTGAGAGAATTGATTGTGAATGAAAGATTCTTGATGAGAAGATATGGAAAGTGATTGATAGAAAAGATATTGAAACGTGTTGAAAAGTGATAAGACAACTTGATAAACTCTAAGTCAATAGGAGGTATAGATCTCACTATGATATGACAAAGGGAAATCAAGAGATAATAACCTAAGTAAGTCTGGTGGTTTAAGGATGATATATCCTGATATGGTAAACTCACAAAGATCAGAATCTAATAGATAAGGTAATGTTTCAACACTAAATTGAGAATTTCAAAGATTGGAAGAAAAATGATTTGATGAGTCTTGATGAAGGAATGATGAAAAGTGACGAAAATGGTCAAACTAAAGATCAGAGGTCTGTGTAACTCAACTATTTTTCCAGAATCTTACTAAAGACAAAAATGGGTATCTGAAAAAGTGATTTGAAAAATTACAAAGTTTGTGGAAATGCTCACTATTGTAAATGCGCAGCAACAAATACGCAGGAAAGATTGATAAATGCGCAACAAGATGAGACGGATGCACAACAAAATTTGACAGATGCGAACTGGTAAAATCAAAAGCGCCGACAGTCTGGACAGATGCGCAACAAATTTGATCAAATGCGTAACAAGATGTGATATATGCGTAGGTTCTAAAGTTTTGATTTGAATTGAAATTTATTTTTTTTTGGATTTTTCTGATGTTTTCTAGTTTTTTGGCAAAATAAAAAATGCATAAATACACGCACGCAAGACAGAAATGATTTTAAGCTAACTATGCTAATATGAATGTACAAACAAGCTTACAATCCTATGGTAGGCAAGGACGATATCTGTTGAATCCCCACTAGGATAATAAAATCCAGCCACGCAAATCCACAACAAACAGCCTAGGAACTTGGAGGCATAGGCTCCTCCTTACAGTGCAGTCACTTCTTAGGCACACCAAGTTCTGAATTCAATGGGTCATTACATCCCAAAGAACTACTATCTCTACTATGAACCGTGAGTAATGTGGGTGTCTTCACAAGCTTGGGTGACTCCTTGAGCTAGCAGATAGAAGGTTTTTGGCCACTAAACAAAAGTTTTTAATAAGGACATCCGTTCAGGTGGTTGTGATCAAGTCATTTTCCCAATTAAGGGGGCTCTCCCAATCCTTTCAAAGCAAGGCTTTCACCTCTACTAAGTAGGACTTTAACGCACCACTAGGGTATTGGAGGAGATTTTGGTTGCCACAACGAATTCAAACCTATCTAATGTGAGACTAATCACACTAGCCATTTTTATATACTGGTTTGGAAGGGCTTGGCTTTAGCTTGTTACCGGTTGGGTCATTCCTTGGGGTGAGTACCTCTTTTCCCACCAAAGATCGCCCTCTAAAAATTATAACAATTTCTCTTACACCTAAGGTCCATAAATGACAAGGGGAGAGGATACGTTGTTATAATTTTATGATTATAGATATGCTATTAAGCAAGACACAACAAACACTTGAGCTATTCTAAAGAAAACACAAAGAAAAAACATGTCTTTTTTTAAGCCCAAATGAGATTATGGTTTATTTTGCAAACCCCTTGGCAATCTGCAGTCAAACCATTAGAAAATTTGTTTAACAATGGGGTCTTCAAAAACAATGTCCTGCAAAACAACCTAAAAGCTACCAGAGCAAACAGAAACTTGTCAAAGGTTAGCTAAAATCAAAGTAAATCAAAAATTTAAACCTAACTACTGTAAATAACAGATGCGCAATAATAGTGGATAAATGCACAGACTAATTAAACATATGCACAGAACAAAATGATGGATGTGCAGAAAAATGAAATGGATGCGTAGAAAATATTAATGTATGCACAGGAAAATGTAACAGATGCGCAGATGTTAATTAAAAACCAAAAATGGGAAAAAAATAAAATGACAGATTTGATCGAAAATGCGTGCATAGAACAGATGAATGAATGCGCAAGATTCATGAACGAATGCATAGTAAAAACCTAGAAACGTCTGCACACGGAAAACTAAAAAAACAAAATGTTAAAAATAGAGGCTGGCCCTCCCTCTAGCACCAAAAATGTATGCAAATTAGATGTCTAATAACTAGAGATGATAAATTAACTATTACAAGCCAATAAATCAATCTAATGCAACACAATGAAGAATACAAAGTAACTATAAAATGATGAAACTAAATTAATTACCTTCACCTACCATGCAGCTTGTCTCCATTGTCCTCCTAGCCTTAATTTCTTGTAGAGATTGAGCTCTCAGATTTCCAAATGAAGCCTTCTCCCAAGATGCTACCAAAGTGTGGAGATTTTATGAAATGAGTGCATAATAGCTTATGCAATCTAAGGGATGGAATGCAAATGAAATGATGATAATATGGATTGATTCCTCTTAGAATGCTTGGATGCTTGATTGCTTGAATGCTTGAATGCCTATTAAAAAAATACCTATTAGCTCACAAAGGGGCAATGTGGCTCCTTTTAAAGAGTTTTGGAGGATCTAGGCCTAGGGGGCACAATCCTACAGTTGAGAATGAAAGGTGGAAGATCCTAAGGCTAGGATTGACTTGGTTGAAGGAGTTGAGAGAAAGGGGGATGTAGTTGGAATGTGAGAGGAAGAATAGGGATGATGTTCCTCTCACATTGACATGGAGGAAAAGAAGGTGGAACGGAAAGACACATGTCAAGTGTCTCACAAAGACCAAAGAGAGAAAGAGGGAGAGGCCTTTTCCTCATGAGGACTCTTTGCACAAGTGTCCTATGAGTCACCTTTGACCCTTAGAGGTGACTTGAGAAGCCCCTTAGGGATAGGGAATGTCTCTTGACTTGGTTGTTGAGAGGACATGTGGTCATGAGACCAAGTCCTATGAGGCCACATAGCCCTTAAGAATAGGACATGTGTGGGTGAGGATAATTACTAATAAATAATTAATAATAATTATTTATTTTAGCCAAGATGATGTGTCAAGTGAGTGGATAGATGAGGTGGACTAGGAGTCTTAGTCATATTTAGGTGATTGTATATTTATTTAAATCACTTTAATACTAATTAGAAGACTTAGGATAGAAGGATAGACTATAGTGAATTCACTAAATAAATTGAATAATTTATTTAATAAATAGAGGAATAATTATTAATTAAATAATAAATATTTAATTAATTTATCAAGCAAATAGTAATTAAATAATAAATATTTAATTAATTAATGAAGCCATTTTTAGGTGTATACAACCGCTCAGTGGTGTGTTGTCTCTTCTTGGTGGTGCCTTTCACCGAGTGGCTTTGTTGTGTTTTGTTCTACTCGGTGGTGTTCTTCACTGAGTGGGTTCATTATGTTCTATATTTCTTGGTGGCCTAGATCCTTGCAAGGATTCCTTACCCAAGGGTTCCTTTAAGTTCTTTGATACCACTTGATGTAGAGCCCTTCACACTGAGTGGGGTAATCTTATTCCCTCACACACACTAGTTTCCCTTAAGGATGAGATTTATATGAAAGACTTCGTACCTTAAAACAAGCTCTCCAAACAATCCATGATGTTTATCAAAACCCCCTATGAAACATAAGAAAAGTTTCATCACTCCTCTTAAGGGCACTTGCTTCACAAAATTCTTCTAAGGCTTGCAACCCTAGCAGACTAGTTTTAAGGACATAATCCAGTTTTCCTTTAAAGGACCCACCAAAAAAAACACATTTTCTAATACCCTTTTGGGATATTCAAAACCTCCTATTATGGTTTATTTTGAATCTCACAATAAAATCTTCAACCCTGCGGTTGATCATAGACCTAATGGGGTAATTAGGCCTTGGTTTACAAAGGAATCACCCTTATTGACCACTATTTCATGAAAAAAATGATCTGGACACCAAGGTGACACCAAAAAAATACCAAATTCAAAGGTATAACCTTTGATTCAATACCCATCAACCAAAATTCCAACGTTTACAGTCATACAGTCAGTGACCACATCCAAATATCCACCTAGGGCATTAGATTTCCCCTCGATCCCTGCATCTTCAAAACAAATTCCTTTGGAAACTTAAAATACATGGGCGTAACTTGTATTCCATAGATGATCATCAAATTCCAATGGTGGATATACAAGTTATGGTCATTTGAATCAGACAACCCTAGAATCGAGGGTTTCTCAGGCCAGAGCACAAGAAAATTCAATAAATTTTGTTGTAGACCACTTCAAACCACCAAATCACTTGCACAAAAAAGATACTAATATGTAGAAATGATTCAATCAATCTGAGGCCCCAATCAATTCGTACATGTCTATACCATGAATAAAGTACACATTCTGCATGAAATCTAAATAGTTATATTTGTTTAAAATCTTTCTAATCTTCATACAATCACCTCTCCTTTCAAACATGAGGTGTTAAGATATAAATATCCATCCTCAACGATTTCTAACTACCATTTAAAAGTTGGAAGCCGTTGGGATCATAATTCACAAGTTGACAAGAAATGTTGTAAAAAATGCAAAGTTGCATTATTGACAACTTTTTTTCAATGTTGCTCCCAAAGTTGCATTCTCCCAGCAACTAGACTTCTCAAGACATGGGTCTCAACCAATTAATCAAAAACATCAAAACAATCCTAGAAGGACTCTAAAATCCCTAAGGAACATCACTAGTGCCCCTTGGTTCATATGTCCATGGTGACTTATAAGATACCATTCCATGACATTAAGTTACATATTGGGGAACATCCTTATTACAAACATGAAAAATAGAACATAAACATAATCCTAACTCCTCCCTCCCATCCTTCATAGATTCCTTCATCAATTTTGGTTAGGAGTGGGTGCTCCTGCACCAAGAAGTAAGTTAGTGTGAACCTCCAAGCAAGAAGTGGTAAGAGTTCCGAGTTGTGATGGTAATTGTATAATTAATATTGTATGCTGAGCAGGAAATGATTTTGTAAAAGTTTGTTTTATGTTCATAATAGAAAAAACAAATTGTGAATCTCCAGCTTATTGTGTGTTTTTTTAATTATATGTAAGTTTAATGCCAGTTGATTGACACAAGAACTGCAGTCTCTTTATTTTATTTAGGAATTCAATTCCTACAGTTTCCTTTTAATTTTATTATTCAACCAATAGATAATAATTGTTTAACAATAAAAAAAATTACATAATTTGAAAAGGAACCTCCTTTTATTTCCTAATACTTCAAAAAATTACATACATGTAAACGATCTCCATACTACAAATCGTAGAAGTTCAATCACTCAAATATTATTGATGCCTAATCCATTCTTTCCATTCTTTCCGTGGTCTGAATATCCGATTCTCAATTGAGATATAGAATTAAAACAAGATCATATTGGTAATTTAAGTGTGACAATCTTACACTATAGTCTATTTACTAGAAATTGGCAAGCTTGACACAACTCTGAAACAAAGACGCGTGTATGGAAAATGAGAAAGATACAAAGAAGAAGAAACAGTCTTGTCGGTGTGTTAGGTTTATAAAAACATTCCAACAAATGTTTTCATTCTTTGAGAAGGAGCAGTAGGTAATGGAGTTCATTCTCTTTTGCTTCCCAATCATGGAGAGCACGTGAATTCATAGCTCCATTGATAGTTTATGCACAATTATAGATTTGGTGAGGAAGTTCTGCTTGATTTTGTTTTTTTACGGTTGGTTTTAGTTTAGTTGAAATTCTAGTTTTCTTTTTCAGATTATTTCTCCATACATGTAAATATTTATTGACATGTATATGCATCTCCATGGATGCACTGAGAGTCCTCTGGATATCTCTGCAACTAACAAGACTAAATGATCCAATCCTTCTCCAACATACAATGAGATCAAAGCTGTTGAGAAATATTATAATGTTTTTTTTATCATGGATTCCTTAAAGCTGTTGAGTGGGTGATATTATCACGTTTTTATAGTGGATTCATTAAAACTGTACACGAAGTATTTTTCTTTTCATGTTATCTATTTTGTTCATTCTGATTATAGATCTTGAAATGATATATAATTAAATTTAGAAAGATCCCATCACATCTAAAAATATTTCAAACTATTATCTGTAAAAATTTCATGTCTTTAATTATCAATTTTTTCCTTTCAGTAAAATATATCACACAAACAAACCTTTTGGTCTAGTTCATCTACAGACATTCTTGACTGTGGGTGCGAACCCGAAGAATATTGTTTTTTCTTCCTTACATATACATATTATTGGCATGTATATACAACTCCTTGGATGCCACTCGTCTCAGTCCTCTGTATATCTTTTCAGTTCATTAGGCTAAGAATTTATTTTTTCAAATGTTCCAATCCTTCACTAATAGTATAGTGAGATCAAAACTATTGAGATCTATTATCAATTTTTTTAATAATAGAATTATTAAGAAGAATTTTTTTTTTTGTGTTGTTTGTTTTTCTTATTTTGATGATGAATCATAGAATGATGATGGATCAGTGAATGTGATAAAAATATAAATTAAAAAAATCACACAATCAAATTTAAAAATATTTTAAACTAAAAAATTCATATCTTTAACTATCAAAATTTTTTTTTTTTTAAAAACAAACAAGAAAAAATCCTTTTGGTCTAGTTCATTCACAAATATGATGGAGGCAGAGGAACAGTAAAAATCACACACAACTGCAAATATAAAATTCAATAGAGATCCTTTCTCACATTAAAATAAAACTCTATATTAATGCCCAGTTTTTTGATTTACAGAGGCATCGAAAAAGCTCACACTGTCATCTATTTTTTTTACAGAGACTGAGAATATTTTCTACATTCACTACTAAGAAAACATTCCAGCTAATATCCAGAAAACTCTAGAAGAATGCCTGGATTAAATCCGAACAAAAGAAAGTCAGAGAAAAATTAATAAAATAAAACTATATTCATTGCGGTGGTTGGCGGAGCAAAAATTCGTGGCTATCGCATAATCGCATAAGCCAAAAAGGAGTTATGCGATCATGCGAAAAGGAGAAAGGAGGGGGTCCCATGCAGTTTAAGTGATCACATCATCGCATATACAAAACATTAGGCTGGAGTTTATACAATAAAAAACAAAAATTAAAATGCCCAGAAAAAGTGTTGTTGTATAAGCAGGGAAGATTAATGTTTTGCTCTGCTGGTAAACATGTCATCTAACACTCCCCCTTAATCTTCACTGCTACAGTCTTTGATGCCCAATCGATCTCTTTGATAAATAAAACTCTCTTTTCCCAGTGCCTTGGTGAAGATGTCTGCTAATTGATCTTCAGATCTGCAATGTTTCAAGTAGATTTCTCCATTGTTGATCAGCTCTCTGATGAAATGATACCTTGTGTCTATATGTTTACTTCTTTTGTGAAAAACTGGATTTTTTGATAATGCTATGGCTGAATTGTTGTCACAATAAATCTTTGTTGGTTCTTCTTGTTCTTGTTTAAGATCTTTCAAAATTCTTCTCATCCAAACTGCTTGACATGATGCACTTGTGGCTGCTACATACTCTGCTTCAGCAGATGAAAGAGTAACAATCGATTGTTTCTTTGATGCCCATGATACTACACCTAATCCAAAATGAAAAACATAACCTGAAGTGCTTTTTCTATAATCAATACTTCCAGCACAGTCACTGTTTGTATATCCTATGAGTTTGAATTTGTTTGAGCTTGAGTATTGAATCCCATAGTTCTTTGTTCCACTCACATATCTTAAAATTCTTTTTTCAGCATTCCAATGTGTAACTTTTGGAGTCTCCATGAACCTTGAAATCAAGCTTACAGAAAACATTAAGTCTGGCCTTGTGGCTGTTATATACATAAGGCTGCCAACAAGTCTTTTATACAATGTTGGATTTACGTCATCTCCTTTGTCATCTTTACTCAATTTCAAATTTGTGACCATAGGTGTTGGAGCTGATTTGCAATTCATCATATTAAACCTTTTCAAGATGTCATTTGCATACTTAGATTGAGAAATAAAAATACCTTTATCATTTTGATTCACTTCAATGCCAAGAAAAAACTTCATTAATCCTAAATCAATCATCTCAAATTCTTTCTTCATTGCTGATTTGAACATATCAATTGATAAATCACCGGTGAAGATCAAGTCATCAACATATAAGCAAACAATTAAGATTTCACCATTTTCATTCATCTTGGTATACAATGTGGGCTCACTATTGCACCTATTGAAACCATTTTGCAAAAGATAAGAATCAATTCTACTATACCACGCTCTTGGGGCTTGTTTGAGTCCATAAAGAGTCTTCTTGAGCTTGTAAACTTTGTTTTCATGACCCAAAATCTCATACCCAGGTGGCTGCTCTACATAGACTTCTTCTAAAATGTCATTGAGAAAAGCTGATTTCACATCCATTTGATATACTACCCACTTGTTTTGAGCTGCTATGGCTAATATTGTTCTCACGGTGTCCAAATGAGCCACTGGTGCAAATGTCTCATTGTAATCAACCCCAGGCTGTTGTGAGTAACCTTTTGCTACGAGTCTTGCCTTTTATCTTTGCACATCACCATTTGCATTTAATTTAGTTTTGTAAACCCACTTTACTCCTATGACTTCTTTTCCTTTTGGAAGACTAACCAACTCCCATGTTTCATTCTTTTCAATTGCATCAATTTCTTCATCCATTGCATTTATCAATTTTTCTTCTTTAACTGCTTCTTCAAAATGAACTGGATCATCAGCATGTGAATACAATGCAAAAAGAGAATTCTGATCTGTGTTGTCCTCACTATCATTTTGCTCATAAATCTCTCTTAAATTTTTTATTTTATGTCTTCTCATGCTTGCCAATGTGGGATTGGACATGTCACTTGAATTTGTTGAATGTGGACTTGATGGACCTGCACTATGTGCTCCTCGTGATATTGGTGTTTGTTGTCCACTTGAAGGTGTGATTGCTTGAATATGTGAGGTTATTCTCATACTTGCTGATGGTGTCCTTTGAGCACATTGTTGTCCTTGTATAGGAGTGGGAGGAGTCACATTTTGAGGGATATTTGCTGGTATAATTTTTTCATTTTCTTCTTGTGGTAAATTGGTTACAATATTGACTGTTTTATCCAAAGTTTCATCCCATGCTTCATCTTCTACAAATTGCACATCTTTGCTGATTATAACCTTCTTGCTGATTGGATTATATAATTTGTATATTTTTGATTCATCACTGTATCTCACAAATATACATTTTTCTCTTTTGCTATCCAATTCTCTTCTCAACTCATCCAGCACATGTGCATATGCCACACATCCAAATACTCTCATATGAGAAACACTATGTTTTCTTCCACTCCATGCTTCTTCCAGAATCATATTCTTGACACTTTTTGTTGGACATCTATTCATAATATATGTTGCACATGATATGGCTTCAGCCCAATACTCATTTGGCAAATGTTTGGCTTTCAACATGCTTTTAGCCATTTCCATTATTGTCCTATTCTTCCGTTCAACTACACTATTTTGTTGAGGGGTATATCTTGTGGTAAATTGCTTATGAATTTCATGCTCTTTGCAAAATCTCATGAAGTCATTTGAAATATACTCACCACCTTTATCCGTTCTCAATACTTTGATGTAATAACCACACTATTTTTTAGCAAGTGCTTTGAATTGACAAAAGTATTCAAACACCTCACTCTTATGCTTTAGAAAATAGACTCATGTTTTCCTTGTATAGTCATCAATGAATGTCAAAAAATAGAATCTTCCACCTATTGAAGGTGTTTGCATTGGCCCACACAAATCTAAATAAATTATCTCCAAAGGTGCCTTAGCTCTCATTGACATACCGGCTGAAAATTATTCTCTATGTTGCTTTCCTAAGATGCACCCTTCACATACTCTTTCTGGTTTTTCAATTATGGGTAATCCCTTCACCATACTTTTCTTATAAAGTAGATTTAGAGCTGCAAAATTTAAATGTCCAAATCTTAAATGCCAAAGCCAATTTTCATCTTTAATCTCTGCTTGGAAGATCACTTGAGTGACTGCTGCAACTTTTCTTTCATTCATTTGTGAGTTCATTGAGTTGTCTACTTGAGAGAACTCTACATTCAAATCTAGTCTTATCCTTAAGGGAAACATCCTATTGTTTGTCATTTGAACCTTTGCTATGAGCTAATTACTTGGGTATTTGTCTAAAATTGTGCACTCTTTATTTTTGAAAGATACTCTATAACCATTTTGAACAAGCTGCCCAATGCTCATTAGATTATGTTTTAAACTGGGAACAAAATAGACATCAGTCATATGTTTCTTCTCCTCCATTTTGGTTAGAATGTTGATGTTCTCTTTTCCTTTGACTTCTACTTTGTTGTCATTACCTAAAGTTACATCAGATTTTACACTCTCATCCAAACTAGAAAACATTTCTAAATTTCCTGTCATATGATTGCTGCAACCCGAATCTAAAAACCATAAATCTTTTTCACTTGCTTGTGCAACATTGCATGCCAAAAACATAGTACCCTGTTTTGATTTTTTATTTTAGGTTTCTTTCATGAAATTCACATTTTGTTGTCTAAAATCATATTGTTTCTTTCTACATTCATTCATATAATGCTCAAATTTCTTGCAATAATGACATTGGACTAAGGATTTGTCATACCTTTGGCTTTGAGGCTGATTTTGTGATGAGTATTGACTTGGGTTTTGGCTGTTACCTCTTCCACTTGAGCTTGACAGACTGCTGCCCCTTCCACTTGTGTTTCTTCCACCTCTATAAAAATTTCTTCCTCTACCTCTGAAATTTGTTCTTCCTCTGCCTCTACCAGTGTTGATTGAGACTTGTGTCTTGAATGCATGCTCCAAATTTGAAGTTGCTAACCTACTCAATCTATGCTCATGAGAAATGAGTGATGCATGAAGTTCATCAACTAAAAACTGTGAGAGATCTTTTGTCTCTTCTATGGCTACCACAATAGATTCAAATCTTGTAGGCAAACTTCTTAGAATCTTTTCAACAACTCTCCTTTCTTCAAGAATGTCACCATGTGATCTAATTTGATTTACCAAACCAATGATTTGAGTGAAGAATGTGTCTATTGTATCTGATTATTTCATATACATTATTTCAAAATCTCTTCTTAACATTTGCAGCTTAGCTATTTTTACCTTTTCCATTCTTTGATAAGCTGTTTGAAGAATGTCTCATGCTTGCTTGGACTTTGTTGTTGCTTGAATTCTTGGAAAAATACTTTCATTCACTCTTTGAAAGATGAAGAAAAGGGCTTTTGAATCTTTCTTTTTATTTTCCTTTAACACATCTTTCTCTGCCTGAGTCAAAGCATTATATGCTGCTGCATCTACTGGTTATGGGTAACCATTTTCAACAAGCTCCCATAAATTTTGAGCACAAAATAATGCCCTCATTGTGGTTGCCCAATAATAATAATTTTTCCCATTGAACTGTGGGATCTGTGGATTTGTCAAGCTTGTGCTTGCCATTGTTGCCTGCAAATTTTAAAAGTAAAACTTTATCTCCTTAAAAAACTTCTGAATTCTTCAACTCCCCAATCTTCAACTCTTAAATCTGTCTTTGATTAACTATCAGGTCTGATAAGCAACCTTCAGCTCTGCTAAACAACCTTAAGCTCTGATACCAATTTGATGGAGGCAGAGGAACAGTAAAAATCACACACATCTGCAAATATAAAATTCAATACAGATCCTTTCTTACATTAAAATAAAACTCTATATTAATGCCCAGTTTTTTGATTTACAGAGGCAGCGAAAAAGCTCACGCTCTCATCTATTTTTTTTTACAGAGACTGAGAATATTTTCTATACTCACTACTAAGAAAACATTTCAGCTAATATCCAGAAAACTCTAGAAGAATGCCTGGATTAAATCTGAACAAAAGGAAGTCAGAGAAAAATTAATAAAATAAAATTATATTCATTGCGGTGGTTGGCGGAGCAAAAATTTGTGGCTGTCGCATAATTGCATAAGCCAAAAAAGAGTTATGCGATCATGCGAAAAGGAGAAAGGAGGGAGCCCCACGCAGTTTAAATGATCACATCATCGCATATACAAAACATTAGGCTGGAGTTTATACAATAAAAATAAAATGCCTAGAAAAAGTGTTGTCGTATAAGCAGGGAAGATTACTGTTTTGCCCTGCTGGCAAACACGTCATCTAACAAAATATTCCTGACTGTGAGTGTGGACCCTCTCTCATTGTTTTTTTATTGAAGGTGGCCATGTCTTATCATGAGCAGAAGAGTGTCTGAGGTAATCAATGCTAAAACACTCTGAAAGGATTCAAATTACCTTCATGGTCTTTGATTTAATCAAATGGTTCTGTTGTTGGTGTGTAGTAGGAACACTGATTTGCGGTGACATAAGGAGCAGGTCTATTCACGGTTCAGTGTCAATCATATATGATTAGTGCATTGAGCTCCTCAAACCTAAAATGAATGGCATATGGAGGCTATTTTTGTACGTTTCTCAGTGTAGCCGGCAGATTCCCATGATTCTGGGTAATGTTATCTCATTAATGCTTGACAGCTAAGGCCGCCAGACAGTATTAATTTTGCAAATGATAATCCATTTCATATGACGTACATTGAACATTTATGATTTGAAAAGATTGTATGGAATAGAAGAGCCCAATTTCTCTGGTTTCTTGCTACCTATATCCTTTACCAAGCATTTCTTTTGCATTTATACAATCTACTAATCAATTTTTTTCTATGTTCATCTTATCAGGAAAAATCAACCCAATTTGAAGCTGAAATTCCTAGAGTATATATGTTCACTAGAGGATAGAATTGCATTGATCTAGATGGAAGAGTTAGTGTGGAATAATAATAGATCATCAATACTGCCTGAATTTATTTCAAGCCCATTTCCTTGGGAGTCGAAGACCTTGATTTCTTTTCTAAACCCTGCTTCATTCTCAAGCACGACGCAATCTATTCCTGAACATTCTTACGAAAATGTTGATGATAGAAATATCTCTGGGATCCAGCAGCAATTGGGCATTAGTTATAATACAATATCACCCAATGCCATTGCCAATCAAAACCCACTTTATAATACAATAACACCCAATGCCATTGCCAATCAAAATCCACTTCAACAAGTGATGAAAATTCCAGGGCAGCAGATTCTAGATTTGTTGGATGAAGCTTCGGCAAATTCATTGCTTTCAGGCTGGGGTTTTGATCCAACCCTAGAAACCCTAGCTGCTTCTTCTGCTAGTAATGTGCAATTCACGCCGCACAATCAAGATCATGCCATTGCACCTCTGCACCAAGTTGGTTCTTTTTCATTCGATGATTTAATGCTGTTGAGAAGCCAACAGTACTGTGCATTCTCCTCTCACACTGATACTAAAGAGAAATATGTTGGAATGCCACACATCAGTAACACAGAGAACAATGTGACTGGTAATATGAAATCGATGCCATTGTCTGATTTAGTCCATCCACAAAAAAATGGCAGCAGTATTGTCACCTCCTCTACCGATCTACCACAAGAAAACAGATATTTTACTGGTAATTATCAGCCCAATTCCCAAGGTTCGTCATATACCATGAAGCCAAAATCTAAGGCCAAGGCCAAGGCTAAAGCCAAAGCCAAAGCCAAAACATTTGAAGATGATCCTAAACTCAAAAAGGGTCATAGTTATTCCTTCTCTACATCATCATCTTCTTTCCTTGCATTTGATAATGTCAATCCAGCAGGTGTAGAACCAGATGCAGAAGCCATTTCCTGTGTGAGAGAAATGATTTACAGGGCTGCAGCTTTCAGGCCGGTGAATATAGGCAGAGAACTCTTTCATGAAAAGGCCAAACGAAAGAATGTGAGGATTTCAAGTGACCCACAGACAGTTGCAGCTCGTCAGAGGAGGGAGAAGATCAGTGACAGGATCAGAATACTTCAGAGGCTTGTTCCTGGTGGAGCTAAAATGGATGCTGCTTCCATGCTTGATGAAGCAGTCAACTACCTCAAGTTCCTCCAGACCCAGGTTAAATCTCTACAATCCATGAACAATAATAAGTTTAACAATATGGAGATCAGTTCTTTGACCAGCTCCTGCACAACTGGTACTTCTCTCATCTCTTCTCTAGTTCACTATTCTAGTAATGGTAGATCCGTTCTTTGATCAGCTCCTGCGCAACTGATACTTTCCTTGTTTCTTCTACAGTTCACTATTCTAATGGTGGATCAGTTCTTTGACCACCCCATGTACAATGGGTACTTTTCTCTTTCTTCTCTAGTTTACTATAGAGATAATGGATCGCAGAATATGATCTAAAATATTAATAAAAAAACACATGCACAGTCAAATGCAAAACTTTCCAAATGTATTAATATGAACTCTAGAAACATAACGTCTTTAATTGTTACTTCTCTCATTTCCTTCTCTTCCTTCAGCAGTGCTCTAAACTCTTATGTCTACCAAAACGGTCTCTTGTAAAGAACAGATCATTAACTACTACTTTTGTAAATTTGAGCTAAGACTAAGACTATTGATGAACCATTCGGCAACCCTAGTAATCTAATTTTGATCATTCATGTTAATAAATCTGGGTAGTTCAAATGATGTGGAGATTTAAAAATTCAATGCTTTTTTTTTCGGTAGTGATCTTGAATATTGCACTATTTCAAGGTGGGTTGATTTATTTATCTCTTGAACTAGCATGAGACACAAATTCTAAATCTATCGCTGTACAGACATTCCTTCTTTTGTCTCAATTAATTCATGCACAGATTATATGTAGTCCAATACCCAATTCCAGATTCTATTTTCTGAAGTTACAGATGAATTCATTTGTTAAACCAACTAGTTTAATCAGGTCCCATGTGAACACATACTGATAGTTTAAGTCAGGTAGATTTTATGCATCTCTCATAGCCATAGAGTACAAAGATAAAATAGTTAAAGCATTCAAAACATATTATTTTTCCTTTTTACACTGGAGGAATGGGTAATCCTCCTATAAATTGCCGTGGGAGATAATAACATGAAGTCAGGTAGATTTTATGCATCTCTCATAGCCATAGAGTACAAAGATAAAATAGTTAAAGCATTCAAAACATATTATTTTTCCTTTTTACACAGGAGGAATGGGTAATCCTCCGATAAATTGCTGTGGGAGATAAAAACATGATAAGTGATGTTGATTGGACTGATACATCCCTAGTATCATATGGGCTAGGGGAGATTGGTTTGCGTCAATTTGAACCTACGACGAAAAGCTCTTACCAATCCAACCAGACCAGTACCATTTAAAACATATTATTAATAACTGATTTTATTCTATTCTATATTTGGCTAAGAACAGATAGACATTACCATCGCTTTCTAGACAGTAACTGAGTAGTTAACAAATTAACCCTAATTTGGGAAGAGTTCAAGCTTGCATGTCTATGTCTAGATAATGCTGGCTACTTGTACTCCACTATCTACACGATGTGAAAGCACTAATTGATTTCTTTTTCTTAAAAACTCGGTCAACTGGTTTACCAATTATGATTCTCTGTAATGGGCAACTTTACTTCCAATCACTTGCCATTTGCAGACTATTTATCTCTAACGCTTTTCGAAGGATCTAGTTTTCAGCCCAGGTGTACATACTAAAATATAGTGGCTCTTATCTGTTTGATAAATGTTGTTAGCCACCAAAATCAAAACGTAGTAGACATATTATTGCGCGTTACCATTCTCTTGTGTGAAAGAAATGTGCAATCTTCTTGGTCGTCCTAAAAAACAAAAGCCCAAAAGAACTCGTCACCTTCTTGGTTTTTTAGAGTTAATCCAGAATTAACAACGTGTGCTAGATTTATTATAATGTCTCTCAAGTTTCCTATGTACTATAGGATTTTTTTTTTTTGAATTATATATCGATTGATCAAAAAAGGAGAAGTACAAAAGGAGGAGTGGGGAAGCGGAGCCTCAACCCACCAAGTTCGCAATAATAAAACTAGTACAAAGTAGGACAGATCATTATAGTAGATAACAGTTATCGAGAGTATAAACACCAAAAAAGAGCCAATAGCAGTCAGAGCAGAACATCACTATAGTCTTCAATCCAGGAGGTCCAACCTTGAGCACCCTCCATCCAAACAACTTTCTTCCTTTCCAAGATATGAGCAAATAATTCAAGTTTATCAAAATAGGGCCTGTTACAAGTAGTAGTTGTCGTTGCACTAAAAGATCGACCTGTTAATGCCCGATACAACCACTAGACTTATAGAAGACACAAGAGGCTGTTAAACTATGTCACAAATCCCGAGGGGAGCGCTGACCATTTTGCCAACAATCTCCCCCTCAGCGTTACCCGATGGGATTCGAACCTGTGACCAAGCTCTGATACCACTTGTTACAAGTAGTAGTGGTCGTTGCACCAAAAGATCAACCTGTTAATGCCCGATACAACCACTAAACTTATAGAAGACACAAGAGGCTATTAAACCATGTCACAAATCCCGAGGGGAGCGCTGACCATTTTGCCAACAGGGCCCTCTAGTATCCCTAATTTCCTTGAGCAGCTTTTTAAGAACATCATCAAAGGTGGCCTGATTATCCGCAATGCTGGCCCATTCAAAGTCATTCTTCATTTCGTAGATAAACATGGTGGCATGGCCATCATGGAGAAATCTTTGCAGCTTCTCCCTCTCTAGCCGCATCACACAGCAAACCTGCAAAATAATTTTAAATCATATGAGTTTTCTAAGAAACCCAGTAAGAGCTCTACCATTACTTTGAAATTTTTCCTCATTTCTAAATTTCCAAATAAACCAAAGGATGTAAGAAGAAAGGATATGCCAGAAAAGGTTAGCATCTTTTTTGAGACCAAGAATACATCCAGAAATGATATCAAAAGTATAAGCATGATAAGTTAAGGAAATTCTAAATAACATCCAAATTTCTCTGGCAAAAGAACAATCAAAGAAAATGTGCCTCATACTCTCAGGCATTTTACAAACAAGACAAGTATTAGAGCCACCTTGATGAGTTCTACTAGGCAGTCTATCCAGCATGAGCTGCCATCTGAAGCATTTAATCTTGGGGGGAATCAGGGACTTCCAAAGTTTTTCTAAGGTTTTCTACCAGCTGGGGGGGTTAATAGTAGCATACCATATGGAATTAAGGTGATCCAGAATCAAGGAGGCTCTATTAAGAATCTTATAGATGTCTTTAGCTTTAACTTTAGGGAGGAGGGATCCATCATCCCAACGGAAGGTGAGGTATTTGTGGGAGTCCACATCAATGTTGCGGGGAAAATTAAGAGGGGCACAAGCATTCTTAACCATGTTGAAAGTTCTTTTGTGAGAGTCAAGGAGATCAAAATTACTACTAAGCATTCGCCAGCTTATAAGGTTATCATTGTCCAAGATGTCTATAAAACACTTAATCCCTTTACTATGCCAGTATCTAGCAGAACAACCTTGGGTTAAAGGAAGAGGCTTACCATTGTGGTGGAAGTTCCACCAGATTGAACGTTCACCATGCAGAGAGTTGTTGTTATCAAATCTAGAGTTATAAATGTGGCCACGAACATGTTCCCAAGCCTTCCAAATAGATTTGAAGACCCAAGTACCCTGGACAGAGACAGGAAAGGAACCAACAACAAGATCACTAGAGGGGAGATTTTTTCAAGTTTTGGCCTATTTGGGAACACCAGATTGAATATTATTCCTAACTAACACCTTCCAAGGTTCCTGACCATCAAGGGCCTAGAAGATCCATTTAGCAGCAAGGGAGATCCCTTGTTGCCTGAGATCCTTCAATCCCAAACCTCCAAGATTCTTGTCAGCATGGCACCAACTCCATTTGACAGCATGGGCTTTTCTTTTTCCTTTCCCATTAGACCACAGGAATCTTCTGACAACCTTTTGAATTTCATAAATCTGGTAATTACTAAACATCCAAGTGGAGGAGTAATATATGCTGTATGAAGAAAGGATCTTTTGACAGACTTGGATCCTTCTGGCAAGAGAAAGCACTCTATTATCCCATTTATTAAGTTTCTTACTAATCCTTTCCTTAATCCAAAGCCACATATCCTTAAGGGAGGGGGAGATGGAGAAGGGAACACCTAAGTGTCTAACAATTTTGTGAGGGCCACCCTAGGAGAATCTAGTTTGATGAAGCCAATCCGGGGGTTCCTCATCCCACCCAAGAAGGATGGATTTTGAGTTGGAGATGCAGGCACTTGAAGCTTTCTCAAAGATATCAAGCTTTTGAGTAAGGTTATGAATATTATGATTGGAGAGCTCAAGAAAGAGTGAAGTGTCATCAGCAAGTTGGATATTAAGAAGCTCAGAATCATCAGGAAGAATAATGCCCTAAACTTTAGGAGATCGAGTGTCATCTTTGAGAAGGTAAAACAAAGCATCAGAGGCAATCACGAAGAGGGAAGGGGCAAGAGGGCATCCTTGCCTAATGGAGCGGGAAAGGGGGATAGGTTGAGAGAGATTCCCATTAACTTCAATAAGTGCAGAGGCATCATTAAGGAGGACCTTGATGTATTTGCAGAATTCATCAGGGAAGCCAAAAGAGTTGAGCACGGTGAGGATAAAATCCCATTCAACTCTGTCGTAAGCTTTTTCAAAATCAAGGAGAAACATGGCAGCATGCTGGTTGGAGGAATTGGCCCATTCCATAGCTTCCCAGCTGGTGATGAGGTTTTCTAGGATATATCTCCCCTTGATGAAGCCAGTTTGGGTGGAGCAGATAAACTTGGGGAGGATATTCACAAGACGAGAAGCAAGGACTTTAGCAAGAATTTTATAGGAGACATTAAGGAGTGTGATAGGGCGCCAGTTTTTAATGAGGGTTTTATCCCCATATTTTGGGACAAGTTTAACAATGCCCATATTGATGGATTTCCCAAGGGTACCTGAGTCAAAGGCTTCAGAGTATAGGTCATAAAGATCTTTCACAATCCAATCAATATTAGACTTATAGAATTCAGTAGGAAGGCCGTCAAGGCCAGGGGCTTTATTATCTTTAAGCGAAGTAATGGCATTAGTAATTTCTTGGAGGGAGACCCTGGATTTGAGCAAGAGGGCATCCGCATCAAAAACCCTATTAAGAATTATTCCTTTGCAATTGTCTCTAATAAATTTAGAGGCATCATTATCCTCTGAAGTAAACAGAGTTTTATAAAACTTTTCAAAGGCAACAGTAATATCATTAATGCTGAGAAGTTCCTTATCTTCAATAACAATCTTGTTGATCCTTTCCCTACTCTATTTTTGTTTCAAGAGGTTGAAGAAAAGTTTGCATCCTTTATCACCATATTGAAGCCAATGTTTACGAGCTCTAATGCAGGCACCCCTAACTTTGACTTGTTGATGCTTCCTCAAAGAATCCCTGGCTTGAGAAACTTGTTCAGTAAGAACAGGGGAGGTGGGATTTAATTGAATTTCCTGTTTAGCAATTTGAAGCCAATCATTAAGGAGGTTCTCCTGAGCTCTATAATCCTTAGCCTTGTTCTGGCCTAAGGTTTGAAGAAATTTTTTCCAGGAGGTAACATTCATATTCCAATGAGCAGTATGAGAGGGGAATTGCATAAACAAGTTGAAAGATCTAACCATTCTAATGGCGGTAAGAGCATCATAATCCTTCAAAAGGTAGGAGTTGAGGATAAAATTTTTATTACAGGGATTACAAAATTCAATAGAGTTCCTAAGATTAATATTAGATATGATGGGGAGGTGATCAGAGAGGGTAGAGGGGGTAGCAGAGACTGGAGAGTTAAGATGATTGAGGGAGAAGGAGAAATGATTAGAGTTAACATAAAATCGGTCAAGTCTTGAGTAAATACGGTTAGGCCCTTTTTGGAAATTACACCAAGTAAACCAAAGATCAGAATTCCTAGAATTAAGGCCTTCAAGAGGATAAAAAAGATTCACTTGTTGTTTAAGGCGATCCCAGTGGAGCTTCTCTGGGTGTTTCCACTCAAAGGGAATACTCCCAATTTTGTTATCCTAGTTTTCAACCATGTTGAAGTCCCCAGCCATAATCCATGGGATATTAGGGAGATCACATAACCAATTTCAAAGAGAAATCCTTTCCTTAGAGTCATTAGGGGCATATAATGAGCAAACACCAAATGAGGATCCTTTAAAATCAAATATAGCCCAGGCTACATGGTTACAAGGAGAGATACCAGTATTTTGGATATATCTTGCCCAACCGGGGTTGATAAGCAAAGCAACTCCACCCTTTCCTTTTGGGTGGTTAGTGTAAATTTTAGTAGCATCTTTCCATATACAATCAAGAGCAGTATTAAGTAAAAAATCAACAACCTTTAACTCTTGCAACATGAGAAAATCGGTATTCTTATGGCACATCAAAAATCTTTTAATAATAAACTTCCTATTAGGAGACTCAAGGCCTCTAATGTTCCAAGAAATACACTTCATGATGAAGAGAGGTTAATAGAGCTAGTAGGGGGAGCATTAAGCTCTCCATTCTTCTTTTTGTTTTTAGAGCCAATAGGTCTACCTTTCTTTTTAGAGGTACTAGATCCCAATAGAAGATCATCATCATCCTCAATTTTATTAGCTTGAATACTACTAAATTGAATGTTATTCCTACCAGAATCATGATTAATACAGGATCCCAAAGGATCCTGAATTAAGGTACTAGCAGGGTCCGTTCTGGCATAAATAACCTCGATAAAAGAATTATCATCTAACTCATTCAGCACCGATATAGGGGGGTTGGTGGTGTTATCATCAGGGGGGGCCCTGCAACAAGATTAGGGTTAGGACATCTAAGATTCTCTGATTTTCTAAACTTGGTTGTAGGGAACTCGCTCATGGTAACATCACCAGTCTGACTATTGATATCAACATGTTTTTCCTGGTGTAAAGTCACAGGAGTCGAAACATCCTCAATCATGAGAGTGGGTTGCTCTAAATCCTTGAAAACATTAGGTTTGAAGGGCGCATCTTCAATCAAAAGAGTAGGGGAAGACAAAGCCGAGAAGGGATTGGAATTTTGGTTACCAGTACGAATTTGTTCCAAAGTGAGCTACTGAGCATTTTTTCACCTATGTTTTTTATTATTAACAGTTTGAAAACCATCACTATCAGAGAGCATGGCATTTTGAAATGAAGCAATGGGATTAATTGGCTTGAAGATCTTAGGGGCACTATTGTTCTTTGGTGGGACAAATGCAGAGGAGGAGGGGTGTTGATCAGGGTTTGAGGTGGAGCCATTTCCAGTATTACGTTTACCAGAGTAGTCAACCAAATTTTTGTTAGGGTTATGAGTTGAAGTAATTGCATCATGAGTGTGAGGTTTAGTCACTATTTCCTCAGTAATGGGTGGTTCAACATTAGCTTCCATCGGGTTTGATTTAGGTTTGTTCTTAGTTATAATAGGGCAATTTTTCCTAAGGTGTCCTTCCTATTTGCAGAGGAAACAAGCATTTAATCCTCCAAGGATCTCCACTGGGCAAGAGAAGATATCACCATTAATATTAAGGTTAAGACATTGAGGGATATCAACTCCAGGCTTAATTGAAACAAGCATCCTGGCATCAAGATTAGAGACAAGTCTGGTTGTCTCATCAATTTGGATAATGCTCCTAAAGGGATCAAGAAGCCGAGGAAGGAAATGCCATAGAAAAGGAGGGTCATCCTTAAGGATAACCCATCTCGGGTAGGATAAAGCGAGGACCTCATCACAAATAGCCTCCTGAGTCCAAGTGAGCACTCGGAAAGAGGTCTTCCCAACCATCCAATATTGCCTTTTTAGGGCTTCCAGTTGGGATTCATGGTTGTTGAAGAAGATAATGAATAATCCTTTCTGGATCTGACGACAGAAGGAGATCTTGAGACCTAATTTTAAATTCCAAAGATTGTGGAACTAGTCATCAAGGAATTTCTTGGGAGGACATTTATCTAGATCCACACACGCAAAGAAGATAGCAGTATCACACAACTTGGTCTTTTCTAAAGCTATCTCCTTCAACATTGCATCATTTGGAGAAATGACAACCTCATTCGAGGTAAGGGCAGATTTCTTACCTTCTTCTCTTGATCCTTCTCCTCTAACCATCAGAAGAAACTGCGCAACAGAGGGGACTCCATTGTTAGTAGGGGCAATAGTTTCCGCAAAGGATTTTTTAGGGGGTGGATTACCAATTATAGGGGGCAAATTAGCAGCTTGAGGTGGTGGATTAGCAGCAATCACAGTGATGGGGCAATTAATATCCATGCCATTAGATTCAGGCTCCATCAGACAATACCAGTACAACAAACTATCAACTACACAGTGTGAAATAAATGAAATGCAAGGGAGAGAGAGGCAAACCACATGGAGGAGAATAACTCCTCCACAAATTAGATGCATAGAGTAGCCACATCGCCCTGTCCATAGTCACATCAAGCAGTTTCGCATCGAAAATTCACTTCGAAAATTCCAATAATCTAACTAATTTGTACCATAGTATTAGTATTGGTGTTTTATGATATAAAAAGTTTTTTTAAAGAGTTTTGTTTAGTAAATGCTAAATTTGATCGTTTCATTTTTTTTATTAATTTATTTTGAAAATTATAGTGTTCATAGTAGTCAAGATGGATCAAGTGAACGAAAAAAAACTAGTAAAAACTTGGAGATGTCCTTTGTTCAATGCAGAAGTTATTTTTGTTTATTTTCTATAAGTGCATCTTTTGTATTTAGGAAAATGCATTGAAGGGTGAATCAAATAGGATTTAGTATCAAGTATAAAATAAAGCATAGTTTATAAAAATAAGGACACATATTTCATCATTTATATGTTCTTAATTTGTATGGCTTTCTTTCTTACAACTTCTATTGGCAAAACAAAACACAAAAAGCCTTTTAATATATTAATATCAATATCAAGCTATCAAAATCAGGAATTGTATTTATTAAGAGAAGGCTTAAGCAATGACTACCAGCAAGATATTTTTATTCAGCTACAAAAAATTTCAATTTGATGAAGAAATAGTGAATGTTAGGGTAATAAGATTAAAGCATTGCTTTGCTCATAGACATATTAAGACTTCATGGAGAATGGACTTTTCTTTCTAGTGAACTAGACATTTATGATATTATAATACAAATATAGAAGTATCTTCTGAAAGTAAGTTTGAGAAAATGTGTTAAAGCCATATTTTTCATACAATAATGCATGGATATATCAAGTTTTATTAGATTCGTAGAATCAACAAATTCTAAGCATGGTATAGTCTACAAATGCTTATCAATACACTAGAAAAAACAAATTGGTGAGATTGAGAAATTTTAGGAGTTAGAAAATTTGTAAATAAATGAATCTAAAACAATGAATTGTTGTTTCACTCATAGAATAAGTCATATGGATATATTAAGAAAATCATAGAGAAACTTTTGAGAGTTATACTAGCAAGATTCAATACCATCATGATAAATATTAAAGACTCTAGGACATTCCAAAATTATCTATGAATGAATTAATATATTATTTAAAAATTCATGGTACCTAACAACTTAACAACTCACTCTCTCTTGTTAAGAATGTGAATTCCAATGGTCATAACAATTAGGTTCTTCCGACTATTTATTTCATGGATGTCTTTCATATTCGAAGAGTGAAACATTGATATAAATTTGAGTGCAGATTAGATGTAAAATGATTGACTGAACAAGTTAATAAAAGTTATTGCCCTGCTTATAGAGTGGACGTAGCCATTTATGGTGAATGACTATAAAATTGGTGTGTATTATTTTATGTTGAATCTCTATTTTTTATTTCAAATTTTGTTTTCTCTTTTATGTTTTAACAATTGGTATTAGATTTGTGGTGGTGTTCGATCAGGTGGCAAGAGAGATTCATGATTAAGTGGGAGCAATATCGGTTGAAGGAAATATCAAAATTTTTAATGGTCACAACTATGAGTCATGGAAGATACAAATAGAAGATTGCTTATATGTAGAAGATTTGTGGAAACTGTTGTATGGTAAAGAGAAGAAACCAACACCGATGTTGGATGAAGATTGGGATGTCTTGGACTGAAAAGCCTTGGGAGTGATTCATTTGCACTTATCTCTAACCTTAGCCTTCAATATATCCAACAAAATGACTTCTTTTGGTTTGATGGGTACATTAAATAAGTTGTATAAAAATTCTTCAACCTCAAATAAGTGTCGGGTGCATTGGTGGAATGGCTAGAAAAATGAGATGGATTTGGCTAACAAAGAAGGTTTGAAGCATTCTCTAATTATTGAGGGACAGATTATGGAAGTTGTCTCCCAAGATGAGGAGGATGCCTCCCGAGGCGAGTGAAGATGAACCTAAGGGAAAGGTCATTCTTGAGGTTTTTGTTGTTAAAGATGGTGCAAAGGTCGATTGGATGAAGTCTAGACCCAAACTCAACCATGTCTTTGGAAGACATGATAATAGAGTAAAGTCTTTTTTGAAGAGACCCAACCATGATGGAAAAGGTTTGTCATTTATTTTTTATGTTAATATACAAGTCTTAGGTTGCGAGTCGCACAATATTAAGAAAAAGACATTGACAAATGTGATGAAGGTATTGACAGAGAAAGGTAGTGATTTTTAAAAGGTCTCTAAGAAAAAAATATGTCTTGGTTCAAACTTTAGAAAGATGTTAGAAACATATAAAAATGGAAAAGAGCTAAAGGAAAGAATCCAAGTGAGTGAGCAAAAGGATGAGTTTTACCATTAACACAATGAAAGAGATAGCTCCAAGATTTATCAAAAGATCAATCAAGATACTCCAAGATCAACACAATGGGACATGGATTTTAAAAGGGGAAAGAAAAGAAAATCCCTTGTGAATATAATACATGAATGAGGTAAAAAAACCTAGAAAAAAGAGAGAATATGAGCAAGAATCTCATTACACTAATGAGAGAGCTAAGATGAGAAAGTGAGTAAAAGTGAGAAAAATTTCTCATATTGAAGTGTGTGGAGAAGCATCTCTTAAATAGAGATGAGTGACGGAGTTATAATGTAACTCCCATGCCAATGCCACACACATTCATATTAAGTCTGTGACAAGTGTGGGAATACTCATAAGGAGGAATAAAATAATTTCCTTAATAAAGGGAATACAAAATATGATTTGTCCTCCCACTTGGACTAGAGGAAAAATTACAATTAGGATATCTTGGCTTATCCAAATTTAAAATAAAATACCAAGAAAAGATTATAAATTCTAACACAAGAATGTTGGTAAAGATGTTACTGATAGAATACAGGAAAGGTTGTTAAAAGATTTTATTCATAGTTTTTGTGAGAAGGTTTTATCAAAATTGTTGATTCCAACTTAAAATGGCAGAGAATCATCCGAAGTGTGTGAGAACAAGATTTGGAAATGCTAAAGTCTTGTATATTTTCTCTAGTTTGATTATAAGATTATGAGAAATGCAGGGAATATATTTGTTTGTAATGGTATGCGTTGGAATTCAAGTGGGAGATTTCTTAAGAATGTGAAGTCCAATGGTCATAACCATTAGGTTCAATCTGAGAGAAGATTGGATGTAAAAAGATTGATTGAACAAGTTAAGAAAAGTTATTGCCCTGCTTATAGAGTGGATGTAGCTATTTATGGCGAACCACTATAAAATTGGTGTTTATTTTTTTATGTTGAATCTCTATTTTTTATTTCAAATTCTATTTTCTCTTTTATATTTTAACATCTCTTACAAAATGCGTTAAAAAAAGTGTCTAATTAAAGGATAAAATTAAAAGACAATAATCTCAAAAACATCTACAAGCATTGGAAGAAAAAGGTGAGCCAATAGTAGAGGCAAAGGAGGAAGAGGAATTTAAGAGGGTCAAAACAAAAAGCTACAATGAAACAACTATTACTATAATGAAGCAAGATGGAGAAATAGTAGATGATAAAGAAGAAGCAACAATCACCAACAAGGAGGATTAAATTAGATGTATAATGAAACTAACTATTTAATTTTTCTACTATATAAAATTTGGGATTAATTAAAAATATTAATATAAGATATCTAATTGAGTAGAAAAATAAATTAATCTCTTTTAAGAGCGTGTAATTTTATTGAAAAAAACACATTTTATATATGGTATTTGGATAGTGATTGTAGCAATTGTACGACTATGAATAGTGAGAGATTTTCAAAATTAGATGAATCTATTAAATACGAAATAAAACTTCATAAATAATAACAAAATTCTTGTAATGAAAAAGAATAGTATTGAGTTCACAAAAAACAAGGTGAAATAAAATATATCCTTAATTTTTATTATGTGTCTAGATTGAAACATAACATCATAAACATATATTAAATCATCCATAAAGGATATATATTTTTCATTCATAACTAGAGGTGGAAACAATACACTTATAGTAAAGATGAAAATGATAAAAAAAAAATTGGAATCTTTTCATTAAATATTTGAGATGTTTTTTAAATTTTTTAAATGATATTATTAAAATTTATTTACCATTGAGGCATCTTAGACATGAGCATTTGAGTTACGTTGGTTTACACTTATTGTCTTCAAAGTGAACAATAAGATTATTTTCACTATAGATAATACAAATCAATTTTGTAAAGGTTGTATCTTAAAAAGAAACAAAGTGAGTGATAAAAAAATCAAGGGAGCTTCAAATCCAATAGAACTCATGCATTCAAATATTTGCAGGTTTATCAAAAGAACTTCACTTAGGAAAATAAACTACTTCATGACATTCATAGATGGTTTTGATTTAAAAACTTCACCAAGAAGAGAGGCCAAGCTTGCATTATCAACAATAAATATGCTTATAATACAATCACTTTGATTATTCTCTTTACCTCCACCAATAAATAAAAAAATGTACATGTGAATAACCTCCCCATTCCTCTCATTCATTTGTTGTTCCTGAAAATAAGTCTACATTCAACTATTAATCTCATTATTATAAACCCCAAAAGGCCAAATTTATAGAATGACAAGTGCTCCAATTCCACCAATAAAGATTTCCAAAGAAGTTTTTTCATTTCTTACAACCATAATCCTTGGAAGGGATATGTGGAACTTGGAAAGTCACTAGTTTTGGATCCAATAGTTTTCCTCCAACTTGGGCACTCAATCTTGCAAGATAAACATTACATTAAATGCAATAAATGATGGAATACCAAGAGATGCCTATTACCACTTCCACTTGGAGAATCCCAAAGATCACTCTTTTGTCAACTTCTTAAGCCATTAAATATCTTATTCCACATGTCCATAAGTAGGGAAAATAATATTAAATAATTGTATTAACAACTCACTTTTATTGTTTCTAGCAGTATCCATCACCCCTTATGAATGTATTACAAATAATATTAAGAGTTAAATATTAAAAATTATTTCCCCAATACATCTAAGTTCCTTAATATACTTTCCAAGGATGTTTGAACTATGTCTTAGGATTTACAAGGTAGATGTCACCTTAATCCTAGCATTCTCCCACTTGACATCATACAATGTACCTATAGGAATAAAAAACAAAGATAAACCATGCCTTAGCCATCCATGTACCCATTGAATCTTCACCATGCTCTCATGCTCAAAGAAGAGACATACACAAGTGAATATCCTCAAGAAAAAATTCCTACATCCTCTAAAATACCACATATGGAAGAAAAGGAACTTGCCAAGGTGAACCTTATCAAGTGTCATTGAAGCTTTCATCAATCTCTACATGAACATAAGCACCGGATCCAAAAAATAATGAAGGCTTTGAGAAACTAACTTACTCAAACCACCCATAATACAAACCACACAAAATTTCAATTCAATCAAGCTAACCATAGCTCAAACCAAGGTATACCAACATAGATAAAACTTCATGCTATAAACATATCAAATCTGAATCTATAATCAAGTATATGTATATTCAACCTCCTATCTCAAAGCAGCATACCAATGCACAAAACAAGTCTACATCACCACAAAAATAATCTCACAAATATAGAGAGTCCATATTCAAGTCATTCAATTGCATGAAAATGTACATAGCTAATCTATAACTTGCATAACTTGTAGATCCAAATCCAATAAAACATGCAAACTCATCATCACACCAGTAATTGATGAACAAAGATGTCATAAATGATAATTAGACATATATCCAAAAGATCTCGGTACATGAGAAAGTTCAAATTTGAAATAGATCAAGCATATAAAGTCTATATATAGTACTTCATGTAGAAGATGTGGTCAACTCCTCTATTACACATTGCCAAGGATATATACACTAATGTATAAATCCTACAACCAAAAATGCTACAATAGGTCTCTCTTACCACCAGCATCCATAGCACTACCAAGTTAATCACACTTAATCATGTGAATAAAAACACCCAAGAATAACAAGACCAAAGATATAGCCTCATAATAAAATCATATCATTGTTTTTTATTCAGTAAAACAAGTTTTACAGGGTGCCTGAAACCCACAAGTCTAGAACAAAAACAAAAAAGAAGCAGACCATAGAAAGGCCAAGGCCAGAAAACCATAGCAAGGTAGAATGGGCTAGGCTAGAGATAGCCAGGGCACCACCCATAAAATGAACAGAAGATAGGACTAATCCAAGAGAGGTGGAAGAGAAGCAGAAACACCCGACCACCAAGTGAGGAATTAAGATTGTAAGATTTCTCCCTTTGTACACTGGAGTCGTTCCTTTTCAAGTATACTCTTCATATCTATGGGAAAGTCATCACCATTATGCCATATCATCTTAGCATCCTTAGTGACAGCCAAGTTGGCAAACTAGTCTGCCACCCCATTGGCTTCCCTATATGCATGGGAGATGAACACCTTATCAAAGGAGTTAATAATGGCCCAAGTTTCAGCTATAATGTTGGATATAGTCCAAGAGGGAGGGTGAGAAAGGTTGAGGCAATTGATGATGTTCATCGAATCACCTTCCAGCCAGAGCCACTTAACCCCCTAATATTTAGCAAGTTTGGTAACTTGAAGAGCCGTGCAGGCTTTAGCATAGTGATTCATCTAAGCACCCAAGGGGAGACTGATAGCCGCAGTGCCAATGCCAAAGTTGTTCCTGATTATTCCTCCACTACCAAAAAGACTAAGGTTCCCTTTTGCCATGCCATCAAAGTTGGCTTTAGTCCAACCAGTCAGAGGACTAGTCCACACACAATTCTGTCTTTTTTACTGAGTAGCATCTCGGGCCTTTCCTACAAGAAGGTTAGATCTTCCATAGTAGAAAAGATTCTCTTTAATAGCATGAATGATTTTTTCAAAGATAATTTTAGAGGGAGAGGAATAGTCATGAAAGATGTGATTATTGCACTCCTTCCAGATCCCCCAACAAAAATGAGGAAGAATCCAGGTACAGAATAATCTGAAGTCCTGATCAAACCTTTTGAAGACCCATTGGGAGAAGAGATCGCTGAAAGACAGGGGAAAACACCATGAGAGATTCGGGATTGAAAAGAGGAGTTTCCAGATTTGACTGACAAAGGAGCAATGAATGAAAAGGTGATCCACTGATTCTTCTTGACATTTGTAGAGAAAACATCTATTTGTGAACTGGAACCCATGATTGATGAGATTATCCATAGTAAGGATATGATTCTGGAGCAAGAACCAGAAGAAGACATTGATTTTGGGCATGAGACCAAGAATCCAAGCTTTGGCCCACAGTGGATTCAAATCATGGATTTGGGTGGTCAGCAAAGAATAGGCAAAAGCCACAGTGTAATTCCCATTCAAAGAATCCTCCCAGATAATCTTGTCCTACTTGGGAGAGAGAGTAATCACATTGATAGCAGTCATCAAAGGAGATAGGTCCTGAGAAATCTGAGTGAGATCCACCCATTTATCATCCCTTCTATAATTACAGACCTAAGTCCCATAGGTTTGAGAGAAGACATGTCTCCAGGTGTACATAGTGTCAAAATTTCTTAGACTACCCATCTGAAGCTAGTTGTCATTATAGATTTTGACAGAATGACCATTACCTATTTTCCACTTAGCCCTGGATTTAGCCAGCTCCTTGGTGATAAGGAGACCATTCCAGATGATAGAACCTTTGGGGGAATCCATCTCTTCAAAAACTCTATTGAGTGAGTTATGCAAGAGGTATTTTTCTTCAAAGGTGTCCCTCCACTCACCAATGCTATTGAAAATTCTCTAGATCTATATGGCTTGAAGGGCTTTGTTAAAAGGTCTCAATTTCCTTAAACCAAGGCCACCAAAATTTTTAGGTCAGCACACTTTCTTCCAGGCAATTAGGGGAATGCACTTGTGGTCCTCAGCACCAGACTAGAGGAATCTTCTCTGGATTCTTTCCATGGCTTCCACTGCTTTAGTTGGGATAGGGAAAAGGCTGAGGGCATATGTGGGAATATTTTGTAAAGTAGACTTACTAGTTGGATCTTACCAGCCTGGCTAAGGATGACCCCTTTCCAACTAGAAAGCATCCTATTAAATCTATCTATCAGTTTGTTCCAAAAGTCTTCTAGAGGTTTGACACCTAAGGGCAGCCCCAAGTAGGTAGAAGGTAAGGTATCATTGCCGCATCCCAAAATAAGAGTAATTTTCCTGTGTCTAGCTTCAAGAGTGTTGATAAAGAAAAGAGCACTTTTGTTCTAGTTGATAGATTGGCCTATAGCCCTGGTATAATAGTTAAGAATGTCCTTCACCACTCTAGCTTCTCCCACCAAAGCCTCACCTCCAAGAATGGTATCATCCATGAATTGTTGGTGTGTAAAGACAATGTCACCAGAGGAGGGATTGATGCCTTTTAGGTCCCCAGTCATTTTAGAGGCCGAGATAAGTCTCCCCAGGCACTCAGCAATAATGATGAAGAGAATGGGGGAGAGAGGGTCCCCTTTTCTTGGGCCCCTAGATGGTTTGAAGAAGGTAGAAGGGGAGCCATTAATCATGACCACCAAGGAAGGGGTCAAGATGATTTGAAAGAGAAGCTTGTAGGAATGGGAGTTGAAACCAAAAGCTTCAAGAACTCTGAGAAGAAATTGCCAATCCACCCAGTCATAGGCCTTGGAGAGGTCAAGCTTGAGAAGAAAGCCTTCCCTTTTTCCTTCTTCTAACGAATGAATAACTTCATGCACCATCATTATGGAATCCAGAATTTGTTTGCCAAGCACAAAGCTAGATTACTACTGCGAAATCAAGGAAGGTAGGACTCTAAGAATCTTGGAGGTGATAACCTTGGAGATGATCTTAAGAAAGGAATTGCATAGGCTTATGGGTCTGGATTTCTCTAAAGAATCTGCACTAGAGGTCTTGGGAATCAGCACCAGGAAGGTGGAATTGAGTTCTTTGAGGAGGTTCTTCAAGCCAAAAAATTCTTGCACAACTTGAACCACATCGTCTTTCACCACTTCCCAATAAAGGTGAAAGAAGAACATAGGGAAGCCATCTAGTCTAGGGGATTTGTCCCCTAGAAGAGAGTATAGAGCTTTCTTGACTTCAGTCATGTCCGGGATAGAGCATAAGTCTTTATTTTGATGTTCAATGATGATTCTCGGTATATTATCAAGGAGATAGATCTAGTCTTGTTCAGATATCCCCTGATCTTTAGAGAGGACCTGAGAAAAGTAAGAGATTGCCTCATCAGAAATATCCTTTTCCTCCTTAAGATCTTGGTCTCCCTTCTTGATTCTACTTATCCTATTAGTAGCTATGTGTCTCATAGTGGAGATGTGGAAAAAGCGAGTATTACAGTCCCCTTCCTTGAGCCAGATGGATCTCGATCTCTACTTCCAGAAAGTTTCCTCCTGTCCGATAATGTTATGGTAATCTGAAAGGATGGCTTTTTTTTTTTGCAATCTGTCTTCATCATAGCCTTGTTTCTAGATTTTGGCTTGAATGCAGTTAAGTTCATTGAGAGTCTTATCTTTAGAGGTAAAGATGTGACCAAATTCCTCTCTGTTCCAATTTTTGACATTACATTTGATATTCCTTAGCTTTTTTGCCACTCTAAACATGGTTGTGCCTTCAACATCTATGTTCCACCACTCTTTGATTTTATTAAACAAATTAGGATGGGAAACCCACATCTTTTCAAATCTGAAGGGAAAGTTCCTTTTCTTATCAATCTAATCCAGGGAAAGTGAGATGGGGGAGTGGTCTGATCCTGCATGAACCACGGCAGAGAGGTTGAGACTGTAGCTGTTCAGCCAGTCCAATGAATACAGGGCCCTATCCAAATGAACTTGAATGCAGTCCATACCAATCCACCTATTTGACCAGTTGAAGCCAACGCCTTGAAGATCTATATCCAGCAGAGCCAAGTCATTGATGAAGTCCATTAGGTCTTGTCTACTTTCAGAGTCAGGTGCTATTCCTCCCTTTTTTTCCCCTTCTTTAAGTGGGGTGTTGAAGTCCCCCATAATGATACCTTTAGTCCAGTTAAGAGGGGCAATGGTGGAGATGATCTTATTCCAATAGGTCTTTCTTTCTCTTTTAGAGTTAGGAGCATAAATATTCAAAATGAACCAACTTTCATTATCTTCTATTCTAGTAAAATGCATGAGAAGTAGGTTACCTCCTTCGTAGATGACATCAGCTCTAAAGTGATGTGAGTTCCACATTGTAATAAGGCCCCCAGAAGCTCCCTCAGAGCTAGTAGCTCTGTTACCATAGCTTTGCTGAATTTAATTTTCTCTAACTTATCCTTCTGCATTTTAGTTTCCTGAATTAAGAAAATGTCTGGTCTGTGATCTCTTATCATATTTATGATGACATCATGCTTGTGTGAGCTATTTAGCCCATGAATGTTCTAAGAGATGACTTTCATTTCTTTATGGAGGTACTATAAGCTTGGATAGAAACCCAGTTTCCATCCATTTTATTCAAGCTTGCTTCAACTTGCCTATTCTGGCTTGTCCTTTTTCTTTCTAGGGTGTGGTTTCTACCCCTTCCCTCTACCTTTTTCCTGCTTTTGGTAGCTATTGGGGAAACTGGAGATGGATCTCTACTGCTTGGTTTCTTCTTCTTGTGAACTGAGATCTAGCCCTCCTTTTATTCCTTATACTTGGCAAAAAGCTCCACCATGATGTTGAATTGGTTTGGGGAAGCTGAGACCATCAGGTCCTCAATCTATTGGTACTTCCCAGATTCTTGCATCATAGAGCTAGGAACAAAGTTGTTCACACCATCCATAGAGGGAGCAATGGAATTCAGGACTAGAGAAATAGAGTGGTGCCAAAGCACGAGTCACCACCTTAAATTTGAGCTTCATTCTTGTTTTCTTCCTTTAATTCTTGCTAATTGGCTACATCCATATCCAGACCCAAAAGAGTGGGGGGGCACTCCACCAGTCTCTTCAAGTTGGGTTAACTTTGGCTTCTCCACATCCTTGGGAAACTTTGTATCTAGATTGGGAGCTGATAGTTCTTTTTTCTTCTAGATTATGTTGGTTTTGGGCTCTAGATCCTCCTGAGAGACACCTTTATTTTTCTTTCTAAGTTCTTTTCTGGCTTTCCTATCTATCTCTTTTTCCTGAAGGACAAGACAAGTTTTGGCTTTGTGACTTGCTTTCTGGTAATGGAAATAAGCAAAAGGGATGCTTTCATAGTCCAGTTTCTACACACTTTCCTAGCTTGGAACAAAGCTCAATAACTTCTGGCATATCCTTGCCTTCTTCCACTCCGATATAGATCCTGGCAAAGGTGAGATGGCTCCTAGCGACTGTAATAGGGTTAATGGAAAGAAGGGTGCCAAAAGATTTGGCTATCCTATCAAAGACATCTTCTTTCCAGAACTCCATCGGTAGTTCTGGCAGTCTCACCCACACAGGGGCTTGGACGAAGAAGGAGTCATTAAGATCTAGATTAGGTGTCCATTTTTGTAATTCCAAAGTGGCCTTTCCTATGACCCAACTGCCAGCACAAAGGATCTTATCCAGGTCCTCTTTGCAAGAGAACTCAAAAGACAAAAACCCCTTTGCCATAGCAAAGACCTAGACATGACCCTTCAGGTCCCATTTTTTTTTAGCAAAGATCTTGACAATGTTAATATTTGGCCTAGGGCTAACAAACTTTCCCACCAGAGTATTGTCCATGGATGCAATGTTGTGGTCAACCAGTTCATCAAGTATTTCTAAAACAAAGTTTCCTTTTTCCTTGTCTAATAAGTCCTTAATGGATGGGAAAGAGGACTTTCCTAAGGGTTTGATCCCAAAGAGTGTTGACCACCAATGAGGAGGACCGTCCTAGTCACATGCCTGGGTCTTTGTTGAAGAAGATGGCCTAGGGAGGCCCTCGTGCTTAGCTCTCACTCCCGCTTCCTTGCTTGGGTCTTTCTCCTTTTCATGTGGGGCCCCATCCTTTTTCTCTAGATTTGTAGAGTCCTGATCTGCAAGGGAATCGACATAGCAGGCTTCTCCCGAGGAACCCGCAACTTGCAATCCAAGATTCCCCCCCACCAACGAATTCAAAATTCCACCCGTTCGCACGCCCGCTCCCACTACCGCTCCAGTCATTGTTGTTTAAAATCATATCATTGTTATATATTAACATATACCAAGATATGTAATGTAAGATCTCCTTCACCATTCCCAACTTGGAATTATATCAATGTCTAACATTTAAATCAAATGAAACATGGAAAAAATATAAGCACACTCTTCATACTGAAGGTAGATCAAACAGACCATTTATTCCCACAAAATGGAATAATAACAAAGCCACAAACTATTTTTTATTTTTTTTTCAAAAAATCTCCTTAGAGCTGTATCCATAACTCATGACAAAAAAAAGGCACAACAAAATTTTTTAAGCCATGCATCATCTTCTCAACAAATCCTTGGAGCTTATATATTTAAGATTTACTAGCAAAAGAAAATAAGATATAAAATAAATAATGCATTTGAATACCTTGTGGGAAATACCTTTCAAATTATTCACTTGATAAGAAGACCAAGAGTCAAAAAGTATATTGTCATGACTACACAATACCAAGCAATAAAAGCTTAATATATGACAATCTTCTCCTCAAACCCATAATGGATTCAGATCCATAACCAAGTGTAGGATCCTCAAAATTTCTATTGAAATCCTCATCAAAGAATAACAATATCAACATGATCCTAAAAATGTGAGATATCATAGCCCCTCCCCAAGTCTCTCTAGTCTTTATTAGCATATGCAAATCAATCCATGCTAATTGTAATGTTGTAAAATTATAACTAGTGTGATTTACTATTATGTGATGCTCCTTCCTTATCCAAAAAACAAATAAATTTAATAACCCTCCACATCCCTCCATCTCCCTTGTCCTTTTCTACTTATATTCTTGACCACATGGTTTGGTTGACACATGATGTATGTGCATCATAGAGATGTCCATGTACTGTGCACTCATCTTGTAAATTCACAGATACACATTGAGATGTTGAGACATTACAATTACCACCCATATAGTATAACTCATCTTACCACCACCCACCAACATTGAGAATCATCGAGCCAGCCTAAAAGATGATTTTTAAACTCCATTTGGCCTTCTTATACATACTCTCAATACTATTGTACATAATATAAACTTCTCTTACAACTTTGTCTTCCTTGTACATCATTCTTTTCCTCTCTTGAGTTCATTATTATTTTGGGTCAAGTTTCATACAACACTCTTGATCTTTACAACATACCAATTTCATCACCATCATCACTTTTCCTTCACTCCATTAAGCTCTAACTTCATGGTTTTGAAGGGGAGTCCCTCACCACATCTCATTTCTTATTATTGTTTAACCATATCATAAAATTTCTTATCACAGTCTTGTTATTTTGATTATCTATCACTGTCTATCATCTTTTAACTTTATCTATCACTGATAATATACCTATCTGGCTATTGTAGAGGTGTAAATACCAAAATAGTGACTTGAATAAGGTAGGTCCCCTTGTAACACACCAACACTTTTCCTTGTTTTCATGTGTGTAAGTTTTCCAGGAGGGAGTAGAGAAAATTTTTAGATTTGTCAACCTCCTTTGTTTTGAGAATATATTTCTCCCTTTATCCTTTTATTTCTATAATTTCCATCAAATAGTTGTATTTCTTATTTTATGTTATTGGTATAATTTATTCTCTATTAATTAGTCATTGGTTTTGAGTTTTTTTTTAGGTTTTTGTGCACTACTTGTACATGATGAAAGTGTATTGTGCATGGTTCTCTTACATCTAGGTTGTTATCCCAACTCATGCAGGTATATGAGGCAGTGAGCTTTTAGATCTTGGTAGTTAATCTTCATGTAGCTATCTCTTTCACTTTCAATAATCACAATATTTTTATTTATTGATCTTTTCTAGTTAATTTAATTCTTGTATTTCATATAGTACATAACTTAAACTCTAAAACACACATCTTCATCAACCTAGTTGTCTTGATCACCCTATCTCACCAGAGTGCTACTAGAAGTGAGTTTGGACAATGGTCATTTCATTCCTTAGAGTTTCATCAATCAAGAGGGTACAGTGAATTCTCTTCTCAAGATTTTGGTGAACTTGATATGAAACTAAGGTCCTCTACATTATTTTTCATTGATAAATAGTCCTTTTATCAACAAAGTGATGATCACTCCCATATCTATACATAATTAGAAGGTGTGTGAAATAGATATAACATTCACCCCTCTTGATTCCCCTTACAACAAAGAGCATCCTCCTCTCTATTTCTTAGTGTTGGCCAACTCAACCACCATCAAAGACATGATGGTTGACCTTGCATGTTACATGGGTGTTATCATGTAGGAACTTCTTTTTGTCAATGAGTTACATTGAGTTTGGTCATAGATAAAAGCTTGGAAACCATTAGGACCTATGTTGAACTATTGCTTCCCTCTTTGGGGTCAACTACCTTGATGGTCTAGGTGGAATCCAAGGTATTTTTTACAACCTTCATTGTCATTCTAGAGTCAAACCTATTTTTGGTCAAGTTGGGAATTCCTTAACTCATCTCCATGGGATCCATACACTTTGTGGTGGATAAGTGTCTCAAATTATCCCATGATCTTACCATATACACAATATAGGATACTAGTTATTATCCCATGGTATCTTGTGGGAGCTTCTTATTAGACCATTTATGTCCTACTCCATTAGGCTTCCTATGTCCCTAGAAAGATGTTTTATTTCTTGCATATAATAAATATAAACCCAAGGAATCATCTTTAAACTCTTTAGTTCATATTCCCCCTCTTGTGTTCATCCCTTTCATTAAACCCTCTCTTTCTACCCATCATGATTCATCTTCTATCCATTCTTTTTCATGGGTGTAGGGAAAGCATGTGTCTTAGGGGAACCCTCCTTTCCCATTGTGGACTTTGTAACCTCTGGTGATGTCTTTTTTTCTCACATGTGTTCCTAGAAAAAATAAAGGAAAGGCACACATGTTTCCCAATTCCAAGGTTCACCATCCCTTTTGGATACCCATGTTTGTGGGCATTCCTTACTCTACCATTTATGGTAAGGGTAAGAGTTTTTATACACTTAAATTTGACTTGATAGACCAATTAAATATTTAATATAATTTAATTAATAGTCTTTCCACTATTACTAAAGAAATTATTTGTTTTATTTAGCTAATTAATCTTATCTTATTCTTCTAAACCAAATCCTTCTAAATACCACTATTAAACTATTTTCAATAAATTTCTAATTACTTTTTCATCATAATGACTTAGACTTCTATTCGACCTCATTTTCCACCTCATCCTTGGATAAAAAATTAGTTTATTTTATTTTAAAAGTATCCTATTTATCATCAACAATGTGTCCCTATTCCTAAGGGGAGGAAAGGGTTATGTGGCCTTGTGAGACTTAGTATCATGGATGCATATCCTCATAGGACTAAGTCATTTCCACCTTTCCTATTAAAAATTGGTTTGTCCATCCACCTCACTTGGTTAATGGTGAATCACATGGACACTTGTACAAAGAGTCCTATCTTGGAATTTGTCTTTCCTTCATCCTCACAAGGGTCATGGAGAGACACTCAAAAAATGTTCCTCCTTCCCACATGACCCTCTACATTATCATTATAAGAGAAACATTCCCCCTATTCTCTCTATCTCTCTCAATCCAACTATTTCCTATTTATTTTTAACTCCTTCAACCAATTAAAATTCAACCATTCCTTTCTCCAAGATTCAATCTCAGCCCTTTGATATTTACACATGGTATTTTGGCTTGCAAGAGCCTATAAAAGGATCACTTTGGCCTTCATTTAAAGCTAATTAGCATACTAGTGTTTTGAGCATTTTTTTTATTTATGAGAAGTTTATAATTATCAAGGTGTGCCTTTGACTTGTTAATTGATCATTTAGGAGCTTACCTATTGTCATCATCATTGTCATTATCAATTCATTATCCAATCTATTTAGCATCCATAGTTTGGGCATTTTAGGATAGGTCCATCCTAGTTGCATTACACACCACTTTCCCAATCCTTTGAAGTCATTTTGGGAATTGATTAAGTTCAAGTTCTACACAAAGTACTATAAAGAATTTAATTGACTATTTTACGTACTTCATGTTTCATTGAGTTTATTTGTAGAAAATATATAATTTACATGTTATTTAGTGGTATATGAATTATAATCTACAATTACATTCTACAAGCATAGAAAGTTCACCAAGGACTTCTCCCTCTCCTTTATCACCTACCCCATAACCTTTAAGGGACCCCCTTGTTCCTCTTGCTACCCATAAGGCCAAAAGGGGAAGGGAACCCATGGTTGAGCCCACAATTGCTTCTTTATTGACACCTCCTAATACATGGATGGGCCCCTCTTATTTTCTGATCACAACAATGATGAACATGTTGTTTAAGTATAACACTATTAAGGCTCTATAGACCTCTCATCTTAATTTGAACCTTTGTTAGAACTAGCTGTTAATCTCTATTGAGTATTTTAGGTTGTCATTAGTATCAAAGGATAGTAAACAGGTCGGTCAGCTATTTACATTGAGACATTCGGTAACTAGAGGTAGGACAGAGCAAGTGGTAAAGCCTTATACCGAGCATCACATAGTTAACTGAGCACCAGCGATAGCGACACCGATGGTCAGCAAACACCGAGCATCGTAGTTTACACCGAGCAGATTATATAGTGTTTACCGATGATCATAGTAAATGGCATAGTAATTAGAAATGGAACATTATTCTATGAAAATAGTTATAACAGATCATAAAATAGTTTACCAAGATCGAGGAGCATTTATTGTAAAAGATATTCATTAAATGCAATGATTATCTTATTTGTATTAGTTGATCTAGGTTATTTTGCACCGTAGATCTTAGGGTTATGATTTTCTTTTGTAACCTAATGTTTCTTTAAGCGGCAAAAATAGAACACTATATATTGTATATGTTTGTACCATTTTATAGAGTTGTTGAATTGATATATATGAATCATGGAGCACGTGAAGAAATTTCCTATCTTCAAGACAATCAGTTTATCGAGCGGAACAAAGTACAAAGGTTTCAGATTGAGTATAATCAAACAAGGCAACCGAGCAGATCAGAGCAGAGAACCATCACAGATAAGGTGATATTTTGATAAGAACTTATAGATCTATTTCAGACAATTAAGTTGTCAACTAGCAGATAATTTACCTATTACTTTCTGACAATTGTGATAGAGTTTTGATAAATCTCTTAAAAAGAGTAGACTTAATAGTCTTTGTATAAATCTCTTAACCAAGTACACACTTCATATAGTGTTGTTAAATCCTATAACTAGGTAGATCTAGCTGACCTAATATGTTACTCCTAATAGGGTAAGCTCACCAGAAGTGATCAAAACTTGTAGCCTTAACAGGCAAACCTTTTCTATCTGCAATAGTGAAGAATTTGTGGGTGTCATCCCCACCGTAGTTTTTACCTTCTAACAAGGGTTTTTGCATTACCAAAATACTTGTGTTATGTGATTGTCATATTGATTTCATATTGTTTGCTTTCTTAAGTTAACTAGATGATTGATTTATGCAATTAGATTCAAGTTATTTTGATCGGTTATCATAGTATTCAATCATAGATCAGAAAGGTTTTGCAACTAAAGTTTTGAAGGAACTGATTCACCCCTCCCCTCTCAGTACCTATCTCTCCTAACTCCAACAATTGGTATCAGAGCTTAGTTCTCTTGTTGAATAGTTTAACCATTGCAAGGAAAAGATCTAAGTCATGGAGAGATACAAGCTTGACAAGAATATTAAGAATCAAAAGATACAAATGCAGATGTTTGTGGAACAATACAAACAAGCCAAGGAAGAACTGAAGAAATTACTAGTTGAAAGAAAGAACCTTGCAATTCAGTATAATGAAATAAGTTATCATGAAGAACCTATTGATGACATATTTGATCATATTAGATCAAGCTCTGGAAGCATCTCTAACAGATCTGAAAGCATAATCTCTGAGCTATCTAAAAAGAATCAGCATCTATTCGAGAAAGTGAAAGCACTTCAAATTGGTCATGAATCTCAAATGGTGAGAATGGTGGAAATCATGAAAAATGGTAGACAAGTTGAACAAGATCAGAATCTGGCTATTGAAGACCGAAGACTAATGACTGAACAACTTTAAGCAAAAGAAAGTGAAATCCAAAGACTCATTGATTGTCACTTTCAAGTATCAAATCAGATGATGATAGTTAATCAAGAAATGAACCAAGTAAATGGAGAATTATCAAGAAGACTTGAAGATGTAGCAACACTTAGAGAAGATAATGAAAAACTAAGAAATGAAATAAAAACACAAAAGCAACACAATGAGATGATGAAGATAGCCAAGGACAGCTCTAAAAAGATTGATGATTTTTTGACTAATCAGAGGAGATTCAGAAGCAAAGCTGGTATAGGCTACACTGGTAAAGGAGAATCATCATAACAAGCTAAAGAAGTAAACAACAATCAAAGTCAAAAACCTAAAGTATTGACATGTTACCACTATGGAAAACTAGGACATACATCTAATGTATGCGGAAGCAAAGCATAAGGTAAACCTCCTGTTATTCCTAAGTTCAATGGATATCGCTATTACTATGGTAAGTTTAGACATCCATCTTATGAATGTAGAGAAAAGAAGAATGACATTGCTAATAACACTACTGAGGAGAAAATATGTTATAATTGTAATAAGTATGAACACACTGCAAGGGACTGTAAGGTGAAAATGAAGCAGGTCTGGACACCTAAAGAGAAACTACAATGAAAACCATATCAACCGAAGAGACAAGGTAACTCATATGTTTGGGATTATAATACATGGACTAATTGTATTGCATGTGGTCGGTATGGACATATCATAGCAAACTGTTATAGAAAGAGTCAGATTGGACAATCAAGTAACTAGACAAATGCAAGAATGGCATGTATACACTATTAGTAGGTCAGTCATGTAAGCAAGAACTGCAGAGACCAAAAACCTGATGAAAACCATATATTTGAGAGTGGATATAACATTGCAAAAATTACAAAGTTAAGGAACACAATGTGGAAGAAGGAATCTAATGAGAATGCTGAGTCAAGTAATAATGTTGTTGAAACCTCATCCACTGGATTGGGTGACATCGGTACCTCCACTTAAGATGACAAAGGTATGTATGGAACTGACATTTCAAATGATCACATTTTACATAAAGTTCCTTATATATGATGTACATATACCAAATCTGCATGACTAAAGATGTACTATGGTTTATATATTATAAGTTCGCAAATGACATCTAGTTGGTAAAAGGGAAACATGAGTTGGTTACCCATCGGTAATCAATATACAAGGTTAACCAACAATAGTTCAAACCGATGAAGAAACTCTATGTTAACCAAGAAAAAGACTTTACCGAGTTGGCAGTCATCTCGTACCAAAAGTTAGGTCACACATTTAATGCATCAAAGTTTGAGTGGGAATTTTAGAAAACCCTATATATACGCGGAAACAGAGTTCATTGTTACATCGTGATTTTGAAGAAAGGAGATTTTATAGAGAAGAGTTCAAGCTAACAATTTTTAGAACAGATTCAAAGCAACTAGATCAAACCGATGACAATTCTTCGACGAAAACTAGTAAGTTCATTTTCCTACCAAACATTGATTATCGATTTGCTTGCTGAAACCCTAGAAACAATTTATGGCATTGTCTTCAACCGCAAGAAAATCACAAAATGTTGAGGAGGAAGTGGAACTAATTGTTAGGGCACACTTTTCCGAGGAGAAATTCAAATCGCATCCTAAGGTCACAGCACAAACAGATGATATGGGCGCATTTTCTAGTATTCCTGATAAGGTTTTGTTAACTGAAGACATTAGGGCTTACATTCACTGCAAGATCAGTGAAGTATGTGACTTTGAGACCATAGCATCTTATCAACAAGTCTGTGGACCAAATGGTAAGATCAAACTCGAGCATAAGAAGATTGTTGAATCAGGGTTACGATGTTTCACATACTTCCTGCAATCATTTCACAATGACTGGATATGAATCATGCTTAGCAGATTCCATGGTGACAAATTTTGGCTAGACAAACCAGTTGAGGTCACCAAGAAAGATTATCAATAGGGTTACTTGGTACCCTACAACCGAAAAAGCCAAAGCATTTTGAAGTTCATCTCGTCCCGATTTAGAAAAGAACATTGGAGCTCAATGGGATGGTAGGGCACTAAAGATTTCAACTATCAAAGATCCAGTGGTAAGATTTGCAGCTCATGTCATCAGGTACAAGATATTTCAATCAAGCAAACTGAATAGTGTACCCTGCAACACCATGGACATGGCTTACAAAATTGTAAAGAAAGATCACCAGGTTGATCTTGTTGAGCTACTACTGCACCAACTGCATGACAACATGAAGACAATAAAAGAAAAGAAGTCCAATACATGTAAGTATGAATCACTGCTTGTCTGTACATTCCTCTATTTGCAAAAATATGTACCAGGTATTAGAAAAGTTAACTGGAAATTGGACAAACCGATAACTGCCCAAATCGGTGATATGATGAGAAGTCTAGGAGACAATGTGAACAAGGAGTTCCATGCATATTTCAAGGAATTTCAAACAAGAATGCAACAAAGAAGCAGAATTCCAAAAGAATTAGTAAGAAAATTTGAAGATGACATTGCTTTGTGGTAAGCACAGACCACTCAATGATAAAGGTAGTAGAACTAAGAACAAAATGGCTAGCACCAATGGGTTATGAAATGAATCATGACTTCACTTTGAAATCTATCAATGCATTGCTAGCATTACCGATTGACATCACTGCCAGTAGGTTTGGAGTGTATGAGGAAGCTAAGTCTAGAATCACAATGGACATTGAGATTGGTAAAATGTCAAGAAGGGAAAAGAAAATGAAAAAGGATCTCTCTGCAAGATATGGAACTACATCTGACTCACATAAGGAGTCACCGGTTGATGAAGCAACTAAAGATCAGTTAGAGCTAGCTGATAAAACCTATGACAACGAGGAGACCAAGTCAGAAAAAGAAAAGGATAAGACACCAGTTCCTCCCACCAATGATGAAGAAGAAACTCAACTTCCCACAACTGATGAACAAGATAATCAGCTACTAGAACCTGAAGGAATGATGACACATTCAACAACTGTAGCTGAATCAACCGAGCAGAAAGAAGAAGCAGAAAAATTTGCAAAAAGGAGAGCAGCCACACTGACAAAGAAATACATCAAGATAAAGAACAAGAAGGAAGCTAAACCACCAAAGAAAAAGAGGAAATACATAAGGAGTAAGGAAGACATAGAGGAGACTAACACTAAAAATGACCCTAATCAATTTCAGGTAGTTCGTAATAGGGACAGTACTATAGAAGAAATAATTGAAGATATTATTGAGAATGGAAATCTTAATGATCCAGGCATAGGCAAATTCAACAATATGTCAATTAAGGACAAGACAAAGATAGAACATGCTATTGTTCAAATGATGATCAAGTTCAAAAGAGTACCAATGGAATTTGCATGTCAACTGCCGAAGGAACTTGATGATAAAATAAGTGAAAGATGGGCTATTTCTTTAGACACGGAGAAAAGAAAAAGAGAACGCTCTCTAGGCTGTGCAGCCACTCACTTTAGCTATGCTGAGGTAAGTGAATACATGACAAGGTATCAGCCTAGATTTTTAGTCAAGAATAGAGCTATGCAGATTATGGATGAGAATGTAGATGATATGGATGTCGTATGTGAATCCTTATGGACATCAATTTTGAAAGTAGAAGAGAAAGCTGAACAGGAAGCATTCCTGAAACTGTCTAAAAAGAGACACAATTCAAAAGGTAAAAGTATTTTCATTGATGATAATAAAGGAAAGAAAATAGAAGACACCGGTATATCAGTTATCGAGGTAATTGATATCACTGAGCAAAAGGAAGCAATCAAAGTTTCACAGGATGCACCAGATCAAGCTAAGATCCACTTGCAAAAGAAAATAGATGATGATGCACTCATTGAGGACATCACTAATGGTGATCCTGATGATAAGGATGATGAAGATGTAATAATTAAACAATACAAAGATGAAGCATTAAACACTGACAATGTGTGTACATCTCTACTGGGTGAACTACCTGTACTTGCAGAGGCCACTGAAATAGTTTCACAAGTATAACCTGATGTCTCTCATCCTGAGCCAACCAAAGATACAACTGAGATTCAAGCACCTGAGCAACCTGCTGATACAAATGAGCCTATCAAACCAGAGGCACAGTCTACATAATAGAAGGAACCTGAAGAAACCAAGTCAACCAAGGTGAACCAACCTGACACTACCACTGAGACTCCCACTCAATCTACAGAGGAGCAGAAGAAGGATGATATAGTGTCAACTGGAAAAGATACTCCAAGGAGTGAAGAAAAAGCTATTGTTGTAAGTGAAAAGAAGTCACCTCTATCCCCGAAGAAGAAAAATAAGAAAGCCAAAGGGCCGGTCACCATTGATGAAGTTATCGTTATACCTGAATGTGACCCAAGAACTCTAAGCCCTGAGGAACTAAGTCGGTATGGGGAGTTATGTTCAAGGAAAGTGGCACAAGAAAAATTGAGGAAAGAACAAAAATGTAAAGAAGTGTTAAATGATGTAAGGGATATTCTACAACAGATAGTACCGAAAACAAACATTGATGAGAATACTCCCATTTTAGATCAACTTGCCAACCTCACCGACAGAATCAATGCCTCTGATATAGAAACAGACAAAAGAATAAAAGAACAGGCAAAGTCAAAGATTCAACACAAATTGGCAGAAAGGATTAGCACTAAAGTGGCACTAAACAAGGTGAAATTATCTGAGGTCATTACCGAGGTAAAATCTATCACCCAAGTAATCTGTCAACTGCTAATAAAGCTTTGTACTATAGACACCTTCACTGTAGAAATCAGTGAAAAAATAAAAGGTTTAGAAGAAGAAATCAAGTTGAGTACACAAGCAGCTATTGCCGAGCCAACTGCTTTCTTAAAGCACATTAACTAAATTTAGGAACTCCGACGGCTGATAGCAGACTTAAGGAAATAGGAAGAGCACATCACCGATCAGGTCACAAAGTTACAAAAAGAACTCACTCCTTACCTGAAGATTTTTGAAACACATACTGTCAAAGCCGAGAAACTTGTGGCAACACTAGAGATTTCGGTGTTGGAAAATATATTTTACATGCATGCACAAGTCGGTCTTGAGAAAATTGCTCTTACCAACTTGAAAGAGGAATGGGAAAACCTCTTGGAGTCTGTGAAGAAAACCCATCAGCATATTTTTGATAAGATGTAAGTATACATTACATATTTTTTTTGGTATTTGGCATTATTATCAAAAAGGGGGAAAACATGCATATGCCAAATAATATATTTTTGATATGTATATTACATAATACCAGGAGCATGCACCAAGGGGGAGTACTTTTATACTTAGAAGTTTTTGTAGTGGATATGTATATAGCGGAGATATAAGGGTTATATGGAAACAGTTTGGGTTATATAGAAATAGTTTGTCTATATACATTATGAAGTTTTGATACTAATGCCAAAGGGGGAGATTGTTAATCTCTATTGAGCATTTTAGGTTGTCATTAGTATCAAAGGACAGTAAACAAGTCGGTCAGCTATTTACATTGAGATAGTCGATAACTAGAAGTAAGACAGAGAAGTTGATAAAGCCTTATACCAAGCATCACACAATTAACCAAGCACCAGCGACACCAACACCAATAGTCAACAAACACAGAGCATTGCAGTGTACACCAAGCAGATTATACAATGTTTACCGATGATCATAGCAAATGACATAGTAATAAAAAATGGCACATTATTCTATGCAAATGGTTATAATAGATCGTAAAATGGTTTACCAAGATCGAGGAGCATTTATTGTAAAAGATATTCATTAAATACAATGATTATCTTATTTGTATTAGTTGATCTAGGTTATTTTGCACTGTAGATCTTAGGGTTATGATTTTCTTTTGTAACCTAATTTTTCTTTAAGCGGCAAAAACATAACACTATATATTGTATATGTTTGCACCATTTTATAGAGTTGTTGAACTGATATATATGAATCATGGAGCACATGAAGAAATTTCCTATCTTCAAGACAATTAGTTTACCGAGCAGAACAAAGTACAGAGGTTTTTAGATTGAGCAGAATCAGAAAAGGCAACCGAGCAGATCAAAGCAGAGAACCATCACAGATAAGGTGATATTTTGATAAGAACTTATAGATCTATTTCAAACAATTAAGTTGTCAACTAGAAGATAATTTACCTATTACTTTCTGACAATTGTGATAGAGTTTTGATAAATCTCTTAAATAGAGTAGACTTAACAGTCTTTGTATAAATCTCTTAACCAATTACACACTTCATATAGTGTTGTTAAATCCTATAACTAGGTAGATCTAGCTGATCTAATATGTTACTCCTAATAGGGTAAGATCACCAGAAGTGATCAAAACTTGTAGCCTTAACAGGCAAACCTTTTCTATTTGCAGTAGTGAAGAATTTGTGGGTGTCATCCCCACTGTAGTTTTTACCTTCTAACAAGGGTTTCTACGTTACCAAAATACTTGTGTTATGTGATTGTCATATTGATTTCATATTGTTTACTTTCTTAAGTTAACTAGATGATTGATTTATGCAATTAGATTCAAGTTATTTTGATCGGTTATCATAGTATTCAATCATAGATCATAAAGGTTTTTCAACTAAAGTTTTGAAGGCACTGATTCACCCCTCCCCTCTTAGTACCTATCTCTCCTAACTCCAACACTAGCTTGTGTGTGAGCATATATGTCAGTAGTGGCTACCTAGCTCTAGAGTGTGAGGTAACTGTGAATGTAAAGAGAAAGTATTTGGTTTTGATGTCTATTTCTCCTGCTACCACTCCTTCTCCTATCTTATTTCCTACTATATTGATCCTCGATCCAACCAAATCCTCTATTTTTCTTCCTACTCCTCTAGGAGTGATTTTTAGGCCTCATGCCAAGTGGCTCTAGGTTTTAATTTTCCCTTTTGAGAAACCCCTATTGATCACCTATTTTCCTAACATCCCACCATTCCCTATACCTATAAACATGCTACATAAACACGTCGTGTCTCGATTAGTTATCTCTACTCATATCGTACCATCTCTTGACTTCCATCCTTTCTTTCTTGGGGTTCTTAGGAAAACTACAATAGACTAGAGGGTATCCCCTCCATCCTTTAAAATAAAGTTTGAGTAGGGCCCCATTCCTAAGTTTTTTCATTGAAATTCAACTCTAGAAACCTCTCTTTTAATTTATGTCCTTGTAGTAAAGAAAGCTCGAACTTCTCTTGATTTCTTCATCGCCCCTTTTATAGAGGTTTATGGGGGGGTTTATTTAATATTACTTCAGGTTGAATTCCATCTATTCTATGAGGCATACATGCTTGACCATTTTGAGGAGATTTTGGTATTGATAATAATCTTCATAAGATCCTTCATACTCACTTTGATTGAGCCATTGGATTAGGATTTTGAAGTGGCTTCATCCTTGGCTTTGGCTATGGGTAGGGTGCCTTAGTTCACCATAGCAACCATACCATTATAGTTTCAAACTCCCCTCCCCCATATGATCAAGCTTGGAAGGATGATGGTTTGTTGGTGGACAATATATGAGGTAGTATCTTCTTCTACATCTATAGATTAGAGTGTTCCTATCTGTGTTCCCCCAGTTCTTGTCCATTAATGTTGTTCCCCTCTAGAGGACCCTTGTACTTTTTTGGTACCTAAAAATAGAGAATATATCTATTTTAAAAAATAGATTCCATTTATTATCATCTTTATCTATTCATCGTACATTGATTTTTGATATTTAGGGATGGTGCAAATTATTGGGGGAATTTGGGCCATCCTTTTGTGTTGACCCAAATTTTTATTTTTATTTGTCTTTATGTGGTCTTCTTCAAATCTTAAACATACCAAACCTAATGAAATACCAATAAGCAGTCTTATATCATTTATATTTTTTACTCTTATGGGGTTTGACATTGAATAATTGGATCCCCCTACTTTCTTGCTTCTCTAGATTTTGTGATATCATGCATCACTTATTGTGGGGTGACATTCTTTGCAAACATCTCATATGTTTACATGTCATAATGTCTCTTTCTCTCCTTAGAATGTCTCATTTCCCCTCCAAGAAATACAATCCATTTTAAGGGGGGCTATCATATCTAATTATTTGATTGTTTTATTATCTAATTGTCTCTACATCATAGGTTTTTTAAAAATTTAAAATGTAGATCTATTTGTCTACCTTTGTGGGGGCCAATATACTTATCTATCAAATATTTCCACCCTATCATTTAACAATTTATATTTCACACCCTTATTGGTATACCATTTTTCATATCATCTAGCTATCTAGCACTACTATGCGTACCATCAATGTCATAATATCTCTCCCTATCATACAAATTTCTATCATTTTCTACTCATACTGGAGGGAAATTGATCTAAATCACCCTATCATACAAATATATAGCTTTTTCTACTTGTGTCGGTGCATGTCTAAATCTATCCTATCATGCAACCATCTATCTTTTCTTAGTGACATCAACACACTCAAAATTGTCATATTGTATGGCTATCTAGTATAATAAAACTTTCTACCCATACCAACATGCTATTAGTGAAATCTATCTATATCTAATTATCAATATCTCTCTTTCATCTAGTATGATTATCTCTAGCTTGTACATGCTAGATGTAGTCATGTAATAATTCAGGGATTTCTCTAGGGGAAACCTCATGTAGATAGAAGACCCTCCAGTAAGTCAGGTAAGTTTTCTCTACTTTAGCTCACATCTTTAGTTATGATATGGTTGCTAAAGTGGGGGAAAAATGTAGTGTCAATAAATTGTACCTAGAATAATTTAACCATTATCTGATACTCATATCTTACTTGAAAAATAAAAATTCCATGTAATTCTCCATGTCTCTCTATCTCCCTTGTACTTTTTAGATTAGATTCTTGAAAATTTGGGCTGATCGACATAGGACTCATATGCATGTGAAGACATCTACTCAGTGCACATTTTCCCATAAATATATAGACATGTAGTATGTCATTGAGATGTTACAACTACTACCCCTACACTATAATGTCTCTTTCTACTATCCAATGACTTTGAGAATTGTTGAGACAACATAAAAGATGATTTTTGAACTTCATTTGGTCTTCTTCCACTCATTCTTGATCCTCTTGGACAAAATATCAACTTTCCTAATCATTTTGGAATCCTTATAGAAAATTCTTTCACTCCCTTGAGTTTATTATTGTATTGGGACAACTTGCATACAACACTCTTGATCTTTGTAATGCATTGGATTTGTCACTATCCTCACTTTTCCCTTTCTCCATTGATCTTTGGATTTGTAGATTTAAAGGGGAATCCCTCACCACATATCATTTCAAATTATTTTCTAAGCACATCATAGAATTTCTTATCATGGTATTATTATTTATATTATCTATCACTGTATATCATCTTTTAGTTATCTATCACCAAATATATACATGGTTGGCTACTGTGGAGGTGGAAACAAAAAAATAGTAACATGATTGAGGAAAGTCTCCAAATAGCTCCAACACATTTCCTTTTTTCTATGTGTGTAGGTTTTTGAGGAGGAAGTGGAGAAACTCATCAGATTCATCAAACTCCTTTATTGTTAGAATATATTTCTCCCTTTATTCTTTTATTTTTGTCATTTTCATTGAATAGTTATATTAATTATTTTTTGTTGTTAGCATAGTTTCATTCTATTAATTAGTCATTTTTTTGTGTTCTTGTATTGGTTCTATGCACTTCCCATATAGGATGAAAGTGCACCATTCAGATATTCTATATTTGTGTTGTCATTCGAGACTTGCACAGGTCTTTGAGGCAGTGAGCTTGTGGCATTTGGTAGTTAATCTTCATATTCAGTTCTCTCTCTTTCAATAATTTGTTTTTATCTATTGATCTTGTCTAGTTGATTTAATTCTTTTATTTCGTATAGTAAATCTTCATCAACCTAGTTGTCTTGATCACCCTATCTCACCAGAGCACTAGATGAAGTGAAGTGGTGCAAGGATCTATTCATTCCTTGGGGTTTCATCAATCCTAGGGATAGAAAATTCCCTTATTGGCTCTAATTTCAACTGCAATCCTACAAAATCATGAGGCTCCAAGAAAATCAAACCAAAATAAAACCAATAATACCTCACCAAAGACTCAAGACTCATCCATAACACAAATATGTCACCATCTCCAAAGAACATGAAGATAGTTGATCCATCATTAAATGATGAACTCACATTATTCCAAAGCTTCCACTAAACTATGTAACTAAGCTCTCTAGGCATTGTCATAACCATCTCTTAAGTGAATATCCTTTGTGGCCCCAAGACAATAGAAGAACTTAAGGATGAGCTCCCAAAAGGAAGAGTCAAACCACAATCTCCAAACCAAGAAAATATAACTACATATAATTTTTCAATAGAACCAAATATGCCAAACTATCTTGCTGCAATCTAAAGATTGAATACAAGAGCTCTACATGACACCAACACCGATTGCAAAAGATCATTCATATACTAATAAAATATTGTTCATGGCTCACAATATATTGGAATAACAATAACTTAGAACCAAAATATTGAAACAAAGCATATATAACATAATATGTAATTGTATAAATATCCCATTAAAATTGATACCAAGTTATACATGGCGTCATGAACAACATCATTACCAAAACTCTACTGAAAGTGGATAGAGCTTCTCATGGACCATATTCCACTACTAAACAAATGATTAATTGTATCAAGTACGAGCAAAAAATCCCTTTCTTTCTACAATCAACAAAACAATGCAATAATGGTGACCAACAATAAGGCCTAACTAAATTATCATCAAAAGGATTACAAGAATAGCACATATGTAACATCTCAAAAAAGTAATACATAATCGGTGCTCTAATTTCAAATAACTAAAATATTTAGCCCCACATCAGTATCATCCATATCATAGATAATCAAGCATAACATGAGGATTTCCAAGACTCAACCTTTAGATTCAACTCTAGATCTAATTTTTCAAATGAACCCACATATGAGTACCCATATATCATAAGAACCTTCCAAGTAGCCATCTAAATGTATAATTGTCTCCATCTAGAATATCCTAAATCTAGTCTTAACATAGATATGCATACCACAAATTTTAGTAAACATGTATATCTTACAAAACCATCTCTATAACTTATAAATCTACTTAAACATAAAGATATTCACATTATACATGCTATCTAAACAATGAAATAAGAACACATCTACAAAACCCAATAGCTAAAAATAGGACAACACTACAAACCAATAGGAAAAGCATATTTATTGAGAGCTTAAATGATATGAAAATAAAAATCTCCACAACTAACAAAGAGGTTAGTGGTTTATATTATATTTCTTTTATGTAAACACGGGCTTAAACCATGCACCCAACATAATCACTCCAATATGTAGTTCAAATAGTTAGTATTTTTTCATGCAACCAAGATGTTAATACCCATCCATCACGAACACTTTATCTTTGAATATGACCAAAAGGTGAAGGAACAAAACCACAAAACAAGAGGATACACACACTATCAAACAAGGGCTCCATGTTACCTAACCATAGCCAACTCCCTGTAGATCCATGCAATAATGATCTTCAAATATCCAACATAGATCACATTGATAATTTTCATAGTTTCCTATCTCACTAATCTGCAAAATAAAGTTAATGAACAAAATGTTCATTGCATCCCTGTAAGCCTTTAAAAAACCTTCAATTTCTTCTAATATATTTTGACAAGATTTCCAACCTTGGAGCTAGAACAAAGATAAAGGAATACCCAGTGCTAGTATTCCTCAATCATGATACCAAAAGTTGGGAAACAAATAGGTTCAATACCAAATATTGTGAAGATCAAAATCTATGTAGTAAACTAATCAAAGGGTGAGATACAAGGCTTGAATAGTTACAACATAAAAAACTGAAGGTCATATGTAAATCTAAAAACTAATTTTTCTTAATTAGAAAACTATTATTCTATGTCCTTATTTATGATTCCAAAAATTATCCTTTAAACTATGCTCAATAAACCTATCTTATGTGAACTTATAACAAGAAAAAATAATGATTAACATCATAATAAGATAGAACCTTAATAAGGAACAAAGTAGAAAAATAAGATCAACACATAACACAATATTTACATGGAGAAACCCTTGTGGGAAAAAAATTCACCAAAAAGAGAGGCCAAGCTTCAATTATCAATAACAAATGATCTTACAATACAATAATTCCATTATCCTCTTTTCCTCAACCACAATAGGACCTATGTGCATGCGAAAAAGTTCCTTATTCTTTTTATTTGTCCTTTATTCCAGTAGATATATCTACATTCAACTGTTACTCTCATAACTCTACACCCAAAAGATTAAATTTATAGAATGGAAAGAGCTCTGAAACAAACAATAAATATGTCCAAATAAGCCTCTTCATTCATTGTGACCACAACACTTGGAACACTTCCATAGAACTCGAAATGACACCTATTTTGGCTTGGATACTTTCCCTCCAACAATTTAATTTTTCCACCAACCAAGTCATTAAATATCTTACTATAGATGTCCATATGTGGGTAAAATAATATTAAATAGTCATGTTCACAACTCACTCTTACAGTTGCTAATGGAACACCAACACGCCTTATAAGTGTATTACAAATAGTAGTGGGAATTAAATATTTTAAATTAGTTTCCCAATGTATCCTAGGTGCCTTAGGACAATACCCAAGGATGTTGGAACCATGTCATAGGATTCACAAGGTATATGACACCTTAATCCTAATAATTTCATACTTGAAGAAAATTATAATCTATATATTATATTCTCTCTTGACTATTCTATGACATTATTTTTATTCTTATCATGTAAACTTCTCATTATTTTATTGTCAACCCTTAAACACTCAAATTTGGAGTTCAAACATGGTGTTATCTTTGTCCTCCTATACTAGTTATCAATTTTAATATTTTCAACTATGCCACTACCTCCAAACCTCATCACCCCTTATCCCCTATTTAATCCCTAACTAAGCTTATTCTCAAAACACTTCAATTTTCTCTAAAAAGAGGAAAATACCCCTCTTCATTTATCTTACCCCTCTCCTTCTACTTTAAATGTTGGGTTGGTGGGATAATTTACAAAGGGGGATTCTTCTAAGAGTTTCAAAAAATAAAATGTTATCTATCTTGAAGGTTAAAACTACCTAGAAAATGAGCTTCACCTTGTCTCAAATTCTTAGAAGGGTAAAGAGGTTTAGAAGGAAAGATGTAGAGTTTCTCTGATCATTAAGGAAAATGAAAGGTTTAATAAATATTGTCTAATGCATACTGCCCTTCATCATTCATTGAAGATATGGCTTTGGTAGTCGTTATGGATCGATCATGCAAAAAATTGGTTGAAATAAAAAAGGAATTTCACTTAGAAATTTTTTTTGAGATGGTTTTATGATGAATCTAATGAAAATGGCTTTAAAAACTCCTTTCTTTTTAAGAGATTGTGTGTGAAGCATTTTACCCCTAAGGAAATGGGGAAGGTTTTGTCTAATTGATGGAATAATGCTAAGTAGATGAACATGCTTAACGTGGAATTTTTGGGAGAAGGATATCTTGAAAAATTAAAACAAATTTGTGAAAAATGGTAAACTACATGGACACTACGAAGAATATGTCATCTCTCAATTGATCTATACTAATGTGAGTCCTTGCACTATAATAAAAGATGAAAAGAAAAATAAATGAGATTATGAGCTTGTGGCAAATCAATTGAAAATCTTCTGAAAAGATTAGAAAAATACAACTTTATTTTTCAATTCTATTAATGTGTTAATATTCTTCTTGACTTAACCCTGACCTGTTTTTCTTGTATGTTACTTAAATTGTTATCTTAACTATTGCAAATCTTTTTTTATGATGTGAATTTCTAACTATAAAAATTAAGACTAATTTTAAAGCTTGTACTACTTTTATAAAAAATAATTTAACTTAATAAAAAACAATAATAATGAATTGGATCTATAAAAGATCAGAGCAAATGGCATAACTTAAGGGAGATTTAGAAAAAAATTCTCACACCGACTGCCATTATTTACATTTTCATGCTCAAATAGAACAAACAAAACTTGCCAAGTGTCTCTTCCGTTTGAAACTCATCCCTGTGAATTAGTACAAACAAATAATGTCAGAAGAGTCCCGACATATTAATGTAATACAACATTTAAAATAACCATTATTCTTGGCAACAAAGAATGTGAATTTCAGCCGCAATCCCAATGAGTTTGTTGTAGCAGATTCTAGCAGAAAGCTGTAATGGAAAACATCGTCAAAGCATGTATAAATAAATAAATATGAAAAGAAACAATTATTTTAATGCAAGCCTTCCAAATAACATTGGTAGCCTTTGGTGGTTTGTTAGGCTTGCCAAATAATTTTAATTTAATTTGTAGTATAAGCAATTGGTGAACAAACTTATTGAAATCAGAGAAGACCTGCCAAATTTTGCAGAGAAAATGTGGTTGGGATTGGAGCTTATAATGCTCTGCCGAAATGGCAGTTTGATCGACAATTTGCAGGAAGCATGTGCTTTGTTTGTTGGTCTTTCTGACATTTTTAGCCGTTTGGTGTGGCACCCATGTGATCATCACCTTCCATTGTATTCACAAAAACACAGAATGGTTTTGCAGGTATATTTTTAGTACTTATTCTGATTTTATTTGCTTGGACAGAGGTGTTGGTTGCCATCATTTTTAAATCATTGAGTGCAAGCCTACTCCTTGCATGCTCATCAGCGGTAGAAACAGGTCAAAATGCATTCTTTTAAAAGAACAATTAAAAAACTGCATTGTTTGCTTTAAGTTAAGCTCATACAAGAAAACAAAAGGAAAAACTAAGGTACCCAATTGACATGCTCTGATTCCCAAGGGTTTTGCTTGGAAATTGTTTATGCTTCCTAAGGAATTTGGACTAATCATGGTGGATATGTGATTACTTGCTTTGAGGTGGTGATGATGACATATAATCAGTTTTAATATTCTTTATATCAAATTGGTCTCTAGTATATAACCATGGAGCAGTTGAACCCCTAATCTAGGTGGGAACATCGATATAGTTCATTGAATTCGGATGTGTAAAGAAGTTTGGAATGCAATTATAGAATTTGATTGGTTGAGATAAAAGATTGACATGTGTTGGAATGAAATTAAGAGAGATTAAGATTTATTTTGAATCACTATACATTGTAAGCATTAATTATTGTATTATATAATGGAGAGACAAATTGAAATTCAAAATTGGATAAATGATTATAAATATATGATGATCTATTTATTTTGAGTTGAAAGTCTTAATTTAAGAATATACTAATGATTTAGCCTTATTGCCATATTTTTATCTTAGATGGGGTTGGTCAATATGCTAGCAAAATATATCTTTGATGCTTATGCAAAATTATCTCGTAGATGATACAGTGTGAGGAAAATATTCATACTAAAGAGCATTACTAGAAGCCTATTATATAAATATTGAGGTCGAATACTTTCTTACCCTTTTTGTATATCATTAAACATAGAATACATATATGTATTAGACAATGGAGGAATGGATTTCGACAAAGGAGAATATTGGAAAGCTAAACCTTAGACAAGTATGATGTATATTTCTCGCAAGTCTTAATACTTTGTTGCACACATCCTAAACTATGTCCAATGTATCCATATTTAGAAAGGATTTTGAAACTAACTCTATAATACTTTTCTAAATCCATCTTAGAAGTTGAAATGTGAGGAGGTAGGGTTGACTCTTAGGTTGAATTGAATTGAATTAAATTTTACAGAGGCCCAACCAAAATCTACACATGTGTTAGGATAAGAAGTTTGAGTCTCAAATTCAGGGACTTTATTTTTTCTATGAAAGGAGAGTGTGAAGTCTAATGATACTCAAACATCCTCTAAAAGTATATCTTCAGGTGAAGGAATGTCTTTAGTAATAGATGGTGCATTTATTTTTATTGGAAAAAGAATTGAATAAGATTGATATTACATTTGTATATTTTTATCGACTTCCAAACTCCACATCTTATTGTTGTACATAAAATTCATTTTGCAATGAAGAGTAGAAGAAAATTCTTGCATGTCCATCCAAGGTCTACCTAAAGAAGGTTAAATCTAAGATTATTGAGCATGACATGGATAAGAATGGGTATAATTGTAGGAACTACTTTAATAGGAAATTTAATTGTACCTAATGATAACTTACAAATATTATTTAGGAGGAATGAGAAGAAGCTTCCTACACTATGTTGGTGGGGATAGAACCTTTAGATGACAATTAAAAAATGCACTTGGAAGCTAAGAATAGAATCTTCTAATGGTTATCAAATTTTCTAGAGAAATGGAAACAAATATTTTAGAAAACACTTGCAAATGAACCCTAACAATCTTTATATTATATAAAGAGAGTAGCTTCTTTGAAATTTTTCAAATATTCTACAATAAATATTTCTCATATTTTCTTGTCTTCTCTATCTTATGAATGAGAGAAGGTGAGTTTAAATTGGGGAATAATAGAATATAGAAAAGGACAAATTAAGATAAGAATAGGGATGAAAAAAATAAAATGAAAGAACACACAGAGAAAAGATACTGATTAGAAGGGAAATAAGAGAAAAATGGACAAAGGAAGAGAATTGCAATCACATAATTTATAAAAGGATTTTTTGTGTCAAGGTGTGGATTACACCTCTTAGCAAGGTAGGTTTCCCAATCAACATACTGCAACTTAATGAAAACAACATAGTTTTGTATAATGATAAGGTTAAGTAAGTCATGATGTTAAAAATGATATTGGACACATGGAAGAAGGAAACTTAAGATGTTGAGAATATTTTCACCAAGAAAAAAAGGTTGTATAGAGAAATTTTAGGAATTAATCTTTACTTGGGTAAGTTAATTTCTCCCTTTGTCTCTTGTAGGAATATTCCTAATGAATCACTACAAGTTATTTTTCCACTTTTGAGTGCTCTTAACTCTCTTTTTTTTCAATATTTGGAATATTAGATTTCATCCTTATGAATATTGTGACACATTTCACACACTTAGGATGTTAGATGGAATAATTAGTCTTCAAGGTTACTTTGTAACTCCTCTCTCTCACATTTATATATTTGAGGTTTATCTCCTCTTTCTTCTAGTTGTAGAATTTATATGCTTTCCGTCATTGTATTTTCTCTAGCCTTTTTCTATCTACATATTATTGGGATTTTTTCTTTGTTTTCCCCCTTACAAATCTCATGTCTTCTTATTGGATCTTGGTGTGGTTTCTCTTTATTTGGTTTCCTAAATGGTAATACTTGTAAATAATTGTTCTTGATTGGGTATTTCTTACTTTCCATGTTATTTTCCTTTCAAGAAATAAGCACACCATGTGGTCCATGAGCTAGAACAAAAAAATCATCATCCAATGCATATGTTAACCCATGAAATTTTAGCTACTTATAGTTAAGAGTTCCTACTTTGACAATCATCACCATTTTTAGATGGTTCTTGTTAACTCCATGGCAGAAAATGTTTTTTTACATCATCTTAGGGTCGCTACACAAAGTGGATAATAATCATATAACTCATTGCATTATGAACTTCCTAAGCCTATTCCTTCTAATTTACTACATAAATAAATATGGAACTTGTATGTATGCAAGTTTCATTTTTCAAGATAGAAGCTACTCATTCCACATTTTTTATCTATTTTCTCTCACACATGAAACAAATAACTTGTACACACAAAGATATTTATTTATGTAAGAGAACTAGAGCCAGGTTCGGGTAAGACCAAAGAGGAAAAAAAGGAGAAGCCCAATGAAGGTCCAAGTAAGAGAACTAGAGCCAGGTCAAAGAGAAACATGGATGAAGAAGGCTCCAATGACATTCAGAAGATCAAAGAGGCAGCATAGGAGATGGATCTTCTCGAAAGAAACGCTGTCGTGATGCTCAGGAACCTCGCCTGATCCTACTCCTTGGTGCCTTTTTTCCTGTCCCTTTTTTATTCTATTTTGACAGTACCTACTCAGTGGTAGTATGACTCTCGGCCTGCCTGTGGCCCATTTCTTCATTTTTTTAGTTTTTGTTATGTTTTGAACTCTTAATTGCTACATTTTAAGATGTTGTGGGTTTCAAGAACCCTGTAAAACCTATTTTACTTAATCAAAAACTTGTACACACAAAGATATTTTCTGAGTTGTATTATATTATCTAGATATGATATCATTTTATTTATGTTTGAGTATTTAATTTCATGCTTGTTTGTACATTCATATTATTTGACTTACAAGATCATTATAGGATTTAAAGACACCTAAAAGTTGAAGTTAGTTTTAAATTTAGTTTTCGGTTCATTTTTTAGAGAACACCTTAATATGATTACATAATAATATACCCTGGTGAAAGGTATTAGAAAGGGTAGGGGTAAAAATATGGCCTCTGGGTCTGGTAAGACTAAGAAGGGGAAGATGTTGAAAGGAAGGAGCAAGAAGAAAATCAAGGAGGAGATTTCAGTTGAGGAAGGTGTCGATGGTACTGAGGATATGGACACTAACCTTGAGGAAGATGCGAGGTCTTCTTGTAATAAACCAAAGACTTCAACTTTTATGGTTAGAAATCTTGGCTCGGTGTTGGTAGGGATACCCATATTCCCCCCCACCTCTCCATTCTCCCTCTGTCCCTAATAGATCTATCCATTTGATTCCTATTGCTATCCCTTCCCCACCTCTACTGCCTAGCACTACGCCTGAGATTGTGTTGAAGAATAATGTGGCTGAGGATAGTATTTTAAAGAATGTGATTTTTGGTAGTTCTCTTCCTAAGTGAACTTGCTAATACTGATGTGGATATGGGTACCTGTAGGGAGGAAGCTACCTTTTCTAAAATTGATAATTGTAACAAGGATCCCAACATGAATGTGTTGCAGAATGCTACGGAAGGGGCAATGGATTTTTATAGGATTTTCAAATGGGTTTTCAATGAGGTGAAAGAAATGAAGATAAATTAGAGGACCTTTTCCAACAAATTAGATTTTGTAGAGGCTATTGGTGTTGGTAAGGATGGCTCCTTCCTTGAAGAGCTCAAAGATCTCACTAAGGTTGTTAATGATGATGAAGCCATGACTAAAGCCTACACTTCTAGGTTTAAGAAGGTGGATAATAGGTTCTCTGTTGTTGAAAAAAGAGTGACTGACTTGGAGGATACTCTTAAGAAGATTGGTGACCACAGTTTTAAGATCCTCAAGGATTCTTCTAAACTCCTTAGAATCCTTATTTCAAAGCTTGAGAACACCAAAAAGAAGGTCATTATTCAAGTTGTTGATAAAAAGGATACCAGCCCCTTTGATGTTTTTGATGGGCCTGGTAAGAGAACCTGTGCCAACATGAAGAAGATTGTTCAAAATGTTAACAAGGATATTAAGGACTTGAAGAAAGTTGTTGATACCTTGAGACCTCTTTAGATGGATCCCATAGAGCTTCTAAATAATTTCACTTAACTCTATTTCTGTCTGGTAGTCTTGCTATCCTTTTTTGTTTTTGTCTACTGGCCTTGTCTTGGTTGTTGTCCTTTTTTTTATCTTTGTTCTTGGTCACCAGGTGTTTTGTCCTTGTTACTTGTTCCTTCTTTGTCATTCTTTGATGATCTATCTATCCCCTTAATGTTGTAAAGGGTTTTAGGACACCTTCAAAACATGTTTTCACTTAATAAAAAAAAATGAAACAATAGTGTGTCCACATATCTCCAATTTCACCCATTCAAACACATTTGACATTATTTCACTTATTTCCATACACATATTCCAATGAACTTGATATTTATTACACCTACCATGTCTACATATTTATTCCTTACATCAATAGTAAAAAAAATTATTTCTTGGTTAATTATATAGTGTGAGATCAATTTTACACATGTTGAACCAAACCTTAAAATTTAAAATATCAAATTCAAATTTTTTTTACTCACATATTTTATTCTCACCATGAATTGGTTAGTAGGTAGGACATTCACCTGTAAATCAAGAACTTACCATTTATGTTTTTTAAATAGCTAACATATGATGCACAATATAGTGTTTAATATTAGGGGGATATGGGATAATTTAATTAATACGACACAAGTAGGTATTGGGAGTGTGGAGAAGGAAATTCAACACCCTTGAGATAGATGAAATCTCAAAGAGAAGATTGGCATTTGTGCCACCTCACTAAACTATCACTGTGGTGAGATAGGTTGATAAATTAATTAACCAATATTAAAGATTAAGTGTGAATGCAAAATAAAGTAAGACAAAATTAGCTATATGCTATATGAACTAATAAAAATATTCTAAGTAGTGGAAAGGAAAGAACAACTACTCAAGACCAACTAGTAAATTCTATTAGCTCATTGTCTCAAATGCCGATGTGATTCTAGGACTAGAATGTGGATTTAGGATGCTAGTGTACTATATGTACATCCATATAGATAGAGTACATAATTTCAACCAAAAAAGTGCAAGAACAAAAACTCCACTAAATAGGACAAGAAATATTATAAATGTAAGTAACAACATAAAAATAATAGAGTAAAGTGACTATTCTAAGAAAAAGAAGGTAAGAAGCAAAACCTCACAAGAAGAGCTAGAAGAATCCCAAGTCGGCGATACCATCTCCTCCTTCAAAACCTACATGCAAGATGACAAGTAAAAATGTTGGGTTGTTTGTTTTAAAGGCCTGTTGGAGTTAGACTATCATTTTGGTATTTCCACCTCCACAAATATATATATATATATATATATATATATATATATATATATATATATATATATATATATATATATATATATATATAATTGATAAATCAATAAAATTATAAAATCAAGAGATAAAATGATAAGAACTATGATATTCTAAATTGAATAACATGAGTGATAGTCAAGGAGATTCTTGAGGTTGCAATACAATGGTGGATGGAGAGCCCAAAAGAGTGACTTAAAAGCTAAGAATGATTCCAATTACTAAAAATGTGGCCAAAGATGGAAAATGAGGCAAAATAAACAAGTTTAAACATTAGTAATGGATTTCCCGTGTTAGTGGATTATCTAGGGAGTCATTATACTACTAAAACCAAAAGGCCTAATGTCCCAACAACCACATTTAGTATGACACTTTTGGGGATGAATGTGCATCACTAGAAGTCTCCATGATGCACATGTGTCTTGAACTAAATAGACTATCTGGTAAAGAATTCAAGCATGGGAGATAACAAGGAAAACATGACAAGATGGAGTGTTAGTTAGAATTTCAATTTTCAGGTATAGCAAAGGAATTATGTGATGAAAGATTGAATAGGGTGTAATTTATGACATTATAGAGGGTTGGGAAGAATGTGTGAAATTGTGGTGGGGTTTTTATATTTGGCATTCTAAATCCTCTATGAATCACTTTGTATAGGTCAATAAGGAAAATTTTATTCACTATGTTGGTCTTGCTAGGGTCACAAAATTTATTTTTCTACAACACGTACAACTTTGTATTGTGTTAGAGCCTCATAATTACAAGAATGTCTTCTTAAACTAAGCTATAATGTAGTTAACAAAAAAAATATTGAGCTTATTAAGGTCATGTGGGTTTCTTACAATTCTAAGTATGCTTCCTAAAAGTATCTATTAGACATCTTTTGATAGTTCCATGATCCCACTTACTAGGATTACCAAATATCTTTGAAACCATTCCATTATAATTTATCAGTTTATATATATAGTAGGATTGAGATATTTATCATTAGGGTTTTTTTTGTTAGAGTTGGCTGTGATAGAAAGTGTTTGAAGTTTGAGATGTATAAGTTCTTTTGAATAAAATATTTTTTCAAAATTACATATTTTTCATAGCTTATTGAAGTTTCCTATGTAGATATTTTAATGTATGAGATACTTTTCAAAATCATTGTTTAGTTAGATGTAAGTGCATGAAGAGCCCTTAGTTGATAGGGTATAAATAATAAGTAAATATGAAAATGTAAAAACAAATAGGTACCTAAGATACACTTGACACTATAACCCTTAAAGCCATTTTAATACCCCTAACCACTAATGACCAGTAAGTAGTGTATAAGTAGTGTATAAAATAGAAGTACAAAACTTATTATTAGATATGCATACTATAAACCAACTCATCTTAAAATTGCATATTTGTCTCAGAAAATTATAATTCCATGCAAAATCTATTACAAAAGATATATTCAGATTACATATTTTTTATACTGGCATATCAAAATTTATACTACATTAGATATATCTAACCAAATCATCTTAAAACTGCATACCTTAATCCATTATATTTACTTTCCAGATTCAATTGATTATTTTCCTTCACTAACACATTCGGATACAACTTATTTACACAAAATACGTCATGAGGATTTAGGGTTAACTTCATCACCATTTTAAAGTCCTGAAGACGACAAGCACATCTGTTTTTTACAAGTTTCTCGAAAGCTTCTGCTAATCGTTTCTGAACAGCGAAAAAGATAGGCATTTCTTTCTCATGTCAAAGAATTTCTTTCCTCTTGCACTGGACAAATATATTTCTATACAAACTTTCTTTGTAATTTTCGAAATTTCCATCATGCTGTCGAAAGTATACGACTCATGGAAAACTAGATTGAGATCTACTTCTAATTAATATAAAACAAGTTCAAATTTTTTATTCCTACAGCATCTGGACAGACTGAAAATTAAATACTTCATTTAATTACAAAATAACAGTATCTAAGTTCAATTAAAAAAAAAACAGTATCCAAATTCCAGTAGTGTTGCTGATGGTTGAAGTGATGCTGGGATATTCTAGATCTCCTTTGATTTTATCCCTTTAGGGTTTATGAAGATACCCATTAGAGAATTGCTATTAAAAAACCAGTTCAGTAAGTTATTTAGGAAGAAAAACCTAGTGCTTTCGCATCACGTTGGCAATGGATTCCAAATGTCCAAGAAAGATAATTCCTTATATTTTCTAAATATCTGAACTTATACATAAACTTTTGAAAGATAATTCCTAATATTTTCTAAATATCTAGACTTATGCATAAACTAAGTTTCAAGACATTTTGATTGCACTTCCACAATTTAGTGATACGCTTGACTAACTGTAACGCCTCTGAAAGTTGATCTCATGAAACAACAAGAAGTTTTGGTGTAATTTGCGAAATTTTCAATACAACTAATCAATTCATGAATTCAAATGGCAGTTCATCACGCACTCTAATCCTTGCTGAACTGTTTTTTATTTCAATCAACCACAATCCATATTACCGTTCAGTACTTTACTAAATTCGATTGTGTTAGAGCTTTTTCAGTATGGTGATAACTTGTTAATATTTTTCAGCCATCAGCAGTGTGGGAGGCCTTATGATTTGCCTCTACATTCTGTCGCTATTGAAGTTTGGTCTAAAATCGGTGAAAACTTACCAGAATATTATACTGTACTTTAACCCTAATTGGTTTAGTAAGCTTGACAAATGAATCCACAAGTCTATCTCCATGATATTCATTCTAGGGTTTTTATTTGCCTATTATATATACAGAAAACTGAAAGAAGACCAAAAGGGGTACCAGTACAGTCATTGAATTACGTATAATGTCTTAAAACTGTTAGCTCAAAATAGTATTCAATTAACCCAGATGAAATTGCAGTATTCAAGGTCACCCAAACCAAAACAACTAGTAACTAGTACAGCAATATGTAGTTTCGACATACCCAAAATATCTGTTCATGAGGAAGTTTAGATTACTTGTTCTGTAGAAACATTTATTCACAACAGACTATCATGATAAAGATGAGAATTGATAATACTACTCAAGGGGGAAGAGGAGTGAAGAGATCCACCAGCTAAGGGGATACCATTAATGGAACTGATCTGCAAGTTATCAGTCTCACTATTGTTAGAAGCCAAGGATTGTAGAGATTTAACCTGGGTCTGAAGGAACTTGAGGTAGTTAACTGCTTCATCAAGCATAGAAGCTGTATCCATTTTAGTTCCACCTGGAACAAGCCTTTGAAGTATTCTGATCCTGTCACTGATCCTCTCCCTCCTCTGGCGTGCAGCTACAGTCTGCGGGTCACTTGAAATCCTCAGATTCTTGCGCTTGGGCTTTTCTGAAACCTCCGTGCCTACATTAACAGGCCTTAAAGCTGCAGTCCTGTAAATCATTTCTCTCATGGTGGCAATGGCTTCTACATCAGGTTCTATTCCTGTAGGATTTATATGATCAAATACAAGGCATGAAGATGATGTGGAAAAATTATTGCCATGCATTCTGAGGTGGGTATTATCTTTATAACTTGTGGAATTGATTTTGGATTTGGGTTTCGGTTTGGATTTGGAATTGGAATTGGAATTGGGATTACACTTCATAGCCTTGGATTTCATGGTGATGGATTCTACTGAGCATTGGGAGGCTGACTGATGATAATAATCCTTAAAGATATCAATACTATTAATATGCTTTTCTAATGAACAAGTCATGATACTACTGGTACTTTTTGGTGGTGGGATTGAAGCACGCAATACCCTTGATTTTATATTCCCAATGGCATCTTGCTCTGTGGTACCGGTCAGTGACATCCCATTATCCATTTGTAAACTGGAAATGGGTACGCAGCCCAAGGATTCAGAGTACTGCTGGCTCGCATCATAGCTGTAACTGAACTGTGCTGCATCATTGCAGGAAGTAGAATCAACTTGCTGCAGACATGCAGCAACATGATCCAAACTGTCATTTTGATATATCTCAGGTTTGGACTGCATTACTTGAGTATCAGTAGTACCAGAAGAAGAAGCTGGGATTTCTTGGGGTAGATAATTACCCAAACCTGTTACAGATCTGGAGTTTGTAAGTATAATTTTATCCACCAAGCTGGGATTTTTCTGCCCTTGTAATTGCTTAAGTGGGTGTTGATCAACAATAGCATTGGATTGTACTAGAGTAGAATGAATATCAAATTGCTGCAGGATCTCCAGAATGCAACTCTCCTCAACATTCCCAGCAGACAGCTCAGGAACATATGACATTGGTAGAATAGATGATACATTACTCCACATCAACTCCTCCATAGATCAATGCAATTCTTCCAACTAATGAATCGATATGCACACTACATTCCTCACTGTACCAAATTCAGCTTCAGATCTGATTTGACTATTCCTGATCATGGAAAACAGACACACATCCTGCGTTAGGAGATTAGATTGTAAAAATGCTTCCTAATGTGCAGTGCAATCTAACTCAATAGTTGATTCATGCTTTTCTATTACCGTAGCATTAAATAAACAATTTGTGTTCTTGTGCAAAATAAATGTTATGTATAACATGTTGTGAAAATGTGAGCTCACACAGAAAAAATCCATGAAACAAAAGTACCAGCTTAGAGGAAAAATTACAATCTTCACACAGAAGAGAATTATATTTTCCAGATTCATGGACTAAGGTCCAAAATTAAGTTGCCTGCATAAGCCACTGATCTCAAATTGGAGTAGCTGAATTGCCTAGGCTTAATCATTCATGTTTGAAACAAAACATGAGTAGGTCTCCTGCTCACGTCACTCCAAATTAGTATTCCTACTACAGACAGCACCACCGACACTTGAATAATTAGGAGTCTGTCAAAGACCCAAGTCGCTGTAGAGCAACAAGTTAAGGAGAAATCGTAGCTTTGTTTCATAGTATTCACCGAGAACACTCTTCTGTTCATGATTAGACATGAGCAGAACAAAACAAAGTACCCAAAACACCTTTAACTAAAAGCCTGGTTCTTAAGATGCCTTGCAATTCTCAGGAGGGTCCACAGTCATCAGTGCTCACACCTACACATTCTCAACAGCACAACTAAAAGATACTCACCAAGAAGAGTTTTGCTAAATTAGACTTCCTAAAGTTGCGAAATCTATTATTATCAATTCAATTGAATCTAAAACTAACCATTTTCCAACACTTTGAACATTCTTTCAAGTCCATGATGTGTCACATTGTGTGATCTAAAATATTAATGTTAAAAAGTTTTATATACTATCGAATCTAATAATATAATACTGACAACTATTAAGTCTATGTTCGAATATAGTCTAAAGATCTCTGAAACCATTTTCTCACCATGACTATGTAAACATAATGAGCTCATTCAGTTGTCTGTTCCTCATGTCTTTCTTCTGGTATTTTTATGAATCATTCTACTGCAACAATCTCATTTGTCCCTCCTCTCCTGCTTCTGACTTGTATCTTTCTTGCTCTACATGTCTCTACTTGCATACATACAACTTGGTATTAAATAAATTGTTGTATATGTTTCTTTGGCACCAACTATTGTGCAAGTAACATGCTATTGTTTAAAATCTTGGTCTCTTTAATGTCATAGATAAAATAAGAGCATTTTTCAAATGCAAAAGCACAAAAGAAGAAAAAGCAGAATTTGTTAACAGTTATTAGTAGGCATTGGACGTTCTACTTTGAAGCATAGTACATTGGGTCACATCCTGAGTTCATTTTGTTGGGGGACATATGTTAGTGGGAGGAATCTCACCCATTGCCGACTAGGTAGGTATTGGCCACATGAATAAATGCCAACTTTAATCAAGCTATTGGATTCACATGAAAACGAAATAAAGGGTGGCTTAATGATTTTGGACTCCATCAAGGTAGTTTAGTTATTCTAGAATGGGTCCTCCCAGAAACTCACTGACGAGAATTCTAATGGTTGGATGTCATTGGTGAGTGATCCCATTACATTTCACACCATAAAAGTAAAGGTGAATTTAAGTCCCTCAGGACTATTTTATGGAGCACAAGATTTTCTGTTCTTATCAAACCTTGAAGAGAACTTTTTTTTTATCATAGAAAATGCTAAGTCATAATGACTTCCCCATAACCATGGATCTTGCATAAATGTACGTCTCCTTTTAAAAGTTAACCAATTTAATTGCATCCTCAAATAAAGTAGTGAAAGGGATTATAAAAAGGTGTTGAACAATGTTACAGCTATAAGACAAAATATTCAATAATTGTAGTTGTCTATATTCGTAAGGAATTTGAACAATCATTTGTGCGCCAAGTTTTGTCAAATATAACTGCGGGGAAGGGAGCAGAGTGTTAATATCCTTCATATTCACCCGTAGGAGTTAATATCTTTTATGGTTGGTCTCGTTCCAAGTTTGAAGTCGTGTTGTTATGCTCTGGTTTCATTCTTTGTAACAGGTTTTGAGGTCTTTGTTTTGTATTGTTCTAGGAGGGTTGAATCTTTTTTCCTCTATTTTGTTATGCAAATTCTATGTAATTTCTTTAGTTTTCTTTTATTATTAATTTAATATTTTAGACTTTCAGTCTTTTACCTAAAAAAAATTAAACAAAATTTATATAAGATAAATTAAGTAATTTTATTTGATATAAAATTAATTTAATTTAATTAATAATAAGTAAATGTTTAATTAGATGTATAGTTAGTTTTAGATTTGATATTATTTGATTATAATGCATATCATTAACTGAGTTGTTTATGTATTAGTATGTAAAATTATATGAAATGAATTTTCTTTAATTAAGAAAAGTATTATGTAATATTTTGATTCATTAAATTGCTAATGTAGAATTGAATTTTATGTTTGTAGATTTAAATTTTATGTAAGAATCTAAATTATATAAACAAGTTTTATTTAGTATAAAATTTTATCTCAATGTTTAGACCTATGATAAATTTTTAGTAGTATTCATGAACACCTCTAGGAGCTTACTACATGACATAATTTCTTTTTCATTGTGACTCTACATCTAGTTTATAAGAGTGAAGAAACACCAACTATCTAATGCAATACCTAATCATATTTTACTATCTAGATGTCATGCTAACATTATGCAAGTGTTGCTTTCATAAGATAATACTATGATTCTTTATGATATGGAAGTGTATGATTGTAATGAATTAGGTTGCCTCCATTTATACAACATCTTAGAATATAATTTGAATATCTCACACTTAAGTCAATAGGTAATGAGTAGTTGGAAAGGGGTTAGGCATGGTCCATTTTAAATGGTTAAATATGCAATTATGAATATGAACTAGATTCATTTTCACACCCACATAATCAACACGTACTAGCACATGTAAGTAAACTAGATCCTTAGGTGTATTAGGTCTAGATCAATCAAATATTAAGTGTTTTATCAACTTTTAGATGAAACGTATAACTTATATGGTAATACATAAACTCAATACAAACAACTCAATGTAAATTTAAAGAAAAAGGGAAAGTGTAAGATATGCAATTTTTACCCTAACATTTTCCCTTGTTGAATTCAAAGATAAAAGTTATACTACCTTAATTTGCATTCATTATTTGTTAAAAATATTTAAAATGGGCATGTCTTTAATGTTTTAATAAAACTAGGAAAAAAATTGACTTGTAATAGCCCACAAAAAAAGCCTTGATAAAGGTTGAGATAAACATAAAAAAAAAATATGATTAGAAAGATATTAACATAAATCACAACATTAGAATCTAGTGAATAAGTAAGATAGGATCATCCAATCCTCTTTACGGGTCTTTAGTTTATTCACCATGAGCTCATCATCTTAATATATGTTTTCATTTTATTTTAGACTTCTTCTTTTTGTAAGGCACTCATTGACCTTGATCACCCATAGATTAATGTTATCTTGTAGTAATTTGATGCTCTTGATAGTTTTCTAGACGATATTGTAATTACATATATATTTTGATCTCAAGAATACTCTTTCCCAAAAATGCCACGCTATTATCCTATAGGGAAATTTCTTCCTTAAACCTATTCATGTCATTATTATTGTCCTGGCAATGATATGATAAAATATTATCCATCTTTCTATGAGTGAATTCCTTCTTGCCTATTTTATCAAATTTTAAGTAGATTATAAGGTTGTTCTCATTGAATTCATTTTAAAACATCTCAACATTCTCCCATGGGTGATGAACTCCTTATACATTTTGAACTAAATTTCTTTGATCATGATAAGAACCAAAGATATATATTTAGTGAAAGATGAAGGGTAGGATGTGTTAGGGATAAAGTGTTTGCCAACCTTATTAGTTAAATAAAGGAGAGAAACCCACATTCTTCTTTTGAACCTCTTTACCTTTTACCTAATAATGCAAGTAACATTTCCATTATACTTGATACTCTTATAGATCACTCTTACTAAAAGTATTCTATCACATGTAGCACTTAGACAAATAGGGATGCACTAGTTGAAGGCGGGGAACATTATAGAAAGAATATTTTAGGCAAAATATATTTTATTTGATGAGGGTTCAATAAAGGAATGAGATAGGGATAAGACATCAAGGGTTGTTGATAATGGTGTTGTTAACCAACAAGGAAATCAAGATCTTTTAGGGGAATTAGTCGAACATCACATATGAACTCTAGAATTGAATGTTTTGGGAATGAGACTAAAAGGAATTAGAAGCTAACATGATGAGAAAGATAAAAATTTGATACAAGAAACTTGAAACAAAAACTTCTTCATAATGGCACACACAAGAAGACCTTAGAAAGCTATTGTGATCCTTCTTCAATTGTTCTCCACTTCAAGAGAATAAATATAGGGCTTCCTTTTAGTCATCATATCTAAATAGATATCCTCATGCATTTCATAAAGAGCATTATCAACTATCTAATGAGCTTCTTAGAAACCTCAATTTAGGTTCCTCTAATTTTACCAACTCTCAACTCTCTTGTAGATTCTTATCAAACTCACTCTTTTCAAGACTCTCCATGAAAAAAAATTCATTTTACTAATTTTTATGAATTATGCCCCACTCAGTTCTTATTGCTCCCTATGATAACTGCTCCTTCCAACAAGGCTATAAAGGCATTCTCCTGGCTAGTAGAAAATGATCTATAATATAATAATTATACTAAAATATTTTATGATTAAAGGAAATCCTTTGGATGCCAATATGCATTTCAAATAAAATACAAATTAAGTAATACCATTGACAAATACAAATCTTATTTATTCATTAAAGGTTGCATCCAGATAGAAAGAATTAACTAAAATGAGACTCATGCATCAATAGAGAAGCACATAGACTTCACTTAATAAACCTTAATCATAGCACGTGTGTTCGTGGCATAATAAAAAATCCCCCTATTTTCAAAAAATATTTCCCCAAAATCCTTTTTTGTTAGCCCACTCCATTACCCACCAAGTATCCCCCACACCTCGTTTCCTATATAAACCCCTACCCCCACCCCAAAAAACCCCCCTCCCCCCTATTTAGGCAATATATTGCTCCCTATTTTCGCCCATTTTAAACCCCCCAATATGAATTCATGTTCTATTGAATTGCCTCTTCAGTGAAGACCCATGTAGAGAAGATGAAAATCATGATTAAAATTATGTAATGTTGTTTAGTGGAATTTAGATGGTAATCGACAAAATGGATGTGGAAAGTAGTTCTAACTGGGATACCTATGAGGAATTCAACATGAAATGATCCAATGAACTTGATATTAATGGAAAAGAATGTAAAGTATGTCTTTGATTAATCAAAGAACAATACTAATCAAGGAAATAAACTCATAAGTGGTAGATGAAAAATATTGGACAGCTTCACATACATAATTTTGCATTACAATTTGTGAACTAGAAGAATAGATGGAGATATTTCCATCATAATCAAACACATTATTGATCTTGAGATTAATAGGTAAATCAATGCATTTAGTATGTAATGCATTTAGTGGTGATACATACTTTATTTGAGACAGAAAATTTCAATTTACTACACGATTTTATTAGCCTAGAGGTATCGAACATAAACAATCATGTCTTTGTATCTCAAATAGGGTGTGACACCCTTAAATCCATCTAAGAAAAATTGATTTAAAGCCATAGTTATCTTACAACTATCCAACCAAATCCAATATATTTATAAACTATCTCTTTAAATACATATTAGACCCTACAAACAAAATTAGAATTTATAAATAAGAATTGAGATATATATAGTTAAAATTTGAACTGCAAACTAGACTATAAGAAAAATGATAAATTTACTTGATTATTTACTCAAATTTAAAATATATTCAAAAGTTTAACATTTAGATAACTTTTCATCATGAATCTAATATAGATTTCTTATCATATTTTTAATTAAATTAAACATATAACAATATATGAAATTATAGAACAATTTAACTTTAAAAATTGTTAATAAATGAATTGTTTAAAATAACCAACAACAACATAATCTAACAATTAGAATGTATTAGGAGTTTATGGTCAAGGCCGCCACCGTTGACTCCATTCCTTTGTTCCGGGGCCAAGGATTTATTGCAGGGATATTTGACGTCGAGTCTATCAACAAGAAACAAACTGCAGAGGAGATGATTTTTGTAATGCATGAACTGCTGTAATACTATTTACGAGTTAATATAAAGGGAGCTGTTCCTTTGACAGTATTAGAAATGATGAAAAATCATAATGATTCAAAAAAGTGTAAGTTCACTTTAATCAAAGTAAATATCAATTGTAGATAGTTTTACAAAGACATTATCTCTTACCATATTTCTAAATGTTAATGTTTTTGATAGTTTATATTTTTATGTTGATTTAGAAATTAAAATATTTAATTATGTCAATAGAAATTTAAGCTTTTAGTAAAATTGAATAGTTCTGATGAGCCTATCTGTAAGGATCAGGTCTTGTTTGATCCAAGGCCCCAACATCATAAACGATAAAGTCAGGATATTGATCTACTGTACAAATTCGACAAAATAGATACCCCCAATCCTTAACACTTAACCAAAAAGATTTCAAAATTTTAGTTCTACTATTTTCTATTGATAGGATCTTATAGTTTTGCAACAACATTGCTGATATGGCCCTGCGTAGCTTAAGACATTTGATAGTGTGGTTAAATTAATTATGGTGCGCTTATCTTTAACTAGCTGATTTCTTATAATTTTTGATATGTAGAAGCAAATACCTCACTCCATCATATTATGTTTCCTATGATCATATTTCCTTGTAATTTAGATGAACTATCTCTTACATTAGGTGCCATGTTCGAGTTATTATCTGGAGCCGGTTATCCCACAAGCTTTTATCAATTGTTTTTTCGCAATAAAAAATCAGTTCTACAGTTTAGAGTAAACAGTTCTGACAAAGATATTTTACAATAATTCCTTTGAAAAGACGAGGTTTGATTGGTTTGAATGGATGAAGCGCATGCACTAAGCAACTGACGGCTCTGTCACTGCTAAATCACGCTTCATGTGTTTTGTTGGTCATCACGTGGGTGAGAAACAAAGCAGATGGTTTCTGCAAAACCTTCGCCATTTTCGTAGACTCAAAGACATGCGTTATAAGCTCTAATACCAATCACACTTTCCTCTCTATTTTTTATAACTTTGTTCCTTGTGCCAAAAGAATAGGTCAAACTTGTTATTTCTCTTGTCGTATCAACATACAGACTTGTAATTATGTCTCTGACATGTAAACTTTTGAAACCCTAGAAATTCTATTCTCGAGAGAATTGTGTATAACAAATTCATTGGGATTGCGTCTGAAGTTCACATTCTTTGTTACAGAGATTGTTTTAGTACTGTAAATGTGTCAGCATTTTAATATATTGACATCCTCGTTGTTACCACTATTTTGCTCACGCCGTTTAGTAAATTAGAAGATTTCAGTGCTTGATTCAGGCAAAGAATGACGGCCTGCCCTGAAATTTAATATCACCCAGCCTGTTATATGTTTTTTTTTAATAGTAAGCGTCTATATTATCATTAGTTTTGTATATGTTCTAGGAGAATGGTTGGTACTGTAATAATATATCTATAATGATTAATTTTGTTGCACATGGTTAGGGTTAGCAAAAGATTAGCAAAAGAATTAGGATTAGGGGTCAGTGAAAGTTAGAATTGGGATAGAGTTAGGAATAAGGTCAGGGTTAGGGTTTCAGATTAGGTTAAAGTATGGCTAGAAATATAATTAGGGTTAAGGTTAAGGTTATAATTAAAGAGGGATAGAACAAGCGTTAATGTTAGGGTTAGGATTAGAGTTAGGGCTAGAGATATTATTAGATTTAGGTTTAGGGATAGGATTTTAGTTAAGTTTAGGAATGGAGATAGAATTGGGATTAGTATTTGAGATAAATTAAGGATTAGCATTAGAACTAGAGTAAGAGAGAATTGGGTTTAAGGTTAGAGATAAAATTAGAATAAGGGTTAAGATTAAGTTATGATTATGGTTATGGTTATGGTTATGGGTAACAGTTTAGGATTTATAATTGGAGATAAATTTATAGGTAGGGTTAAAAATAGAATTAGGATTAGGTTAATAATTTAATTGTGGTTAGGGAAAGGGTTTACTAATTAGAATTTAAGGTTAGAGATAAATTTATGGTTAGTGTTAGTGATGTAGGAGCATCCTTGGTACATCCACAATTAGCATCATTTAATAGATTTTTTTTGTTGTATTTGTCTTGTTGGCCTATTTTTTTTAGGTGGATTTTATGTGTTTAAAAAAGTCAAATATTTTAGCAAATGTTTTTACATATTTGTAATAAATTAAATTTAAGTCTTGAATAACATTTGAATGAATTTCATATAATTAAATGTGAATTTGGAGGAGTTAGGCATCAGGTTTTGGAAGAAGCGTGTTACAACTTTCGGTGGACTAATATAGACCCATTGCATGACTTTGGAGATTACAATTTTTGAAAAAATCTTTATTATGAGGTGGATGCATAGGTGCATGTTTGGCAATTTTCTATTTCAGAAATCAACCAACTTTTAATGGCGTAAATTATACACCCGTGTAGAATGCCATTTTTTAAATTTGTCCACTTTAGCCTAAGACACAAAATCCATCACCTCGCCATCATTTTCACTTGTTGGTCAACTCATCATCTGACTCAAATTCCGTGCAATAAAGCCCTGGAGGTCTTTAGATGCATGCATATTGCGGAGACGTATGCACGACACGCTCTTGTCTGCAAAACTGCAGACGTGTAGAGGACCGTTTGAGTGTTACGAATCTACCACCCTACAAGCGTAACACCCAAAATGGTGGCTCTTCATGTGCGGATTTTGTCCGGGTCTTTAAAAAGTGTTTTCCTTGCATGCATTTGGCCTCTTGAACAATCTTACAAGCTTCTAGGCTATCAATCTCAACTTCTTGATCAGTTTTGGAAATCTCCTTCTTGCATTTTTAGAGATCCATACTTTTTCACTCCCATGTCCATTTTATTGCAGGTTTCCAGCATTATCAAGTGATTCGAGCTCTCATTCTTGGCACTACTCCACGCAACCGACCTCTTCATCTTTATTTGGGGAGTTCTTCCTCCATATCCTTTGTGTCTTTGAGAATATTTTTATTCTTTATCTTAGCTCCATTCCATATTGTTATTGTTTATCTCTATTCCAGTTATCTAGATCACCAGTTCTCTCATCGTGTCTAGCAGATGTCCATGGAGACCTTGGAAACAACAAAGCGGGGGTTTGACTGAGGCAAACCTCTTTTACAACCACAACCATTTCCCTTTTTGTGTTTGTGCAATTTTTCATTATGAGATTGTGGGTTTTAAAGCTACAACTTGGATCACATTATCAACCTCTAGATCAGATTCCATCATTCTTCTCCTTCTCTTTTCATCTCATCATTCATAAGACAAACATAATATAGTTACTTGTCATTTTCTGAAATTAGTTTCATCATATAGTTATAAATTATTTAGATATTTGTCTTTCTCTTCATTCCATATAGATCTAGATTACCTCTATTCAGTTTAGCTTCTTTTTATTCATTTATGTTTTTCGTATTAGCTTAGTTTTGTATTCTATTATTGGTTATTTCACTTCATTTTAGCCCATTCATACTATGTCTATGTGAGATGCCAGTGTACTATGCTAGTGTCCATCAGTCACACTGTAATCCTAGAGTCGTGCTTATGTCCAAGGCAATGAGTTCATGGAGCTTGGGTTTTGATCCTTGGTGTTAGTTCTTTCAATTCATGTAATAAGAATATTTTGGGAAATTTGTCTATTTATGTAATTAACATTTAATGAATCTAAACACACTTGGACACACACACATGAATATCTAATTAGGACTTAATTTAATCCTTTCTTGAAAAACTATATCATTGCATCGATCATCATTTGAATCGCATCAAGAAACTTCTTTAAACTTTGTGTTTGATCTCCCTAGCACTCCTAGCTAGCAATATAAGGTGGTTGAAGGGAATCGTGTATCCCTTGAGTTATAATCCACCTATAGGTTGGTGCATTATTTTCTCCCCGTATTTTGGTGAACTTGATGTAAACAAGATCCTTCAATAATAGTTTGGATGTGGTGAACCTCTATAAGCTTTACAACTCAAACTACAACAGGAGTTGTTGTGTGAAGGTCCTCAAGGCATACAATCTCTAATGGTCAGTACAATCCTACTAGACTGGGACTTATATTTTTTGGGAACATGGATGTGAACAATATTTATAGATCTAATTACTTTTTTGGATCGATCCTCAAGACTATCACTTCTCGAGGATCAAGGTTTCATCATACCACACCCAACAACTCCTCACCAAAATCTCCTATAGCATTGGGCCACAATTTATCCATCATTATTGAATTCAATAAGGTCCAATATTTGGAGGAGAACTTGCAATATAGTTTGAAATATTGCTTAGGGTGAACAAAATCTATCATGAAGTGAGGGACGCCATCTATAACTTACAATAATTGTTGGTGTCAAAAAAGGAATACCTCAAAGTGCTCCTAACAATAGAGGAGATAGTGTGTGAGAACATACCTCTCCATCCTCCAAACCAACAAAGAAATCACTCAGGTTTAACTGGGTAATGGATAGACCTTACCATACCTAGGGCATCCATGCACATGGTGGACCCTTCCACTAGAACTACTCTTGGAAGTGGTACTGCAGCCATCTCTAGGAGTGGTGGTACTAGCCCCAGCATAAAAAATAAATAAAAAGGCCTTCAGGCTTGGTTCACAGAATACTGGCTCTAACCTTGGAGGTGGCGGGGGAGGAACTACACATAGTGGATCATCTAGCCCACTCAGAGGTGGGGGAAATTCTCATCCTCCTCCAACTAGAAACCTAGTGTGGAGTAACATATTGCAAAATATGGATCAACTACAACAACAACTAGCCCACTTGTCGACTCTGACCAACTAGAGTTTTTGACTCATTTCTATCATCATAGTGCATTAACTATGCAAGTTTTGAGTAATTTTCTAAGCTTTCGAGGACTAAATCCCTCAATTTTGAAAGGTATAGCGGTGATGGAGATCCACAGATCTACATCATCTCCTTTCTAACCCACTGTAGTGACTACTACACTATCGATTATGAATTGTTTAAGTTGTTTTCCAAGTCTTTGAAAGGAACTATCATGGAATGGTATGGTTCCCTTCCTGATTATTCTATTGGGAGCTTCGATCACCTAATGGACACTTTCCTTACTTGTTTCCAGGATAACATTAGAAGTAAGGTCACTATAGTTGACCTTATAGATTGTAAGAAAAATTTGAACGAGAAGGAACAACTAATTTCATTTCAAGATATCACTCCATCTCTACAAGATTACCTTATGTCCTACTAGATGTTGATCTCCAAAGAATATTCATTGGTAATTTGCAGTTGGTGCTAAGAGAAAGTTGTATTTGAATAGATATCAGAACTTCACTTGCCTCTGTAGTGCATTAACTAATTATCAACATACCATAGCTAAGTTTGGGGATCCTTCCTTGAATTCTTATGGAGGGACTTAAATATCTAGAGGGCCTCGAAAGAAAAAGACCATGACTAGTGTCATGGCACTGCCTCGGCCTACTACCAAGAGAAACTACTTCAAAATAGACCCTTAAATGAATAAAAAAATCACTAGAATTATAGACTCCTATGCTATTGTCTTGTAGAAGTTACTTAAGGATAACTTTCCGACTCTCTCAAAGATTAGGCCTCTTCCTAATAATTTCCCTATCCTTGGTAGTATGATGGCTCAAATTTTTGTCAATAACATCATGTAAATAGTCATGATATTTAAAGATGTGTGTGTCTTCAACACCTAGTGCAAGGCCACATTGATAGAAGCATAATCAAGGTAAATAAGAGGAAGCATAAGGATAACAAGTTAGTTGATAAGATGGACAATAAGCTATAGATCTATACTATATGTTCCCACCTCAATCGTCCAACTTTATCACGACTTGCTCTTCGTCACCTCCACCACTAAGCAATAGCCTAAATGTGAATATGGTGACTATCACCCCTCTTTCCCCACAAACTCAGAGTGTTCCTAAAATGAAGATATCGTTCACCCCTCTAGATAAACCCTACAATGGAGAACCCACTCCCCTATATGTCCTCGATTATATCAATGACATCTCTATCAGGGGTGTCTTGGTGGACCCCTCAAGTTGAGTGAACATAATCACAGAGGAGGTCCTCTTTGTGAATGGCTTGAACTAGGGAAAGCATGATGAATGTGATGCCATCATTTTTATGCATGATGGAATGTCCTTTCCTATGTTTGGATCAATCACCTTGACTATTCATCTGGGTCCCAAGGCAATTTTATTCACCTTTGTTGTAATTCTTGAATCAAAATTCTTTCGGGTCACGTTGGGTATCCCCTAGCAAACTTCCATGGGAGTCATCCCTCCTATTGTTCATAAATGCTTGAAATTACCACATGAATTAACTATCCATAAGATCTAGAAGACATTGGATACCATCTATTTGTATCATGTGGGGGATTTATCCTTGATCATTTTTTGCCCACACCAATTATTGGGTCATTGTGTGCCAAGTAGCATACTGCATTTTTGGCATATCAAGCATATAAGGCTCAGTAGAAATGAGTTTGTGTTCTATGATTTCTTTAGGTTTCTATCCCTCTTAATTGAGGCCCAACATGCCTTCTTTTCTGCCCCTTATTTTTGGGGGGCTTAGGGGAAGCATGTGCTCCATGGGAAACCCCATCTACCACTGAAGGTTATAAAACATTTATTAGTGTCTTCATTTCTCATATCCACTTCACATGTGGAAAAAGGAAAGGTTCTTATGCTACCTATGCCTAATATTCACCTACCTCCCACCATCCTGATCATCCTATATATTCCTAATCCTACCCTCTATGGTCAGGGAGGGAAGCCCCACAAGATTGCACCATCCCCCTTGGACCCTACCACTTAGCCTTTGAGGGTTCCTCCTATTCCCCCAGCTTCCCAAAAGGAAAAAGGGGGAAGGTCACTTGTGACTAAGCCTCTTGTTCCTCAATCATTAGCCCCACCTCCTACTCCATTGGTTGGGCCCTCTTTAGTGTCGACCATGACATTGTTGGCATCTCCTATAGAGAAGGATTGTGTTACTCCTATGTAGCCTTCTCAGTTGGGCTCGCATCTGCATTAGAATTGACTTCCGCACGAGCACACTTGAAACATTGGTGAGATAGGGCCCTATCTTGTGAGGTTGTTTTAAAGGAAAATAGTTCATCTTTAGGGCTGCATCTTCACTTTTCTTTGCATCCACATCTAATTTTTCTACTTCCTTTGTGGCTCCTCATCCTTCTGCCACCTTCTTTATGCTTCCCCTTGTGATAGGAGTGACCATCAAACCTCATTCCAAGTGGGTCCATGTATTCATCTCCCCATCATAGGAGCCATCATTGATCACCACCTTACCAGTGTAGACACCTAAATTTTTCCACTTAACATTAATTTAATTAACGACCCCAAATAAAATTATGGTTAATTTTTAATTAATTATATTTGTTATATTCATTTATTTATTCACTAACTATAGTATTTAAATTTAATTTAAATACTACCCCTCCTAATGTAATAAATTTAATTTGTTACATGTTTCTCCATATTCCCCTTTTAAATAAATTTTTAATTTATTTATTCCTCCACATGCTTTATTTCTACTAAACCATGATTAAATTAAATTTATTTAATTTAATCTTAAACCTAAGCTAGATGCTATCCTACACACATCACTTTCAATCTAATATGTCTATTTATTAATTAACTAAGGTTAATTAACCTAATTTTCATCTTCCTACACATAATAGTGCTAATTATTTTCTCACACATGTGTGAGAAAATAATTTAAAATTTACTTTTTCAAAAATTGCTAAACATTTCCTAAACAAGGCTTCTTACAATTTTTTATGACACCTCTTACACCTACCAAAAGTGTGAAAACTGACTTTCTCTTACACCTCTTACACACACTTACACATATGTACATAGAGTACACATTGCCCCTTCACATCCCAAGTTTCTCACACATGTGTGAGCAAGTCTTAGTTGCATGGCTTATATGTCTCCTTGGTGGTGTAATCACCCAAAAATGGTCATCTAGACTATTAGCCCCTTGCTAGCATTATTTGCTAAAGTCATCAATTGCTTATTCTTGATCAAATCCTAATTCTATCATTTATTTGATTATTTTATATGGATTAACCATTTTTATCATAAGTCTTTATTTAATTAAAAGGAATTTCCTCCCCTTTTATTAAATAAAAAGTCCCCACTTTTCCTCTTATCCTAAGTTGCACAAATAAAGCATTATTCTTTTTTTATAAAAATAAGAAAAGACTTTTTTGTCTCATATGGGGCACAAAAGTCAACAATTATTTCTCATCGGAGGAAACTTGTGCACATGGATTGCTCCTCTTTCAAGCTCCACCCTTGATTAAATCTTTTGCCTCTTAATCTCCATGGTCTACTCCTTTTCAATTCATTTAAAAGGAGAGCTCTCTTCTCATTCTAGGATCCATCTTTTGAATACTAACCTTATGCTGCAAGATTTCTTGGAGACTTTGGAGCTTTTTGAAGACATTCTTGCATCCATCTTTCATTTCTTGCATCATAGCTTCATATTTATGCTTTCCTAGATTAGTTTCTTTTCATGCTCTAGTTTACTTCACATAGCTTAATTAGCAAGGATTTGTAATACTTCTATCTTTCATTTCCATAGCTTAGCTTGCATTTTCATTCTTAGCATAGCTTGCATTGCATCTCCATTTGGATTCTTAAAGATATTGGCATCCTTTCCCTTGTTTCATTGAATCTCCCATTGCATGGTTTACTAGCAAGGTTATTGGCTTAATAGCTCTAGCTGAGAGCATTCTTAAAACCCTTGCACTTCATGCCTAGGGAGCTCTAGGTCACTTTCTCAAGGTTTCCAACCTATGGATTCTCTTGGAAGTAATGACTTAGAGAAGTGCACATCTTCGTGTGTACAGGTGGCACCTATGTGGATTCCACATAGATGCCACCTCACCCATCCCTCCAAAATCCTATAAATAGGACCCTTGCCTCAAGCAAATCATCCATTATTTGCATGTAGAATTATAATGCTAGTTTTCTTTCTTGCATTTAGAGTTTTGTTACTAACCATTTGGTAGTTTCTAGATTTCATAGTAGATTTAGAATTTGATTGCATTAATGGTTAATGTTTTAGCTTCATTCATTTGTTAGTTTTCATGCCATATGATCTTGAGGGTTGTTTTCATAGCTCCTCCTTGAGCCTCTTTGGCTTCTTGTATTGAATACTTGAGGGTTACTTTCATAGCTCCTCCTTGATTAGTTCAATCTTTATTTTAATCTACCTTGCATTCATAATAGTATTTATACTTGTGTTGGGAGAGCACACCCACAACCTCTCTAAGAGCTTAAATCAAGCAAGTCTTGGGTTCTTTTGCTTCATGCTCATCCGAGGTTATGGTGAAAATTTTTGGTTTTGCACGTTGATGAATTATATGCTCTTTATTTCTAACATTTACATGTTTGAGCTTGCTCCCAAAAAGTAGGTTTTCATCATATACATTATGACATGCCCAATGAGACCAACATTATGATTTTCTAACCTTTTTTTTGTTTTTGTGAAAGTTTTTCATGAAACTTACACACAAACATCTTTGCCCGTCCAGAGGCATCTCTTCTTGCTAATAGGCATCTTTGTTACATAGGTGTCTCTACCAGAAAGGGTTTTCCTTCCCATTTAGTTTGTTCCAATCAAGAAAACTTGCATTTTTTAATCACATTAAGGCTAATAATCATGATTAAAACATGTTATTGTATCTGCAAATGAAGAAAAATACATAAAAACTAAGAAAATGTTTTTTTATTTCTTTATTGTGAATATAGGTGTCTCTAATAGATAGGCCTCTCTACCATTTTTTAGTTCTTTTCTATAATATCTTGCATTTCAAGGTTGTTGATCTGGGTTTTTTGGAAGTTGTTCATGTTTTCTACCTCCTAACAATGATTTTGCAGAATGATTGGCGAAGAGTTGAATATTTTGAGACTACTAACTTGTTTTTTTTGTAGGACGTTGTTAGAAGATCAAACACATTAAACTACTCACCAAAGTTGTTTTGCAGGTTGCAAAGGATATTCAATCAAACATTGTGTTTTCTTGATGATTTCTTAGGCACCTAGCATTAAGTAGGAATTTTATTTTTGATAATGATTCATTGGCTAGGGAGTATTCTCTTTTCTCCAAGTGGGAAAATCAGAAATGTAGAACCTTTTGAATTTTTTTCTTAAAGAAACTTGGAATTATTCAATTGTTTGGTTTGTTTGGGAGAAAAAATTGTTGGATAGGAGAGTATGCTATTTTCCCCTTGAGGGAAAAATAGAAATCTAGACTCCTTCCATGGCCAATCCATATGTTATTTTATTAAACCTTCAGATATCCTTTCGGTTGAGGAAAAAATCTCCCAGGAATGACTCAAAGTGGGGACAAGTAGACTCCAACACTTCCACCCACTATAAATATATGCTTCCTTTAGATTAAAATCTAGGAAGACATGGTTAATTCTATGTTTACACTTCGGTGTTCACATATGCTTCATCATGCGTAGGGATGAGAGGCCTAAATCCTTCTTGCAGGACTACACTTGGTTGAAGTACTTGTAGGGATACAAGCCTCAATCTCACAATTTGGGACTATAGGGGATGATCATGAACAGATTCCTTAACTAAAACCTGTAGAGTAGTGGCCACCCAATTCTCCTCTGAAAGGTTGATAATTTGCATGAAAAGAGAATATTAATCTCCCTAAGATACTCACCATATCGAGCCCCCATCAATGTTAACACTTTGATAATAGGACATCATGACTAGAGTCATTGTGTGCTTGGTGATGACCGCATTCTAAGGAGTTGTTGGGTGTGTTCCTAATTCAGTGAGAAAATATTTTCAATCTCAACCAATCTCCTTCTAGGGATAAAAAGTGTGCTTGTTACTTTTCATTGCAAAACAAACCCATACACTTGAATCCCACAAGGTTTCTTTGTCCCTTGCAAGACTATTTTTGAAAAATATGCTTGTAACCCAAACGTTTGATGTATGCATGAAATTGGTTCTTGCCAAGAGAATCCTTTGATCCTTCAAGATATTATCTTCCTAGTTTTTGTCATCACAATCCATATCATTATTTTTCTTATTTTTAAGCCATGACTGATGGTGTGAAACATAAGAAGGTAAAACTTCTAGTTTCCCAAGTCTACAAAGAAAAGAAGATCATTGATAGAAAGGCTAGAGTCAACAAATACTATTTTAAATCTAACCAAAAGACTCTTGAAGCCAGTGAAAAGTTTGATAAAATTATCTATAACTTGATTGAGCTACTAATTTTGTTGCCAAGAAAAAGTGAACATGGCCTTTGTCACTTTGGAATCCTATGATTAAGTACATTTGACCTTCATTCTTCTTCAAATCACTCATCATTTCCTCATCTTTAATCACCTATTCCTTCATCCACATTTCAAAATATTAGGAGCATTAATCAAAACCTTAGAGTTCAAATCAAAATCAAATCAATCCATCTTTCACACCTTGATCAAGAAATCTAGGGTGAAAGAATCAATCCAATAGTGTTAGGTAGACCTTTAACCAAAGAAAACATTAATCCCTTACTACTTTGAGAACTAAGTCTTTCTCTATTAGTTTTAATCCAATCCTATTTTATTTGGGGATCATCAGTCTATCACCCAAATAAGAGAAGATTTTAAATCAAATCCAATCCATTGTTTGCACAATCACAAGTTCTTGTTTCACCTAGGTTTATTCCAAGCCTTTAAATCAAATCAATATTTGAGGGTTAGTTCCTCTTTAATCCAATCAATCAAATCAATTCCAAATAAAATATAATTAATAATTGGGGCTTAATTCCTCTCAAATCAAATCCAATAATCCTTGAGGCTTATTCCTCTTAATCTAATCCAAATCCTAGACCAAGTTGCTCCTAATTCACCAATTCATTTCCTCCTCTCATCATCTTCCATCAATCTTTTAACATTCTTCAATATAACCCAAGGTCACTTGTTCATGGTACTTACTTGATCTCAAGCCAAGATAAGACAAGAATCTATCACCATGGATAATGATCAAGAAACCATTTGCAAAGAAAACTTCAATGAGGATGAGGAACCACATATGGAATTCGACATGGTCATACCTAAAAGTGTCAATGCAAATCCATGAGCTAAAGAGTTATTCAATGATCCTAACAATTTGATCCTAGTGGAAGATCTAATCCAAGCCAACAATTCTAATATCTTCCTGAACCTTATTCAAAGGGGTGTCACACTCCCTGCAAATTTTGATGAAACCTTTCTTGAGAACAATCTGATTCAAACTCACAAAGGCAAGGCCATTCTCATTATTCCATCAACATTGAATAACATGAATCAACCTCCCCATGATACACTTGAACAAATCCGATAGCTTCTAGGTAGGCCCAACTTAAATGACAATAACAATGTCAATGGAGTGAACAATAATGACTCAAACCTAGGTCACGACCCTAAACATCAACTAGAGTCATCAGGATGATGTTTTGCTTCAATTTTATCAAACCCTAATGGAGTCTTGAAGAATCAAAATTATTCACATATGAATAAAACCAACCTCATTCCCGGTAGACACAACACAAATTCTCCACTTCTCTGAGGACATAATACATCATTTGGAGGAGGAACGAATCAAGTCCATACAATCATCAATAATAATCCCCTTGAGTTGGTGCAACAAATCAGTGAGCTTAGGAATGCAAGGGGGGTGCTTGTACTTCAGATTGTTTGATAATGTACTCATGTATTGATCCCTATTATACTTCAAACATAACCCAACTTTCTCAAGGAGCCTATTTTTCTCAAATGCACAAGGTCCAAATAAGTTTGTCATACTCTCTATGAGAGCATCCTTTAACTTTTTGTCTTGGACATTCCACCTTTTAAGAAAAAAAAATACTGTTAGATTCATAAATGAAGTGAAATTACCTTTAATATAGTTCAAGAAATGGATGAAAGGAAAACAATCCTAGCAATGATATGAAATCAAAATAGTGGATTGAGGTTTTAGTTCGGATATAATGTTCCACCATGTACGGAGAGTGGACCTGAATATACGCAAACACTCATCATTAAGTTTATCATAAAAAAAATCATTCCCTGCAAAATAATCATGGGATCATTAGTCCAAGGATATAATAGTATGAAATAAGAATACAATAGATGGAAGCTTCTCATATTGAATGCAATGTCTAATTAACATACGATTGTATAGTAAAAGAAAGGTCCAATATTTAAAGTACTTGGAAGTTTGGCTACTTTCAAGGGAACTCCTTCTTCATCTCTCACAATCAATATGCAATCCTTCACCATTCCCATACTAGGAATATGAGTACATCTAGAAAATTCCTCATCATGTGACACATCTCTTATTGCATAAATTGAATCCATTACAAAATGCCCCCAAGAAAGAATACTTCAAGGGAAATAAACATATAAATAATGAGGGAGAAAATAAAATCTACGTACCAATAGGTGGTGCCATGGTGTCTGTGGTCATGCTATGTGTTTCTGACATTGCAGTTAGCAGTACATCTAGGCATGTCCTCATCTGAGGTGGCGATACCATAGGACCATTGATAGGTGTTGAAGAATAAGATTGTTAGAGCATAATAAAAGCATGGACTAACATGGAAAATATTGTAAGAGTGTAAAAAAAAAGATAGTCGAACATGTGATCTACCTGAACCATCTGTAGTACCCTCATCATGGCCACGAGGATCAAAACTATGCAAAAAAGTTGTAAAAACAAAACATTCGCTTATTAGTTAATGACATAAAAGACTAGTATAACATAAAAACTATTATTGAACTTTTGTTATAATTAAAAATTACATTAATACTTACTTTGAAATTTTGAGATAAGTGCATCAATTCAATGCCATCTTTGATGAATCAGGAGTCATAGGGTATATAGTTGACAATTGAGATACTCTTTTTCCAATTCTTTGGAGGCACTTTTGAATTGTAGTGGTTGGGTCATCACAAGTTGTAAAATCAATGTCTAGGTCCTCGTCAAAGGACTCTTGAGGGATTGCAGGTTCCTTTCCCTTTCTCTAATGACCACCTGTTTGTGACAAAAATATTACTAGCACTATTAAAATTACTCCAAAATAGTGATGAAAAGAACATAATAAAAAACACTATTTAACAGTTTGCTTCTATCTAATTTGTACAATAACAAAGAGGTTTACCTACTGCGAAGAAGAAGTGCATGGAGGATCATCATTGTCTTCTCTACATGGATGCTCCATATCGTGGTCCTGTGTTATTATTTAAAGTTAACCAATAATTAATAAAACAATTTAATTAATTATAGAAAAGATTGAGTATTGGACTAGGGACATGAAAAGCATTAGAAAATTTCATTAGAAAGGACTAGATTAATAAATTTCATTAGAAGATGATGATGGTGATGAGGTGGATGGTGAGGAGACTCTCTAGATGTGGCTGGTTTCGGAGGTCTTGTTTGTAGTAGTTTCTTTGCATGAATTTCCTTTCCTAGAAGGATCAGATTCAACATTACAAAAAGAACTCAAATATAAAAATGTTAGCAAAAAAATTGAATTATTTAATGGTGCATAATACGTACCTACACCCCCATGATCGTGACATTGTTTGTATCTATGGGATTCAAATTGTAATCAATAAGAAGCTCTTCCCCTACATGTGGGTGGCTGCAAGAAGTTGAGTCCCACTTTTGGCCAAAAAGTGGAAGTGTTTTCTCTATTTTTCAAAATTTCTGTCAATTGATGTCGAAATTTGAGGCACTTAAAGATTGAATCTTGAAAAATTTGAGTAATATACAATTTAGTGCTCAGAGTCTAGTTTTCAAATATGTAATTTATTTCAATACCCACATGGTATAAATTGAATTTTAGTAGGCATGATTAAAAACCACTTTTTCAAAATGCTTGTTTCAGAACCACACTCGACACCTATATGAACACCCTTTTTTGAAGTAAATGAATGTATTTTTGTGAATCCTTTTGGGAAAAGGTACCTAAAACACTGAATATTGGTCAGAATATTTTATCTTATTTTTTTATTGAATATTTTTTTTATTAATTTTTAATTGACTATAAAGTACATTTTCAAAACCTTTGGTGTATGGATGCCATAATTTGATGATAACTTCACTTTTTTTCAATTTTTTTGTTTAATTTGAAGGAAATTCTATGTAGATTGGTCTCATATAACTAATTTTTAAAAAAATGTAAAATTTAAAAAGTTATTAAAGTTTTAGTTAACTTTAGTATTTTAGGTTTAGGTACCACATTGGCTTAATAAATATTGCAAAAATATTAAAATTTATCATATCACTATAAAATTTATATTTTTATAATCTGCACAATAAGAGCTAAAATGAGTTTTTGTTTTATCAAAAAATTCATTCAGGAAGGTGTCCAAAAAATTATGGCAAGGCATAAATTTTATTTTGTAATGCCTTAGCCATTTTTTTCAGGGTCAAGCATAGGCTTGGTCCCACCAAGCCTATCCTAAACCAAAACCCAAGCCAGCGGGTAGGGTTCCCACTCATAGATTTACAAAACGGGGGCCTATTTTTTTTAAATTCACAAAATGGGTGCCCATTTTGTGAAACTACAAAATGGGCACTAGTTTCTTAAAGAGCCGTTGTAACCAAAAAACCTAGACTGTGGGCCTAATCTCAATGATTGACAACTTTTCAATTATTTTTGTATCGATCTGCAGCAGATAAATAGAATATTTCTATCAACATTTTGCATTTTTGTCTTGTTTTGGATCTTACATTCATAAAAGATTGTTTGAATTCAAATCTTGGTGCAAAAATGGGATCAAACCAATGTAGAAAGAGGTCAACGAAGGTTCTAACATCTAAGGAGGTTGTAGAAAATAGAGAGAAGGAGGCAAAATGACAATGAGAAAGAAAAGAAAGACTTCAAAACCTGAATAATGTTGGAACATTGAGTTCAACAATTGTTTTAGAAGAGGAGGAAAATGAAGACACCATAATGGATGCAGAGGTTGAAGAAGAAAATTCAGGTGCATCTTCTAATCCAGTATTGGATACAAGTATGTCTTCACATCCAAATGTTACAACTTATTTTGATAAAGATGTTCATGATTTGCTAGAAGCAGGTTACAATCAAAATGATTTAAATTTTATTTCTGAAAATAGATTAACAAATTTAATTGCACGTGAAATTTCAAAAATTAGTAATGTTAATCATAATGATAAAGGAACTGAAAGTCAAACCTCAATTGAAACTAAAAATTAAACACCAATTCAAATTCAAATCAACAATTTGTAGATGTAGACATAGAAACACCGATTGAGAAAGAAACTCATTTGAATGATAATGAAATAAATGAACAATTTGAAATAAAAATTGATGTGCTAGACAATCTATGTGGTTTGGTTTCATGGAGACAGATTAGGACACACAGGAGCAGATTGTTTAGACAATTTTTTTATAATAAGAAATTTGGGTTTCAATGTCAATTAATGTTACAATTAATTAAAATGTCTAAAATGCAAAAAGTGATGAAGAGGTTAGGTATTTATGTGAAAACTAAGAAGAAGGATGAGTCACTAAAAAAAGTTGTATCAACTGTCGCTAGTGCCTTTCACACAATTGGAAAGAAAAGTCATTCTAAAGATAGTAATGCGGCACGACGAGCAATAACAACAACTTTAGTAAACAAAACTACTACTGATAAAAGAATGATTTCAAACATAATTTGATATCTTAATATTCATTGTAAAACTTTAACAAGAGCTATAAAGAGAAGAGTTAACTTTGAAAGTGATCTGGAAAACCATCTATGGACCTTCAGTGGTAGACTCTCGAGGTCTGACATGAAACTTACTGGTGAAGTCAAAACTTTGATTGAAAAATTTTGGCACAATAATACAAGAGTATCCCCTAATGCCAGAGATGTTCTTAAATTAAGAGTCAGTTCAAAAGTTTGTGATCCACATCCAAAACACCTTTTAGATATGACTCAAACAGAATTGTATAAAAAAATTATGGATGATAAGATGTTAACTATTAGTATTAGTCAAAGATCTTTTGAAAAATGTAAACCATGGTATGTAAGGATTAACAAAGAAAGAATCACCTGTTGTTGCAAAACTCATGTTCAATTTCGTTATCATTATGATATTTTTTGATCTATACATTCTACTATGCATACTAATGAAATGTTGCAAGAATACATGGTATAAATATACCACCTCAAACTGTAAAGGAGTTTATATCAAATTTTTTTTGTAACCCACCTAATGAGCAATTTTATCTTTTGAATGCATGTGTTTCTAGTGTATGTGATGTATGTGGCAATCTTACATTATTAGATGAATGTTTTCATGAAAATATTTCATTTGATTTTGAACAACAATTAGTTGATGTACAAAGATTTAAAATTGTTGAGTATCCATTGAAGGATGGAAAAGTTGGAAAATGATGCGACCTAATAACTGAAAAACTTAGTGTTAATTCTTTTATGAATGAATTCAAGAGTAAGGTCATACCTAAATATGTGAAACACTCTCACAATTCTAGATGGCTTGATGGACAATTTCGCATATGCAAGAATACATTTCCAATTGGTAGTATACTTTCAATTGTTGACTTTGCAGAGAACTACATGCTTGCACCATAAGATGAGATCCAACCACAATATTATAATTCTTTGCAATTAACAATTTTTGTTCATATTGTCTATAGACATGCACCTAATAGTACAGAAGAGGATTGAAAAATATTAAGAGAGTATCATTTCTATATGAGTGATAATAAGTTAGACTCATCGGATTTTGTCCAGTATTGCTTTAAGACCTTTAATGAAAATTTAAGGGAGAGAGAAATTCATATAACACAACATCTAATATGTTCAAATAATTGCACAGGGCAATTGAAGAATGCTAGAATATTTTATTGGTTGAGTAGGATGCACAAGAAAATAAATATCCAACATATCTGGAGTTTTTTTGAGGCTGGACACGGGAAGGGAGAACATGATGGTGTCGGTGCATGTGTTAAGAGAGCCCTTTATAGAGAGAAACTTGAATTTGAGTAAAAATAAAAATTTAAAGATGCACATGCAATTGTTGAATGGTGTAAAACAAGTTTGTCTACAGAATCAAGTCAGAACTCTACAATCAGACATTTTTTTCTGGATAGTTGAAGAGAAGAATATCCTTTCAAGATATGATTGTAATACAATCAGCGGATCGGCTAAATGGCATTCATTTAAGAGTTCTAATTCTAACACTTGGAATATATGGACTAGGGAGCTTGCATGTTTTTGTCAATTTTGTGTTGCAGGTGAATGGGAAGAATGCGAGAATACAAAATGGGTTGAAGAATGGCAACAAAAATCCTCAACACCTAGTGAGAGACAAGATGAATATGATATAATAAATGAAGACCTGGATCATGCCTTTGCATCAAAATATTATGATCGTATTTTAGACCTCATACAACTAGATAATTTAATTCAATTTATTGTAAAACTTTAAATTATATATATTAGTTACATGTGTATGTCATATAATTTATGATTATATATATTTGAATTATAAACCTTTAAACAAGTTTTATTTGTGCATGTACTTAATTTTGTTTTGTAGGACATGTGTATGTTGTTGTTGCACCTAAGGATAATGAAGAACAAATAGAGTCTTGGATAGCTCCATGTGTAGAACATAAGAAAAAGTTGATATGTCATCAAGTAGATGATGATGATTTTCAGTATCCAATTGGGTCTATTGTGGTAGTTGGTACATGGCTACACAAATACCTAACAAGAAGGAATGGTTTACTAGCTTTTGAAGACTACCAATCAGAAAAGAAGATTATGCACTATTCCCATTTGGTAGTGGCAACAAATATCAAATTGGAAAGATACAAAGGGATACCTACTAATAAAATATTATGGACACTTTCAATGGAAGAGAATGAGGCAATCATAGACGCATTGCAGAAAAGAGAGGATGCTGATGGTACATTAGGTTGAATCAAACTTATACATGTAAGTTTTTGTTCAATTGTCATATTTTAATATGTTTTCTACATGTCTTCTTTGAAGTGTCATAATTTATAATTTAGAGATATAGAATTTAAATTTAAATATAAATTAACTTTAAATGAACTTGTATAAATTCTAACATTTCAACATGTTTATTTTTATGATGTAGGATGTCTAGAAGAATATAGATACATTGTAGAAAAGAGAGGATGCTGATGGTACATTAGGTTGAATCAAATTTATACATGTAAGTTTTTGTTCAATTGTCATATTTTTATATATTTTCTACATGTCTTCTTTGAAGTGTCATAATTTATAATTTAGAGATATAGATTTGAAATTTAAATTTAAATTAACTTTAAATGAACTTGTATAAATTCTAACATTTCAACATGTTTATTTTTATGATGCAGGATGTCTGGAAGAACATAGACGCACTGCAGAAAAGAGAGGATGTTGATGGTACATTAGGTTGAATCAAATTTATACATGTAAGTTTTTGTTCAATTGTCATATTTTTATATGTTTTCTACATGTCTTCTTTGAAGTGTCATTATTTATAATTTAGAGATATAGATTTGAAATTTAAATTAAAATTAACTCAAAATGAACTTGTATAAATTCTAACATTTCAACATGTTTATTTTTATGATGCAAGATGTCTGGAAGAACATAAACATGAACTATTTATGTAGTACAATACACTCTTTTATTCGTACAATTTTGGCTTTGTAATTTAAGTTCACTTGAACACACTTTTATTCATCAAATTTTGTTTTAAATATTTAAGTTAAATTCATAACTTTGTATTCACCTAATTTTGTTCTAAATATTAAACTATGCACATTGGTCAGATTATGTTCACTTAATAGGTCTTATGATAGATTTATTTGTGCATCCATAAATTCATTGTTCAAATTAAATAGATCTCAAATTGTTTAATAGTTATTAAGTTTGTAACACGCATATTGTTCTTGTCAATTACATGTATTAATAGATCTCATTGTTTGATAGATGGTTTTTTTTATAGTTAGATACATGTATTAATAGATCCATAAATAACAACTCATGATTAAGATAAATAACATAAAAAGTCCTGAAATAATTTAGATGTATCATAATGTCCATCATATCAACTCATGATATATACATACAATCACAAAACAAAGTCCTACTCTAAAACAAGTTCAAGTACAATATATGATAACAAGTGGACTAGTTGGCAAGTTGTCTATACTGGTGTATATGATTTACTATAGTGTTTTCATTATGGAAACAAAGTCATATAGTGTTTTGGAGTCAGTGCACTTGATGAGAAGATCAAAAATTGGCTAAGTGTTGAAGACTGGACAGTATATAGAGTACCTAAAGGTCAAAGCATCAACGCACATGCATATAACAGAATTATGGTATGCACCCTAGAAGTTAAGTTGGTAACATCATATTTATGCTAAGTCTAAGAGTGCATGATTAGAAGATTTAGTATGAGGAAGATACAAAGAGTTCAAGTTGCATAAACAGTGAATGCTAGAGAAGAACAGAGCAAGCAACTGACTGTTGGTATTTTGGTTTGTAGTTATATTATTATGTTGTAAAGGCTACGCACCTATTGTAATTAGGTTTCCAACATGTAATTATGTTTTTTTTGTAAATACGCTTCAGCCAATTCAATTGGAAGTGTTGTATGTAATCGGTTAAAGGGCCGACCTAGTTATTTGTTTTGTATGCGCATATAAATAATAGATGCACCCATTGTAATTAGCATGAGAGATGATATAGAGTTGAGATAAGTAGATAAGAAGTGTGAAAAGATTTGATAGGATGTATTAGATATTTTCAATAAGACAAAGCATCAGTGCATCAAAGGAACTGATCAGACAAGCAGTGTCACAGTGACAGTTCATCTAGCAGATATAGTGTGTATCTGAAATCAGAAGGTTGTAGTCTTCACCATTTGAGAAGTGATCTCTAGGATAGTGAGTCCACACCCCTAATAGGGTTATTGTAAAAGACTCCTAACAGGGTCCAACCCTTGACCAGGTCACTGTACTAAACATATTGTAAAGAAACTCCTAACAGGGTTAAGGATCTTCTAACAAGGATCATAAGACACTAGTACAAAATATTAGTGGGTGTCAATTCCCACTGAGGTTTTTACCTATTTGGGTTTCCCCTAACCATATTTGTGTTATGTTTTGATTTCATGTTTCATGTTTCATGTTTATGTTGATGTTCATTTCAATATTTAAGTATTCCAATTCAGTTTAAAGAATAAAGCAAAAAGATGAAATACAGTGAACACTGATTCACCCCCCCCCCCCCCCCTCTCAGTCTTCCCATTCCTAAAAATTGGTATCAGAGCTCTGGTCCCCAGCAAAGAAGTTTAACCACTTGAGGAGATCATGGACAAAGAAAAAATGAAACATCTAAAAATAAACCTTGAAGTTGCTCTTGAAGACCTGGACAGATTTGAAAAAGAAATTGAAGAACTAAAAGAAAAATTCAATGATGCTCAAGTAGTCATCAAAAGGCTAAGAAAGGATTTGAAAGAATTCTCTACCAATGATTTAGGGATAATGATCAAGAAGCTTAATGAAGAAAATTCATCTCTGAAAGAACATTGAAGAATTGGATGATAAGCTGACTAACAATTAGGAAGTCTATGATGAACAGATCAAAGAGAACCTTCAACTCAATGAAGAATTGAGGCAAGCAAAAATGGAAATCTTGGAGATAAGGAACAACAAAGAAATCTTGGAATCTGAATTGAAAGAGGCAAAGAATCACATTGATAAATTGCACACTAGTTCTGATTTCATAGAATCTCAGCTATATGCAAGAAGAGTTAAAGGAGATACTAGCTGTATTGGATACAATGAAGCACAAAATCAGATTGACAACTTGCGAGCAATAATGAAAGCACCAGAAGACACCTCAGATGCTAAGGAGACTAGAAGTTAGACTAAAGATCATGTTGAACCATCCAAGAATGAGTGCAAGCTAGTAGATCAAACTTGTTATGCATGTAACAAGCATGGACATATAGCAAGGAACTGTATAGAGGTAAGACCTTTCAATGGTTACTGTTATTCATGCAATAAATTTGGTCATAGAACTATGAATTGTAATACAAGTCAAAAGAATAGGACTCAACATAATCAGAATTATCCAAATGTAAGAAGTTCTCAAAATGTTACATGTCAGATATGTAACTATAATGATCACTCTGCAAGACAATGTAAAATGGTGACCCATGTCAATGTGCCGAGGAATATAATGCCTGCAGTCATTTTTCACTCTTGTAACAAGGCTAGACACATCTCAAAGTTTTGTGATCAAGGACACAAGATCAAGAATGCCCTAAAAACCTTGAAGAACCAGTATTGGATACCGAAGGAGAAGTCAAGTTTGTGAAAGCTTCAGAGGATGCAAGCTTGATTTGGTTAGAGGTGAAGAAGGATAAGGTTGATGAGAATGTATTGGATGCATCCATAGTGGACACACCCTCTACATCAGGATGAATGGCCCTCAGGGTCATAGGGGGAGCTAATTTAGCTCTAGACCCCTATGTGGCCAGTATACTCACCCTCAAAGTATGTGCCTTTGGACTTAAGCTTTTGGAGACTAACAAATCCTATGTGCAAGAACGCACTAGCTGATTGTTTGTAGAATGAAATAAATTTTCAGTGATAGCCTGGTTTATGCAGCAAGCATTAATGGTAGAATTTCTACTTTAAAGTACATAGAAGTTTGTAGATATCTCATTGCATTCATATTTAGAGCAATTAGAGAGCAGAAGATCCCTAGCATTTTATTGTAAAGGATTGCAAATTGATTCATCGGTAATTTGCAGTGTATTTGATCAGTTGTGGAAACCCTATTTCATCACACCGATTTAGAAGTCTTTAAAATCATTTGGAAAGTGATATACACATAAGTATTGGCTACTCCCATTGTATTTGATGTGGTGAAGAAGAAGAGATATGTGTTTAAGAGGCATCCATTTAAATCCACACTAGATGACCTAGAAGGTGCATTCTCCCACACTCCCATGGGCATTATGCATGTGGAAGACATTAGGGCATACATACATTACAAAAAGGAACCAGTAGGTTTGGAGAGAATAAGAGTGCACATGGAAACAATGATGAAACCTCACAAAACCCTCATAGATGAGTATGCGTAGTGGAATAATCATCCTATAGTGGAATATGCTATGACATATGAGTTCTATGAGTCAGAATAGATCAAGATCCTACTCAGCAGGATCCATGATGACCTATTTTGGATAGGTGAAGTTCTAGTAAGGATCAATGGAGACCTTATTCATGAGATGGCAGGCCTCTCAAGAATAGGCACCATTCTTCGAGTGGGTAAGGATGTAAGAAATATTGTTGAACAAACATGAAAATGAAGAAGTGATAAGCGTGGAATGACTATAGAGCCTATTGAGAAAAATGACATCAAATTGATATCCATGATACTTGGATACAAGTTCCAACACACCAGCAGGGTGAATAGTGTGTCTGTGGCCACAATTCTTGCAGCAGTAAGACTTGTGAGAGAGAATGGAGAGTTCAATTTGTGCGAGATCCTATGTGCACAACTAATAGACAACATCAAAGCCATTAAACATTACAGGAACAAGATATTTAGATTTGGGTCTTTGATCATATGCATGTACTTCCACATTCTTGGAAAGGTGTCAAATTTATACCTAGACAAGACTATTCCTACCATGCCACAGATATCTTTCAAAGAAACTACTAAGAGTACACTAAGGGATTATATAACACTAAAATTTAAGACATTCAAGGTTAAGATGCAGATGAGATATAGAATACTATAGAGTATTGTAGAAAAATACAAAGATAGTATTTGTTTCATGGTTGAGACTAACACAACATGCATCGAGGCAATTAAGCCAAGGCCAAAGTGGATTCATCCACTTGGATATGAGGTTGGGGAACCAATCCTAGAAGCATATGCTCAAGTACTGTTATCAGCACCTAAAGACCCTAATGAGCCAAGATGGGGAACCTATGAAGAGAAAACAAGAGAAGTTGATGCAGTTTTGAATAGTGTAGCAACAAAAAGGAAGGTTGCCAGAGCAAGGCAAGAGAAGATTGATTTGGAATTAGAAAGCCTAGCTGTAGAAAAAATAGAATCAGATAACCCAAAGATGAAGAAGGTGAAAATTGAGAAATCTAATGTTCAGAAGGATAAAAATGATGTTACTCCTTCTGCGCCCAAGGAAACCATTGACCTTACTACTCCTCCTAAGTATAAGGAAATGCCTAAGAGGAAGAAAGAGATTAGCACTGGTCATCCATCCTCGCAAGTAACAAGAAAAAGGAAGAACACTCAAGCACCCCCAAAAGTAATCTTCCAACCTAGTCTCAATGTGTTAAGTACAAGGATTTTTGATGAAGGCAAAATTGATCAAGTAGAAAAGTTCTATGAGAAATACAGTGAGATTGAAAAATTAGAGATACATGGAATGATTGTCAAACACATGTTGAGGTTTAAGAAGATAGTCCTAGAACTAAAAACTATGATTCTAGATAATATGTGGAACATCCTAGAATTCCAAAAGGGACAGGCCATTGAAGAGGACCTAAGCATAAGGGAAAAGACCTTAGATGAAACCCTTCCAATATGCGAGCTAGAAGAGAAGAATTTATTGTTAGATCTAGTAAAGCCACATCTTAGAACCAAGTCAAGGACTTTACATATAATGGACAAGAATTATGAATTGGTTGCAAAGGAAATAGATAAAGCCTTTGAGAAGGTCTTCATGAATAGGCACATGTATCCAGCTACTGCACCCACAACTCAAGTACCCACAATGGTTGCAAAAGAGTCAGAGACCATTAATATACCATCTATAGGTCCACAAGATTCAGCACATGTAGTTGATGCATCCACAAAGGTAGATAAGTCTGTGCCCATGACAAAAATAGTCAAGGATGATTCAATTTTCATTGACAATGTAAAAGTTACTATGGCAGCCACAGACATGGATTTGGACAAGTTTGAAGAAGGCTTTGTAAGAAATCAAGAGGCTGAGAACTTATGCAGTAACACTCCTCCTAATCAACAAGAAATATTGATTGAGGATATAACTGATGAAAAAGAAGAAAAGAAAGAAGAAAAGATGGAAGAGGAGAAAGAAAAAGAAGAAGAAAAAGGAAATGAGCAATCTGTTGAAATGCTAATCAAAGTAAAGCAAGAATTAGAGGACAACACTCATATCACTCCACTACCATCAGCAGCATTGTTGTCAAGTTTGACACCTGACACAACTAGTTTGGATTCATGGGGATAAGAATACCTTATCAAGATCAGTGTCTTAGCAATGGAGAAATCCAAAGAGAAATAGGTAATGAGAAACCCAATGTTTGTTGAATCAATCAACATATTGAATAGTCTATTTCCTTCAGACAAGAAAGTGTCTAAGGTGCAGTCAGTTGATGATGTTAGCAACATCCTCACAATCTTCAAAACAATTTTTTCTACCTTGGAAGAGTCACCATCTCAAGTTGTAGAAGAAGAGATTGAGTGAACTGATCAGTAACTTTGAACTTGACCTAAGTTCTCTAAAATTTGGTCAAGCATCTTTAAAGGAGTTTGCAGAAAATGGAAGGAAGATCATTGCAGATTGTATGGATCAAGACAAGTTAACTGATGACCACTTCAAGAAGATCCAATAGGCAGAAGATATGATAGAGCAAGTAAAGAAATTAGTAAAAGACCCATCCACTGATATAAATATGTGCAATAATTATATCAAGGACAAATTGACAATATTGAGAAGGCAGAAAAGGAGATGTCAAAGATAAGGGCTAGGCAGACTCGGCTTAGAAATGCTCTTGCACCCTCACTAGATATACTTAATCAAAATATCAAGGAGATCGATGCCACCATAATGACATATGATCAAGGTCCTAGCACAGACTTGGAGAAGATGGAGAAGCTACAATATACTCTATGCACCCATCTCCAGATTGTTAATTCATTGATCACATTTTGGAAGAAAGAGATTCAAAACTTACAGATAGCATATCCAGATGTTCTCTCACTGTAAGTATTTGTAGATACATTTTTGAAGCACCTTTGTCATTAATTTCAAAGGGGGGGTATGTATAGAATATGGATTTATAGATATATAAAGAATATGTAGATTAAATAATATAAGGGAGATATAAGATAGAGTATAACAAAAGTTTTTGTATAAGAGATCAGTTAGCAACTATGCCATATTCCTTTTTTGCCATCAATGACAAAGGGGGAGATTGTTGGAAAGTTGTCTATACTGGTGTATATGATTTAATATAGTGTTTTCATTATGGAAACAAAGTCATATAGTGTTTTGGAGTTAGCACACTTGATGAGAAGATCAGAAATTGGCTAAGTGTTGAAGATTGGACAGTATACACAGTACCTGAAGGTTAGAGCATCAGCACACGTGCATATAATAGAATTATGGTATGTGCCCTAGAATTTAAGTTGGTAACATCATATTCATGCTAAGTCTAAGAGCGCATGATCAGAAGATTTAGTATGAGGAAGATATACAGAGTTCAAGTTGCAAAGACAGTGAATGCCAGAGAAGAACAGAGCAAGCAGCCGACTGTTGGTATTTTGGTTTGTAGTTATATTATTATGTTGTAAAGGCTATGAACCTATTGTAATTAGGTTTCCCACATGTAATTATGTTTTTTTGTAAACACACTTGATCCAATTCAATTGGAAGCGTTGTATGTAATCGGTTAAAGGGATGACCTAATTATTTGTTTTGTATGTGCATATAAATAATAGATGCACCCATTGTAATTAGCATGAGAGTTGATATAGAGTTGAGATAAGAAAAATAGAAGTGTGAAAAGAGTTGATAGGATGTATTAGAGCTTTGCAAGAAGAAAAAGCATCAACGCATCAAAGGAACCGATCAGACAAGAAGTGTCACAGTGACAGTTCATCCAACAGATATAGTGTGTATCTGAAATCAGAAGGTTGTAGCCTTCACCATTTGAGCAGTGACCTCTAGGAAAATGAGTCCACACCCCTAATAGGGTTATTGTAAAATACTCCTAACAGGGTCTAACCCTTGACCAGGTCACTGTACTAAACATATTGTAAAGAAACTCCTAATAGTGTTAAGGATCTTCTAACAAGGATCATAAAACACTAGTACAGAATATTAGTGGGTGTCAATTCCCATCAGGGTTTTTACCTATTTGGGTTTCCCTGTAACCATATTAGTGTTAGTGTTGATTTAATGTTTCATGTTTATGTTGATGTTCATTTCAGTATTTAAGTATTCAAGTTCAGTTTAAAGAATAAAGAAAAAAGATAAAATACATTGAACACCAATTCACCCCCCTCTCAGTATCCCATTCCTAACACTAGTATGCAATGCAAGTCCTACTCTAACAAAAAGTAAAAATAATATGAAAAAATCCAAATAATCATCATCATAATCTAAATAATATGACAACAAGTCATCATAACACGAGTCCAAATAATCTAACTCTACTCATCTAGCTGATCTACAGTCCTCTTCACTCCATGTGAAGATGACTGCAATGCATCAACATGCTCTGTCTAGTCCTGAGTACCCTCATCCTACTCTGTCTAGTCCTGAGTACTCTCATCCTGCATTGTCTGGTCTCGAGTACACTCATCCTCAACTACATGAAAAGTGGATGCAGCCAAGTCCTGTAAAAATATTTAAAGTACAATTTTTTAATAATTAGGCATGTAAAAGATCTAGATACACAATGGACATTGAAAAATTACTTAAATTAATCATCTACTCAAAGGATAGTGTCCATGAATGCATTTGGCTTAATCCTGTAGCCATGCCAAGACTCATGGTGGTGTCAACCTAAACAACATATATAAAGCATGAATCAAACTTATAGTACATATGTACATAAATTATAAAGTATATATAACTTGACTATATATTTATGGAATAAAAATAGGTGTACATTACCTATGTGTGACATGTAGCTAATGTCATTGATGAGTCAGGACATAAATGTGATTGTGCAACATGAGACAATCCAAAAGCCTACAATTGCAAAATCATAAGTGTGAATAAAAGTTGTACTTAAATTAGTAAGATATAAACACTTAAAATTAATAAATGAAAAACATACTATAGGTATATACGGCTGACTCTCGGTGACTGGTGGGGCAGAGAATGAAGAACTACCAATCTCAATGGTACATGAGAGACCCTACAAAATCACAAAAATATGTCAAACACATTATCAATTAAAGTTTATTTTGTTTAAAGTTTAAATGTATCAATATCAAAGTGCATACCATGAATGGAGCACCAAGATGTAAAGGTGTTGATGCCATATGATGATGACTAATGAATAATGGAGGGTCAACCCTCCTCTATTCACCTAAAAATTCACATGTTATGGCTCATAATTGTATAAATAAGAAATTTAATATTGCACTATATAAATTATAATTAAATTTACCTGTGTGGGATGATCATCATCTACATTGAGTAAATCAACATATGATGAGATATCATCTCCAGTATCACCATGTGCACCATCATCATCATCAACATATTCACCATGTGTGCCACCATCATCATCAGTATATCCACCATGTGTGCCACCATCATCATCACCATATCCACCATGGGAAGCATGGGTAGCATCAAGATCAGATTGGGGACCCCTACATATACCCCCACAACTCGTGCAAACATGTGCTATGCTAGGGAAAGCCCTCGCCTCAGTCAAGTGTTGTAACAAATTGCCCGTAAGGGCACTCAAAGAACCAAGAGATGACTGCACTACTCGATGATGGACAGGTGCATGAATTACAGGAGAAGGAAGAGGAACAAGAGGCTCATTGTGGACAATATTTCTAGTCTTGTCACTCAATTTGGCCCTTGGCCTATCCTGTGGCATGCCCCGACCAACCCTTTGGAATGATCTTATGTCAAAATAATTGGGTTTCCTACCCAATAAAAATTCAGCTCATAATTTTTTCAAAAAATAAAGCGGGACCTCATGATTAGCATGTGGTGGATTGTCAAATACCATCCACCACCACTCCCAAAAATGCTTTTCTATACTGGGGTGTCTACACCATCTAATGGAAATATGTGGCTTCTTGCCAAGTATCTGCTCACCCATTGTAGGGTTATAAAAAAAGTGTGCCAAATCAGATTTTGTAATTTTTAAAGCATTAACCTATTTATAAGAGAGGAAGTTAGCATAATATGCATGCATACTCTCCCTCCATGACTTGAAACTATCAATCTTAGAGTCTAATGTGTGTATAGAATCTACTATGCCTTGCATGCTATCTGCAAGGTGTAGTAGCTGGGCCGATGGATAGGGATCATTTCTAATAATATTTATGTCTCTCATTATTGCCTCTACATTTCTCCTCATATTATCCCTTAACTCTCTAGGTGGAGGTGGAGGTGGAGGTGATGGTGGTGGTGCATGTTGACCTATAATCTCATCAATATAAAAATCATCCATATTTCCATTTTGCGTACATATAAAAACATGATAATTTACAATTAACATATTGTAAATTATATTTTACCTTGCAAAGATTGACTTAAATAATTAAAACTTGAGAGAGACAGACAGACAAACAGACAGATAGACAGAGAGAGATAGATAGATAGATAGAGAGAGAGAGAGAGAAAGAGGAAAGAGAAAGAGAGAGAGAGGAGAGAGAGAAAGTGGAGAGAGAGAGAGGAGAGAGGGTTTCTTGATTTATGTTTTTGTTTTCTAAGTTTAGGGTTTCCTAACTTAATTTTCTATAGGTTTACATTTTTGTTTTACTACCTAGGGTTTTGGTTTCTGCGTAGGATTTCATAATTTAATTTTGTATAGGATTAAATTAAATAATAGTTTTCTACTTTGGTACGCTAATTTACAAAGTAAATTAAAATTAAAAAGAACTACTTGAAAGATAAAATATAATTAAATTTATACAATAATTTTGAAAACAACATTAAATTATGTTTTTTAAGAGAGAGAAGATGAGAGAAGAGGAGAGAGAGAGGAGAGAGAAAGAGGAGAGAGAGGAGAGAGAGGGGAAAGAGAGAGAAAGAGGAGAGAGGGGGAGAGATAGGAGGGAGAGAGAGGAGAGAGAAAGAGGAGAGAGAGAAGAGAGAGGGGAAAGAGAGAGAAAGAGGAGAGAGGGGGAGAGAGAAAGAGAGGAGAGAGAAAGGAGAGAGAAAGAGGAGAGAGAGAGAGAAAGAAGAGAGAGGGTTTCTATATTTATGTTTTCTAGTTTTCTAAGTTTAGGGTTTCCTAATTTAATTTTCTATAGGTTTATGTTTTTGTTTTCTAAGTTTAGGGTTTCCTAATTTAATTTTCTATAGGTTTACATTTTTGTTTTACTACCTAGGGTTTTGGTTTCTACATAGGATTTTGTAATTTAATTTTGTATAGGATTAAATTAAAAATTAAATAGCAATTTTCTACTTTGGTATGCTAATTTACAAAGTAAATTAAAATTAAAAAGAACTACTTGAAAGATAAAATATAATTAAATTTATACAATAATTTTGAAAACAACATTAAAATACATTTTTTAAGAGAGAAAAGATGAGAGGAGAGAGAGAGAGAGAGGAGAGAGAAAGAGGAGAGAGAGAGAGAGAGAGAGAGAGAGAGGAGAGAGAGAGAGAGAGAGAGAGAGAGAGAGAGAGAGAGAGAGGGTTTCTAGATTTAGGTTTTCCAGTTTTCTAAGTTTAGGGTTTCCTAATTTAATTTTCTATAGGTTTATGTTTTTGTTTTCTAAGTTTAGGGTTTCCTAATTTAATTTTGTATAGGTTTACGTTTTTGTTTTAATACCTAGGGTTTTGGTTTCTACGTAGGGTTTCATAATTTAATTTTGTATAGGGTTAAATTAAAAATTAAATAACAGTTTTCTACTTTGGTACGCTAATTTACAAAGTAAATTAAAATTTAAAAGAACTACTTGAAAAATAAAATATAATTAAATTTATCTAATAATTTTGAAAACAACATTAAACTACATTTTTTAATTAAAAATAACTTGAAAGTACAATTTTTAATGACAAAAATCATTAAAAAAATAATAAAAAACAATAGTACATACCTGGAACATGAAACAAAATGGCAGATGGGGTCAGCAGGGGAAGCTAAATCAGGCATCTGAGCTCTGCTAAACGTGATCTCATTTTCTGAAGGTGAAAATGAGAAGCAATCGCTTAAAAAAATAAATAAATAGAATTTAGAAACGGGCACCCAATTTTTACAAAATAGGTGCCCGATTTGTAAGAATTAGACACCCATTTTTTAAAAATCAGGTGTCCATTTCGCTTTGGGTGCCCGATCCTAAACGGGTGCCCATTTTTTAAACGGGCACCCAATTTTGGAAGATGGATCGGGCTCCTGGACCTAAACGGGCACCTGATTTGTAAGAATGGGTGCCCATTTTTTATTGTAATTTTTCCACCCCGCGAACTTCCACGGAATTGGTACCCAACTCCAAACACCCACCCATGTATTGATTTTATCGCATATAATTTATACATCATTTCCCTCGTGCACCTCAAATATACAATTGGGTTTCTTAATAGTTGACACATGTCATGTACTATTTATAAAACCTACAATATTCCCTGATGCTTTTGGCCTTTCATCAATGTATACAACCACTCTTTTACCTTGTTCATTGTCTTTTTTTTTAATGCAATTTGCCAAGAGTGCATACCTACACATACTTTTTTTATATTGAACAATCCACATCCAACTTTTGTAATCGTAACAAGGTCCAACATACTCCATCAATTTGAAAAATTTGTTGTAAGATACCTTTATGCCATCCATGGAAAATAGGCCCAAACCATGTAATGGCGATGGTGCTATATGATATATCTTGCCTTTAACACTAAAATCAATGTTTATTAGAGGAAGTTCCTTGGGGACCCATTATTTCTGTAGATGTTTCTACCTAAAGGGCACCTCGATGTCACATTTTCTCTCATCATCATAACATGACCCCCCTTGAGCAAGGAAAAATTTCAAACATTTATTGAATTTTCTTCTAGTCTTTTGACCTCTAGTTGATTTCCCTAATTTAGACATAGTACATGTCTCACTTTTTTCTTCCATTCCTATATTTCCTTCGCTCGAGGAAGACATCTAAAAAATACCTATTTTCTACTACCTGCACTCCATCAAATGAGAGTAATAGCAAGTAATGAGAGATATTTTGAAAATTGTAAAAGATATTAATCTCTATAGGGTGTATTGACTTATACCTATCGATCCATGAGACTGTGTTGGATGCTCGTGAAAGGGGTTTGGGTTCCTACATATGCAATTCAATTATATTATGTTAGCTAAAAAATTCATGATACATATACTCAAAATTACATAGTAGGTACATTAAAAACCATAAGCATCACATATGAATTAAAAACATTAAAATGTACATCACAAATTAATTAGATTAAGCATTGATCCAATAACTATATATTTCTATCTAGAAATCAATATTAAATAGATTAAGCATTGATTGCATAACTGTACATTTCTATCAAGAAATCAATATTAAATAGATTAAGAAGTGATCACATAACTATACATTTCAATCATTTCATTGATATTCTTCTTCATCCAACTCATCACCATGATCATCATCCTCATCAACATCATCGCCACCACCATAATTGTCATCATCTTTGTCATTGTCATCATCAATATCAATATCATCATCATCACTAGAAGCATAATCATCATCCTCTTCTTCTTCTTCAAGAAAAGTTGCATCAAGAGCATCATCGACTAACTGTTGATCATGATCATCATCTACATCATTTTCTACTTTTTCAAAATATTCTTCTTCCATTGCATTATACCTTATCGGCCTTCCTCTTGAATCATGTCTAACAACAAATGACCAACCCGGTTTATGTGGAACCTCTGAGGAAAATACCTTCTCACATTGGCTTGGAAGAAAATAGGGTCTTAGGATTGAGTAATACTGAGAGGGGGGTGAATTAGTATTAAAACCATATGAATCCTGAAATGAAAAGAACATAAACACATAGCATATAACTCATAACACAATTATTTGTTTTCGAGGAAACCCTGGCCAAGGGAAAACCCCGGTGGCGAGGGTACCCACAACTATGCACTAAAATATAATATCCTTGTTAGGAGATCTAGCCCTATTAGGAGATGAGTATTACATAGTACATTTCCTTGTTAAAGGAATATAAACCTTGTTAAAGGTGTATACAAAAACCTATTAAAGGTATACTAAGCTTACAGCTCTTACAATCAAAAATTCAATTACAAAAATATTCTCAAGAGTGAACAATACAAGCATCTGTCATGCTTTGATAGATCCATTTATAGCTCTCAATAGTCTTTGTCAATCTCTGATCTCACATCTTCTATCAACCATCACTGATATCCCAATCATGCATCCATATCTTATCAATATATCACTTTCACAAAATACTCTATATTTATATCTATTCTGTCATCTAGTCCGCTCTCAAATACAATTCAAAACATAATAATTACTAATGCAAACAATAAATACTGAGTCAACGATCTTGTATTACTAAAGTGTTAGCAATATACAATCTTTATCTCACTTAGCATGTTACCATTCCATCTAGCATTCCCTTAATCATCATGAATGTTCATATGCCCTATTTCACTGTTCCTTTTCCTTCGCATGCCTTCATATCACTATAACTTAATGATATCAATACCAAAACAAATGCGACCTTAATCGAAGATCATAAATATCCCAAAATGTCTTCCTCTAAGATCAAAAGCCATTATATAGCATATATTGTCTTCACTGAACAAAACAATGTTGCAGTACTCTGTAAATCTGATTTTGTACTTAGTCATTTTTATGACTATGTCTCCAACACTCATACTTTATGTGATCACTATAACACATGTGTTTCCATAAATGAAAACCCTCAAGTGATCCATAGTTCTCTCAAAATATCACTTGCCAACAATCTCTCCCTTTGGCATTGATGGCAACACTTAGCGAAAAATGACTAAGTGTCCAAAACACTAAATGTACTAACTGTACTCTTCCTTCTTTTATTCTCTCTTTTCTTATTCTTTTTTTTTTATATATTTACAATTTTTTTTCCTTTTCATTTTTCTCTTCTTCTCCCCCTTTGACATCAATGGAAAAGGTACACACAAAATTTCAAAAATGTAGGACTTAGTGCTTACTCACCAGTTTCAAAATATCTTGGAAGGAATCTTCCAAGGTCTTCAATTCATCATTCCAAGACTTAAGCAACAGTTCACTGACATGAATAAGTCCATTTAGTGCATAGGATGAAGTCTTTGTTGCCTTCAGCTCAGTGGGTACATATTTGGTCATAGAATTCCTAATCTTTTTCATCTTAGTGAGATGAGCTTCAAGAATTAATAGCTTAGGAGTGATCAAACTCTTTATAAAACAAAATCTTGTCACTACTCTCCCTTTCTCTATATCCAAGACATTTATCTTATCCAAGATTTTGGATGTCTGCTTATCCATTTCTAATACAGTTTGTGAGGAGGTCTCATAAATGTCCATCATACTGTCCAATGTATCCTTGTCCTTAGCTATTATATCCTCAATGTTTTTGATGTATCTGATAGGATTGATGCAATAACTATACAACTTTCTTCCTTGTGCAACATAGATTTTGGCCTTAGTTTTAGTTTCTTTTAGAATGCACAAGTCTCATGAAATAGACTAGCATACTTCCTTCAACTTCTTATCTAGGTATCTCTTCTCTACCTTCTCTTCTGTGATCTACATCATCTTTTCCTTAAAATATAAGAGGTATAGGAAGTATTTTATTGACTATATCTACTACCCTAGCAATCACCTTAACCTTTTTATCTCATTTTTTTTCTAACCTCTCTTTTACCTAAGCAAATGACATGAAGGATAATCTCATTAATTCATCCTCATCCATATTCTCCACATCAGTGCTCACAGGCTTCTCCATACTTGCCAATAATAAGGTAAAGGATATTGGCAAGTTGGCTATACTGATGTATATGACTTAGTATAGTATTTTCATTATGGAAACAAAGTCATATAGTAGTTTGGAGTCAGTGCACTTGATGGGAAGATCAGAAATCAGCTAAGTGTTAAAGACTAGACAGTGTATAGAGTTCCTAGAGCTTAGAGCATTAGTGCACATGCGTATGACCAAGTTATGGTATGAACCCTAAAAAATAAGTTGGTTAGACTATATTCATGCTTATTCTATGAGTGCATGATCCGATATGCAAGTATGAGAAAGATATAGACAGTTGAAGTTACACAGCTAGTGTGTGCTAGAGAAGAACAGAGTAAGTAGCTGACTGTTAGCATTTTGAGTTGCGGTTATATTCTAATGATGTAAAGGCTATGCACCTATTATAATTAGTTTTCCAACATGTAAATATGTTTTTTTGTAAACACGCTTGAGCCAATTCAATTGGAAGCATTGTATGTAATAGGTTTAAGGGCTAACCTAGTTGTTTGTTTTGTATGCACATATAAATATGAGATGCGCCCATTGTAATTAGTATGGAAGTGAAAAAAGAGTTGTGATAAGTAGATAAGAAGTGTGTGAAGAGTCTATAAGATGTATTAGATCTTTGCAAGAGGTCAAAGCATCAGTGCATCAAAGGAACTAATCAAACAAGCAATGTCACAGTGACAATTCATCTAGCAGATATAGTGTGTATCTAAGATCAGAAGGTTGTAGCCTTCACCACTTGAGTAGTGAGCTCTAGGATAGTGCATCCACTCTCCTAATAGGGTCTAACCCTTGACAAGGTCTACTATACTTAATGCATTGTAAAGTAACTCCTAATAGGGTTAAGGATCTTCTAACAAGGATCATAAAACACTAGTACAAAATATTAGTGGGTTTCAATTCCCACTGGGGTTTTTACCTATTTTGGTTTCCCCATAACCATATTGGTGTTATTTGTTTATTTCATGTTTCACATTTATGTGGATGTTCATTTCAATACTTAAGCATTTAAGTTTAGTTTAAAGATTAAGTGAAAAGATAAAATATAGTGAACACTGATTCAACCCCCCCCCCCCTCTCAGTGTTCCCATTCCTAACAATTGGTATCAGAGCTCTGGTCCTTAGCAAAGAAGTTTAACCACTTGAGGAGATCATGGAAAAAGTAGAAATGAAACATCTGAAAAGAAATCTTGAAGCTGCTCTTGAAGACCTAGACAAATCTAAAAGAGAAACTAAAGAACTAAGGGAAAAACTCAGTGATGCTCAATTAGTCATCAAAAGGCTAAGGAAGGATTTGAAAGAATGCTCTACCAGTGATCTAGGGACAATGGTCAAGAAGCTTAATGAATAAAATACATCCTTAAAAGAAAAACTTGAAGAATTTGATGATAAGTTGACTAACAATCAAGAAGTCTATGATGAATAGGTCAAAGAGAACCTTCAACTAAATGAAGAATTGAGGCAAGAAAACATGGAAATCTTAGAGCTAAGAAACAAAAAAGAAATCTTGGAATCTGAATTGAAAGATGCTAAGAATCACATTAATAAATTACACATCAATTCTTATTTGATATAATCTTAGTTATATGCAAGAAGAGCTAAAGGAGATACTAGCTACATTGGATACAATGAAGCACAAAATTAGATTAACAACATGCGAGCAATAATGAAAGCACCAGAAGGCACCTCAGATACTAAGGATACTAGAAGTCAAACTAAGGATCATATTGAACCACCTAAGATTGAATGCAAGCCAATAGACCACACTTGTTATGCATGTGACAAGCATGGACACATAGCAAGGAACTGTACAGAGGTAAGACCTTTCAATGGTTACTATTATTCATGCAATAAATTTGGTCATATAGCTATGAATTGCAAGACAAGTCAAAAGAACATGACTTATAATCAAAGAAATCATAATCAGTCAAATGTAAGAAGTTCTCATAATGTTACATGTTAGATATGTAACTATAATGGTCACTCAGCTAAACAATGTATGATGGTGACTCATTTCAATGCGCTGAGGAATATAAGACCTCCAGTCATTTGTCACTCTTATAACAAGGCTGGACATATCTCAAAGTTTTTTAGATCAAGGATGCAAGGTCAGGAAAGCCCTAAAAAACCTAGAAAATCAATTTTGGATCCCGAAGGAGAAGTCAATTTTGTGAAAGCTTCAAAGGATGTGAGCTTGATTTGGTTAGAAGCTAAGAAGGATAAGGTTGATGAGTATGTATTGGATGAATCCACATTGGATGCACCCTCTACATCTAGATGAATGGTCCTTAGGGTCATAAGGGGAGCTAATTTCCAAGTGACAGCCTAGTTTACACGACAAGCATTAATGGCAGAATTTATACTTTAAAGTACATAGAATGAAAGATAGAAATTTCCAAGTGATAGCCTAGTTTACACGACAAGCATTAATGGCAAAATTTATACTTTAAAGTACATAGAAGTTAGAAGATCTATCATTTCATTCAAATTAAGAGCAATTGAAGAGAATAAGAGCCTTAGTAGTTGATTGAGTAGGATTGCAGTTTGATTCTTCAAGTGATTTGTTGTGCATTTGATCAATTGCGGAAACCCTAGTTCATCACGTCAATTCAGAATCTCTTGGAAACCTTTGTTAAAGTGATTTACAAGTAAGTGATGGCTACTCCTATAGTATTGATGTTGCAGAGAAGAAAAGATATGTGTTTAAGAGGAATCCATTTAAATCTACACTAGATGACCTAGAAGGGGCATACTCCCACACACCTATGGGCATTATGCATGTTGAGAACATTAGGGCACATCTACTATAAGAAAGAACCAGTAGGATTGGACAGATTAAGGGTGCACATGGAAACTATGTTAAAACCAAACAAAACCTTCATAGATTAGTATGCATGGTAGGATAATCATCCTATAGTGGAGTATGCTACAACATATGAGTTCTATGAATCAGAATGGATAAAGATTCTAATGAGCAAAATTCATGATGACCTATTTTGGATAGGTGAAGTGCCAGTCAGAATTACCAATGACCTAATTCATGAGATGACAGGCCTCTCAAGGACAGGTGTTGTCCTTCCAGTGGGAAAGGATGTGAGGAAGATTGTTGAACAAACTTGCAAATCAAGAAGTGATAGGCACGGTATGACTATCAAACCTATTGAGAAAAATGACATCAAATTGATGTCTATGATACTTGGATATAGGTTTCAACACACCAGCAAGGTAAGCAGTGTGTCTGCAGTCACAATTCTTATAGCCATAAGAATTGTAAATGAGAATGGAGAGTTCAACCTATGTGAGATCTTGCACACACAACTAATTGACAACATCAAGGCAATGAAACATGATAAAACCAAGATATTCAGGTTTGGGTCCCTAATTATGTATATGTACTTCTATATTATTGGAAAGGTGTTAGATTCATACCTAGACAAGACTATTCCTACCATGCCTTAGATATCTTTCAAGACATCTATAGAGAGCACTCTAAGAGACTACATGACATTAGAGTTAAAGACATTTAGGGCCAAGATGCAGATGAGATTCAGAATACCAGAGAAGATAGTTGAGAAATATAAGGATACTATTTGTTTCATGGTTGAAATAGACACAACATGCATGGAGGCAGTTGAACCTAGAAAAAAGTGGATTCATCCACTTGGATATGAAGTAGATGAACAAGTCTTGGAAGTATATGCTCAAGTATTTCTTTCAGCCCCTAAAGACCCTAATAAGCTAAGATGGGGAACCTATGAGGAGAAAACATGAAAAATTGATGTAGTCTTGAACAATGTAGCAACAAAAAGAAAGGTTGCTAAGGTTACATTAGAAATATTGAGAATACATAGAGTGTCTCAAGAAGACCTAGACAAAGAAAGGGAACAAAAGATTGCTTTGGAATTAGAGAGCGCAGATGCAACAAAGGGATAATCAGATGATCCTAAGATGAAGAAAGTGAAGATTGAAAAATCTGATGATCAAAAGGGTAAAACTGATGTTACTCCTTTTGCACCCAAAGAAACCATTAACCTTACTACTCCTCCTGAGTATAAGGAAATGCTGAAGAGGAAGAAAGAGATCAGCATTGGTCATCCATCCTCGAGAGTAACAAGGAACCAAAAGAACTCACAAGCACCTCCTAAAGTAAGTTTCAAACCTAGTCTCAATGTGCTAAGTGCAAGAATAATTGATGAGGGAAGAATTGATCAAGTAGGAAATTTTTATGGAAAATATAGTGAGATAGAAAAATCTGAGATACATGGAATGATAGTCAAACACATGCTGAAGTTCAGGAAGACAGTCTTGGAACTTAAGACTATGATCCTTGACAATGTATGGAACATACTAGAATTCCAAAAGAGACAAACCATTGAAGAGGATTTAAGGATAAGGGAAAACATTCTAGATGACACTCTTCTAGTATGTTCCTTAGAAGAGAAATCTCTATTGTTAGATTTGGTGAAGCCACATCTCATAACAAAGTCAAGGACTTTTCATATAATGGACAAAAAATATGATCTGGTGGCTAAGGAAATAGAGAAAGCCTTTGATAAGGTCTTTATGAATAGGCACATGTATCCAACTACTGTGCCCACTGCAAAAGTACCCTTAAAGGAAGTCAAGGTGGTAGAGCACACTAATGCATTAGTGATAGGTCCTCGGGACTCAATGCCTACAATTGAAGCACAAACAAAGGCAGATAAGTCTACGCCCATGATAGAGTCACTAAAGGATAGCACCATTATCATTGATAATGTAGAGATAGCCATGGAATCCACTGACACTGAGTTGGATAAGTTTGAAGAAGCTTTTGTGATCACACAAGAAGCTGAAATCTTATGCAATAACACTCCTACTCATCAAGAAGAAATATTGATTGAGGATATAACAAATGAGAAAGAAAAAGTAAAGGAAGTTGAAAAACAAAAAGAAGAAGAAGAGGTAAAAGGAAGTGAACAAAAAGATGAAACATTAGCTGAACCAATCAAGGTAAAATAAGAAGTGATGGATAGCACTCCCATCACTCCCTCAGCAACATTGTTGTGAAGTTTGACACCTGACACAACCAGTTTGGACTCATGGGGAGAAGAAGACCTGATTAAATTCAACATCTTAGCTATGGGGAAGGCCAAGGAGAAACAAGTGATGAGGAATCCTCTCCTTGTAGAGTCAGTAAACATTTTGAATAGCTTGTTACCCACAAACAAGAAAGTGTCCAAGGTATACTTAGTTGATGATGTCAATTCAGTGATCTCATAGTTCAAGGTAAATTTCTCTAGCCTGGAAGAATCTGCATCCTTAGTTGCAGAGGAGAAGTATATGAAGAAAAGGCTCAGTGAAATGGTTAGCAACTATACACTTGACCTAAGCTCACTAAAGGCTGGTCAAGCATCCCTAAAGGAGTTTGTAGCAAAGGGAAGGAAGATCATTGCTGAATGTATGAACCAAGACAAGTTGACTGGTGATCTGTACAAAAAGGTACAAGAGGCAGAATTCATGATAGGTAGAATTCATGATAGACAGCATAAATAAATTAGTGGAAGATCCCTCTATTGATGTGAACATGTGCAATAATGTCTACCAAGGACAGTTAGACAAGATTTAGAAGGCAGAAAAAGAGATGATCAAGATAAGGGCTAGACAGACTCAGCTAAGGAATGCTCTTGCACACTCATTAGACATACTAAATCAGAATATCAAGGAGATTGATGCCACCATGGTGACATATGATCAAGGTCCTAACATTGATCTGGAGAAAATGGAGAAGCTATAGTATTCTTTATGCGCCCATCTACAGATTGTAAATTCACTAATCACATTTTGGAAGAAGGATATCCAAAATTTGTAGATAGCATATCTAGATTTTATATCATAGTAAGTTTTTGTAGATTTAGTTTTGACACACCTTTGTCATTAATATCAAAGGGGGAGTATGTGTAGAATATGGATATGTATAAGGAGATATAAGATAGAAAGATATGTATAGGGAGATATAAGAAAAAAGTTTTTTGTATTAAGGACAATTAGCAACTTGGCCATATTCCTTTGTTTCCATCAATGAAAAAGGGGGAGATTGTTGGAAATTTGGCTATACTAATGTATATGACTTAGTATAGTGTTTTCATTATGGAAACAAAGTCATATAGCAGTTTGGAGTCAGCACACTTGATGGGAAGATCATAAATTAGCTAAGTATTGAAGACTGGACAGTGTACAGAGTTCCTGAAGCTTAGAGCATCAACACATGTGCATATGACCGAGTTATGGTATGCACCCTAGAAGATAAGTTGGTTAGATTATATTCATGGTAAGTCTATGAGTGCATGATCTGATATGAAATTATGAGAAAGATACATACAGTTGAAGTTACACAGCTAGTGTGTGCCAAAGAAGAACAAAGTAAGAAACCGATTGTTAGCATTTTGAGTTGCGGTTATATTCTAATGATGTAAAGGCTATGCGCCTATTATAATTAGGTTTCCAACATGTAAATATGTTTTTTTGTAAAAAATTCTTGAGCCAATTCAATTGGAAGCATTGTATGTAATAGGTTTAAGGGTCGACCTAGTTATTTGTTTTGTATGCACATATAAATATGAGATGCGCCCATTGTAATTAGTATAGAAGTGAAAAAAGAGTTGTGATAAGAAGATCAGAAGTGTGTGAAGAGTCTATAAGATGTATTAGAGCTTTGCAAGAGGTCAAAGCATCAGTGCATCAAAGGAATTGATCAAACAAGTAGTGTCACAGTGATAGTTCATCCAGCAGATATAGTGTGTATCTGAGATCAAAAGGTTGTAGCCTTCATCACTTGAGTAGTGAGCTCTAGGATAGTGCATCCACTCCCCTAATAGGGACTATTGTAAAAGACTCCTAATAGGATATGAACCTTGACAAGGTCTACTATACTTAATACATTGTAAAGAAACTCCTAACAGGGTTAAGGATCTTCTAACAAGGATTATAAAACACTAGTACAAAATATTAGTGGGTTTCAATTCCCATCAGGGTTTTTACCTATTTGGGTTTCCCGTAACCATATTGGTGTTATGTGTTGATTGCATGTTTCACATTTATGTGGATGTTCATTTCAGTACTTAAGCATTTAAGTTGAGTTTAAAGATTAAGTGAAAAGATAACATACAGTGAACATTGATTCACCCCCCTCTCAATGTTCCCATTCCTAATAGAGGAAGTATCAGATTCTTGTTTGATTTCAATTATTACCTCTTCTCCTTTTCATGTCCCTACCTCTTCTCTCTATTCTTCCTCTTGTTGTCCTTCCTCTTTTTGTCCATTGTCTTCCTCTATTTATTATTTATGTCCTTCCTCTCTATGTCCTTCCTCTTCTTCTATCATTGCACTATCTAAGTTTCCCTGAAATAGATCACTCTGATCTAGTGAAGTTTCAAGTGTCACTACCACACCAGCAACAAAGAAATCTGGTTGCTTGTCAACATTTACTTTGCTTCCTTTTATGGTGTCCTCATCTGCCTTAGATCTTTCTCCCATTCCTAGAGGTGTAGGCTTGGTATCTTTGGGAGGTGAAGTCTTCTCAGGCATGTCACTCATCAGTATTTGATCCAATACCTTCTGTGTGTCCTCAATTACCTCATCATATTTCCTATCCATTATTTTTACAAGTCTGGCTTTTGTTCTTAATAGGGATTTTAGTTCTTTGATTATCTTCTCTCTTTCCTCTACTGAAACTAGAAGAAACATATCTTCAATAGATTTATTCCTTACTATTTCATCCTTTGATTATGCTAATTGTTTCCTGATTTCCAACTTCCCATATAAGTCTTTTGGAATACTGCCTTCAATCTCCAATAAGTTCTTTTTGTAAACTAGTAAGTGCTCAATCACTATATCTTCAATCACTGATTAATTAGAAGAATCATACCTTTCATAGTATTTATTCAATGTCTTCAAATTTCCATATCTTATTATTATTTTCTACAATATTTTGATGTTTGGTTTCCATAGGTTCTCTATTTTCTTTTGTTTTACTTTTTCTTCTTTCTTCTCTTTAACCTTATCTTCTTTTCTCTTTGTTTCTACTTCAACTTTTTTCTTCTTAGGACTGTTAGGTCTATTTGATCTTGTAGATCTCCTAGGAGTTTCCATAGGTACATCCTCTTGTGCTATCTTCTTAGGGGTGATTGATAAATCAATTATATCAAAAGTGGTACTTACTATCTTTTCTACTTCAGAAGGTGGAGAAGCTTCAATTGTCATGCTAGGAGATCCTTTTGTCATCTTAGTCCTTATACCTTTTAGTTCTTCCTTTGTTATTCTGGTCATTCCTTCCATATCATCAAACATCTTTTCTATCTTCCTATCCCTTGTTCCTTTATCATGCTCTTCTCTTACTTTTGTTTACGTTTCTTCATAAGTTCCCCATCTCTCCTCAGATGTGTCAATTTTAGATGCAAGTACATGCTCTATCTGCATCACAAGAACCTCATAACTAACCTCATATCCCATAGGGTAGCACCATTTCTTCCTAGGATCAACTACTTAAAAGCATACAAAATTAGTTTCAACCATGAAACAAATTGTATCCTTATATCTTTCAACTAATTCCTCAGGAATTCTGTACCTTTCCTTCATTTGCCTTTGTAGGATCTTGATCATGGAAAATAATTCTCCATTTACCCATGTACTATTCTATCTTTGGTAGCTCTCTGATACTTGAATACCAGTAGGTATGTTGTCCTTCCATGCTCTAGGGTGCATTCTAGGAAACTTTTTCTCAATGTGAATGTACATATGAATCAAAAGTGAACCAAATATGAATGCTTTTGACTTGTCCTTAACAATCTTTACATTTTCCAAGAATTGTTATGCTAGGATCTCGCATAGGTTATACTTGGTGTTTTCCTTTACCATTCTATAAGCCATCATTATTATCCCCATTGATACTGAATTAGGTCTTCTTCTATAGTATATCTTGCAACCTAGAAGCATTGCTACTAGTCTAAAATCTTGCTGAAATATGGCATTTACTATCATAGCACGCTTATCCCCTTTAGAATGAGTCAGGGTTTCAACTTGCTTCTTAATATTTTTCTCTACCATAGGGATAGCTCCAGTGTTTTCTAGTCCAGTTATATCATGAATTAGCTGACTACATATCTTCACAAGCTGCTCTCCTATCTAGATAAACTGATCATGCACTCTGCTTAGTATCATCTTAAACCATTCATTCTCATTGAATTCATTCAGGAGGGTTAGATTTATGATTGATTGGTCATTTATGTGCTTGAACTCATCTTTCATTTTTCCATCTGATTCTATCATTTCATCTATCTTCTTGTATATTTCCACATCCCCTATAGTCTCATACTTACAATGAATGTAAGCCCTAATATCTTCTACATGAAGGACATCGTATGGGGTTTGTGAAAATGCTCCTTTAGGATCATCCTCACAAGACTTAAATAGGTGTCTTATAAAATTATACCTTGGCCTATCAACAATATCATATATCACAGGTGCATCCATAGCTTCTTTTAAGAGTAAATGGTCTAAATACCTTGAATACGTTAAATTCTAGAATTTCTGCTTCGATCGATCATGCAATGTAGCTGCTAGGTGATTGATATGCTTCTTCACTCTTCTCTCCTTTGTCACTTCTTATCAAACCATGAAGAAATAAGATGCCTTGTGGTCTTTTATCCATCGCTAGGTGAGTAAATGCATTTATCATAGTTAGCTCAACTTCACACACTATTTAGTCAAACACAAATCTCATGCTCATAGGATATGAATCTTCAAATGCTGTGATAACATATATAGACTCCATAGTGTCTATATACACCATATCTAAGCTTGCATGATCTCATTCTACATAATTAGGGGCTGGATATAATCCACTATCTTCATCTAATGTTCCAACTAAAGCCATTCTCGGCCTTCTAGGTCAATGTAGTAATGTTAACATCATGCGAAGACACAGTAGCATCTACTGTCTCTCCCTGAACCAATGCCTTATTGAAATCTTTTCTTTTCCATACCTTCCCATCATCTTCATCTATTGGTTTCCTAAAATGATTCTTGAATTCATCTATGTATTCATTAAGACTTTTAACACTGTCACCAATATTCTTCTTTATAACCATAGGAGATGGTCCTCTTCTTTTCTCCATTCCATTATACCTGTAAAACTTTTCTATATGTCCTAAGTTGTTGTATTTGTAACATGTGGGTGGTTTTCTATCCTGGTTAACTTGTATTTTACCTTACCTTGTAGTATGCCCAAGGTTATTGTATTTATAGCATGTGATCTTTGCTATTGATTCTTCTCTGATGTAATCTTGCCTTCTTTTTGATTGATCAAGTTTCCTGCACTCTTCTTTCTTTTGTCCTTATGCATAACAGTTATAACAATAACTAGTAAAGAGTTTGAAAGGGCCTTTACCTCTACAATATCTTTTCATGTGTCCAAGTTTGTTTCATCCATAGAATCTACCTATTGAGCATCATTTTTACACGAGACAACGGCTAGGAATTTACGCAGGGTAAATTCCCCTCTTGAAAGAGTGATGTGAATCAATCTCAAGGTTCCTTCTGGGTTGGATCTTAACTGCTTGGATAGCTCAACTAAAGACAAATGTGAATCTATTAACAAGGAGGCCTTTTCTGGTTTGTATCTCAAGGAAGGTTGCAAAATAAAATTTAGGACACCACAATGTTTCTCTTTTTGAATTTTCAGATTTTAGAATAAAAGCAATGTTAATCTAATTAATCTACTATAACTGATTTGCAAAGAAAAGTAAGAAGTAGGGTGACAAGAATGTGAAGGAAATTTTTGAAAATAAATCTAATGGACATAAACCAAAATCACACCACTTTGTGAATAAAAAGATCGAGAAGATGAGGAAACCCACAAAATAGAGATCAAAATAAATCACAATCTTCATCTAGGTCGATGCAAATGAATGCACACACATAGATGTAAATGAACGTGGATGTATGACAAGCCAAAACTCATCAAATCATGAAGCCACCATAGATGCGTGCACTCGTGAGATAAGTTTATCTTAAAAGCACCAAAAGAAAGATCTTCTCGATAATTTGGCACAACAAAGCAATATAACATCAACAAACACTAAACTAAGAATCGTAGACTTGAAACCACCACACAATCAATTGGCTCTTTGAAATAAACAAATAAGAAAATCACACATTCACAAATCTCACAAAGATAGCAGAAATATCACACTATGAATGAAGCACCAACTGTATGTATTTCATTAATGATCAAATCGACCCTCATTACATTGTGTTATTACAATTTATAGAGTTGTGCTCTTATTTTCGCAACTGGGGTTTCGGCTACATGAAACTCAAAAATAAATTTAAACTACATATTACATAAAGTAAAATAATTCTAAGAACAAGATAAACTACCCTAGCATGGAATTAAACCTCACGCATTACAAAAACTAGAACAATTCATGCATAAATCATCTCAAAATGAAGCTGGAACTTGTGCATGCTCTTGATATAACTTTTTGATCCTAACCTTAATCCTTGGTTGTAGCTCCTCCATGTGGACTCAACTAAAAGAAATCCAAAAATCATGCATAAACAATCCCATAAAAGAGGTCTAGTTGACTTAAAAATCAAGTCTGAGATAACTGGAGTTAAACGGAAAATGTGCCAAAAAACACACAAATCTCGACAGTTGGTCCAAAAAACACCAAGCTCCAAAATTGACTAAGTGTTGAGTCCTTTTATCCCAAATTTTGGACTTCAGACTTTTGGAGGCCAAAATTTCTTCCAAGGCCGAAAGGCCGAAAAACTAGGTCTTAAAAAATGGCTAAGTACAAAAAAACTGCCTTTCCTCTGCAAAAAATTCAACTAAGTCTGGACTAGCTGCTCACTGACTGGGGAGTACTTCTGGATGTGCTTTGTGGAACCCATCCACAATCTCTAGTACCTCTTGAAATTTGTTCATCTTGACCCCTTCAAGGATTTCTTGTTGTTTGTCTCGGAAGGTAACCAACTCTCTTGCAAAACCTTGTATCTCTTGTTCCTGAGACAACATTTTATGGATCTCCTCCTTTAGATAAAACATTTGTTGGAGGTCCTCTTTCATCTTGACTCCCCTAAATATAGCTAAGTACTGATTGATGATGATGTTCATAGAGTGCATGGTTTTATCATCATCCTCATGATACAAGTCCAAGTCCAATCCCTCAAATCACTTATGCAATTCCTTTACAAAAAGAAGATGGTTATCCCTTCTTTTATCCATTCTTTTAAGCACCTTTTCAAAAATAGTCAATCCTCCTGTTATAACCTTGATCCATTTCTCAAAATTATCCATCTTTGAGCCTTCATATACCTTTACTAAAACTTGGATGCATTACTTTCGTATTATTTTCCAAGTCTTCCAGTATCTTTTGCCACTTCAAAATCTTCTCATCCATGCCATCCTCTTCACTCATGATTTCTACTAAGGAGGTGATTCATTGAAGAATGATTTTAAGAGGTCTCAGAATCTTCTTGAGAGATACCTTTGCAAACTATTCAAAATCCTCCTTCCAGTCCGAACAAGCCTGTATAAAAGAATGTGGAATGTCTATTGATATATCACCCTTCTTCTCCAAAATGGCCTGTAATGAGGCCTCGGGGTTATTAGGGTCAATGGGACCCGTTGTCTTGAACATGAACTTTTTCATAGCTTCATTCTTCTCAATCAAGGCTTTTATATTCTCTTCATCCTTGTCCATGAAACCAAGAGTGTGTTTTAATCTGAAGGTCATCAGGAGTGACCTCAACTATACTAATGCTCATTATAGGGATAGTCACCTGTGCCTTCCATCTACCCGCCTAATCCTATGTGACATACGACAGTGTCCTTTCTCGGGTGCTAGATGTAGTTTGATGGAATGCTCACTCTCATGCTACCATATCTATCTCATCATCTGTGTATACCCTAGTCCTTTCTAGGATTTCCTTTGTGAACCAAGTGGGCTTTGGGAAGGAATTCAAGGGTTCATATGGACCTACAAGAGTTGAGGTAGTCATTGCGTGTTCTACCTCCATTTCCTCATGAATCTCCTTCTCCTTTTGTTTCTTGTTCCTCCATCACATTGAACTCATCCTCATGTGTTTGTCTTTCTTCATTGGTCTTCTCTTCTTCCTCAAATGTTTGCTCTTCCTCAACTATCTACTCTTCCTCAACTTGTTTTTCTTCATATGCTTGCTTACTTGATATGTCCTGCTCTTTTGACAATATCTCATCCATTGTTTCCATTTCTTTCTTAGGCTCTTGGGACTCTTGTGTTAGTATTTCTATGTGAGCCAAAGATAGAGTAGAGGCTTGAGAGAGAGGATTTTGCATGGGAAGAGTTGGAGTTGGAGTTGGAGCAGCAAGGGGAGTGGGTGAAGGCATGAACGAAGGAGGTGAAGTTAGCATGGATTCATGAAATGGTGGAGGCGGTGGAGGTAATGGAGTGGTTTGAAATAGAAGTGGAAGTGGATTTGTTGATGGTGTTTGATGTAGAGGTGGGAGTGGAGTTTGCACTAGATGTGAGACCAAAGGAACTTGTGCAGCTACATCTTCCTTAGAAGTGGCACCAACAGAAGAGTCCCTTCCCATCTCCATTGTTTCCCTCTAGACCTCTACTATTTCTTCCTCAATTGGTTCTTGAGACTCTTGTGGATTTTCCTCCCTCACCTTGTCATGGGGACTAGTGAATTATGTGGGGAAAGAACCAAAAGACACTGACTGTCCTACAGCTAGAGCCTCTTGCTCAAACTCTTGGAAACCATGAAGTCCCTTGAAAGTGAAGATATCAAACTCATCATCACCCAAAGCATCAAGATTTATTGGTTCTCCTTGGGTTTCCCCTTCGACATCTTCTTGATCATCTTCCATTATTCTTCTCTTCTTCATGGATCTTGAAAAATGGGTTCTTCTACTAAGGATAATTTGATCCAAATCATCTTCATCATTCTCTAAGAGGGTGTCCATCTGAGTTAGCATTGAGCCCTTCTTCCTTTTGTATACATTCCCTTTGATCACACCAGATGTCTTAGGTCCTATTACCTTGAATCTTGGGGTTTTCTTTGTTGTACTTGGGGACTTGTGACCACTAGAAGAAGGCTCATCTGGAGGTGCTATGCTCCTTTTGATTCTAGTTTTAGCATTCTTTGAATGAGTAGTTGAACCATATGTTGTAGGATGCTCATGCCTATAAACCATTTATGGCTTTAAGGGTGCAGCCTCTTTAAATTATGGTTCAGTACTTTCTCTTATTTATTCTTCTTCTCTTTGGAGGGTTGATCTAGTAGTTGATTCATTGACATAGGTTCCATAGGGAATGAGTGGGTGATCCATGCTTTTGTGACTTTAATGACATGCCTAGCCTTGAAACCAATATCATCATTTGCATCCCTGTCCACCTTTGCATTTAGAATGGCTCTAGTATATACTTTGTCCTGATTGTAAATAGGATCCAGAACATTGTTAGAATCAACTGCCTTCACCTTTGGAGGGATCTTCAGTAATAGAGTAGTTTGTACCAGCTCCAAAGTCATCTAACAATAGTCACAAATCCTGACTTCATAGTCATCCACACAATTTATCCAATGGTCTTCAATGTGTGGCTCATGCACATAATGCCTTCCCATTATGTGACTAAACATACCAATTGGATCAAAATGGGTCCTTATGAGGTTGTAGGTAGGAAAAGGGAATTCATCCCATTCAAGAGTCAAAGACTTATAGATCTTCATATCAGGTACAAAGTGGGTCCCTATGGACATAGAGAAATCCCAATAGTGTTTCTTTTTATGATTGATGTACTTGTGGGCATCTGACAATTGTCTTGGAATCTCTAATAGGATCACTCTGTCAAAATGATACTTGGGTAGCTTTTTGGGGGCCAAGGTGCACCCTGCCACCTAGATGTATGTGAAGGTTATGAATTGAATGTAAAATGCCCCAAGGGCCTTGATCTTAGCAGCAACCTCAGTTGACATTCT